>CM062805.1:770564901-771164901 GCA_031772625.1 Pinus tabuliformis
GTTTAGTTTTGCCCCATTAGGGCAGTATATGTTTTTATTTATGTTGTTTGAAACTGATGGCATGTATGTATCTTGTTGGTTTATATGGACTTTTATCTATGTAGTCTGTCAGGGTAATGGTTTTGGACCATGATAGCTTTTGTTACTTTGATCGATGACTATTCCCTGGATAGTTAGGTTTTTGAATGCACAACAGTGCATTTGCAATTTTATTATTATTATTTATTTTATTTTTTAATTTTTATTTTTAATTAATTAATTTATTATTATTATTATTATTATATATATATATATATATATATATATATATATATATATATATATATATATATATATATATTTCTTCAGTAGAAAAAAAAATGTTTGTCTTTTTATTGAAAAAAGAAAGTACAACAACATGGATCTTTCACTTTATGTTTGTCATCATCACCTGATAACTAAAAGTATAATAAAATTCTTCTATAAACTCCTATTTTTTATCATGAAAGACCTCCTAACCTTATGAAGCATCTAAGAGCATCATCTAAACTATCTTCTAGCAGAGTTTTACAATACATACATATATCTTATCTACTAGGCATAGATTATTGTTTTGAGAAACTACAAAATAAGTACTGCCACAAAAAAATGTTCCTACAGGCCATCCGAAAACAAAATTTTGAAAGATCATAGATATAGAGTGCCAACTAAGTGACACTATATGATGTTGATACTCTCTGCATTAGACTAATTACCTTGGGAAAAATTTGGAAAATAGATCACACCCAGTTCAATCAACATTAATCTCTTTGAAATAATGTTTGCAACTCAATTTTGTTCCCTCTAGATGTGCATGAAGCAGATTTGTTGAAAATAATTCTCCAAAGTACTAATGTGTCACATCTAGTTAGTGAGTGATGACGGCTAAAAATGTGAATGCCCCATGAACCAATCAATAACACCTTTTGAATCTCCATACATAGGAAAAACATCAATTCCCAACCACTTAGCACAGGTAAGAATGCCCCACAATGCAATGATTTTTGCACAATTGTTGTTACCTATGCTACCCTCCCACTAGAAATGGAAGTATTTGCTAGGCTCTTAGACAATGTAGATGCCACATCCACACCTCCTATGAGAACATGCCCCATCAAAAAATCCAACAAGCTAATTCCTCCATACGTCCCTCAACTGGATTGATCTCTTATTCTACTTCTTCCTAGGGCCAATCTCTACATAATATGCAACAATATTTAACACTATACTCCTAACATCTACCTATCTTTTTATTATCAAATATCTTAGAATTTTGGCTTCACCATATGCCCCATACGATGTAGAAGGGCAATGCACAATATTCCTTTTATGAATCAAACCAATGGGAAATAAATTATCTATTGAGCTCTTCATCCTTATCCTATCAATGTTTAGTAACTATAAGACCCCATCCCAAACCATAGACGCAAATGGACAAGTTAGAAATATGTGCCTCCTCTAAATCATTCATACACATGATGTATATGCCACTATTGCCATTCTATATTTTTGAGGTTGTGGGAGTAAACACATAGGACAACATCAAAACCACTTTGAAAGCTGGGATCTAACCATGCCAGCTTCAGAGGGGGATCTCTCTGTAAAATTTAGCTTTGTTTTATCTGAGTTTTAGGTTAGTTATGAGTGTACTGATTGTTTTGTTTGAAAGGCTTGGTTTATTAAACTGTCATAATTCCATTGGGCTATGGAGTCTACATATTAAACTGGATTTGGCATCAAATTTTAGAGGAGTTTTCATAGGGCAAGCTAGGTTGCACTATTTGGATCTTTCAGAATTTAAATGGATTGTGAAATAACAAAAGTGTAAGGCTAAGTAGAAATTAAGGAGCAATAAAGAATTCCTTAATTTGACTTCAACAGAAAACATGAAAATTACTAATAGCCAAAATAGGGTGCTCTAAATAACAAATCCTATTCTTCACAATTTCTGTTAAGTAATTGATATTTTTAGAATAACAGAGAAAGAAAAATAATATTTAAACAAATAAACAGAAGAAACACATCACCACATGAATCTTGTGAAAGGTCCCTGTATTATTGATGCTCCAGTACTTTGAAAAATTACAATATGCAGAAGAAATTACATTCAGAAATCAACCCTTAATACTTTAAACAATGAAGTATTTATAAAAAATAATTACAAAAGTGTTGTCAAAATCAATAGTGTATTATTAGCCTAATTACAAACAATACAATTTATCTCTGGCAGAAAAATAGGCCACATATACAGTTGGAAGGAAATGTGGCTCTATTTTGGTGGATTCAGTTGCTGAGTCAACCTGAAACTATGTTGCGTTGATGTTCTGACTGTTGTGCTGGATGATGTGCTGGCCATTGTCTTACTGCACCCGAATTACTCTTCAATCTAGTAACTCCCAGAGTTCTTCCCATATCTTTTCATTTGGTATGGTCAATTTAATCACCCTCCCGTAAATTTCATCTACCTCTGTGTATTTGGCAAAAGTTGGTTTCATTGTAAAAAACGTGTTTTACCTCATTCTATATGTAGAAATCATTGACATGGTTTCCAAAAATTCCCTTGTAGCATATTTCCCTTAATCCCACTAAAATTGATACTATTGGCCATTTCCTTCATCTTCAGGACATAGTCTTCCCGAGTGATCAATTTATCATTTATTACATAAATGTTGGGCAACCCTTTTTGGATCAATGCTTCAATTCTGTTAGTAAACCTATTTACTTGTAGCTCCAATGTTTCACATCTTTCTTCCATTTGATCAATGAGGTTCCTTTTAGTCAAGACTTTCTTGACTTCCAGAATAGTAGCAGTCCTGTCACTGATTCCTAATTCTTCAAGCTCATATTTTGACTTACAATTTAGGAATATGATAGTGTTAGAGGCTTTTGTGGGCATATCTCCAAGCTTCTCCCTTCCCTTAACAATGTTTTATGTATATTTTTCTATCAATTCCTTATGCTCAAAGATGATTTGGATAGATGGCCAAATCTCACTCATAGAGTCTAGAATACCCATCCAAATGGTTTCCTTGGCTTGGTCCAAGGTCTGACTAATTGAGGTATCCCTTTCTACCTTCTGCAACTTCTCCAACAATCTCTGTGATTTCTGCATTTCAGTAACATAAGAAGCTTCAACTTTGGCCTTTTGTACTTCTAAAGCTTTGAGCTGATCCTGCAAAGTCTTGATCTCTTTTGACTAGATTGACATGTTCTCCAGTGTCTTGGTCACCTGTTTAGCACTTGCAGTATGAGTGGAAGAAGTAGCTGCATTGGCTATTCCTATTGTTGGAAGATGAGAAATGGGTATGGCATCTGAGGGGACAATGACCATCTTCTGACTCTCTTCTTTCTCCTTTATCATCTTCTCCATTTCTGCCTCCATCTGTCTAATCTGTATGTTTTGCTCTATGATAAAATTCATCATGTCAGCCTTCTGTGCCTCATTTTCTTCAATGTCCTTGGTTAATGGGTCTTCTGTGGCTGGAAAATTAAGATGCTTTCTCCAGGCTGCAATGTCCATATTCTTCTTCTTGATAATCTCCTCTACAACGTTGACATCTTTAGGATCATATCCTATCTTTAGCACCAAGTCCTTCAAAGACTTGATCTTGTTATCCTTTGCTAAGGAGGATACCTTCTCCATATTTAACTATGACTGAACATTGGGAAATGAAAATTGCAACTTGGACAATGACATAACAATGTTAGTCAATGTAGAATATATCATTTCACTACTTTTCTTATGCACCTCCATTTGATCAATGGGATGAATGTCTTTGGTGCTAAACTCAAATGTAGTGCTCTTGTAGTCTGCTACTGTTTTTGGTTGTGGATTTTGGGCCTCAAGGAATGCCATATGCATTTTTCCATGCTCTGTGTCAAACACTGATAACAATCTACTCTCTAAGTTGGAGGTCTGCTTCCAAAACTGATTATAAGTACTATTTTTAAGAATTTCATTTCTAAGCTTAATTTCTCTGTACCTATCAAAAATTGTCTTTTCTTTCTCTCCTTGGACAGTCTGGGAATCTAATTATGTTTCCTTCTGACCCTGTGAGGATGAAGGTGCGATAGAGGATGTTACAAATTTTTTGCCTGCAGGTGGTGATTCTGTGATTATGATTGCATCATGCTCTTCTATTTATTTTTCTACATCTATCCTAGGAGTCAATTTTGGTCTTTTCCTATAACTGATTCTGAATTCTTTTGCCTCACTTCCTGTTGTTGATGAAGATCCTTCCTCCCTTTGTCTTTTACTCGTTTTCTCCTGAGGAGTGGGAGTCTGCAAACTAGAAGTAGAAAAGAGTTGTTCTTCAGCTTCCTGCAAGGTGTTTTTTGTCCATTCCAACTAATTATCATACTTCTCTATTTCAGGCCTTGAGGTATGAATGTAGGGAGTGCTTTTATTTTCTACTCTGAGCTTTGAAATTATACCACAAGGGTCATAAGACCATGTAAAACTCAAGCTGAACTTCATTTCTTTAAGCATCTTGTTTGCTTCTTCACCTGTTGTCCTGGTATTACATACAAATGGGCCCACCTGTGTCTTTATTTGGAACTATGATTTCTTCTTGGCCACTACAAAATGGATATCATCAAAATTTAACATCTGCCTAATATACTCGAGGGAAAAAATCCTCATGGGGAGGTATTTAGGGAGTCTGTATGGTGCCAATTCACATCCATAAACTTTGATTTCTGTGTAGTTTTGGTATAAATACCAATCCCCAGTATTGGCTTGATCTGACAGATGTAGAATTATTTTAATATCTTCATTGATTCTGGGTTGTATTGAACTGTTAAGGATGTTCATGGCTGGGTGAACAAATTCCTCAATAAACTGCTTGTAAGAGAACTCCTACTGCTCTTTCATGACCAATGAGGTCCAAAAGATCACTGGTTGCTATCTTCCTACATCATCAATCTTCTGCATTGCAAAATTGAACGTATCTGCCTGATAGTAAAGGAACATATAGATTAAAATAGAGGTGTAATTAAACACCTGCTCTGTGGGAAATTTTAGAAACTATTCATGAATGCTGTCAGCCAAGAATTGACTGAAATTAAACACAATGGATGTCTTACTGTCTATGGAAAATATGGAGAGGAAACCTAAAATGGGATCATCTACCCACTGATCAAAATAATAACCCAAAATATAGGAAATTATGGATATGATTTGTTTGGCTTGATCAGGGAAGATGGAGGAAGGATATGGCAGATTCTTTTTAGGTAATTGGGCATTCTCAGGCAAGAAAATCTCGAAAATTTTGGCTCTGGTAGCGAAATGCAGCTTCTGATAAAGCTGGGTGAGGGATTCTAGGGAGAAAGGAGCACTATTTTCCACGGAGGGAGCTAGCATGATTTGATTGATAGATTGGGCAGTAATGGTAAAAAGGATGTCACTGGATGGGGCCATGATAGCTCTTTGGGAAGGGACATAGTAGGCTTGACATTTTTCTGGAAATTTAGGGGCTTGGAATGTTAGAGGGAAAATTAATGGGGAAGATTGGACTCTCAGAGCCCAATTTCATCAGTGTTATTTGCATGTTTGTCTTCCAACCAGCAGTATAGCTCCAAAAAGTCATAGTCAGATTGGGTTTCACTAATTCGATAATACCTCTCAGTTAAAGGGATGTGATCTAAATCTACAAAGGGAGGGATTAATGGATTAACAATTTTATCTTGAGTTTTTCTCTTGGGAGGTATGACTGTATTAGCGAAAGACAAGATAAATTGACAGAAAATCTTACCGGGAAACAGTTGGGTAACAAATTTTCAGGGGAGGAAACATAGGACTGTCAGTTTCAATCTGGTTCTGGTCGAGGAAACACTCTGAGAATAGTCACTGTGCAAAAGCTGTCAATTTACAGAGGATAAGCAGTGAAAAGGGGGGATAACGTCGGTTTCAAAAGCTTTTAAACAACGCTGTGAAAGTCTCGTTGGAAATGGCGCGGGACCATTAAGTTCGAATGGTTACTTGAGAATTGAGTTGAGTGCTAACGGTTGTTTTGCCATGAGTGCATTTAAGTGGACAACGGCTAGGCAACGTGGTAGGAGGTGAGTGGCAGAGGAGTTGTGGTGGGAAGATGGTAAAGTGGGAAAGGGGATAGTGGTTTCGGAGGGGGTAGAGAGTGGTAAATGGTTTCGGTCGTGGGGGGAGGGTGGTGCGAAAGCGGGAGAAGTTTCCACGTAGGGGATGGGGCCCGGTGGGGAAACAACTTTTTCAGACCCCCCCGACGATAAAGGTAGGATGGAGAGGGGGGGCCGAAGAAATATGTGGGTTGTGGATTGTGAGCGGGAGCGGATCCCGATGCTTCTGAACATGCTATTCTTTGACCATATATGACAAAGAAAATTTGTCGCCATGTGCCTTTCACATTTTGCCTTTTGGACTTAGGATAAAGTTTAGAAGTAAAAGATGTGAAAGCACTTTATCCCATTGCACCCATTTAACTTTTTTGAATGACATTAAAACTTAGGATAAAATGGGCCTAGGCACATAGTTATAAAACCATCTAATTTACCTACCCATAACTAAACTAACATTTTTATTTTTTCTAAAGGGTGAACTTAGACTAGCAAACCCACATTATTTTATTTTATAAAAAATGAAATCTATGTAACATATCCCTTATTTCTCCTATTGATTCAAATCAAACAGTTGAATCAATGTCATTTTCTACCTAACTATTGATTTATCAAGATTATATTTTTTGGAAAATCTTTATTCTCCAATCTAATTTACAAAAATTTAAACATATTTAACCATGATTACACTATATGATTAAACAAATATATAGTCATTGTGGCATTTTGAACAAACTGCATACAATATTATTTTTCAGTGATGAAGAAAACTATCTATCAGTAGTGAAATTTTGACTTGCAACACTTTCAATATTATTCATTTTTTTGTTTTTTCTTTTGATGGGGTTCTATTTTTCATTCTTTTTCAATATTTTTGTTTTTTTTTTCTCTTTTTTTTCTTATTTATACCCTCTTTTCATTTTTTATTCTATTTTTATTTTATTTGGAAATCATTGGAAGATTGACAATTATTTACAATATAAGATTCCTAAGATACAATACTCAATACCTTGAGATCCTATAAATTATAGGACCCTAACAGTGGCTCAAGCTGGGGATGGCACTCTCCCTGTGAGGTGCCAAGAACATTTGATCAACAACCTTGAGTGTTCTATTTCAACAATATCCACACCCGATTTCTTTTGTTGTAGTACTTATGGTAACATATCAATAAGAAGCTTAGGGCCTTCTCTGTGGGCTTCAACTTCTATTAATAGGTCACCCAATCATACTAAAGACAATGATATTTACAATGATTAATGCTAGAAATATTTCTATTTCTCAGAAAAATAGTGCTTCAACATTTTGCCATTCACAGGTCCACTAGGCATTTCTGTCCCATCTAGATGTTTGAGAAAAATGCATTGTGTCCTCTGAAAGCACAAATGACATAAGGCCCCATCCATAGATTTTCAATTTTTCCATGCCTTCCTTTGTCCTCTCTTTTGGAATCCCACTTTAAAACTCTATCACCCAAAGTGAAATCACCTGCTTTAATTCTTCTATTGAAAACCTTTTTGATATTCTCTTGGATGACCTGAGCCTTATTATAGACTTCTTCCCCGAATTGTTGCAATTGGATTGTTTGATCAATTCTCCTTTGGATGTCATTTCGCTGAACCTGCAATTCCTGAATTATATTCATGGCTGGAACTCCCAAAGAGGATGGAAAAACAACATCCATTCCATAAACCAATTGGTATGGTGACATGCCAATTGATTTCTTAGTTGTGAGCCTATCAACCCAAAGTGCATTTATCAACTTGTTGTGCCATGGATTTTTGTTGTTCGCCAACAACTTCTTAATAATGTTTACCAGACTCTTATTTGAATATTCAACCAACCCATTACCTTGTGGGTAATAAGAAGTTGAATGTCCCAAAGTAATATGATATTTGTTACAAAAATCTATCATTTTATTAGATCGAAAAGCTACAACATTATCTGTAATGAGCTTGTTTGGACAACCAAATCTAGATAGGATATTGGTTTATAAGAATTTGATGATAACAACATCCGTGGCTATTATGGAAGGTGTGGCCTCAATCCATTTGGTGAAGTAGTCAGTAGCGATGAGGATCCATTTATGTTGGGAAGAGGATGGTGGATGGATTTCTCCAATGAAATTCAATCCCCATTGTTGGAAAGGACTTTGAAAAGATATGAGCTTCAAAGGTAGAGGCAATGAATTTATTTTCCCCTCAAATATTTGGCATTTATGGCAAGAGGTTACCTTCTTATGAACATCTGGGAAAAGGATAGGCCAATAAAAACCAGCTCTAGAGATCTTATTAGCAGTGGTTTTCCAGTACATATGTCCACCACAGTCACCTTCGTGGAATTCCAACATTGTTCTTTCTGCATCATCTTTCAATATACACTTTAGTAAAATACCACTAGCATATTTCCAATATAAAACACTATCTATGATGCAAAATTTTACTGCTTTTAACTTTAGAAATGTAGCCTTGGTCTTAGTTAAACCAGGAGGAGCATTTAAATTGAATAAAACAAAACTGAGTTCTGTATACTAGGGTGTGGTCATAAAAGCCTCATCTAATTGTGGAGTTGCATGCTCCTCTTGATCATCTAATGCAGCTACAAAGTTGATATCCAATGCATTAAAGTTAGATTCAACCATAAATTTGGTTAATCCTTGTCCTTTGATAAGCTTGGTTGGCTTGATTTCTATGTCATACTCAAGAATGATGGCAATCCATTTGCCTCTTTTTCCATTTGGTCCATTTTGTGTTAAAATATCCTTAACTACAACATTAGGTACATAAGAAATTATGTGAGAATGGAGGATATAGACCCTGAAATCTTTAATTTCTTTTATCAATGCGAAAGCATGCTTTTCCATTATATTATATTTGAGTGCAACATCTCTTAAAGCCTTTCTAAAGAAAGCAATGGGCTGTTCAAATCCATCTTCATTTTTCTGTAAAAGGACAACTGCAATAGTATGTTCAGAAGAAAATGAAAAGATTATAAAACCCTTACTGAAATCTGGACTGATTAGGACAGGTGTTTTTGTCAATGCTTGTTTAACTTGATCAAATGATTGCCTAGCTTCAATATTCCATCTGATTTCTAAATCTCTTTTTAGCATATTTTTTATGTTTATGAGAAGTTCTGCAAGATTAGGGATAAATCTTCTTAGGAAGTTTATTCTACCAATAAATGATTGAAGTTCCTTAATGTTTCTTGGATGATTGATTTTCAGAATAATTTCAATCCTTTTAGAATCAATTTTAATACCTTCCTTAGAGATGATATGACCAAGAAGTTTTCCCTCTTCAAGGCCAAATACTTTTTTCTTAGGATTTAGTGAAATCCAAAACCTTCTACATTTCTCAAATACTCTTCTCATATGTAACAAATGTTCTTCATCAGTTTTAGAATAAATAGTGATGTCATCTAGATAGATCACAATAAACCTGCCAATTTCATCAATAAAAGAAATATCCATTTCTCTTTGAAATGTGGCTCCAACGTTCATTAACCCAAAAGACATCTTCGCATACATGAAGGTACCTCATGGAGTAGTAAATGCTGTTTTATCTTGATCATCTGGGTGGACTAAAACTTGATTATAACCTGAAAAACCATATAATAAAGAAATCTTAGAAGATCCAACTACCTTTTGTAGAATATGATCCATTTTTGGTAGAGGATAGTTGTTCTTTATGGAGACTTTGTTAAGGTTTCTAAAATATATATAGAATCTGATTTCACTTGTTTTCTTCATAGTTGGCACAATATTGGAAACCCATTTAGAGTACCTAAGAGGAACTATGATTTTAGAGTCATACATTCTTTTAATTTCTTTCTCAATTAAAGGAATCCGTACAAGATTTATTCTTTGAAGTTTTTGTTTAAATGGTTTCTGGTCTTCTTTAATTGGAATTTTGTGTTGTATAATTTTTGTATCATATGTTTTAAGATCTTCATAGCTCCAGGAAAAAACATCACTAAACTCCTTGAATAAAGCAATGTATTTTTGTTTTTCAACAACTAGGAGTGATTTGGACGGTTTTATGATTTTGGGATATTTTTCAGTACCTAAATTACATTATTCAACTGCTGCTCCTGTGAGCTCAATCTTAGGCTTTTTTACCACATCATTGAAATCAAATAATTCTTCGAGTGGGACTAGACCTCTAGGTAAAACGTTATCCTTTTGTTGAAGTGTTTCAAACTCTTCTTTTTTGGGATCTATCTCAAGAAATTATAATTTATTTACAACTTTATCTATGGGTGCATTTACATATGATTTTCCTAATTTCCTTTCTAGATTAGAATGTACAACTATTTGATTTTCTGCTTCAGATTCCAAATCTATACTATCATCTTGAAAGTCATCTTTAGATTGCAGAAAACTTTCAATTTGTTTATCACTTCGAAACGCTTGCCAATACCACATATTATCTGGTACATCTAGTCGATGTTTCACTTCCACTGTATATTCTCGATTAGGGTAAGGCATTTTATAGGAGTTGGTTGAAAAATACATACTATTTGGAATGATATTCTGCTTTCTAGGAATTGCCAGAAAGGTCATATTCAAGAAAACTCTCTAGAAAATCAACTACATCATTTGTGTATGCTCTCATTCTACGGTGTTTGGCTGAATACTCTCCTTTAATTTGTTTTATAATTAACTCATCATCTCCTTGATTGGAGATTCTTTTGGAACCTAATTTTTTCAACGATTGCAATCCTAATATAAGGGCTTCATACTCTGCTATGTTATTGGTACATTGAAAGTTGAGATTGTATGAATGTCCTTCAACATG
The DNA here is from genome assembly GCA_031772625.1 of Pinus tabuliformis. Taxonomy (NCBI): domain Eukaryota; kingdom Viridiplantae; phylum Streptophyta; class Pinopsida; order Pinales; family Pinaceae; genus Pinus; species Pinus tabuliformis. The sequence continues at coordinate 770,575,809 of CM062805.1, forward strand.
ATTGTTCCCTGTGTTTACCACACAAATTCTTGCTCCAGAACCATCTTTGCTACAAGAGCCATCAAAAATCATGTTCCAAAGAGGTTCAGGAAGAGTGTTGGGTTCTATTGTTTGTGTTTGGTTTGGATCTGTTTTAGGAATTTCAGTTTCAACATTGATCATCTGAGTGTTGATGTATCCATCATTATAAAGAATGATAGAGTCCAAATATGAGTGAACAGAATAAAGAGGATAATTGTGAGGTTTCTCTTGACTACTCACCATGAATTTCATCAAGGTTTCCCTATATAATATTCTTCGTTGTCCAAAAAATGGTATGGTGGCAAAAGTCATATCCATCTGTAGGGTTCCTTGTAATTTTTCTCCCCATGAGTGCGACAAAAACATGCCATACTTAGGAGAAATATCTGCAACCACTATATCCATTACCAGAATTTTGGCTGGGATTTGACCTAAAGTAAAAAACATGTCTTTGACCCGTGGTAGGTGTAGTTGTGATAACTACAGGGATGGTAGGAATAATAGTCTGAGATATTACAGGTGAAAAAGTAGAGACTATAGAATGAGTAGGATTGGGAGGTTGTAGATGAATAGACTAGGAACATTGGGTGGACAAAGAGGCTACTGCAACTGTTAAAGTAGAAAATTCAACTAATTGTTGAATATAAGCTTCTTCAATAGCTTGGTCCAAAACTGAAACTAGACCTTGTAATTTATCAAATTTCTGTAGGGATTCAAGATAGGATCTGTTTCAAGAAGATGGGTTTAGGGCATATATGTTTGCAATAGGGCTTTATCAATAACAATCTGATCTACAAAGTCTCAGATTTTGATCTAAACAAACTATGCTGGAAAGGCAAACCCAACTCTATATCCTGAATAGTTTCAAATTTCTCTGGAAGAGAGTTATACCTAGACAAAGGGCTATTCTCAGGAAGAGAATTGAACCTAGACAAAGGACTATTACTACCCTGAATTGCCGTAATACTTTTCTTTCTCAAAAATTTCTCTGGATTATCTACAAATTTAGCAGGGTTGGGATCAGGGTGAGCTCTAGTGAAAATTCTTTTGGGAGCCAGGGTTATTAAAATTCATCACACAACTTCATAAAATAAAAATCAATGACACACTAAATTATATACAAAATAAAAACCTCATATCATGTATTTAATTATGATATATAAGCTTCAATTTATAGAAATACTGATTGAATACCAGGGAATAATGATTTTTCAACCTAAAGAGTTTTCTTCCCAGTGTGGTGGCCACTAAGCTGTAATATCTCAGACTATTTTATGAATGATCTCCATAGGAAGCATAAATAAATGCATTCAAAACATAGAGATATTTTGTAGAATGGACTTGATCAATATTAGTCTCCCACCAAGAGATAGCCATTTATTCATCCACATAGCCAACTTCTTATCGAACTTACAAATCAACCAATCCCATTCTTGGATGCCATAATTGTTTGGTTTTAGTTTGAATGCAAGGTTACTGAAACCCTCATATATATGAATCAAAGTAATCTCAAAGATTTGGAAAATCTCCTTGATCATTGTGCCATCCCTAGAATCTGCAATAAGTGCTAATTTTCCCCTTTTTCATAAAGAGACTTGAAGCCTCCAATAAGGATGAAAGGATCATATACAAGTGGTTCCATTTATCAACTTTGACCTCTTCACCGAAGAGTAAATTATCCACAAAATTCATATGAGTGATGTTGATGTGCCTCATTAGCCAAACTCCCTTTATCAAGACCCTAGATATTGCATCTACAATATTTCTACTCAGTCCATCTATGACTAGCAATAAAAGAAGGGGCAACAATGCACTACCCTATCAGAGACTGTAACCTCCTCCTCCCACATTTACCCACTTTCACCAGCTTGCTTGGGGTAAACATGAGCTGAGGGTCTCTATGATAAGACTCAACCTGCTGTATGACCTTAAGGAAATGGAGTCGACAACTTGAGACCTTACTAAATTCTCTCAGGTGCTACAGGACCTCCAGGAGAAACCCAACCCCTCCAGGTGTCCAACCCCTGAGATAACTCTCTTTTTCAATGAGCTAAAGCCTCATTCACTCCCTTACCAAGGCATGCAAGTGATTATAAGTCTCTAGTCACTCCCATAGGCCTACCTGCTAGTGACCGTGGACTTTTCCAGTCATTTTTGTGTGTAGGTTTTAACCCCGTACAGAAATTACCTGCATAGGAATTCTAAAACACAGAAAATAAACAATGCAAGAGCATAACACATAAAACACATATACACAAATATTTTCCCCTGGATCCCAAAACTGTGACTACCAGCTTGATTTTTCATTATATTCCTTTCAGTGTTACAATACATATTTATACATGCCGAAGCATCTAATACCATGGACCGAAAACCATCGCGTCCAAAAAAACATGTGCGAAAATCATGTACAAAACCATAGGTGGGTCTGCCCAATCTAACATAGGGTCCAAAACCAAAATTTTCCAGGGCGCTGCCCCGGACCCCATAAAGTGGGGTTACGGGTACACCTCAAACCCCCTATGACCCCCTGTTATAGACATTTTTGGGCACTGCAACCCCAAGCATAAAATGTCCATAAACCAAGGGCTCCTAAGTCCCTAAAAGTGTTGTTCCAACCCCTAAAGGAACAAGGTCAACTGATTACAGCTTCTCCCAAAAGTTCTCCATAAAAAACTGCTCAGAAATGGTCAAAACATGATCATTTCACTTGCTCCATAGGCAAAGTGTGTTGCATCTCACCTAAGTACACTCTGTGGGCACGTTGCATTTCAAAAAGCCCTTCTATGGAGTGCGATGGGCGAGAAGTGAAAAATGGCAGTGTCAATTCGCGAGGTGGAGAGGCATGGAATCTTCCAGAAACTTCTCCTGTGACACTTGCCTCTCTGAATTTGACCAATGATGAGTAAGAGATCATCAATCTCCAAGTGGAAGCAAGAACTATCAGAGGGAAGACACTAATCAAATCACAAGCTGACTCATCTCCCTTACAGATATCTATATATGGATCCCTCATCCTAGAGATCCAGAGGCTGGAATTTTGCATCTTGTAAGGAATTGCTGTTGGTTTCTTGAGGCAACATCATAGTGTTGGGTGATCTAAGCTTTTCATGAGGTGAAGAAGGGCTTACTTGCTGAGAGGATGATGCTGGGTCAAAACAACTGGTTGTAACTCTCTTGGCTCTTTCTTGATTATCAATAAAGCTATTCAAGTTTTCCTCCATACTCTTGTGTCATTTATGTTTCATGCATTTGTATGGTCAATTTACATGTGATCCTAGATTGTCTATGATAATAGATCCATGTTCTTGTATAGTGTTATGCTACTTTGATTCTACAGGTACTCTGTGAAGCTGGGTGTACAAGGAAGCAAGTAGCAAAGGAATATCAGAAGAGAGGGGAATTGAATTAGGAACCAAGCGTAAGACAGAGGTTGGTCTCCTTTATTCTTCTCTCATCTATCTTTCATAAAGGAAAACGAAAGTAGTTTTACTTTGTTTGTTTCTAAGGTAGCTACCACACCTTAGTGGGATTAGTAGTTCTGCATAGACACTTTTCCCTGTAACAAAATGGAAACTTTAGAGTTACCTGATTTAAATCAGTTAACAAATGATCCAATCGCTTACGCCCCTTGGTGGCCAGCGATTCCGCATAAACTTCCATCAGATATTCCTAAATTTAATGGAAATTCGGGTGAAGATCCGTCGAATCATGTGATGACCTTTCATCTGTGGTGTTCATCAAACACCCTAAACGATGATTCGATTAGGCTTCGCCTTTTTCAGAGGACGTTAACTGGTCCGGCAGAAAAATGGTATATCGAATTGCCCAGAGCTTCGTTTGACAACTTCAGTACCCTAGCCACAACCTTTCTAACCCATTTTCAATTACCGATAAGGTACGAAACGGGAACGGAACTTCTTACCAATTTCAAACAAACAACGGCCACTCACATAGCTGATCATATACATGAGCGGCGACGTCGTCCTAGAATGGTAAAAACGTATGTTCCTGATCAGCTTTTAGCTGAATGGTTTATTAAGTCATTATTGCCTTCCATTACGGAAGATGTGGCAAAAGGGGGAGTTGTCATCGAAGAGCAAGTCATTTCTCATGCACAATATTTAGACTTGATTTATACTCAGTCTGGCACGCCCTACGATAAAATACTTGACGCTCCCAGACCAGAATTTTCGGTCCCCCCTCCTCTTAAATCAAACAATGACTCTCATGCCGGCGATGGCGTGATAGGCGCAATAGACACGAAATCAACAAAGGCTACATCTAAAAAGGCTCGTAAGATTTCCAGTCAAAATGTAAAAGAGGAACTTCTTACCTCGGAAGTAAATTCCATCTCGACAGATAAAGGCAAAGAAACCAAGCAACCAGGGGGCAAGATGAAAAGCAAAGGGAAGAAGAAGAAACAGGAGGAATCATCACCTGAAAAATCTTCTACAAACCTTCTGGAAATAGGGAACCAAATCGTCCATGCTTTATATGCGATGAGGATCACTGGATAACAGATTGTCCACACAGAGCTGAGCTTAAAAAATTCTTCAAGAATTAAAAAACCTCGGCAGTATTAACTGATCCGTTTCCAAATCCAGGAACAAATCTGGTTGACAATGGAAATTCTTCCCCATCTCAAGTGTTGATGTTGTCAGTTTCCAAACAGAAAAATGATGCTTTGATATCGACAAGGAACAAAGATTACGGGAATCCACAGCTGTCGAACAACAAGGATAAAGATCAACCTAGTAGTTCGACAACAACTTCGACAGAAGTTGCGCCGCCCATCATTCCTGAGTTGACAATAAAACCGTGAAAGGGAGTAGTACACAACTCGACATTTAATCCTCGTGCTAGAGCAGCACAACATTATAATATAGTGGAAGATCTGGCCCAATCGCCATCCGCTATGTCGACACTTGAGGTACTGCAAAATTGCCCATCCCAAAAGCAGGCTTTATTATCAGCCATCGGTGGGATAGACCCAAAGGATTCCAATCTTGTATCCTTTAATCATAAAGGATACGATCCTCAGTTGCCAGCTCAACTAGCTTTCCTCGTTCAAGTGAAAGCCCTCAACAAAATTGTTCATCGAACAATTATTGATGAGGGGGCATCTACATGTACTATGTTGATGAGTTTCTGGAAAACTTTAGGATCTCCAACCTTGTCGCGATCTTCGACAACATTAAAAGCATTTGACGGACGAACATATACCCCATATGGTATTCTAAGTAACTTGAAGGTTGAACTAGGAGGGAAAACAATAGAAATAGATGTTGAAGTAATCGACGGAAACCTCGATTACAACATCCTATTGGGAAGACCATGGATATATGCTATGGCTGCTGTTGTATCGACCTATTTTAGGAAGATTGCATTTCCCTTTCAAGGAGGGATTACAATCGTCGATCAACAAACCTTCCTCCCCAATGGTTCTCAAGTTACGGGAAGCATTCCAATGATCCATGGAAGCCCCCATTCGCTTCAAAATATCGGAGTAGGCCTATTAAAAGACCCTATATTAATGGGAACTTTTTCCCTTCCGCCTCCAATCAATTTAGCGAAAGTAACGTCGGTAGGAACCTACAATATGATATCTTCGATTAAAAAGATCTCAGAAAACGATATCAACATGGATCATGCGCAGGTATTGCCTCCAAACCCAATAGAAATATTGTAGCAATCAATGTTCCTAGCATGGGAGGCAAACCCAAATCAATGCTCATCAAACGTTTGGATAGATAGGTCTAAGGAATATGGCACCCCTTCAGATCCTTGGTCGCGAGTGCACGACACCGACGAAGGAATTGTTCAATCAATGGTAATTGAAGGGGCACCATGGGAAGATTACCACCATCGTTCCCTTCTTTCGGATTGTGAAGAAGATACTCCTAATGACCTTTATCATCCTTCAGTTTTTGATTTTCTATCAAATACTGTAAACACGGTGGATTCCGAGTGAAACTTGTCCAACATTGAAGAGACTATCGCCATAAATATCTCAACCAAAACAGATGTTGTAGAGAATATTTGTGTTGGCAAATGTTGTTCTCCTTCAGAACTGGAAATATATAACGCTCTTTTTCGCGAATTCAGAGATGTCTTTGCTTGGTCATATAATGAAATGCCAGGCATTGACTCGAGTATCGTTGAACACGAAATCAAGATGTATCTAGATGTCAAACCAGTACGACAACGACTACGGCAGGTGCACCCCAAGAAAGCCGCTGCCATCAAGGCAGAAGTTGAAAAACTTCTCCATGCTGGTTTCATTTACCCGGTTCTTCTAACTGATTGGGTATCGAATATTGTTCCTGTTATGAAAAAACAAGGAACGATTAGAGTGTGCGTCGATTATAGGGATGTAAATCAGGCTTGTCCAAAAGAAAACTACCCTACACCCTTCATTGACCAGATAATTGATGAATGCGCCGGATGTGAAATCTTTTCATTTATGGATGTATTCTTCGGGTATAATCAAATAAATATCTGCCCACAGGACCAGTCAAATACTGCATTTATTTATCTGTGGGGCACATTCGCATATCGAAAATTACCCTTTGGTTTAAAGAACGCAGGGGCAACCTTTCAGAGGGCAATGAATTATGCCTTCCATGACATCAAAAACATCGTTCAACCATATCTCGACGACCTTCCGGCTCATTCGCGAAAGCGGACTAATCATCCGCGGCACTTAAGAGCAATATTTCTACGTTGTCGACACTACAAGATACGACTCAATCCACACAAATGTGTGTTCTGTGTCAGTTCTGGTCGTTTACTTGGATTTGTAGTCTCAAAGGACGGGATTCGTCTCGACTCATGTAAGGTTCAGGAAATCATAAACTTGTCTCCACCTTCGAATTTGCTTCAGATTCAGAAACTCCAAGGGAAAGCAAACTTTCTGAGGAGGTTCATTCCAAATTACGCCGAACTTGCTAAAGGTTATACACGTCTTTTGAAAAAGGAAGTACCCTTCGTCTGGATCAGGTTGCGCAAGCTTCCTTTGATGCTTTAAAAGAATCCCTAATGAAAGCATCATTAATGTACACTCCTGATTATCAAAAAGACTTTAACCTATATCTGGCTGCAGCGGATACAACCATCGCAATGGTTTTAGTTCAAGAAGACAACAGAATTGAACATCCTATATATTATTTAAGTAATAACTTAAATGATACAGAAATAAAATATTCTTATGTTGAAAAGCTAGCGCTCGCAGCTGTTCAAGCGATACAGAGATTTCGACACTATGTCCTCTTTCGAAAAACTACCATTCTGTCAGATTGCAACCCCATGACTTATATATTGTCGCGACAGTTGCTGGGGGGAAAATATTCAAAATGGATAGCGATTCTACAAGAGTTTGATCTGGAATTTGTAAAATCCAAGTCAAAGAAAGCCCTGGTTTTCGCAGAATTATTATGCGATCTCCCGTCGTCATCCAACGATGAAACATCCGAAGAAACGATCGTGGACGAAAATTTGTTTCTGATATCTTCAAATAATCTGTGGTATGGGGATATAATCATTTATCTCCAAACCCAAAAATATAGGTCCAATACCTCCCACTTCGAACAAAAACGTATTCGTTACCAATCAAAATACTACATGATCGTCGGTGATACACTTTACCGTCGTGGTGTCGATACAGTTCTACGGAGGTGCCTCACTCATGAGGAGGCTGAAAAAGTCCTGAATGATTGCCATTCAGGCGCGTGTGGGGGGCATCAATCCGGTTACGCTACGACGCAAATTTTTTTACGAGCAGGGTACTTCTGGCCAACAATGTTCAAAGATTGCATAACCGCAGTCAGAAGTTGCCATGCCTGTCAAATTTTCGATAGCAAAACCAGAAGACCACCCGCACCTTTGCAACCAATAGTTGCTGTTGGGCCATTCGCCAAATGGGGCATCGATTTCATGACATGTAACCGCACCTCGACCAGGGGGCATGGGTATATCATAGTCGCAGTTGACTATTTTACCAAATGGGTCGAGGCGATGCCTACATTAGATGACACTGGTGAAACAACTGCCCTCTTCTTTTTCAATCATGTAGTCGCCAGATTCGGCGTCCCACAGGCTACAATCACAGATCATGGATTGAATTTTCACAATCACATGATGGTCGAATTAGCTGCCAAATTAGGGTTGTCTCACGACAGCTCTACTCCATATTACTCGCAAGCCAACAGACAAGTTGAAGCAATCAACAAGGTCCTGAAGTGCATGCTGCAAAGGATGATTGGAGTTCATAAAAGGAGTTGGCACCTGATCTTGTACTCAGCCTTGTGGGCTTACCGAACATGGGTAAGGAATGTGACCGGGTTTACACCTTTCCAACTGGTGTATGGCCTAGAAGCAATCTTACCTGTTCAGTGCGAAATCTCGTCCCTCAAACTCGCAATCGAACTTCTCCCCGGGACTTTAGAAGAGGAGGCTCGTTTCTTGGAACTAATCCAATTGGATGAAACCCATCGTGATGTCGCTTTGGCCAACGAAGCCCATAAGAAACGAGTCAAGGTGCAGTTCGACAAGAATGTCAAACCCAGTGTCTTCTCAGAAGGTGACTTGGTCTTGCTTTATGACCAAGAATCCGATAAATTGGGGGCAGGTAAATTCAAGTCTTTATGGATGGGCCCCTATATTGTTAAGTGAGATTTAGCAAAAGGAGCCTACGAGTTAATGGATTATGACGGGATTCCACTGGCACAACCTCGTAACGGTTTGTACCTTAAGCACTATGCGTGATTCAGTATAGTAACCTACATGCTTTTGTTACGTTTTCGTTTTCGCTAAAGTATTTGTTTTGGTCAAGTAATCCACTTTTTTACATTTATTGCAGATGTCAAACCTATTGGAGTCATGTGTTGGATATGCCGACGGAGCGAGTCGTAGTTCACGGAACCTATCTTCCGCGGCCTGGGCCATTTTTGATCCAAGCGGCGAGTTAGTAAGTTTCAGAGGGGTATGTATTGGTCGATCAACGAATAACATCGTTGAATATAGCGCGTTGATAGAACTTCTCTCTGATGCCATCACACATGGCATACGCCGACTGATTGTCAGGCTAGACTCACAACTCGTCATACTACAACTCACTGGTATCTACTCTGTCCGAAATCCAACTATTTATCGCATGTTCCTAAGGGTTAAGATTTTGGAAAGCCAATTTGATTTTATTCAATATCAACATATTTCCAGAAGCTTAAACACATTAACTGACTCATTGGCAAATTATGTGTTAGATAGACATTTGCAACATTTATAAAAGAAGCATTTCATCAATATTTGCATTTGGATCATGTAACTTAACCAAAATAAAACTCCGAAAATCAAAAATATATATATAATTGTTTATGGTTTACACATAATGTTCTGTAACCAAGACAAAATCGATTAAATGACCCAAAACTCAAAATGCTAGGGGGCACCCTAGTCTAATGATGCTCGTGATAACAAGTCACAACTTTTGCGATCATGCGTAAAAGCCTAGTCCATCATCTTGGCACACCAATAGTATGCCGCTGCAACCTCAAAGGCAGCTCGTCAGTCCTCACATCTGGAATACCGAGAGGGAGGCCCTCGACCTGATCCTGTAATGCTGTGAGAGTCTCGGCCACATCAAGGTTGCGAAGGATAGCCCTTCCAATAGCCTCTCCTGCTGGGGTGGTAGCTGGCACTCTCAGGCATACTACTGGCCGAACAGGACCGACATATGCATGAACACATGAGTTTTGATTAGTCTTGATAGAATAAATCACAAGGAAATTATAAAAGAAAAACGTTAAACAGGAATATGGTCAAAGAATTTACCAATGGCACCCCACTGTTCGCCAGCCGGCAGTACCAAATCTGGGTCACCCCGGAAGTCCATACCAGCATATGGATACTCGGAATAAACCATCTCCTGACGATCAAACCACCCGAAGAAGGTATCAGAAAAGGAAATCTGAGACTGACCAGCATGCCTAGACATATGGTCGACCCATCTCTGCATACGTGGTTTAGTCGGTGGAGGTAAACCGAGTGCAATATACTGCGGCTGCATCAGTGGTATCTTTTCCAAGGCAAAGGCAGTCAAGATAGAACCATATCCAAAGTTCTTCAGTCTCCCGCTCTTCACCTTGGTCAACTGTTCTTTCATCACAAGGAGTACTGCGTCGCACCAGTTGAACACCTTCGGTTGGAGACATTCCAAGGCGTACTGCATATAAGATCGGTTGGCCACATGAAGAGCCACACCACCAGCCATCCTACCAAAAGTGAATAGAATAGTCCTCAGGGACCTGTCAGTGACATCTCGGATGATGATCTTGCCGTCTTTACTCGGATGAGATCCCTCTCTGCAATACCTGCGAACATAATCTCTCACAGATTCATCTCCTCGGGCCGAACCTGGTAAAGAGATGGGGGCACCCTGCCTCGATAAGCTGGTCAAAAAATAGATGTCCACTACAGTCAAGGGGATGGATTTTCCCCTAATCTAGAACACCTGGCTGGTAGGATCCCAAGCATCGAGAAAATACTGCAGCAAGTTGATTTGTTGTCTCATGCTAGAAATGCAGAAAAACTTCAACAGGCCACAGTTCCGCAGTGTGTTTACTGTAACTGGATCATGTAAAGCAAGCATGTCCTCTTATTCATGCTCACGTTCTCGCCATGTAGTAGTCATCTTGCTCCAAAAAATCTCTGAAAACAAACAAGAGAAGAGTTAGATCCTGATTTGGTGAAGAAATAGACAAAATTTCCATCAAAAAACCGTGCATAAATTTCCTTCCTTGCGCTCATCGCACCTACAGTAGTGTTCTGGGTGCGTTGCATGTCAGTTGGCCAGTAGACAGGCTAACATCCAATGCACCTTTCAATACACAAAGGGTGCGATGGAGCCAGGGCGAGTTTTTCAAACCCCGGGGGCTCAGAAAAACCAGAAATCAGGCTCAGAATGCAAAATGGAAAGCATGAAATGAAAGAGCTCAGGTTTAGCTCCTACCTAGTCCAGACGGCGCCAAAAATCGTCCACAGAATCTCCTGGAATCAGCTAATGAAAATCAAGGGGGGAAAGCACCTCCAAAGCTCCAACAAGCCAAAGTTCAAATGAAATGGTAAAATGAGAGGTAAAAGCACTTTTAAATTACTTTTTATGTAATTCGAGTAAAATATTAGTGTCCTAACTCATTTTTCAAACATATATTGTTCATTTCTAACTAGTTTGATGAAGCAATTGAGCATGCAGCACGATCTTTGAAAGAATAAAGCTATTTATGGTAAAGTCAAGAAATGAGCGGTATATCGAGCAGTTTTAACACGGACTTCATGGTCATTAAAAAATAAACATAAGCAATGAGAAAAATTTTCCCCCAACGTTTAAGCTCAATAAAAAATGAACCAATTCCCGGTAAATAACCATCGTGAATGTAGTACTTCAGCCTTTAAAGCCTTGGTCGTGTTCCCATCATCACCTCCACTCTGTATTGGCCGATCATTCACCTCCATTTGATTGTTTACCCCTTTTGAGGAACAACTGCGAAGAGTGATCCCACTAGCCATCCTTGTAACACTGCCGTGATTGGAAAATTCCAAACCTTACCTGGAATCAGCTGCGACCCAATTTTATCACTCATTCCTCAAAGACGAGTCTCCTTTAATCTCTTTTCAACTGACTCGTAAAATATGAAAAGATTGCCGAGCCATTGACCTCTCCAGCTCGTTAAAGGGACTGGAAGTGCTATCCCTCCTTTAGATTTTAATATTTTTGGACTTGAGGGACTATTACACAAAAAGATCGAGCACTTGTTTTGTTCGGCTCGTTAAAAGTATCGAAAATTCATCCCTTCTGTATTGTTTTACACTTTTTCGGACTTAAGGGATTAGATGACGAAAAAGGATTTTTGGAGTTTCCTTTACGTCCCTTTTCAGACTCTCTAAAATTGAAAAGGACCGAGTTATCTTTGTCGTTAAACTCGTTAAAACCTAATAGTGACAAACTTGTCCATAGCAGACAAGAACGAGTTTCACTATCGCTAGGCTCGTTAAAACATAGCGATGGGTTTGCCTGAAGGGAAAATTACAGAACAAGCATATGTTATCCTCAAGCTTGACAAAAATAAAGAGGTACTGGTCAGCAATGACTGGGGAAAATTGGGAAGAAAACTTGAAGAAACTTTGTTGGTAGCAAGTCACTCTTGAACATGACACTTTCACTCCGCATCCAAGTCGGGTTGGGTTGTTTCATTCAACGGTCACATCACCTTGGTCCCATCACACCATCCATATTTGGGGTTAATGATACCAATCCATCACGTCAGTGTCACCGATATGTTCAAGAGAAGTCACTCAGAGAATTCACCTGTGTCTCACCCGCTGCAATACATTTACGCTCCACTCTTTCATGACCGCCACCCTGAACCTTATATCACCAGATCGTTTTCACCTCCATTAAAATCATTTGCTCCGTTCCGTGTCATTGATGTGGGATTCATTAAGGCCCTCCTATGACGGATCACTTCTTGTCGACATCAGCTCATTATCCAAGAAGTCAATCTAGGGACACCCCTTTCAGTACTTTGAAGCTTGCATGCCTCAATGGCAAGTTTCTCACTTCCAGCGACAGGTTTACATCAATGGCCTTCGACCGAAAGATTTTGCGTGGTGTTCGACGCCAAGTCCTTTATTCACACCACGTGAATTGTACTGCAGTACCTTGAGGATCATTATCATTATCGGTGATTCCTCTCGCGCCTGTTAACAGCTTACATCATTGGCTGGTAATCAGGCGATGTCTTTCCATGTTCGACTCCAGAACATCTCTCACATGGATCGACCTGTACTTTGAGTGAAGATCGAACGAGATTGAAGACCCCTAATCTAGTTTCATCCATCTGGGATGCGATATATATTCAAGGAAATAAAGACATCAAATGTACATTATTGCTGCACAGATAATCATACAATCAAAGGGATGATGGCTCTACCAGAATCATCAGTATACACTCAGACGATTGTCTGTCCTATGTACATGAAAATGAATTTATAAATATGAGCATGGGAATGCCCGCCTTAGCTAGATCATGAAAATATTATGAAGATAATGTATTGTATTGTATCTTATTACAGGTCTCCTCCCAGCTTGAAAGAACTTCAGACCCTCATGATAAAGCATTTCACCCGACATCAAAAATATTAATGACCTCATGCTTTAGGGGGCAACTGTTATATACATTTTTGGGCACTGCAACCCCAAGCATAAAATGTCCATAAACCAAGGGCTCCTAAGTCCCTAAAAGTGTTGTTCCAACCCCTAAAGGAACAAGGTCAACTGATTACAGCTTCTCCCAGAAGTTCTCCATAAAAAACTGCTCAGAACTGGTCAAAACAGGATCATTTCACCTGCTCCATAGGCAAAGTGCATTGCATCTCACCTAAGTACACTCTGTGAATGCGTTGCATTTCAAAAAGCCCTTCTATGGGGTGCGATGGGTGAGAAGTGACAAATGGCAGTGTCAATCCGCGAGGTGGAGAGGCATGGAATCTTCCAGAAACTTCTCCTGTGACACTTGCCTCTCTGAATTCGACCAAGGATGAGTAAGAGATCATAAATCTCCAAGTGGAAGCAAGAACTATCAAAGGGAAGACACTAATCAAATCACAAGATGACTCATCTCCCTTACATATATCTATATATGGATCCCTCATCCCAGAGATCCAGAGGCTGGAATTTTGCATCTTGTAAGGAATTGCTGTTGGTTTCTTGAGGCAACATCATAGTGTTGAGTGATCCAAGCTTTGCATGAGGTGAAGAAGGGCTTACTTGCTTAGAGGATGATTCTAGGTCAGAACAATTGGTTGTAACTCTCTTGGCTCTTTCTTGATTATCAATAAAGCTATTCAAGTTTTCCTCCATACTCTTGTGTCATTTATGTTTCATGCATTTGTATGGTCAATTTACATCTGATCCTAGATTGTTTATGATAATAGATCCATGTTCTTGTATAGTGTTATGCTACTTTGATTCTACAGGTACTCTGTGAAGCTGGGTGTACAAGGAAGCAAGTAGCAAAGGACTATCAGAAGGGAGGGGAATCAAATTAGGAACCAAGCGCGAGACAGAGGTTGGTCTCCTTTATTCTTCTCTCATCTATCTTTCATAAAGGAAAACGAAAGTAGTTTACTTTGTTTGTTTCTAAGGTAGCTACCACACCTTAGTGGGATTAGCAGTTCTGCATAGACACTTTTCCCTGTAACACCCCCCCACTACACAATCGGTGCAACGAAGGGGGACTCTGCCCCCCCTCTAACTCCCCGGTTAACTACGTGGGCTAGTCGTTGAAAGAATATAACACAACCCAACATTCTCCCACTTGTTGTTTTCTTTCCACAGGGGGCCAGAAGAGAGCTTAGTCATTTTTCCAGCCCTGAAACACCCATTGCCTCTCTATACCAAGAGAACTTCCTAGAGCTCACAGATTTTGTCAATGCATCTGTAGTATTCTTCAAAGTGTCCACCTTTACCAGAAACACCCTTTTTTCTTCTATCATATCCCTCACAAAGTGATACTGAACATCAATGTGCTTTGTCTTTGAATGATATGCGGGGTTCTTTGCCAAGAAAATTTCACTTTGGCTATCACAATCTATCCTTATGGCTCCCTGTACTAGCCCCATACTTGAACACAATCTCCGCAACCAAACTTCTTGCACCTCCAAATATGTTAAACACATACCCACTTGTAGATCTTCTATGATCCAAATCTCTAGCCCAGTCTGCATCAACAAAGCCATGAATATCCAACATTCTATCCAATCCTAATCTTCCTTGGTAGCACAAACCATAATCACTAGTGCCACGCAAATACCTAAAAACCCTCTTCACTGTTCTCCAGTGCTCCTTCCCTGGTTTTGACATAAACCTACTCAATACTCCCACTGCATGTGCAATGTCTGGTCTAGTACAAACCATTGCATACATTAGGCTACCGACTACACTTGCATATGGAACACGGGACATGTCCTCTTCCTCTTCTTGTGTCTTGGGACACTGTTCAGCAGATAACCTCACACCTACAGGAATAGGAACCTTCACCAGTTTACTATCCTGCATATTAAACCTCTACATTATTGTCTCAACATATTTCAACTGGTTTAACCAAAGCTTCCCCTTTGCCCGATCTCTTTTAATTTCCATGCCCAAAATCTAGTTTGCAACACCAAGATCTTTCATGTCGAATTTTGAGGACAATTGGGTCTTCAAATCATGGACAATTGCTTTGTCATTTCCAACCAGCAACATATCATCCACATACAAGACCAGATAAATAACACGGTCACCAATTAATTTAAAATATACACAGTGATATGCGTTGCTTCCGGTGAAGCCAAGTCCCCGTATAAATGTATCAAATTTTTGATACCACATCCTTGGTGACTGTTTTAACCCATACAGAGACTTATTTAACTTGCATACCAGTTCTTTCTTATCCTTCACTGCAAAGCCTTCAGGTTGCTTTATGTAGATCTCCTCTTCCAGATCCCTGTGAAGAAATGATGTCTTCACATACATCTGTTCTACCTCAAAATCAAAAGCAGCAGCAACAAATAAAAGTAACCTAATAGAAGTTACCTTGGCAACAAGAGAAAAAAATATCACCAAAATCATTTCCTGACACCTGGGAATAACCTTTTGCTACCAACCGAGCTTTGTATTTCTCCACCTTTCCTTCTGCATTTGTCTTCTTCTTGAACACCCATTTGCTGCCAATGGGTTTCCTTCCAGCCAGCAACTCCACCAGATCCCAAGCCTCATTTTTGTGCAAAGATGCCATTTCATCAACCATGGCCTCTTTCTAGAGTTTTCCATCCTCTGAATCTACTGCTTCCTTCACAGTTCTGGGATCATCATCAGTAATAGATAAAGCAAAATTTGAACAAAAATCAAATGGAATATACCTTTCTGGCTGCCTTCTTTCTTCGAACTGATCTTCTTACACCCGGAGTTTGTGGTTCTTCATCTTCTGATTCCTCCTCTGCTGTAGAGTATGATTCTTCATCCTTTAGCTCAAACTCTATCTTCTTAGGTTCCTTTGGTTGGACTTCATGTTTAATAACATCTTTCACCTCTCTGAACACCACATCTCGGCTGTACACAACCTTCCTTGTTGTTGGGTTCCAAAGCTTATAACCCTTTAAACCATCCTTATACGCAATAAACATTCACTTTTCAGATTTACTATCCAACTTGGTTCGTTTCTCCTTTGGAACATGTACATATGCATCACATCCAAATACCCTCCGATGTGAAAGAGAGGGTTTCTTACTATTCCATACCTCTTGTGGAGTCTTATCCTCCAACACTGATGAAGGTGACTTATTGACCAGGTAACATTTAGTATCCACTACCTCTGCTCAGAATTCCTGTCCTAACCTGACACCACTGAGCATGCTTCTTGCCCTTTCCATCAATGTCTTATTCATTATTTCTGCAACTCCATTTTGCTGAGGTGTATATGGAGTAGTCTTCTGTCGTGCTATACCACACTTCTTACATAATTCTTCAAATTCCTTGCTGCAAAACTCTCCACCATTATCTGTCCTCAGCACCTTTATCTTCTTCTCTGTCTGATTTTCCATGAGAGCCTTAAATTCTTGAAACCTGTCAAAGGCTTCAGATTTATTCTTAAGGAAATATATCCATGTATTCCTTGAGAAGTCATCTATAAATGATACTTAGTACACAAACTTACCCAGTGATGGAACCTTCACAGGTCCAAACACATCACTGTGCACAAGTTCTAATATCTGTTTTGCCCTCTTACTACTAGAGGGGAAACTCACCCGATTTTGCTTCCCATATACACAATTTTCACATAAATCAAAATCCAAAGAGCTATTACTCATACCTTGTACCATACCTTTACCATGAATTATTTGAAGGCCCTTCTCTCCAATATGTCCAAGTCTTTGATGCCACAACATGGTCTTCTCTCCAGAGACCACTAGATTTTCTGCTCCACCTTTAGGAACCACAGAATTGTTGCACCCATCAATAACAGTGCTACCTTGCAGCTTGTACAGAGTTCCAATTCAAACTCCCCGCATCAATACCAGTGCTCCCCATACCATTTTGCAGGTATCCTTCTCGAACACTGTTTTTACACCTACATCATCCAACTTGCTTATAGAAATCAGATTTCTAGCCAATGCAGGAATATGCAGAACACCCGGAAGTGTTCTAACCCTTCCACCTTGCAACTTCAACTTTACTTTTTGACGACCAATGATTATAGCCTTCCTATCATCCCCTAAGAAGACATAACCACCATCGTATTTCTCATACTCGCAGAACCACTCTCTATGGGGAGTGAAGTGAAAGGATGCACCTGAGTCAATCAACCATGCCTCATGATCTACATGTGTACTTGAAGAAGCCAAGTACACATCCCCACCTTCATCTGAGGTGGTTTTCACCTCTACAAAAGGAGCATCATCAGATCCCTTTCCTTTATCAGGAGCTTTAGATTTACAGTCCCTTTTGTAGTGCCCTTCCTTTGCGCATTTCCATCACACCACCTTTATAGGTTTTCCTGGAGATTTAGATCTCCCTCTAGATTTAGATATCCCACTCGATGACTTATTTTTGTTTCTGTTCTGGGACCATCCTCGTACAGACAAGGCATCACCATTCTGGATTTCCATATTTTTTCATCTCATCTCCTCCGTCAACAAGGATGAGACTATTTCATCAAATTGCAAGGCAGTTGCATTGCTACCTATTGCAATAACTATACTATCACGAATATGGTAGAGAACACAACAAACTGATCCACTTATCTTCATCTGAAATTTTAATATCAATAGATTTTAACTGACTTACCACAGTATTAAATGCATTCAAATGCTCTTTCACGGAGTCTCCATCTTTCATCCTCAGGTTATACAACTTTTTCCGCAGGAACAGTTTATTCACCAGAGACTTAAATTGGTATTAAGTCGCTAACTTGTCCCACAAAGCCTTCACCGTAACTTCCCTTGATACATTCAACAATACTAAATCTGAGACACACAATCGTATTTTTCTCTTTGCCTTCCAATCCAACTTCTTCCATTCTTCATTAGACACTCCCGTTGGTTTAGTACCTGGATCTACCGCGATCCACTGATCTTTATCCACCAACAGATACTCCATCTTGAGTTTCCACAACTCAAAACTCTAACCATTAAATTTCTCGATCTCTATATTCCCACTGCTTTCCATATTCTTTCACCACTAGAATCGATCTCGCAGATCTCCCATTGAACAGGGTCTACCATAGGCCCGAGTGAAACCCCTCAGCAACAAAGGCATCCCCTTGAAGCCAAAACTGCTCTGATACCAAATGTAGGTTTTAACCTCATACAGAAATTACCTACATATGAATTCTAAAACACATAAAATAAACAATGTGAGAGCATAACACATAAAACACATATACACAAAGATTTTCCCCTAGATCCCAAAACCGGGACTACCAGCTTGATTTTTCATTATATTCCTTTCAGTGTTATAATACATATTTATACATGCCGAAGCATCCAATGCCATGGACCGAAAACCATCGCGTCCAAAAAAACATGTGCGAAAATCATGCACAAAACCATAGGTGAGTCTGCCCAACCTAACATAGTGTCCAAAACCAAAATTTCCGGGGCACTGCCCCGGACCCCATAAAGTGGGGTTACGAGTACACCTCAAATCCCCTGTGACCCCCCCTGCTACACAATAACTGCAAAGAAGGGGGGCTCCACCCCCCTCTAACCCCCCGATTAACTACGTGGGCTAGTCGTGGAAAGAATATAACACAGCCCAACATTGTGTTAGCGACCCCGAATTCCGAGCCACTTTTTCAGGGACAGGACTCATGCCTCTGCCTAGAACTCAGTGGAACTTCTAGAAATGATAAATGACATAGAAATAAAGATTATAAACCAATACTTGAACCAGGATTTGACCTAACCCCTCCCAATCGAGAATGACATTTCGTCAAACATATGGTGAACATACAACCTACAGGTCATGTATTCATATCTAAACATAACGATTGAAAATTTATCTAAGGTTTAACAAGAAAGGTTTATGCTTGTTGACACCTAATCATACGGATTGGGTGAACAACTGTAATTAGTGTAAATACATAATAAAGAAATGAAGAGCCATCGGGAGATGAATTGAACAGTCACTCCCTATTGTATATAATAATGAACAACCTGAATGAATAATACGATTATATTTGAGGAGTTACCTCCTGGTCTGACATGGTATCAGAACCAACTCCATTTTTGGCTTCCCTCTCTACTTTGTAACTCCCTTCTTCCTATGTTATGTTTATTTTGCAGAACTGACCACAAGTGTGCCTCTCTCAAGAATTTGATAACTGTTCTATAGATTTTCCCCTCTCTCATAATTGCTGCCCCTCTCTGGCAACTGCTGTAGACATTCGGCTGGTTATCAGGTATTTTTTCTCTGTTCATACATTTTATTTATAAATCACAGTCAATTAGTGTTAAGCACTAAATACTTAGTTTAAGCGTTATTACTAGTTTAAGTGCTAAACCTTTCCTTAAGTGCGCCTTTATTATAAATATGAATTAAGCACATGGGTGGTATTGATAAGTGTAAGTGATATCTCACGTGCCCTAAAGGCTATAAGTGGAATTCCAAAATTTCACGTGGTTAACCTTAGCGGGCGACACGTAGCACGAGAAAACCACTTTTCTCGCGCGCTCTCGACTTGTTATGCATCGTGGAAGAGTTCACGCGAGATTACGGGTAGCCATTGGATCAAGTGAGATTGATCAACAGTGGAGATTGACCAAACTAGTTGGTGAGCGGGTGACGCAATAGCCATTCAATTAGCCGGGTCAGATTTGACAGTGATCACGTTGGAAGATGCATGTGAGTTAATTTAAATTTCGGACGCGATATCCGTTGGATCTAGAGAAGTGAGATCAACGGCACGGATCAAAGCACTTGATAAAAGGAGAAGTCAACGAGGGACCCACAGTGATTGGTCAGATAAGCGAGACCCTCAAGGGAAAATCCATGTATAGAACCGGATTTAAGCGCAACTGATTGGTTACAAAGTTAACTAGCAGTCGAATTACACAATACACATTTTTGAAATGCATTCATTGATATATATTGTGGGAGTGGTTCTCACCGGGAAGGAGAAATATCCTGAATGGTCGTGGAAAATCAAACATACTCTCATCTATAATGAGCTATGGAAAGGAGTGTGTGTTGGAGACGGAGACAAAGAGCTAGAACAACCTACCTTAGATAAGTAATTCGCCATTTGGGAAAATAAGAACAACAAGGCTTATGCATTGATTGCAGCATCAGTAAATGAAGAGGTGAGTCGCCATCTTTCGCCATTTTCAAATGATTTCTAAGCCTTACAAAAACTGAAGGAACTCTATGACTCACACTCTGCACTTGAAGTTGTTCAACTCATGATTAAATTATTCACCCTTGAATTACAAAATGATGATCCTCTTGTTCTTGCATCAGAAGTAAAATCTATTATGCATGATATCAAAGTCACTAATGTTGAACTGGAAATTCCTCTGATAGTTTTTCTCAAGGCACTTTATCCCACTTACTCAAATTATCTTGAGTCATTTCAAGCAAATGGAAACCTCAAAGATATTACCTTTGTCTCCCTTGTGAAGGAAATTGTTGAAAGAGAGAGATTTTGGGAAGAAAATAGCTCCTCAGTCTTCTGAAGAGGCTGTGTGCCTTGCCCATAAAGAGAAGAATCTTGCTCAAGATTCTTTAGGAGGAAGAGGTGGTAGAATAGGAAGAGGAAGATATTTCAGAGGCAGGGGGGGCAGACACTCTCAAGGAGAAAAGTTAAATTTGCATTGCATACGCTGCAAAATAGATGGATCACATGATGCATCCACATGCAAGTTTCCTTAGGACAAAATTGAGCATGAAAGAAACCAACCCAAAGCTAAGAATAATGATAAAGAGAAAGGTAAAGAACCTTAATCCGCTCAGTATGTTGTGGCACATTATAATATTTGAGTAAATGAAGACTTATTTAATGCTTCACTTGCTTCTTGGAAAAATGATTGGTTGCTTGATTTAGGAGCAACTTGCCACGTGACTTTTAGAAGAGATTTTTTTGAAGAATTTATTGACAATGTTGATGGAGCAGTATATTTTGAAAACAAATCAAAACTCAATCCATCAAGGCTTGGTACAATCAAGCTTAAATTGCATGGTCATCCAAACTTTCTTCTGCATCATGTTTTATATCTCCCATAGCTGCGGAGAAACTTGCTGTCCTTGGTCCACATCTGCCAACAAGGACACTCCATTCATATGTTTGATGGTAATATTGAGGTGAGAAAAGCATCAAAAAACTCACTTGTCATGACGGGGATAGAAGAAGAAAGGCTTCTCAAACTGCATGGTACCTTTGGTCGTGCACAAAATTTCTCATACAATTCTCATTATGAAGAAGGTACATTTCCATCAAGTTTATTATGGCATGCTAGATTTGGACACTTGAACTATGACAACCTCCGCTTATTGAAGAAAAATGGTGTTACTGGTTTTCCTACAATTCATAGGAAACTTAAGCAATGTGATGCTTGCATTTTAGGAAAGCATAGCAAACAATGTTTTCATGATTCACATTCCAGAGCACATAGAAAACTTGAAATCATTCATTCAGATTTATGTGGCCCAATGCCTATTCCTTCTACAAATGGAAATAAATATATGATGACATTTTTTGATGACTACACCAGAATGTGTTGGGTTTATTTATTGAAGAACAAATCTGATTCTTTTCAAACATTCAAGAACTTTCATACATGGATTGAAAATGATGCACAATCTCATATTGGCTCTATTTGCATTGATAATGGAAAAGAGTACACTTCAAATGAATTTGAAAACTATATTGGCCAACATGGGATCAAACATCAAACAACTGTTCCTTATAATCCCCAACAGAACGGAGTATCTGAAAGAATGAATAGGACAATCTTAAATATGGTGCGCTCCATGATGTTTTTCAAAAATGTAAAAATGATGTTTTGGACTAATGCAGTTCTATGTGCTGTATATATAAAGAATAGATGTCCATCTAATGCTATTAAAAACAAGACTCCTTATGAAATGTGGTATAGGCACATTCCTTCGGTAAAACATCTCAGAGTCTTTGGTTCCACATGTTATGCATTGATACGAAAGGTACATAGAAGCAAACTTGGTGCAAGAAGTCGTAAGTGTATCTTCCTGGGGTATTCAAACACCTCTAAAGCATACTGTCTCTATGATGAAGTCAATAAAAAGTTTGTTGTATCTAGAGATGTAATCTTTCTTGAATCATCCAAAACTGACAATGTTGTTGAGTGGCAACTTGATCACTTGGATAGATTCGCAAATGAAAAATCATTTCAAGAATTTGATAATTAGATTCCACATCTTGAAGGGGGGATTCCTATACTAGATCAACTTGTGGAATCTTCTTTTGAAGCACTCTCTCCCCCGCATGAAACTCCAACACCGGAAGATACTTTGAGTGATGTGATTGACAGAATTGGGAGACTCAATCTTGATTCAGTGCCAACTCAATCAATGGAGCAGCCTGGACCATCTCAGAAAGGTCCCCCAAAGTGGTTGACAAAGACACTTTAAAGTGTTCATCCTGATGAGGTTGGAAAGACAAGAACTAGAAATTCAACCCGGAAAAATGGAGGTGATGTAGATGACTTTGATTCACCTGGTGATATGGATGTTTCTTATGATTGTGAATTGAATTTATCTACAGATTTTGAACCAACTTCCTTCAAAGAAGCCGCTTCTCATGATGAATGGAAAGAAGCAATGCAAAATGAGTATGATGACTTGATAAATAATGGCACTTGGAAGCTGGTTGATCCTCCATTGGGAACCAAACCAATTGGATGCAAGTGGGTCTACAAGAACAAGTATAAAGCTGATGGCTCACTTGACAAGCACAAAGCCAAGCTTGTGGCAAAAGGTTTTGCACATAAATAAGGGGTCGATTATGAGGAGACTTTTCCCCCACAACAAAATGGGCTACCATCTGGACACTCTTTGCCCTAGCAGCTTAGAACGGTTGGAAAGTCCATCAAATGGATGTAAAAACTGCTTTCTTGAATGGAGATCTAAAAGAGAATGTTTTTATGTCCCAGCCTGAAGGATTTGTAGTAAAATGACATGAACATAAAGTATGCAAACTTGTGAAATCATTGTATGGCATCAAACAAGCACCGCGAGTCTGGTAGGAAAAGCTAATTGAGCATCTTCTGAAACTCAATTTAAAACATTATGATCTTGATGATGCAACTTTGTTTGTCAAGAAAGTTGGAAAAAAAGTTGTATATCTTGTGGTATATGTAGATGATCTTTTGATGAAATGGAATAATGGGAGCTACATTGCATCCATAAAGAAGGAATTGAGGAAAGGTTTTGAAATGACTGATTTGGGCTATGTTCATTACTATCTTGGTATTGAAGTAACTCAACATCCGAAGTCCATATTCCTTTCTCAAAAGAAGTACATTGGTGATTTTTTGAACAGGTTTGGCATGATTGAATGCAATCCTCTAACTACTCCAATGGAACACAACTTAAATCTCACATCCATTGAAGGAAAAGAATTTGAGGATGCAACAAAGTATAGACAACTTGAAGGAAGTCTCAACTACCTAACTACTACCAGACCAGACTTTTCGTTTGCTGTTGGAATCCTTTCCAGGTTTATGCAAAAGCCTTCTGAGGGACATTGGTCTGCTGCAAAAAGAGTTCTAAAGTACTTGAAGGGAACTCAAGACTTTGGAATCAAGTATACACAGGTGGGAAACTTCAGCTTAATTAGATACTCTGGTTCAGACTTTGATGGAGACAAAGAAACTAGGGTACCTACCTCAGGTTATTCTATGAGTCTTGGATCAGGAGCTGTCTCCTGGACATCACACAAACAATCAGTTCCGGTAGATTCCACAACATAGGCAGAATATGTGGCAGCAGCTGAGGCAACAAAAGAAATTGTTTGGCTCAGGAAAATTTTGGAATATTTGCAGGTAAAACAAGTACAATCGACTCCACTTATGGTTGACAACACCTCAGCAATAAAGTTGGCCAAGAACCCAAATTTCCATGATCGAACAAATAAAATCAATACAAAATATCATCTGATTCGGCATCATGTTGAGGCCAAAACAATCCATCTTTGCCATTGTTCCACCAATGAGAAAATTGCAGACATCTTTCTTGGAAGAGAAAAGCTTGAAAAATTTAGAATGATGCTTGGAATCACCAACGTCCCTTCAGATTAAGGGGGGGAATGTTGACACCTAATCATAGGGATTGGGTGAACAACTGTAATTAGTGTAAATATATAATAAAGAAATGAAGAGTCATTGGGAGATGAACTGAATAGTCACTCCCTATTGTATATAATAATGAACAACCTAAATTAATAATACGATTATATTTGAGGAGTTACCCCCTGGTCTGACAATGCCTTCTCATAATAATTGTCATAATACCAGTTAGATCATGCATTCATTAACCAAACATTCATTGAATGAAATGTGATAAGAGCCATATGTAGATCTGTCAATTAACCATGCGTATAACCAACATATAACCAGATAGATAACAATGATAGAACAATCATTAAATCCACATAATAACAAGTACATTTACTCATTAAAAGCAAGAGGATCTTAGCTCTTGTTAACCATATGCAAAAGCCAACCAAGTAAGGTACTTCCACGTACCACCCGACCATAAATTGGCATATTCCATGAATAAATGTGGGATCTCATGGGATAAAACAATCAATAAACAACCAAGGGAATCTAGAGGTTAAAGCACCTCCAGCCTCACCGTACCGTGATCTCACCTAAATCGATCCTAAGATCACAAAATCAAACCGAGCTTGGATGCCTCAAAATTCCTTCACCATTCCTTGAGGAATTTTCCTGTCTCCACCCACTTGTTGAGGGATTTCCATAGAAAACCATCTCCACCCCCAACCCTTGGGATTTTCCTAAGACCACCTCACTTAGATCCAAAACCTTTCGGCAATCCAAAGCTCAACCGAGAAAGAATCCCATTAAACCATGGCTATCAAGAAATGGAAAGGCAAGGCTGAAACCACTGTCAAAACCCGACAAAATCCATGCAACCGACAACAAAGAACTAAAAATACACACATGCATATTCCATGCATGCCAAAACCAACTAGGAAATCATACATTCAATATGTTACATGCAAATATTCTTGTTGAAGCTACCTGATCCCAACCTTTCCTTGCTTAATCCTTGCTTCCTTTGATTTCCTTGTCCTTCCTTTGCTTGCTTGTTTTTCTTCTCCTCTTGGTGCTCTTCTTCTCTTTGAGACTAACTCCAAAAACTAAACTGACAAAATGCTGACAAAAAGCTACCAACTGATGCTTTGATGCCTCTAATTTCTTCATTTTCCTTAATTTTCCTTCAATTTCCTGCTCACAGGGAACTTATGACCTTTCACCTCCCTTTCCTCCTATTTTCCTTTATTTCATAAATAAAATGCCAATAATAGATTTTTCCTTATTCAAATCCTTTGCCAATTTCCCCTTAGCCATAAACACAACAATTGATGCCCACTAGGATATTTTTCCCAACATTCAACTTAGAATAAGTATCCTTTGATCTGGGTCTTATTTTTCCTTTATTAACTTTTATTACATGAACTTTTAACTCGGGGCTGTTACAGACCCCTCCCCCTTAGGGGAAAAACATCCTCCATGTTATATGACACCTACAACCAACAAAACTATTGAAAAGCATAACATACTACCCATGGAGCTTTATAACTCATCTCACTACAATATTTACAATGAACAACCTACTAAAAAGCAAAACAATCATGACAAACATGAAAACATGAAAACCATACTACTTATTGGAGCCTTATAACACAACTCATGGCGGTTTTTACATCCATGTACATATATACATATACCATAACTTCTTTGCCTCAACTGATAAACAATGAAGTATACATAGCCCGCATCTGATCAACCATCTCCCATGTAGCTTCATCGGGTCCAAAGTGCTTCCACTGCACTTTAACTTTCTCGATTGCTCTGTTCTGGGGCATGAGTTGTTACTGTTGCAATATGCACTAAGGCTTCGGCTGGAATTCTCCTTCTAGTTCCACCTGCAATATAGACCAATCAATAACATGATCAATATCTTTTACATGTATTTTAAGCAATGAAACATGGAAAACATCATGGATTTTCATTGGCGAAGGCAGTGCAAGTCTATAAGCCACTTGTACAATCATTTCAAGGATCTCGAAAGGCTCGCAATACCATTCTTCCAACTCGGCATGATATCCAATCCTTAAGGATCTCTTCTTGGGCTTGATGCGCAAATACACATGCACCCCAACTTGAAACTCCTTAAATTCCTGGTGCTGGTTTGCATAATTATTTTTCCTATCCTTTGTTGCCTTTAGATTATTCTTTATAACTTTCATTTCATATTCCATGTCTTCCAACATATTCAGTCTTGTCAATACCCTGTTCAATAGATCACTCTAGTTGATGGGAGTATTAAAAATGCACCCATACAGTACCTCAAACTGACTCATCCTTAGTGACTCATGATAACCATTGTTGTAAGCAAACTCTACCAATGGAAGGCACTCCATCCATCTCCACTATTGATGCATCACATACATCCTCAGCATATCCTCCATAATCTTGTTGACCCTCTCTATCTATCCATCTGTCAGCGGATGATAAGTTGTACCGAAGGCCAACTCTATCCCCAAACCTACAAATAACTCCTTCCAAAACTTGGAAGTTAACTTAACATCTTTGTCTAACAAAATATTCTTTGGAACACCATGCTATCTCATCATCTCCCTGAAGAGGACCTGTGCCACCTCACTAGATGAATAAGTAGTCTTCACTGGGATGAAGTAAGCTACTTTTCTCAACCTATCGACCAAAACCATGATAGAATCATGTTGCCTCAATGTCTTCGAAAGACCTATTATGAAGTCCATGGAAATGACCTATCATTTCCATTGTCGAATTGGAATAGGCTAAAGAAATCCATATGGATTCTTACACTATGATTTCAATTGTTGAAAGTCCAAACATCTAGCCATGAACTATGCCGCTTCCTTCTTCAAATTCAACCAATAGTAGAACTTCTTCACTGTTGTCAACTTCTTTTGGTATCCTGGGTATCCTAAATATGGCTTGACATGAAACTCCCTCAATATAAGCTTCTTAAGTCCATTGTCATATAACACTTAGATCTTGTACCTGCATCTCACTAAGCCATTTTTCATGAGATGATAGTCCACATCCTGATCACCTGTACCTTGTTGCTGTAACCTGTGCCTAAGCTCCATGTACATGTCATCCTGTTGTCCTGCCTATAAGATATGATCTTGTAAATCTGTACCATATGAACTCACTATTGCAACATGGTTCATCTACACTCTCATGCTGAGAGAATTTGCAACCCTGTTCTCCTTACCCTTGATGTATTTGATCTCAAAGTCAAACTCATTCAGGGTGGCCAACCATCTAGATTTCCTGGAATTCAGATTTTATTGGTAAAATAGGTACCTCAATCCACTATGGTCACTCATCAATACAAACCTCTTGTCAAGAAGATAATGTCTCCAAATCTTCAATGCATGGATAATAACTGCGAACTCAAGATCATGAGTGACATAGTTCTACTCATTCTCATTCGGTTTCCTAGACTCATAGCATACCATCTATCCCTTCTGCATCAATACTCCACCAATTCCTCTCTTGTAGTCATATGTACACACCACGAACTCTTTATCTAGATATGCAATCTTAAGAACTTGATAAATTTCCAACAACTACTTCAACTGCTCGAAACTTGATGCACATTCCTCTGTCCATTCAAATTTCTTACCTTTCCTCTACAATGATGTAATGGGATAGGAAATCTGAGAGAAGTTATTGATGGACCTACTATAGTAACCTGCTAACCACATGAATGATATGACTTCATCCACATTCTTAGGATCTTCCCACTCCATGATATCCCTTATATTTTTAGGATCTACTATTATGCCTTCCTTGGAAACAACATTTCCCAAGTAATGCACCTCTTTTTGAAAGAAACTGCACTTACTAAGCTTGGCATACAACTAATTCTCTCTTAGCAATCTCAACACTACTGCTAAATGATCGACATGCTCTTCCTCATTCTTAGAATATATCAAGATGTCATTAATGAATACAATTAAAAACTTGTCCAGATAAGGACGCAATACACTATTCATCAAGCACATAAAAATAGTTGGAGCATTAGTCAAACCAAATGGAACTCCAACAAACTCATAATTCCCATACCTGGTCCTGAAATCAATCTTGTAGATTTCCTCTTCTTTGATGTGTACAGGATGGTATCTTTATCTCAAATCAATCTTCTAGAAAACTGTTTCTCCCATCAACTGATCAAACAAGTCATCAATCCTCGACAATGGGTACATGTTCTTGATCGTCACCTTGTTCAATTGTTTGTAATCAATGCACAATATGAGAGTGCCATCCTTCTTCTTCATGAAAAATACTGGTGCACCCCAAGGCGATACACTTGGCCTAATGTATCCTTATCAAGCATTTCCTTCAACTGCAACTTCAAATCTGGTGTGCTCATTCTGTAAGTACCTTTGATGTTGGTACTACCCTTGATACCAACTCAATAGAAAAGTCCACTTCCCTGTGGGGAGGAAACTCTAGAATCTCTGCTCGAAACACATCCTGGAATTGTTGTAATACAATGTATCTCTTGAATGTTTCTGCATCCTCAATGTCCTTACCCTTGTCACTAGAAATATGGACTGCAAATAGTACACACCCATTTCTGCAACAATGCTTATCCTATATAGCTGTGACCATCCTAACTAATGTAGGCTTCTTCTTTCCTTGAAAAATTCTCTTTTCCCCATTATCATCTAGGCACTCAAAAGCCTTGTCATAAAAATCTACTTTGGTCTTATGAAGGTACAACCAATCCATACCTAAAAACATACTATATGATCCCAGTGGCAGTACGTTTAGATGTGTTGCTGTAGGCATACCATTCAACTCGAATGCAGAAACTCTTACACAGTGATGAAATCTATTCTTAGTACATGTATCCAACTGCACCAACCAAGACTTTGCATGCACTTTTTTTTCTCAAGCCACACTTATCCACCAGGTTAGGATTAACATAACTATAATTAGATCCAAGATCAATATAAGTAGAAACAACTCAGTCATAGAGCTTGCCTTCCATATCACTAATGGATGTTTGGTGATCTGCCCTCTTGTTGTCCATGACTGCATAAATTCGAGGAATGTTGTGACCAACATCCCCAACTATTTAAGCCTCTTAAGCACTGTAGATTCGAGGCCTACCACCCTGGTATAATAGACAACCCTTCTTGTTATTATCTTTGCCACATACCCAACACTGCAATGGTCCCCTACCATCACCTTTGTTCTGCTGATCTTTAGATTGCGACCCATGTCCCTTCTCAACTGCGTTGAAATTCTTGTAAGGAACCACATTTTCTTTCTCACCTGCATCTTGAGGTCTTTCCCACTTCAATGTCCACTTCATTTTAATTTTATCATTCCCTTTCAAGCCACATTTAGGCTCAAGTTTGCACTTTGACTACTCATAACAATGCTTTAACTTCTGGATGACCTCCTCCAATGATCTTGGCTCATCAAACTCAATCCAGTCTTTATATGCCACGGGAAATCCGCTGATGAATCTATGAATCTTAGCTTTTTCATCCTTGAGGTAAGGAACATACCTCAAAAACTCCAAGAACCTGTTAGTGTACTCATCATCTATCATAAAATCCATTTGCAGCTCATAAAACTCCTTAGCCCTATCATCATAGTACATCTCATACAAGTACTTCTTCTTGAAGAGTCTCTCAAACTCATCCCAAATCAACTCTTCTTCTTGAATTCCCTTGACATTATTCACATCTTCCCACCAAATATTTTCTTTCCCTTTGAGATTGAAGGTCGTTATCTTGGCTTTCATGTTCTCTAAATAGCTATGTAATTTGAAGAATTTCTTCATCCCAAGTAACCATGCCTTTGCATCTTTTGACTTCTTCATCTCTCCATCAAATGTAGGTGGCTTGACTTTCTTGAACTCCACAAGAAAGTACTAACCGCTCCTATAAGGATGATGACTATGATGATTTCTCCTGGATGAAGAACTAGAATGATTCCCATACATACCAGTCCTCCTTTCAGGTGAATCCAATGATATGGAACCTCTAATTGTATCCCCTTTATCCAACCTGTATCTGGACCAAGACCTGCTACCATAGGATCTATTAGTGTTATATTCTTGCTCTTGACTGGTCCTCAACTATCCTTGTCTCTACAACTATGAAAAGCTCTGAAGAATTGTTGCATTGACCTCTACCTGCTTTTCTAAGCCCTTGTAAGTCTTTCTTGAGAATCAAACAACCTGTGGTTGTCAGCTTTGCAACTTGTAATCTCTGCCTCAAACTCCTCAATGTATTTTCTATACCAAGAGAATGTTCTCCTCCTTGTTTCCCAACAGATCCATAGGATATTCACAGGAACTGTAGTATACCATTTTGCTCATCATCACTAATTATCTTCTTCTTGCAGGTAGGCCATGTCAAGCAAACCAAATAGATACCAAAGTCAAAAACACACCTCATTGATGTTCAAGGGAGGCTTATCTCATCTTCAATATCATGCCACAATAATGTGATACATATATAATCATAATCACATCAATATAAAAACATCATGCATGCCCATACCACCATAACCATGACGACATTGGACTTTACCCAAAGAGAGTGTAACCCGCTTTGATACCACCCTAAGGCATCAGATATTACCCAAAGAGAGCAAACCTGCTCTGATATCACCCTGTAACTTATTCCTCCCACATATACCCACTTTCACCAACTTTCCTGGGGTAAACATGAGCTCAGGGTCACTATGATAAGACTCAACCTCCTATATGACCTTAAGGAAATGGAGTCGACAACTTGATACCTTATTGACTTCCCTCAGGTGCTACAGGACCTCCAAGAGAAACCCAACCCCTCTAGGTGTCCAACCCTTGAGATAACTCTCATTTTCACTGACCTAGTGCCTCAATTGCTCCCTTGCCAAGGCATGCATGCGACTATAAATCTCTAGTCGCTCTGATAGGAATTCCTGCCAGCAACTATGGACTTTTCCATTTAGTTCTATGCCAATGACCTTGAATTCCGAGCCACTTTTTTAGGGCCATGACTCAGGTCTCTACCCAAAACTTAGTGAAACTTCCAGAAATGATAAATTACATAGAAACAAATCTTATAAACCAAAAATTGAACCGAGACTTGATCTGACCCCTCCCAACCAGGGCTGACATTTCGTTAGATCATGCATTCATTAACCAGGCATTCATTGAATGAAATGTGATAAGATCCATACTTAGATATGTCAATTAACCATGCTTATAACCAGCATATAACCATATAAATAACAATGATAGAACAACCATTAAAGCCACATAATAACAAGTACATTTACCATCAAAATCAAGAGTAACTTAACTCTTATTAACCATATGCAAAATCCAACCAAGTCAGGGACTTCCAAGTACCACTTGACCATAGATTGGGTTGAACCAAATATTTATTGCAGCCACAATCCCATGCCATATTCCAAGCATGAATGTGGGATCTCATGGGATAAACCAATCCATAAACGACCAAGGGAATCCATAGGTTAAACCACCTCCACCCTCACAATACTGTGATCTCACCTAAACCGGTCCCGAGATCACAAAACCAACCCGAGCTTGGATGCCTCGTAATTTCTTCACCATCCCTTGAGGAAATTTCCTATCTCCACCCACCTGTTGAGTGTTTCCAGGAGAAAACCATCTCCACCCCCAACCTTGGTATTTTCCTGAGACCACGTCACCTGGATCCAAAACTTTCCAGCAATCCAAATCTCAACTGAGAGAAAATTCCATCACACCATAGCTATTTAAAAATGGCATTGCAAGGCTGAAACCACTATCAAAACCCACCAAAATCCATGCCACCGACAACGAAGAACCAAAATACACAAATTCATATGTCATGCATGCTAAAACCAGCTAGGAAATCATACATACAATCTTTTACCTGCAAGTCATCCTGTTGAAGTTGTCTGATCCCAACCTTTCCTTGCTTGATCCTTGCTTTCCTTGTCCTTCCTCTACCCTCTTTCTTTTCTTATCCTCTTAGTTCTCTTCTTCTCTCTGAGATTAACTACAAAACTAAACTGACAAAAGGTTGACAAAAAGCTACTAATTGATGCTCTGATGTCTTTTTATTATTGATGCCTATAATTTCTTCATTTTTCCTTAACTTTCCTTCAATTTCCTCCTCACATGCAACTTTTGACCTTTCACCTCCCTTTTCTCCTATTTTCCTTTATTTTAATAAATAAAATGCCAATAATACCATTTTTCGTTTTCAAAGCCTTTTCCATTGCCTTTGTCAATTTCCCCTTAGCCATAAACACAACAAGTGATGCCCACTAGGATATTTTTCCCAACATTCAACTTGGAATAAGTTTCCCTTGACCTTGGTCTTAATTTTCCTTTATTAAATTTTATTACATGAACTTTTAATCTGGGGTTGTTACAAAGACCCTACGAAGCCTTAAAAAATTAAGAAGGGAGACCATTTATGATGGCAACAAAATTTGTAGAAATAACACATGCCATAATCCATTCAATAATTTGATATATAAACCCAACCTCATGGAGAATCAGATGCAAGACTTCTTAGTCAACACTATTGTAAGCTTTAACCAAATTGATCTTCATCATGCATGCCTTCAACTTTTGAACCTTTATGAAATGTAAGAATTCTTGAGTAATTGCTATTTCGTCCTGTATCTACCTCTAATATAGGAAGCAAAATTGTTCCAATGTTATGTGCATGGACATAGTAGATTTAAGTCTACTAGAAATTAATTTAGAAATCATTTTGTAGACGTAGTTACATAGTGAAATGGCTCTATAATTTGCAAAGGAAGAGGGATTCAAATTCTTAGGAACTAGTGCAATAAATGTAGCATTGACATACCCATAGATGTAGCATTGAGTCCTAGACTCCTCTGCCACTGCTAAAAGGTTAGGGATCATCAACTCCAGGAAATGAATGAACAATTCCACCCCCCTAGCCATTTGGGCCAAGAATTTTTTCCTTGGCACATGTGCATAAAACCTCAAACAACTCTCTTCATGATTGGTCTCCCCAATTGAACATTGTCCTCTGTTGTAAACATTTGAGGCATATGTTTAAAAAATCCATCTAGATTGTGAATTCATGACCTATCTCTTTGAATTGATTGCTATAAAATCTTATAGTTGTTTTCTCAATGTTGGACTGTGAGGTGATAAATTGTGCAACATCATCCCTAATACCCTAGATGGTATTGCCCTTCCTCCTTTTAGACACATATCTATGGAAAAATTTTGGTATTCTTATCTTTCGCCGCCACCCATGTGGCCCTGTGCTTCAATCACCATTCCTCCTCCTATAACAAACATATCTATTGTTTTCTTTCTTCCAAATCCAAGATTTTCCTTTTGTATGGCTCAAATAAATATAGGGGTTTGGTGAGATCATTTAGATGTCACAAAGCAACTTCTATGTCTATCAAATCTCGAGAAATATAATTTTTTTTTTCTTTTCCCAAATAAAAACCTCCTACTTTAACACACTTAATTTTTGACATATAGAGTCCATACAATTCCAGGATGGAGATGACAACGGTCTATTCCAACATTCGCAAATAATATCTTCAAACTCTTTATGTTTCAACCAAGAATGGTTAAATTTGAAAGGAAATGCATGTCTGTTTGATTCTCACTCCCATGAAAATAGAATTGGAGTGCGATTAGGAAAATTGGATGGAATGACCCATGAGTTTAGTTCCTTCAAGTTGTCACCCAGTGCCACATTGACGAGGAAACTATCAAGTCTCTTGGAAATGTATTCAAAGCTAGAACGCTCGTTATGCCAAGTGAGAACAATAGGGAAAGGAACAATATCTTTAAGCAAATAAGAGTTTAAGAGCCCTTGAAATATGATTCCAGAGGAGTGCATTGTTAAATATTGGTGATCCCTTGAAAAAAATGAATTAAATGTAGAATATTAATCATGTTTCACCTCCACTTTATCATGGAGATTCATAACATGTGAATATGTTTTATTATAATACTATGGCTTACTAATACTATATGTCCAAAAGTCCATAGCTAATGTTCATATGACATATGTACATGTGACACACTCACACACATATAGTAATGAGTACATTCCACTAGGCACAATTGGTAACTTCGTAGAAATGGTTGCCACTATTCCGCCATTAGTAAAATTGTTTCATAAATAACACATGGGCCAACATGTGTTTCGAGACTTGAACACATGCCACTTGGGACACAAATCGTGAACCATACCATGTGAACTAAGTTCTTTTGACTAATTAATCAATTTGTTAAATGTAGAAAATGGGTATAACTATTTTTCAAATAAATCTCAACCTTTGACCTGTGACTACTACTTAAAATATCCCATGAAAGTTAAATCCATATCATCCACCTAATAATTATTGTTAATTAATTTAAAAGTCTAATAAATCTTATTTGTCAATTAAATGCACTTATCCACATAATTATACATTTTATGTAAATTATAAAATACAATCTCAGACATGATTATGTATGATTGGGAACTGCTCCAAGCGCCATTTTTTAGTTGAAAAAAAACTATTAATACTGGATAAAGAAAAGAAACTAGTAAATCTAATTATGATTTTGAAAATTTTTCATTGGATATCCAATTATACACGTACATGTTGTGGAATTAATGCAGGTCCAACTGTAGAGATACACATCATGGTGGAGTTATAATTTTCTTAGCTATAACTATTTCGTAAGATAAACAACAACCATATTCTTGATCTTTATTAACTAATTACATGTGGACCCGATCTAATTGATCTAATCATGTTAAGTTGGCACCCACATCAATCATCTGGTTGGCTACCCTGAATTGAATTTTAGTTGATGTAGAATCCTTTTTATTTGTGGCCGTTGGCAATGGGTAGGCCACATGGCCATCCAATACATACGCTCCACTAGAAGATTCTCGTAGTTGCAGACTCCGATCATAAACACATCGGGTTCATTGATGAATAGCCAATCCACAAAAATTCTGCCATCCTCAACCATTCATTTTACATATTTTATGTTCATTTCCTTCAACTTTCTCTCCACAACATTCACATCTCTGCACTGTAATTTCAAAAACCACATATTCATTTACCACTTAACTCAACTTGCCACAACTAGTAGATAATTATATTAGCATGTGGAAATTAATAATATACCTAAATGGAGATGTGATTATCTCTTGGATCGATTTCGATTTTCTTGGGTAATTTTTTGGGTCTTGAGGTTGCAATAAATGTATGCCTATTCTGTAATTAAATACACTGAGCCATTAATGTGTATCCATTACAAGCAGTCAAAGGCTAAATTAGTGTATACACTTGAAAATTGAATATCAAAATATAAAACATTCATTCATTCATCTTCCTTTTTTTGTGGTTTAAGGAGATCAGTGCCTTGAATACATCCACTAAATATTTGTACCAAACAGATCCATGGGAGGGGATCACTTCCTTCCTACTAAACCATAGAGCCTAACCTTGAGAGTGTCACAAGAATTGAACCTATGACCTTTTAGTAACAAAGGTGTTCTGGCTACAGGGACTCTATCAATTGAAACCTTGCTAAAAAATATAAAAAGTAAAATGGAAAGAGTGATAATGGGCATCCTTGATAGAGCCCTCCAGAGGCTTTAAAAAACCTAGCAACTCTGTCATTTACCAACAATTTTATCAACTGAGAATTAATACATAGGGCCATTGACTTTATAAATTTCTCATCAAAATTGAATTTAGACATTACTCTAAAAAGGAAGTCATGCTTGACATGATCAAATTCATTTTCCATATCAAACTTGTTGATCATTCCCTTATCTCCCCTACATTGACTAGATTCAATCGCTTCTTGAACTAATATAATATTATCCAATATTTTCCTCTGAGCTAAAAATCCACCTTGGTTTTTAGAGATGATGTTTGGAATAAGTATTTTGAGCCTCCTAGCTAATATTTTTGAAATTACCTTACAAGAAACATTGCCCAGGGAGATGGGTTGGAAACGAGCAAAGGAGGATGGATTGGATTCTTTGGGAATCAGTGCTAGAAAGGAAGTGTTCACCTCACCTCCCATATAATTCCTCTTTAAAGAGTATCCCACTAGCCTGCATAAGTCATATTTAATAAAATCCCAAAAGAACTGATAAAAGTGAGCTCAAAATTCATCTAGCTTGGGGATTTGTCTAAATTAAAGGAAAACACCGCTTGTTTTATATATTCTTCCAATGGAGGCTTTGTTAACCATTAATTAACATCATTTGATATTATTTCTAACACATGTTCAAGTAGGAAGGCCTCAACCTCTACCTAGGAGATCTCTGGCTGACTACACAATGTCTGGAAGTGACTAACAACCTCTCCTTTGATCTGTTGGAAATTTGTAATTTGGTTCCCCCTTACCATTATTTCTTGTATATTTTTTTTTCATTATATGTTTTTTTCTTGATTATGGAATAAATTTGTGTTCCTATCCCCTGCCTGGAGCCATATAATTCATGACTTAAGCCTCCACTTTTCTTATTATTCCTTTAGAAGTGTGATATTTTTCAAATATCTCTTTTTATTTCTTAAAGAGCTCATTTACAATTGGGCCATCTTCTAGACTGCAACCATTCTAGTTGTCCCTCATACCCTTGAATTGTCTCTTAGTAGTCCGTCGTTAAGTATTTAACCCAAATTTTAGTATTCTCCTTTAACATTTTGAATTTTTGCTCCCAAGTCCTTATTGGGCTGCTGTGACCCACTCCCCCCATGTTGTTGTTATTAGATCGATGAAGGGTTTGGTTTTTGAATCCAAACTGGACTAAACTGAAAGGGGAGAGGTCCATAATTTAAGCTCTTATTTAATTCTAATGCTATTGGCTTGTGATCCAATCCACTCTAAGGAAGAATGTAGGACTGGACTAATAAATTATGAGATATGAAGGAGTCTAAGATACAAAACCTATCCAAGTTGGTAGAAATGTGTCCGAGTTCGAATTGTCTATTATTCCATGTATACTTGTGTTAATAGGTTTGGTGTCTATAAGCTTAAGATTTTGAATGGGATTTTCCATGTTCTCTTAGAATTTTTCTTTGATTTGAGATCCCCTTTTTTTCCCACTTGTACAGGGTTGTCTTGAAATCCCCGTCCTAATAGCATAAGTGTTTTGAAACATAACTTTTATTAATAAGGAAAATAAAGATTACATAAAAATCTGCAAGAGCTTACACACGCTCACTCAACACTCTTGCAAATGGAGAGAAACAAGATTTAAATAAGATTGTGTCCTAAACTAATTTTTTTATGGATCACTTATTTCATTTACAAGTGTCCATTTACATTTAATGCTCTCATAACAACACTCATAACTATTTTCCTAAATTAGTTCCTAAGAAATGACACCTTTCTAGATGTCATATCTTTTACAACAATTAGCTATTCTAAAATGTCTCCAATATCTAATTAAATATTTTAGATAATTGAATATTAGACTCTAAATAATTAAACTATAGTTTATGTATTTTGGATCATCTAACATTCCCCCCTTTTATCCAAAAGTACATTGCAAAAGATACTAATCTCTTCCCGGAACTTAGTAAATTTGATCATGCCAAGTGGTTTTGTGACTAAGATCTGATCTTCTGAAGGACAATATACCGGTTTGATGATGTCCTTTGCAATGAGTGTCTTGATGTAATGATACTTTGTGTCCACATGCTTTGTTTTGGAATGGAAAATTGGATTTTTGGCAATCTTTACGGCTGACTAGATGTCGATGAATAAAGATGTGGCTTTTGCTTGAGGAATGCTTAAATCCTGCAAAACTTTGTGCAACCAAACAATTTCACATGCTACTTCCCATGTTGATATATATTTTTCTTCTGCCGAAGAAGTGGCCATTGTAGCTTGCTTCTTGCAACTCCAAGAAACTGCAGCTGACCCCATGTTCATCAAATAAATTGAGGTTGATGCCCAGTCATCAATACTTCCAACAAAATTTGCATTTGAATATCCACCAATTACAAATTTCTTAGTCTTTTTGTACATAATACCAAAATATTTCTTCCCTTGGATATATCTAAGGACCCTTTTTGTGGCATTCCAGTGGTTGTCCCTTGGTTCATGCATAAAGCGTGAAAGAATACTGACTCCATAAGTTAAGTCTGGACGAGTGGTTTTCACATAGATCAAGTTTCC
This sequence comes from Pinus tabuliformis, assembly GCA_031772625.1. Lineage (NCBI taxonomy): Eukaryota > Viridiplantae > Streptophyta > Pinopsida > Pinales > Pinaceae > Pinus > Pinus tabuliformis. The sequence continues at coordinate 770,614,378 of CM062805.1, forward strand.
AATCAACTATCTATAAGTAGTATTGTTCACCAATTTCCCCCCTTCATATTTTGAAAGTTTCAATTTTTGTTCCATTGGGGTGAGAACGGGCTTGCAATATTGCATTCCAAATCTTTGAAGAATTTTAGATGCATACTTGCTTTGAAAAATGAAAATATGAAAAGTCCAAAATAAGTCACGTCAAAAAGTCATCTGTTGTGTTGCCCATGTATCTAAGATCCAATCATCTTCATAATCACTTTTAATATATGTGGAGATGTGTAATGTTGTTGATTTTGAACTTTCAAGTGTAGTGAAAACATATTATGAACCATCATCTTCTTGATCATTAGCAAATTGTGTGAAGTGTTGTTGAAACTTTGGAATTTTTTCAATATACGTTTGACAATTCAACATAATGACCAACTATGTTGCATCTTCTACAAACAACATGATTGAAATCTTTTCCTCTGCCTTGACTTGTCCTTTTCCTTGATTGTTGCCTCTGCCTTCATTGTTGGCTCTACCTTGAATGTTGCCTCTGCTAAAGTTTTTCCCTCTGCCTTGACTTCTACCACGACCTTGTTCTCTATCTTGATTTGGATTGTTGTGCCTTCTTCCTCTACCTAAAGAACTATTAGTTGAAGGTTTACTAGTGCTAGCTTCTGTAAAGAAGATGTCTTCTCCAACCTATTTCTTCTTTCCAAAAGTTTGGTCATGTTGAGCTATCATTTCACTTAATTAATCAAATATTAAATTATTTAGCTTACCAGTTACTTGTAAAGTTTCCAATAAATGTGTGTATGAAGAAGGCAGACCAACAATCAAAATTGTATTCATGAAACTATCGTCCACTTGTTGAAATCCATCCTTTATTATTTCCTACTTAATGTTCTTAAGTCTAGAAATGTATTCAGGTACATATCCCCCTTCTGTTAATATCCGTTGAAGCAACTTCAATTGAAGATCAAATTTATTAGATTCAGGTTGTGTATCAAATAAATCTTTAAATGATCTCCACACAAACCATGCATCAAAATCATTTTCAATGTGAACATATATTTCATCATTAACTGAAGATTTGATTAATGCTAATTTTTGATCTCCCATTTAGCTAGTGAGTCTACATCTATAGTTTGTTTGGTTTAACATCACCATCACATACATATTTCCAAAGTTCATTGTAAATAAAAGTGCTTTCTATGTGCCTTCTCCGTGTCTTGTAATTGTTTGAGCCTTCAAATTTGTCAGATTCAAAAAATAATTACCAACTTGGACATTGTAAAAGTAAATGTATGCACCAAGATGGATCATGCACCACAAAAAGAAGATGGACAACACACCACACACAAAAAAATGATCTATCAGGGCTTGGCCTTGACCCTCGTGTAGTCGTTTGAGGAGAAAAGTGATTGAGCTTTGCACTTGGCTCTAGTCAACTTCTCTAAAAATTTTACAATAAGCTTTCAAAATTTGACTTTACATTGCTCTTGCAATTTGACTTCTATGACTGTAGCTAGTTAACTTTTCAATCCCCCCCCCCGAAGTAAAGAAATTACTTCGAGTTACAACTTTATCTATCCAAATATACAAAAAATAAATTTACACCTTAATACTCCAAATATTACAAAAAAAAAATCCCCAAAATTCAACTTATCATTCCAACAAAATATTTAAAAGGCATACTTATCTCTCCAAAATTGAAAATTAAAAAAATACACCTCACTCCATTAATAAACTTTAATTACTTTTAAACTCACCTTAAAAGGGAATTTATGAAGTCCCTTTAAAAATGTGAATTAACTTTTTATGAAATCACTTTTAAACTATTAGACTCTAAAAACAAAATGGAGTCCACACTGACTCCACTAGAAAAACATTTACCCAAAAATTCTTTCGACTGTACATATATCCACTAGTTTTTCAAAGTAATTCAAACGTTGACCAAACTTTGATTCTACTTGTAGATTTGGTCCGTGTTAGGTTGAAAGGACAAAATTGGGTTCCAAGTCGTCAAATTCCAGGTCGCAAAAGGCAGAGGAAAATCCAGGAATAATTTGTGGCATGCTTATTCTCTAAATGTTGTTGGCTCCTTCCAGTATTTCTCCCTTCTCACTGGTGCCTCATGTATCCTTTCACGTAGCTTTCAATTAGAAAATCGATGACTTCTATACATACCATAGCAACCTGCTGATGAAGAGTGTTCTAAGAGAATTATGTTGAGCTTACATTGGAAGGAATATCAATAAATAGTTGTTCAATAGAATTGGAGCACCTGTGCATTGGAAGGAATATCAAGATCAAGAGCCATTCCAGATCCACAAGGGTTTCTATAGGAACGCAAAGCTCGAAAGCAGGAAGCTTCTCTGTAACTTGGGTTACCGAAGAATAATTTTCTTCGGCAAAACCAACTGAGACCTCAAAGCATCAAATTGATGTTAAACGACGTGGAGGAAGCTCCTTAGTGTATTTGTAATGGTGGTACTTGGGGTCATCAACGCACACAAATATAAATTTATTCTCAAATTTGGGGAATAAAAATTTGCTAATTAAAAAAATCAAATGCCACTCATTCAGAAAATATATATTTTTTTCCTTAATAAATTGAGAATTTTTCATACCATTCAACCACAGAATAATTTGATGGAGCTTTCCAAGAGCATGCAGAGATGGAATCTCCTCTTCAAACCATCTGCATGATTGAAGATCTAATACCACAATAATAGCAAAAGTGTCTTCAAACACACAAATTTTATTAATAAGGAAAAGAAATATTACATAAAAATTTGCAAGAGCTTACACACAATCACTCAACACTCTTGTAAATGGAGAGAAACACGATTTAAATAATCTTGTGTCCTAAACTAATTTTTTTATGGATCAATCATTTCATTTACAAGTGTCCATTTAAATTTAATGCTCTCATAACAACACTCCTAACTATTTTCCTAAATTAGTTCCTAAGAAACGACACCTTTCTAGATGTCATATCTTTTACAACAATTAGCTATTCTAAAATGTCTCCAATATATAATTTAATATTAGACTCTAAATAATTAAAATATAGTTTATGTATTTTGGATCATCTAACACGTCCAAGATACACTTTCAATTGTAATTGGTATCTTCTAGGGCCATTAATGAATCCCATGATTCTTGTTTCTCTCTGAATTGAAATGACATATAAATATTTATAAAATTCCATACCTGGTTTGTGGGGACATGCAAAAATGTAATAGCCAACTAATGAAGTGTTGAAAAATTATTTAGCATTGTAGTTGTGTGGGGTTCCACATTGTGCATAACCCTCCCGAGGCTCCCCTTGAACTCACAGATTCTATTATGCTTCCATTCCATAGCTTATGTTGTCTTTGGAGGATCCCTCGATCCTCCAATTTATTATTTTGGAGAAGGCCACTAAATTCCTTTCTTGTTTGATTAATGACTTGACCTCTACTATTCTTTTATCCAACCCCAAGCCCCTGAAATTCCATGAAATTACCTTCATCATTTGATATGTGCATGGATCTCCCATTGGGATAGGGAGGCTTTATTCCCTTTTCTAATGGTTATAGGTCCTTGCATTTGAGCATATAGAATTCCTTGTGTGCCCAATTCCTTCTCCTTTTCAATTTTTTCCATTCTTGTTTCCCTATTTGTTTTCCTTCCAACTCTTTATGTGCTACCTTTCTTGTTCACTTTCTTTTTTAGTCTCATACTTTTCATCCACAAAGCTGGAAAAGGTTGAGCGAGCTTCAACATCCCTTGGAGAAAGGAATTCATCCTCCTATGCTATTGGTTCTTCTTAATTTGGTTGATTCCAATCATCTTCCAAAGGTAGAATAATCTCATCAGTTTTCTCCTAACTTTCTTCTTTGTGTGGCTTCAGATATGAAGAAGGATGGTTTTGTTATGGGATTTCACCTTTCTCGACCTCTATGTTTAATGCTTCAAATATATTTCCTATTATTCCAACACTTCTTGATTTTTCGGTTCCTTCTCCAACACTTTGTACCAATTTCCTTGGAGAACATGAGCCTTTCCCTTAGTTCTTTGCATGATCATTTTGTTGTGGTTATGGCTACAGTTTTCAAGGTGCTCTTTTCTCCTCTTGGTTTTTGCCACTTTTCACATGTATCTCCATGTTTATGTCTCTCATCTTCTTTTTCTTGTATTTTCGTACAAAGTGGCCATATTCATCGCATAGTTTGCATTTGAAGGGTAGTTGGTTGTAGTCTACCTCCTATGTATGTAACCAAATATCTAGATTTACGTTGATATCCACTAGGAGGCCTTTTTCCAAATCAAATTGTATACAAATTCCTGCACTTGAAAATAAACCTTCATCGGGTTCAACTCTATCAATGTCTTTGCCTAGGGAATTTCTAATGCTTTTGAATGTGGCATCGTTCCAACAATGGAAAGGAGGAAAGGATGATTCACACAAACTGGAACAACCAAAGTGATTCCATTTTCTAGATTGAAGTCCATGCTAGAATGATCTAGGTATGGGCCTTGAGACCCCATAAAATAAGGCCCACTATGAAAGATCAGGTCTCAATCTACTTTTTTTTCAAAGAATAAGGTGAAATATCCTTTGCCACAAAAAGGAGGAAGAGATATCATATTTTATTAAGGGTTTCCTATTTTTCTCCATCCACTGGAAAATTGAGCATGGATATGGCCAAAGGCACATGAATGGATGAGTAACCCTCACTCTATTAATTGTAAAACCCTCAATCTGGCCTGAGGAGAAAATGCCTTTACTTTTGGGATCTCATCCAATTTCTTAAAAAATCGATAGGGCTTTGATTTATGATATTTGGGTCCATTTAAGATTAGAAGGTTGAAAGCTTCAATCTTTGGTGCAATAGGTGGTCGATGAGGGCTCGATCCACTCAAGGCATTTGAAATCCCAACCTCCCTACTAAGAGGTAGGTTGAATATCGATCCTCCTTCAATCCAATCGAATTTGTGCAGATCTCTAGGGTCCCTGACCCAATCTAATCAATCATAGTAGAGAGTTGAACATTTGTTACAGTTTTTGCAGGTTTCACCCCTTGCCAATATTGTAAAGCTCACTCTAGCATAACTTCAATATCAACACACTCATAGTTATAGCAAAAATAACATGTATAATGCATAGCCTCGACTATTAGGTGATCATTACTTTGTCTTTTTTCCATGTAAAGAACCTAGTCATTGGCATCCCAATTGCTTCTTATCAACAAATCACAACATTCAAGATACAATTTAATGCATTGATTGAATTAATTATTCTAGCACATTTTCCCAACAATTCATTTTCATGTATTTCTATTTAGAGACTCCCTTTTTCTGGTTGTGACTACAATACTAGTTGTCATGTTAAAAAATAAAATCAATCTACTTTTGTTTTAATGGGATATCAATCGACAATCCATGCCATCATCATTACATGGTGGTTTCTTCAAATTCCAACCATTTTTAGATCAAAATATGCCCTATCTGGAAAATAGTCTAAAAAGAGGAAATTTGTTAACCACACATGTCACTCAACACCAAACAAAGTAGTTTCTATAATTATTTTGCTAATAAATTTCCTTACTTCAAGCTCAAATCCAACTATGTCTTTATTAGATAAAGCTATACAAAAGTCTCCTTGCACATAGGACATACCAAAATTTCTCTTTACATATAAGACAAAGCTCCATGCATGCCAAAACTCTTCTCTAGTGGTGAAATGTAGTTTTTAAATAACATCTTGGAATGTAAAATGCATGGCAAACCAATGAGGATTCTACCAATCATACCCTCCATTAAATATTGGATCCCGAGACATGAGTAGAGCATGAAAGATAGCTACTACATATTTCACTTTCAATGAGTGATCTACCTCCACACTTGATCCTTCAGAAACATTTTAATCCAAAATTAGCTATGCATTGGTACACCATCCATTTCTTACCAATTCATTCTTGCGTTGCTTCCTTTTGATGGAATTTTCTTGGAGAGGTGGAATTTTTCATGGGCTAGCTCTTAGCCCACTATTGATGTTTAACAAACTCTTTTATCTATTACCTCTTCCTTTATGGGTGCTTGCACAACCTCCTTGCAATGCTTTAGATGAAGTTGTGGATGATGTTTCCAACACTTTTCAACATAATTACCATTCATATTATAATGAGTGTAATAATTCTTGCCTCTTTTATTATATAGTAATTATTTCTTTCCATTATCCCTATTTTTCCTTTGAGAGTATTATTTGCATCTTTCCTCCTTCCTAAAGAATACGATCCTCAAGTGTCAAGACTTTCTCTTCCAACACGTGGCTACACAATGATTATTTAGTCCATGAAATGTACATGGATATGCATACCACTTTTTTTTACATGCCCATTCATCTCAAGAATTTCTCTTCCAACATGCGGCTACACAAAGATTATTTAGTCCATGAAATGTACATGGATATGCATACCACTTTTTTTACTTGCCCATTCATCTCATAATTGAAGAAAACAATGGATTATTCATGCTTTTCATATCTTTTAGGGCTATCATTTGTGCAACTCTAATGAGGAGAACATGGTTTACCTCCTCCTTTGTGATGTTAATCTCTCTTTAGAGATGATTTCCATTCTTTCTTGATTCTTCTCCCATTATTGAATGGTTGTATCATTCTTGATTCCAACTCGCACTTACTCTTAGCGTCATGGAGTGGTGTGCCATCTCCTTGCATGAGCTAATTTTTTAGTGCTACAAGTTGGGATTTTCTCTTGAATCTTCTCTTGCTCTAGCTATCTTGGAACATTCTCCAACTTTTCTTTTGCCACTAACATACCATGAAGTTTCATAACAAGGTCTTTCCTCAAATTGATGGGATTAATCATTCCTTAACCACTGCTGCCAAGGCCTTTTAAATCAAATCCCATCTCAGTTAGTAATTTAGAACCAACACCCCAAGTATGTTTCTTAAATTCATTAAAATAAGTATTTGCATATTGATGGGAAGAGAGAAAAAATGATGAATAAATTACAGTGTGTACTTCAGTGATGGTTTGAGTATATGTGGTAGAGGATGGTATCCTTTGTACATTAGACCCTTCTTTCTCCTCCCCTCTATATTTTTTGAACTTTACAAAAATATCATACTTGGATTGCAATGCAAGTTGCAACTCATGAAATATTCCCATTAGAATTTCTCTATGGAACAACAATATTCTTGCATCTCTTTCTTCTCATCCTCAAAGAATTGCAATCTTCCTCTTAACTTAAACTTTTCCTCTTGAATCTATCAGTTTATGTATCAAGCTCCTGAAGTAACCTTCTCTTCAAAGCTTTGCGAATGGTTTTCCTTTTGTAACAAAGAAAATTACACTTCCAAACTACAAGTGGAACAAATGGAAGAGTCTAAAACAAAGCTAAAAAATTGTTAACACCCTCTGAACAACCATCTTTGATACAAGCTTGATACAAAAACGGGAAATTTAAAACGAACTCATGTTTCTCCATTGTAGATATGTTATAGATTTCTCAATTTCCATCCTTAACATGAAAATAAAAAATATAGTTCAACATTTAAAAACTTAAGTTAAAACAACAAGCACATAAAACAATATGAAAACTAAATTGTTAAGAAAGTTCAACAATTGTTGGCTACATCTCTGAGTTGACTCAATCAATGAAATGCTTCTTTAATTATCCTTGATTTAAGCCTTATTCTCCTAATAACGAACTCATTCTCCCAAAAGTGGATTACAAAGTTCTGCTAATAAGGGGCTTACAAAATTCTCCCAATAAGAGGTTGATCTCCTTTTAACAAAGGGATAAAAATTCACAAGCAAGCCCAATTTGATTATTCACTTTAAAAAGAGATCATAAAATATATTTTTCTCTCCATTGATGGGAAAAAATGACCTCCATCAACATTAAGGGAGACCACCCGGTCAGGGCCCTAAATTAGACCCTTTTCCATTGATAATGGTGATTCTGACTGGTTATGGGTCCAATTACCTGCTTACATAAGACTATACTAAGGTTAACCTAGCCTAAGCTAGTCCTACTTATCCTATGTCAATATAACACTAATTGTTAATCCGAGGATTTTATGGTAAGTAAATGTTAATAACAGTGTTATGTTAGTTTTATGTTAATACTAACTATGATACATATTTATCTAGCTATGTCATTTAATACTAATGTTAGTTATTAATCTATATTATGTCAATTTTAATATGTTCTATATGTTATTAATTAATCTAATATAACATATAAACTATATTAACTAACAATTCTATATAAAACCATGTATTAATCCTATTATTATATAATATTACAAATATTTTGATGTTAAATCTAATACTATACTAATTTTATAATTATATTTATTAATATTAAGAACCTAAAAGTTAATCCTAATTTACTGTTATTTTTTTTATATTTCATGTGATCACATTTTAATGCTATATTTGTTTATACAATATTAAATTGGATTAATATGTACATCTTTTTTTCGAACAAAAAAAGAGGGTTTTATATTAGATAATATAAAGATAACATTACAAGGCTGAACATAACATCCCAATACCAGCTGATCACCAAATGATCATCCTTAACTTCTAAATCCCCAAAAAAAAACTACCAAGCCCTTACAAAAAGACAAACTTATTCACTATTCCTGACAAGGAATTTATCAGATCATAACACCAACTTCCCAAATTAAAATATAGACAAACATTCAAAGTGCTCAACTGAATCACCCTCCCCTTTTGCAAAGTATAATTTTCCTTCCTGTAAATCAAACACTTGTTTGAAAAGCATATTATCTCCCCTGTTGTATTCCCTATAAATGTGTTGAATTTTCAGCTCCTGAAACTTTGCACTTAACCGAAGAATACAGACCATCCACGATTGTAAAGAGATCAATTTCGTATTATTCTGAAAAGAGAACCAATCCACTATAACTTTCGAGTCTCCCGCCAACTATAAACTATATATATTCTTGAAATGAGCAAAGAAAAAATACACCATAAAGCCAAAATCTCACCCCCAAGTATTGGTCCCCTGCCCATAGTTCAATTTTAAGTTGTAAATTCCCAACACTGGAAATTTTAGAACAACACCAGAATTGCATCTAAATCCCCCTTCCTAAGTTGCATCATCATAAAAACCAATTGCAGTGTGACTCTCCAATAACGGAGGATGAGCTATTCTCAGAACCAGATTACTCTTTTATTTATCAATCTTCTCCATATCCTGCAATACCTTCTAGAAAACCTTGCCAATAGACAACTCGTCACCTTCAAAGACAAGTAAATTCTGACACCTTCAAACTTCCCAACTAATGAAGCAAGGAATTTCTTTCCAATCAATCAAAACTTTAATCCAGTTTAGAAAACATACAAAAATTTGATCAATCCCCCATACCTCTTGAATCTGAAGAAAATTTAAAACAGATCTCCATACTTCTTTAGTAAACAAACAATAAACCATTAAATGGTTAACAATTTCTTCCTCAAATCCACATATAACACATCTATTTGGACCCGCAACCGCTTGCTTTGATAAATCGTCCCAGGTCAACACTCTATTCTCAACCAAAAGCCAACAAAGTAGTTGAATTCTCGAAGGAACCTTCCACTTCCAGATCTCAACAAGCTAGTCTTTAAAATCATCGACAAAGTCCTCATTGAATTGGACTTCATACGCCATCTTTGTCAATACCTGCCCTCCTTAAACATCCCATGACCAAACTAAAGAATCATCAGAATCTGACAACACGAAACCAGAGTGATTAATACCTAGTACAAAGGCATCCCATTCACCTTTTAAATCCTCTAAAAGGTCGAGTTGATCCACAGATTTCCACTTGAAATTAAGCCCACTTCCATAATCATCTAAAATAGCCTGAGCTAGAAACAAAATTCCTTTTGCATGGAGCTCCGAGAGAAGATCCAAAGACAGTTTAAAGTACGATTGTGCCCCCACTAAAGGATCTATGCCAAGATGAATCTCCCAACCATTACTTGGCTGCCACACAATCCAATCAAAAACAATATGAAGAGAAGAAGAAAGAGCCTTCCAATAGTTAGAAACCCCTTTCAAATGCTTTCTCCCATCTCTAAACCAATCCAACACTGATTTCTGTTTCAAATATTTTCTATGAATAACATCATGCCAAAGACCAGGAATCATCAAACACCTCCACAAGCTCTTAGTTGCTAAAGCTCTACCAAAAGAAAATAAATTTTTAAATCCCCATCCTCCCTTCTTTTTAGGCTTAGCAAGCATACTCCATTTAACCAAGTGAATACCTTCTTTCACTTTACTACCAGCCCATAAAAAACTAAACATCCTCCTACGAATCTTTTCCAAAATAGCTTTAGGCATATTTGCCATTGATAACCAATAAAAAAAAATGTTTTCCAAAACATATTTAATCAAAATGAATCAACCTCCTAACGTTAACCATCTATGACACCAATTTTCAATTCTTTTTTCCACTTTTTGAAGCAGCCATGCCCAATCATTAAAGGAATAAAAATTGGGCTTAAGGAAGAAACCCAAATACTTAAATCCTTCTTCTATTGATTTGAATTCAAAAGGAAAAATCTGATTTCACTGAAAAATCTCTTCGTCATACCAACCAAAGTCCATAAATTGAGACTAATTATTACTAAAAGGCATACATGTGGCATTGTATAACAAATCCAATGGTTCTTTAAGAACTTTCCATTCAAGCAAAGATCCTTTCCCAAAACAAAATGATATCATCCACAAAGAGAAGATGAGTAATTCTCAACCCATTTGCTATCAATACACCTTCTAGTCTCCCTTCATTAACCAATTTCTTAATGAGTCTACTCAACCCTTCAACAATGAGCAAGAACAATAGAGGAGATAGAGGAAAACCTTGCCTCAATCCTCTTTCTCCTTTGAAAAAACCAGAAGAATTGCCATTAACCAAAACAAAGAAATTGGTTGATTTAATACAGCCCATTATCCAATCAGTAGCTTCCAAACCAAGCCCAACCTGGAGAAGAACCAATATGAGAAAGCACCAATCAACTCTATCATAAGATTTCATCATATCCAATTTAAGAACCAAAGCTTTATATTTCTTTGTCTTAATGCTATGCAAAGCTTCCTGAGCCACTCTGATGGCATAAAAAATTTGTCTATTCTCTAAAAATATGAATTGTTCCTTAGACATACCCTTGGAGAGAAAACACTTAATTCTAGAAGCTATAATCTTTGAAATTAACTTATAAACCAAGTTGCACAAAGAGATAGGCCTAAATCCTGCATACGATTCAAGTTTGTCACTTTTAGGAATAAGGACTAAAAAAGTATCATTTAGAGCCCCACAAACCTTACCATTCAACCTAGATTCCTCCACCACAACCAACAACTCAGGACCCAAAAGATCAAAGAAAACAAAGAAAAATTTGACAGTCCAGTGATCCGGCCTAGGACTCTTGGGTTCAACAAATCCTTTCAAAGTAGCCAACACCTCTTCCAATGAAACAGGATCAACCACCTTCTTTCCTTCTTCTAAAGAAAAAAACCTAGGATAGGCTTGAAGAACTTCCAACTGATGAAAAATAGAAATATTTTCCTTAGCCTTAAATTTTTTCTAGAAATACCCTAAGGCTTCATTTTTTAATTATTTCTGTCTAGGAACTAAAGAACTACCGTCTTTTGTAATCTCCCAAACAAAATTAATATGTCTTCTGTAATTGGCATAAGAATGGAAAAACTTGGTGTTATGATCTCCACACACAAGCCAAGAAGCTCTACTTTTTTGCTTCCATGTCTCCTCCTCCTGCTTTAACAACTCCATCTTTCGATCTTCCTTCTCTATCACCAAAGCCCTGTCATCCTCCCTCACAAACCCTCCAGGATATAAAGAGTAAAGCCTTTCCAACTCCCATTCCACCTGAACTAATTCCTCCTTAGACTTAAGTTTTTTTTGTCGTTCCCACCCAATTACCAAATATTTTAACTGTTTTAATTTTACAATCAATGAATCCATTGGAGAGGAATCATTCAACACCTGAAACTGATTTTGAAAGCATGAAACAATTGGTTGAAATATGTATTATCTAACCATATCGAATTGAATTTAAAAGGGTACTTAATACTTTCCTAGCCTTGAACAATTTGAAAGACCACGTGCATATGATCAGAAATTTTAACATTTACCACCTATTGACGGTGTCAGACCCACCAACATTCAGGGGATCTCCCCAATATGAAGTCCTAATCCAACCTCACATAGTTTGGTGTAGGAGTCCCATCTGGTATGAAGGCCCATTGCCAAATCCTTAAATATTTTCCTTGGCTCTAGCTATCAGCACAAGAGAGAGATGCTATGGTATCTTCGAAAAGCAAGGTAAGTGTGCCCGGTGAGTGTGCAACACAACTATGTTTAGGTTCTCTTAATGCAAAAGGGGGAAGAAAAGTGAGCCTCTAAATGAGAGGTAATAGTACCACCTGGGAAGAGACACACACGAACCGGAAGGACCTATCTAGCACCCAGCAGAATAGTCCACAACGGACGCGACAATCGTTACAACCAACAAACAAGGGAAGATCTATCTAACATCCAATGGAATAGTCCAGAGTGGATGTGATGGTCATTATAACCAATCAGCAAGGAAAGATCTGCCTAGTATCCTACAGAATATTCCACAAGGATAGGACAACAATAACAACCATTACTGCACATTCTCTACAAGATAAGCACTAAAATAACCGAAATAGTTCAACTATCTTAGTACATGTGAAAGAAAACATGAAATACAAATGTCCATAGAATAGTATTACAAACATTCATAAGTCATGCATGAAGAAGACGTTGGCCTTTATTGTCAAGGAAAATTTCCAAGACACATATTTACATTGTACATCACTAGCGCCAGTAGTGGGACATTGGAGCCACTCCTTGCTCCTCAAAGAACTCGTTGGTTTCTCTAATGCATTGTGGGAGGAGCCAAGGTGAAAATTCCTTTGCTCATACAATGAGGGGGTATATATAACTAAGGGATGCTGCTTACCCCTTGTGACTCTTTGACTACCCTCATGACTGTTCAAATTACTATGACTTTTCAACTTACATGACTCTTCATATTCATGTGTGTCCATTGGAATTCCACTTTACATTATATTTAATTTACGATATACATGGCCCATAACAGTGATGTGGAATTTGACAACTCATGACACGACTTGACATGACACTGCTAAGATGGACTGGATTGAGATGTGTTAATGTCAATTCGTTTTTGCTATTGAATGCTAGATTCGTTCTTGGATATGATTTCTCTTATCCTCTGCATAGCTTGGTAATGTGGGGTCTTCAATGATCTTCAGTCTTGGAAGGTGGTTTCAAACTTGTGTCCCTTTGCTTGTTCTTGGTAGGTCCACTCACCCGTTCAGCTACAAGTGAGACTTTAGGAATGATTCCCTCCTTCTCCTTCTTCATTATCTTGCCATGACTTTATAATGTACCCGTTCTTTCAATTCACTCATGGCGAGACGACATCAATCCAACTACTCCCTAGTTTAACATGATGCATTATTATCCATGAAATGAGCCCAGGACAAGTGACAGGCTGGGAGAGAGGGCCCAATAACTGTGCATTGCACAGTTCTGGGTGACAGGGAGAGAGATTGATCATAGAGACTACGCAAAGTGCAGCGCAGGCTTGATTGAGGAAATTTTCAGCATAGTCCCCACTGGGGAGAAAAATTGCACATGGCCACTGAGAGTTAGGATTTCATAGTTTAAGCTAGCAGTGGCTGATGCGGGATGAGGCCCTCAGAGGTCAGTTTTGCGAAGTTTTTAGAGGCAAGGGGGGACTGGGTAGGAGAGAGACCTTGAGGAAAAATTTGTGTTGTTCTTGAGGACAATGAGCTTTGGTTGAGGGAAGGACACTCAAGAACACATTTGCACAGTTCTAGAGGACTGAAAGTGCAAATTGTGCATTTCAAGGCAAACTAGGAGGCACAATTGCACAATTTTGGGGGTCAAGGAAGGCTATTGGGCTCTGGGATTGCACAATACAATAGACTTGGAGGGAAGTGACTGCGCACTGCACAGTTCTAGGTAGAAATGTCACATCAATGAGGGTTTAGACTGCACAATCCGCAGCTCGGTCAGGGCCCGGTGAAGCTGAGTTTCCTGGTCAGAATATTTTTCGAAAATGGCTAAGTGCGGGAGGAAGATAGACTCGTGCTAAAATTTAACTGTGATCACACACTTAGCATACTTCGACGACACAAAAATATAGATCACTGGAACAATGAGCAAAGAATTACCCTCTGTGTGATTGTCGCATGATAAGAAGTGACAAGTGTGACACTTGAGATCGACTTTAGGACGACCGCGACGACACTTGTGTGACAATGCTCAAGACTTTGTATATGAGTGTTACATGTGTTTACATGGCTAGGAAAACTTCTATACACAAATCCTAACCTTTGAAACCACCAGAAATGGTTTGAAAACATGACATAAAGGTCAAACATGCCAAAAGAAGACAATTAATCCAATAAGTGAAAGGGTTCAAAGAACTTTGGGAAAGCTCATGAAATGAGCTTATGTGTTTGCAACAATCAAGGAAAAGACCAAGGAAGGATTTGAAATTTGAGTGCAAGAAAAATTCTAGAGGGTGTTGTAGCAACTACAGCACTTGGTGACACACTGGTTGAATTCCATCTTCTTTGTCTTGGTTAGTTTCTTTTGTGCAAGGCCTTGGTTCTTTAGGGAGTATTGATTCATCATGCAGATTACTTTGGCTTCCCCAGTTACCCCATGGGAAGACATGGTCCCCTCTATACCTTCTCAATTAAAAAAAACATAAGATTAAACATAATCACAAATTTCAAGTTAGGAAGGGTAGTTTAGCTCACGAGATTAAGATTTCTAGAGTATAGTTTTTCATCTTTGGTGTTTCTCCACTGCCCCAAGGACTGGATAGTACCTCGAAAAAGTCATGCATGAACACAAACATTTCTCCGCTGCCAACGAGCCTAGATAGTACCTTGATGTATTTGCTTGCTTCACCTCTCTATGCAGGAAGCCTTTGTCTTCTTTCGCCTTTATTTATTTATTTAAAGAGAATTGTGCATTGACACTTATTTATTTGGGGGCAGAAGAGGGATCCCGACTTATTGAGAGAAGAAGAGGTTGTTTCTTCAGAGAATCATATAAAGACCTCTTATTTAGGTTTTCTCGTTTATATTTTTTCTCTTCTCCATTTCTTCTAGTTGGATAGGCTTGAAAACACTAAAGCAAAAAACTAAGTATAGGCATGAAGTTTCTAGAATAGACACAGGTTCATGGTTGGACCAAAACTCTCCTTATGAACAGATCATATTTTCCGTCAGAACTTCATCACTAAAAATATGCAACCAACACAAGGAAGACAAAAATAGGGCTAACCAAATGTTATAGTATCACAAGATTCTTTGAACTTCAACCACACACATAGTTAGAAGCCACAACGAATTTAGGCAGAACACTTATTCATACGAAAAAAACATACAAAATTGAAGCAAAGACATAAATAAAAAACAACAAAAGGCTATGTACATAGTGCGATGTGCAACCCTAGCTCTTCATTGAAAATATTGTTTTAAGTCTCAGCCATTGAAAGGGAGATATTGAATCTTCCTATCAAGTGATTGAAGACGATAAGTGTGTTGGCCAAGCTTCTCATGCACCAATCCATAGGGGCTGAAACTTGTCGTGTTTGTCTTTGTCACTCACACTAAAACTAATATTCCCCGCAGACTTTCTAAAGCTAATGATATGACTCTCACGAAGTGAAAATTTTTCTTTTGCTTTCAACCTTTCTTCATGTAGCTTGTGCAAAGTGTCCATCCTATGTTGAACTAAAAGAAATGGCTTGCCTTGGGATTCTTGGGACAACTAGAGAGTGGGAAAGTAGTTGTTTAGAGGGAGGATGAATTACTTTTCATACACCAGGAAGTAAGGGGAGGTGTTTAGACAAGGTTTAGGCATGACTCGGTCAACCCATAAGGCATTCATGAAAGCAGAGTGCCAGTTTCGCTACTTAGAGAATATGGTCTTTTTGATGATATGGATGGGGTTCTTATTCATGGATACAACAAGACCATTCCCCTACGAATAATAATTAGTTGAATGCTTCAACATAATATCATTTTACAATGAAAAACCATAAAGTATTAACGATGATAAGTATGTTTCATTGTCAAAAAAATGTGACGTAGGAACGTTGAACCTGGTCCATATGATGTTTTGTTGCAGAAAGCTAATGACTTCCTAATCATTCACCTATTTTAGTATAATTTCCTCTGTCCACCGCGTGAAATAGTATGTAGCAGTTAGAATATAGAGTTGTTGCGTTGATGAGTGCGGGAAAATTTCCCCAACGATATCCAAACCCTAATATTGAAAGGGTTCTTCCACTGCAACGAGTTACAGAAGGGTTGCTAACTTATGATTTCTGTCAGCACACCTTTGATAGACCAGACACTTGCGGGCATAAGCATGAGCATCCTTGAATAATGTAGGCCAGTAAAAGTTGGCCCGCATAACATTATGTGTAGTAGTGTTTCCTGTGAAGTTTCCCCCAGTTGGTCCATCATGGAGATCACATAACACCTTTTTTGAATCGTGTGCCTCCAAACACCTGAGAAATACTCCATTGTGGTGGCTCCTAAACAACACCCCGTGCACCAATTGAAATGAAAATGCTTTAAGTTGGAGTGTCCTCTTATCTTGCATGGATAAATGAGAGGGCATTGTCCCATGCTCAAGGTATTGGTGCACATCTGTGTACTAAGATTTTGTAGAATTATCCTATAGATTCACAAGCTCATGCAATTTACTAAAGCAAAATACAAGAATCTACTTCTACTCTTTACAGTGTAAGCCCATAAAGATCGATAAAAACAATAATAGTAAGCGTAAGACAAATCAATGGCACATAACACAATAATTTTTCATGGGGGAAGCCATAACTCAAAACCCCACTATCTGTATTGCATTAAATAAGAAATCCAAGATGACAATACAATGCTTGTTCTCACAAGAACAATCCCAACACTCAGTATGATCAATATCCCAGCTCACAAGCAAGCTCAAGCCAAACCTTAGCCTCTTATGCTACTCTCCAAGCCCCTATTTCCTTGTGCAATTCCTATGGATGAATAGCCCATATTAATGGGAATCCAGTGCATCCAAAACTACACAATCCACACTAGGTTCAGTTCTTGATTGCATGCATGATCTATACAACTCAGTAAATCATACAACTGATAGTACATTGTTCCTATAATATAGTCTCAAATGGGTCTTTCTCATAATCGAAATGCATGAGTTTCTAATGAGGGAATCTCTAGTTAACTGGAGTAGCACTAGTGAATGCATTAGTGCATCAACTAACTATTAACTCTCTATTAGTTCCTCAAATAGTTTGGAACTAATTTAACTGAACTTAACTCAATAAACCAAGTTATCTAATTACAACTCACAATTAACTCATACTGGACCCCTAAAATTTAGGGAGAACATATACATGACTTCATAAAGACTTCCAACTCAAAATTCCTAAGCTAATTAAGTTAATTAAACTTAATTAACTATTTACAAGTTTCTATGTAAATGGAATTAGATTTTAATTCTCAGTTTAATTCAAGGACAAATTAAACTGGAATTTCTAGATTCTATTTTTAACATATTTTGTTGTTGTTGTCAACAGAGTTTATGTCCAAAGTGGGGGAGGCTCGATCAACGTTGTACATTTCAATCTCTTGCTTCCATCCTGCGAGCTTTTCTTCTTCCTCTTTTGCGTTGACTGCTTCTGTTGCTAATTTGAAAAGACCATGACCCTTGATTGTGTGAACTAGCTTGATGTCAAGATCGTATTCCTATAACTCGGTCATCTAGTTCACCCTCCTTTCACCCAACTCTTGCTAAACAGGAAATGATTTAATTACTGGGTGTGGAACAAAGATATACAACGATTTTTTAACAGATAAGGTCTGAAGTGCTTTACCACCTTGTACACTACATAAGCATGTTTTTCCACAGTGGGGTAATTGAGCTTTGGTCCTTGAAGGTTTGCACTCATGAAGGAGATAGGTCATTCATTGTTCAAATCATCCTTCTGAGTAGGCAAAGTAGCAAGAGAAGTGTCAGAAGAAAAAATGTAGAGCAAGAAGCCTTTACTGAAGTCTGGGCTGTACAACACGGGTGCTTCTGCTATTGCTTGTTTGATATAGGAAAACACATCCTTTTCGCTCTTGTCCCATTTATAAAAAATGTCCTTCTTTATCATGTCATGTATTGGTTTAACAATCTGAGTATAGTAAGAGATGAACTTTAGGAGGAAGTTGATATTTCCCAAGAAAGACTGCATGGATTTCTTATTCACTGGATGGGAATTTGCATGATAGTCCTTACCATATATGGGTCCACCTTGATCCCACTTTTAGAAATGATGTCTCCTAGGAGGTTACCTTCAGACACTGCAAAGATACTCTTCTTAGGATTCAAGGATATCATGTATTTTTGGCATCACTCAAAAATATTCTTTAGATGGCGCTAGTGGTATGACCTTTGTTTAGGAAATATTGTCACATCATTAGGGTAGAACAATATGCTTTGTCCAATATGTTTGCAGGGCGATGTCCATTGCATGTTGGAATGTTGCACCAAAATTGACTAGCCCAAATGGAATTCGTCGAAATGCGGATGCGCCCCACTTTCTCTGGAACATAGTTTTCAGTCTGTCTAGATTTTCTACCAGAACCTGGTCGTATATTGAGAATCCATCGAGCAAAGAAAACATTTCGGCTCCTGATATTATTTGGAGTATTTTCTCCATGGATGACACAGGGTAATTATCCTTGTTTGAGGCGCGATTGAGGTTGCAGATATCTATGCACAAGAAGATCTACCCGGACTTCTTTCTAACAGGAGACAAGTTTGATACCCACAATGAATGTTGCACCTTGTAGATGATCCGAGCATATAATTACTTTCTCGACTCCTTCTGTATGAGGGGCTCAATCATTGGGTGAACTTTCCTTAATTTTTTTGAAATCGCTTGGCCCCTTCCTTCATTGGTATCACGTGCTGGATGATTCACGTGTCATATGTATTGAGTTCATCATATGTCTAGACAAAGACATCACAATACTACTTGAATACGTAGATGAAGCCTTGTCGCTCTTGTGGTGTGCATCAAGTACCGAGATTGACATATTTCAGATCTTTCTCAGTTCCCAAGTTGATTTTCTTATGCGACAATGTAGAACTAAGGTCTTAGCGTTAACAGGTCCCCAGATGTGGTTCTGCAGATCATACAACTTTTCAAGTGATACCACACCCTTAGGGATGAGGTTTTCTTTACTTGCACTGGATGCTTCCTCGTCAATCGCTGCATCTTTGAATACATCAACGTTCACCATAAAGTAAAGTATCTATTGATCGTCATTAAAAACACGTAAGTTAGTTGTATTATCTGGGATGGACAGTTTATACAAAATTTCAATAGAAAAAGTCGTCCCTTAAAGGTAACATCCTAGCAGTTGTGTTGTTCGAGGAATCCACAGTTGCGTTACTCATTCTTGGTATTGAAATAATATTGAAAGCTTGGAAGTGAGAAATGAGTTTCCTTACCTCTTGTTGATAACTCTTAAGATGAGGTGACACACAATGTATAGTGTTACATACCTGACACACCACGATTTTGGAGTCACCTACCACTTTTAGAATGGCAACGTTGAGGTCAATGGCCTTCTATAAGCCCAAGATGAGTGCTTCATACTCTATAGTGTTAATCATGCACTCAAATTCCAAGGGACTAGAGATCAGATGTTTTCTCTACAACAGGTCTATTAAAACGCAACCAACTCTAGAGCCCTTCTGTGTCTTGGATCCATCAAAGTACATTGTCCACATATCATATGTGCAGGGACTGCTCACTGCACTAGTATTGCTGCTACTACTACTACTAAATGCACGAAGCTCATTATCACCAGTTGGACATGGAAGGAGATCCAACTGTGTAACTGGTGGAATTGGGGATGGTTCTGCAAGATAACACCCCAACTGTGTTTCTAGAAAATAATTGCCAACTAGAAGTTCTGCAAAATCCATTGGCTCGTTATGCCCATTCAAGGGAGTCGTTGTGTGCTTCATGTATCTCTTTGAATCTACCTAGATATGATTGTTCCTCCCTTTCATAAAGAAGGCATAAGTGTGGCCAGTTTGTGGCAAAGTATCCTTGAATCTTGATTGACTAGTCTCTTCTCAATAACACTCTGTATGCTTTCAGGAAATCCACAATCACTATGTTGATACATTGGTGAACTCGTCTATCAAATGATAACTGGATGATGACATACCTGAGTTCACCAATTGCTTGGAAATGGGTTATGTCCAACTAAATGATCTTTTCATCTGTCTTGTCCCATTTAGCATTGATCTTATTAGCCACATATAGTGGCATGACATTCAACGATGCACTAGAATCAACCAAGCAATTATGTACATTGAAGTTGAAAATTTCAAATTAACAAGAATGGTGGGCAGAGTGTGTTTGCATCCATCGTGAGTGAATTAAGTACAGATGTGAGAGAATCAGGAGACTTATTAGATCCCTTGTTTGAAGAGGTAGCATTACTAGTAAAGGTTTGTGCAAGTGCCTGTAGAAGGATGTCCTGTTGGCTCGTGATCTTTGTAAATTCGAACAGGGAGATGTTTGCACGAACCTTCTTCATATCCTCTACAATGTTATAATATACAACGGGAAGACTGACCAATGTGTCCAGGGATGGAACCTGGTTAGTGGTTTCCAGAGGGATGGTTCTGTCCTTACTGTTATTGGACACATTTTTTGTTGGAACTATTTTCCCAGACTTTTTCTGAGTGTTTTTTTTGAGTTAGCCATAGGACTGAGTTTTATTAACAAGTTTTCTTTGAATTTATGTTTTAGCAGCTCAATCACAGTGGTCGACCCTTGGCTTCTCAAGTTATATTGGTTTCTCTACTTCTAGGCTGAACCATCACTCAGAGGCAGCTTATCGACAATGATCTTCTGGGATGCGAGAATGCAATTATACATGTTCACTGCATGCCCAGTGCTTGGAGTTTCATCAGCTACAAGAGATTCTTCCTTCTCTTCATTAGGATCAGCCTACTCCTCAACCATTACTGAGTCCACAAACTACGCAACCATTCTACTCATAAGGTGGTTCCATTGTGGGCATGTCTTCTATGAATGATGCTCATTATGAAACATGAAATACGAATCTGTGCCAATCTTCTCAATGTTCAAAACCACATTGGAACTTTGTGCAGATTTTTTCTGCTGATTGTTGCTACTGCCAAAAGTTGAACTCCTTCTAAGCATGAACTTGGGGGGCCTGCTGCTCATGGTAGTCTCTCTTATGCTTCATTTGAGTTCAACTATTTCGATGGTTAGGGACTTCACAAGACGAGTCAAGATTTCAAGATTATTGAGTTCTTTTTCCTTAGCCTTGTTCACGGAGGCTTGAGACCTCTCACCCGTGTCCTTGGAGTCTTTTGTTGATTCATTATTTGTGATGACTCCAATAGCAATCAATTCCTTTTCAACGTCAATAGCCTCTTCATAGTTTTCTGACAATATTGATTTCACAGTTTTCTTTACAAATTGCAATATACTTGTCAACAAGGTAGAAGTGTAGTAGTCTATGGTGATGGAGTCATGAGGTTTTATGTTGTCTGAAAACTTGTTCAAGATGTGATTGAACCTTTGATTGAAATAATTAACTTTTTCCTTCTGCTCCATCTTAAGACTACCCAACTACTTTAATAACATGATAGGGGTCTTGTCTTCAACAAATTTTTTAAGAAATATCCTTATGAATGCCCTTGAATTCTGGATGGATTTTAGAGGAAGGTTGTGATACCATACAACTACTCTACCATCAAAGGTACATGGAAAAATTATGCATCCAATGTCATTGTAATGTACCTCGAGTGTTTGCAGATGTAGGTAAAAGTTGTCCAAGTGATCTTCAACCTTCACTGTCTTGTCAGGGTCATATTTCGTAACTAGCTTCTCCACGTGCCTCGACATCTTGTGTAGGACACTAGGAAGTGCCAATGGACCCTGAGTCATCCAATCCAGATTTTTCTCTATCATGTCTTCTTCTTTGTTGTCGCCATCTTCCTCTTCGGAATCCAATGGTTCCTCCTCCTCTTCTTTCTTTTCCTCCTCTCCGCCTATCCCTCCAAAAGTTGATCCTGAGAGTAAGGAGCTATCTCCTTCTCCTCATTCAAGGAGTGGCGGCTCTTCTTCCCTTTCAAAAATGTATGCTCGTTCTTCAAGAGTGGCGAGGACCGCTTCTTCAACAGATAAGACCACTACTCTTGTGGGGGTGGTCGTGTTCTTATTTTGAGAATATGGAAGATTGATTACTCCTAGAATCAATCCAACAACTTTTTCAAACTGATAGGTGATGGGACAGATGGCTCGAAGTTGATGATATGGGATTTCACGTTTAGGCTTAGGTGGTAAAGAGTTATCAACTTCAGAATTACGAGTAGGGGAGACAGAGTGAACTTTGTTTCCATGATCAAAAGATGGATGAGTGGTCTTGGTGGGACAATCTATTAGTGCCTAAATCTACTTGAGGCTGAGAAAGGTATGATCTAGGGTAGCATCAAACCACGCTTAACCTGGTAGCTGGCCCTACCAGGTTGGGAGAGGGCTCTCTCCTCGTCAATATCAATGAAAATTTATCAAGGAAGGCTTGATATGACTGATGTAAAGACTAATTTTAGGTTAGGTATATGTTCAGAAGAGTTTTGATTGAATTTGATGATGTTTTTTGGATCAAATGTGAAAGGTAGATTTGGGTCTGGGGAATGAGGGTCAGTTTTGCAGATATCTCTATGGGGCGACGTAGGAAAATGGTTTGGTACTTCAAATTGAGTGAGATGGAGAGCTTTTAGACTGGTGAGGAGTTGAAGAGGGTGTTAAAGTCTCAGGGATCCTCTTCAAATAGTTGAAAACATAAATAACTAAATAAACCCTAGATAGAGCACTGCAAATCAATGAATTCTACCTTTATCCTTGTTTGTTTTAGTTAAGATGAAGCAAAGAGAGATGATGGCATACATAAAACACATGTAAACTTACAATTACAGAAGGAAACACAATACCAAAGCAAGATACCACAAGAATCCCATAAAGTGCTGCAAACCCTAGTATATTCCTTTGCCAAACTGTTGAAATGAGTATATAATGAAGCTCCAAGCTTCCCCAAAAGTCCAACTCTTGCCAATGACTGAAAAATTACACGATATAGGCAACCAAAAACTCATCCTAGCCTCTAGGGGTCGAGCTCATAAGTTTAGGAGTTGTTCCAAAAAAATCTAAATTGAGAACTAAAAAGTAGGGAGTGGAACAACTTGCCTCTAAAAACTAGGAAACTGATTCATTTAGTTGCAAACTACCTTTTGATGGATGAATCTACCTCTATAAGTGAAAATTTATCATAATTACATCAAAATCCATCAATTCACATTAAATTGCATCATGAGTTTGGCTATTAGAAAGAGAAAATTCAAACTGTGAAGAAACTAGGCCAAAAACAGAGTTTTTTGGCCAAAATGAGCAAATTTCCTCCTATGTGCCACGCTGATTTCCTTGTGCATAGTGCATTTTTGTAGCTGATTTTGGAGGCCTTCCTGGTGTCCCAATTTTCTACAAGTGGGCTTGTTGGAAAGGTATGGCTGTCTACTTTCCAGAACAAGTGGAATTTCTTAATTCGGCCTCCATTTTCCCCTCCAAAACTGAGTTCTCCCAACACTGCTTCCCGTGTGTCCAAAAAGGGGCAGAAAGGTCATTTTTTAGGTGTTTTTGACCTTTTTGGAAGCTCAAAACCTGTCAAAATTTTTTGGCTATTTTTGGGCATTCATATCTTTCCATGAAAAATCCAGAAATGCTGAGTTTTCCTCAAAAGGAGGTCCCTAGCAAAAGCGCACGCCAGGTGACGCGGCACATTAGGCAGAAAAACCTATTTTTTAAGCCAAAATTTTCAAAATTGCAAAAAGTGTCCCAAATTTCTTGAAAATTTGGCTGAGTGTCCTTCATCAAGTGTTGTGTTGGGCCAAGGAAGCCTCAACCAAGATTTGAAGTCTATCTTTCTCTTTTCGCTTCCTCGATGCCTTCTTCAACTTGGCCTTCAAAATCCAGATTCTTGCTTTGCACACCTTGTTTCTCGCCAAGTAATGATGGGCCATGTGCCTCAACATAGTTTTCTCTCTGTTGGCCTTCTCTAGCATCTTTTCCAAGTGGATATTTGCCCTCTCGAGCCAAGATTCACGATCAGCATTGATTTCTTGTTCAAGTGATGTGAGCTTGACTTTCCTCCTTTTGGTAGCTTGCCGGTTTTCTCGTATGTTTTGTAGCTCCATAATGGTTTGCTGATCCTCTAGCTGTTTGTTTCTTTGCTCCAGATATTTGATTATCCACTTCGCTCTTTCAAGGTTGAGCGACAAATGCTGAATATCATCTTGCTGCTCTTGAATAATCTCTCTAAGCTTTGAGCTTTGTGAGCCCAAATCGGTGTCGTCATCCTGAATAAGAATGAAATCTGTCTCCTGCCCTCCTGAAGGCCCCTCATCATGTAATGGCTGCTTTCCCTTGTCCTGTGCCTACTCTGCTGATGGAGGAAACGAGACCCCTTCCACCCCAGGTGGAGATAATACTCGTTTTGCCGCTGCAAACAACCTTCTAGTGCCCTTTTGATAGGTGACAAACACTAGCACACTAGTGGTTTGTGTCTCATGCATCTCCTGCTGATGTGAAGGTCCTCCTATCTCATGAAAAACTGTTGGGGGTACTTGAGGACCTGTGAAGACCTCATGTGAAATGAAATCCTCCCATGAGATGTTTTGTAAACCAAGCTGATGCAAGACCACAATTTTGATTAGTGAAAAATGATATATACTATTATACTACTGCTAAGGAGGCTTCCTATGCACTAAGGTGGTCATCTTCTCAATTTTTCAGCAAATAAAATAGGGGAGATTCATCATTCTCACCTTAGTGAAGTGCATCAACAATCTGATGTGATAGGCATATAGGCGAGAAAAACGGCCCTCACAGCTGAAGTATTTAATGATGAATTTCATCAAGGGAGCATATGTGTCCTTCAAATATCTAAAGGGAAAAACTCTACTGAGATGCCTCTGATAACTAGTCTTGATGTAAAGCTCTGTTGTGGCCAGCAACACCCCCCCTTGTTCATTTAAGTGTTGTCCAAAATACTAAATGAATGGGGACCCTTAGTTAAATTTTAGGAAAAAAGTAAGAGTTTCCTTTCTTCAAAATAAGGTTACCATCGTAAGCTTAGAAAGGTCCTTTGAATATTTTTTAACCTAAGTCTATGATAAAGGAAATATCTTTAAAGCCACGTTGCAAAAAAGATAGGAAATGCCTCCATTTCTCTATAATATCAGTATGCGCAAGACTCTCGTGTTAAGCATAATATCGCATCGCAATAAAGTAATACTCATAAGGAAAAACTTCAAGATTTGTCGATCTGCGATAACGCCGATCGCAAGATCGCATGTCGCAAAAATGAGCTGGCAAGATTCGGCAAACATTAAACTTTTGCGACTTGCGATATTGCGATCGCTGCGATATTATGTCCGCACGATCTGCGATGGTGCGATTTGCGATGGCGCGATCTGCGATGTTACGTAAGCAAATCATAAATCACTTCATCACGAATCCTTCGGGCACGCCATTCAAAGAAAAGCCACTTACCATAATCTGACTCAAGATCATGCGTTTTTAATGATAGTAAATGAATTAGTTGTCAGCTATTAAATGTAATGAGGACGTGTGCTTTTGTAAAGAATTACTTCACGTAAGGTGGCATATTTGATATATCTATTGCATTTAAAACTCTCCCATCACCTTTCTTGATCAGTCATTTCCATTTCACTCGTAATCTGCAGAAATGAAGAGCTAAGACGATTCAAAGCTAAACGCAGGAAGAAATGGGAAAGAAAAATAAAGCTCAAGGCTTTGAGGCGAAGGAAAAGACGAAGGAGATGGCGCCTTTGTATACAGACACAGCCTGTAACAGAGACGTAGGGATATCGACATGGGAAAGCATGTACAGGCTACTTGAAGAAGAAAATCCTAGAATAATGAAGGTTGATGCTATCGCGGGCTCACAACGCTCTTCCGAGGCGTCCTTAGAGGAGCTAGCATGTTCATTTCTTCACCGGATAGCAGCAAGGCCCAAAATTCTACCATATACGGATATGATCAAGTGGATACTTGACAATGCAGAGATGAACAACAGACAATTCAAGGTTCAAGGACATGGGCTCATCAGATCATTCGCTGCGCAAGATTTAAAGCTTATGTATCATCTTCCTGAACCACAGGCGACTTACAATGCACAATTCATTAAGAAATTTGCGGCAGAAAACCCAAGCCTAGCAGAGACCACTAAAGATTGTTCCAGAAAAGAGGAGCCGCTCAAAAAAGATAAAAACGGTATGTACAGCACTGGTTCCCTCACCTCTCCGTATTGTTTTGCTGCGGCCATGCTTTGTATATTGTTTGGGATGCCGGATATCAATAAGTTTTCGTCTGAATGGCTACCATTAATAGATGCTGCCACAAATGCCGATATTATGGATTGGGCTAAGATCTTTTCTGATAATCTATACACGGCTATTATCAATTACCGGTCTAAAAGATCCTTGTCTCAAAGGATCTATCCTCCTTTTTATCTGTCTGCTTATGTTATGGATTCTATTTGTTATGTGTCTAAATTTCCCAATATGGGGTGGAAATGGACTACCCAGGACCCATTATCTATCCATGTTTATCATAAGGTGTTATGGGATTCTCAGTTCGTCCCACACTTCTACTAGATTTGTCACGGGCTTATCTTACCCTTGTATAGAATGATGTATGAAGAGACCACCCCGGCATACCTACCAAATAACCTACGACTGGAAGCAGAATGGAAGCAGAAGGCACAGGAAAAGGGAAAAGCGATCCAAGCATTAAACAGGTTGAATTGGGAGTATTACTGGGCATACTTGGTCAAGCCGCATAGTCAATGGATGACTGTGAAATGCATCATAAACGCGGCCGAAAAAGTAGTGCCAGCTCTCATAGATTCTATTTTCGCAGCCCAGCTCAGCGCAGAAGTCAGCCAGCCGACTCTCCTCAAGCCCATGATGAACACTTGCAGCTTTAAGGACCAAGTTCAGAAGTAGCCTTATTTTAGAATGTTGTTTTTTTCTTTTAAATTAGATTAGAAAAAGGACGGTCATTTGAAAACTGCATCCTAAATTTTGTAAAAACATTATTATTAGAATTAGGAAGTAGTATTTTAACCCTTCTCATTGCATTTGGAGAAGGGTCCAGAAATTTGTCAAAAACTTGTCCTCGGAACATGCGCTTCTGCACCCTCAGAGGAGGTTTTGATGAATGGATGGATCGAGATTTATTAATGTTTGCATTTTAATGTCTGCTACTGATGTTGCACTTTTGTACTCTTCGTAGATGTTAGAACAAGTAGAGATAAATCATTTTTGCTTGAAGTTTATGGGTAGGATTAGTCATAAATGGTACTTTTATCTCTTGGCCATTTTTGCTTATATTCTTAAAGTGATATACAGTTTTTAGTTGTTTATATGTTACTGCATGAATGTATGAGTTACCATTTGGCACTTTTGTATGGTGGAGCCATTTATTTATGTCTGATATATGAATAACTTATTATGCGATATGCTGTTCACAACTGTTTTGCCTAACGTTTTATGCAAAGTGGTTTATCTTAATTGATTTCTATTCTTATGATAGTTGAATGATATTTATTACCAGTTATTGTTTGAAATCTCTTTAGATCGCATAATAGAAGAAATTCACCCCGGGTTAGCGTAGATTAGATGTGTTGTTTCTCATTAGATTACAATAGCATAGAGTTAGTTTAGAAGCTTGAAATAAATTAGCTTTAAGTACTCTTAGATCAGCATCATCCAACTCTACACACACACACACACCCTTAGATTGGGAAACTGGTCCCATTATCCCCAGTCGGACCCACTATACCAAACGGATAAGGAGCTGCCAACCAAGGTCCGGACCGGGTGGGTATCCCCCTTGTTGTCGACCCGATTTTCGGGGCTTCAACAGGCTCATAATGTTGTCTATCAATTTGCTGCCTTTTATTCCACTGCTCACCAACATTTGTAATGCCAGTTGCTTGAGAAATAGTCTCGGGTGTCAAGGTGAATGTCACACCTGCCAAAGTGACTTGACCATTATGAAGATGGAGCACAAACAATCTGGCCAACTCATGATGGTACTAGACTCTCTCTGCCATCTCACAGAACTGATAACAAGATTGGTGTTGAAAGCATGTGACAACAAGAGGAAAGGCCAGTAGCTCAGCAAGTGAAGTAGGCTCTTCTCGTACATGTTTACCACTCTTGTGAGGTCACCTTGGTGCATGCATTTCTCTAGAAGAATCATTGAGTGTCTCCTCATCTCGATCATATGAAGGATCTGACTCCATGTTTGCCAATGTTTTAATGGCAGAAGTGTCCTCAGACACATAATTTTATTAATCAGAAAAAATAATTACATAATTGATTTTGCAAGAGTTTACACCCGAACCACACAAACACTCTTGCAATGAGCTATTTATAAGCTCCATGTCCTAACTACCTCTAATTATGAATCACTTATTAAATAACAAGTGTCCATTTACAATAAATGCTATTCAAACCAACTAGCTAACTAATCTCCTAAAATAGAGCCTAATATACGACACATTTGGAGAGTCATATCTAGTTACAACAATATGCTAATTCTAAAAGTCTCCATTAAATAATTAAACATTCTAGAATAATAATTATTAATTTAATATCTTAAATTAATAATTATTTTATTCTAATTTTATAACCTATGATAAAATTGTATTTTTGGATCATCTAACATTCCCCCAATGATCCAAAGATACATTACAACAGATACCAAGTTCATCCCTGAACTTAGTAAATTTTATTCTGCCAAGTGGTTTCATGAAAATGTCGGAGATCTGATCTTCGGAAGGACAATAAATTGGTTTGAGGACATCTTTGGCAATGAGAGACCTGATATGATGATACTTGGCGTCCACATGCTTTGTCTTTGAATGAAAAACTGGGTTCTTGGCAAGTTTGATGGCTGACTGGCTATCAATGAATAACGATGTAGCTTCTGCCTGAGAAATGCCCAAGTCCTGCAAAATTAGGCGCAACCAAAAAATTTCACATGCTGCTTCCCATGCTGAAATGTACTCTGCTTCTGCTGAAGAAGTGGCCACTGTAGCTTGTTTCTTACAACTCCAAGATACTGCTGCTGACCCCATGTTCATTAAATAACCTGATGTTGATGCTCGATCATCAATACTCCCAGCAAAGTCGGCATCGTAATATCCACCAAGTACAAAATTTTTAGTCTTTGTGTAAAGAAGACCAAAATCTTTTGTTCCTTGGATATATCGAAGAACTCTTTTGGCTGCATTCCAGTGGATGTCTCGTGGTTCCTGCATAAAACGTGAAAGAATACTGACTGCATAAGATAGATCAGGACGAGTATTTGTCAAATAAATCAAGTTGCCAATCAACTGTTTGTAAGTTGTACTGTCCACCTTTCCCCCCTTCAAATTTTGAAAGTTTCAAGTTTTGCTCCATGGGGGTAAGAACGGGCTTACAATCCTGCATGCCAAATCGCTGAAGAACCTTTGCTGCATACTTACTTTGAGAAATGAAAATATGATGTGGACGTTGGAAGACTTCAACTCCAAGATAGTAGTGAAGTAATCCCAAATCTGTCATCTTAAAACCTGCTTGTAACTCCTTTTTCACCTGTGCAATATGATCATCATGGTTGCCAGTAATGATCAAATCATCTACATACATAACAAGAATTACCAGATATTTTCCCTGTTGTAGCACATACAAAGTATCATCAGATTCACTTCGTTGAAAACCAACTTTCTTAAGGTAGTCATCCATCTTTGCATACCAAGCTCGGGGAGCTTGTTTTAATCCATACAAAGCCTTAATCAATTTGCAGACTTTATGTTCTTGTCCTTCAATTTCAAAACCTGGCGATTGGGTCATATACACTTCCTCCTGTAAATATCCATTGAGAAAAGCACTTTTCACATCCATTTGATGAACTTTCCATCCTTTCTGAGCGGCCAATGCAAGTGTTAATCGGATGGTGTTCCATTTAGTTGTAGGAGCAAAAGTTTCCTCATAATTAATGCCTTCCTGCTGTGAAAAACCTTTTGCGACAAGTCGTGCTTTATACTTTTCAAGTTCTTCCCTTTGGTTATACTTAATTCTGTAAACCCATTTGCATCCTATGGGTTTAACATTTGTTGGACAATCAACAAGTTTCCAAGTGTTGTTATCAATTACTGCTTGATATTCTTCAACCATAGCCTGTTTCCATTATTTATGTTTTACTACTTCTTTGTATGTGGAAGGTTCAGTAAAATCATTTGCTATCAAGGCAAAATTGCCTTCACTTCTATGTGCCCTTCTGGTGCCTGTTTTATTCTGTTCATCAGGCTTTACATCTTTCAAAAGTTGAACTGCCCATTTCGGAAGTTGGTGCTCACTTGTTTGCGCTTCTGTAAAGTCTCCATCATTGTAAAGAGGATTCATATAAACCGATGTTCGTCGTTCAGGTGAAGAATGTGGAGAATCACTGTCAGAAGAACTGTTGCTGCTTGGAGATGCGGATGAACTACTAGAAGACCCAGATGATGTTGTTGATGTAGATGGACTAGATGACTCATCTTCAGAGGAAGGAAAATCAAGTTCATAACAATTTGGTGAAGTTGGTTGACTTTGCATTTTTCCATTTCTTTTACTTCCTTTAGTTTCTAACTTGTGAAGAAGATTTTCAATTTCTTCAACACTTTTACTCTCAGTTTCATCAAAAATGACATCCCTGCTCACAATGAATTTCCCATTGGTCAAAAGACGATACCCTTTCTTCTCATCAGAATAGCCAATCATTATGCATTTTAAACTTCTTGAGTCAAGTTTAGTTTGTTTTTCTTTCGGAACTAAGGCATAACACACTGACCCAAAAACTCTAAGATGTTTAACTCGAGCTTTCAAACCAAACCAAGCTTCATAAGGTGTGATTCCGTCTAAAGAAGCAGTTGGAGATCTGTTTCTTAAGTAGACAGCTGTATGTATTGCTTCCACCCAATATGTTGGACTTAACCTCTTGAAAGTTAACATGGATCTCACCATTCCTAACAAAGTGCGATTCATTCTTTCGACTACTCCATTTTTCTGTGGAGTGTAAACATTAGTAAGATTTCGTCTTATGCCATTTTCACCGCAATACGTTTTGAAGTCATTTGAAGTGAATTCTCCCCCATTATTTGTCCTGAGAGTACATATCTTTTCTTTGACTTCATTTTCAACAAGTTGGCAAAAAATTTTAAATTTATCAAATGCTTCTGACTTGTTCTTTAAAATGTAAACCCAAGTCATTCTGCTGAAATCATCAATGAATAGTAAGAAATATTTGCATCCACCAAAGGAAGTTTGTAGTGGTCCACAAACATCACTGTGAACTAGTTGTAGCCGCCTGTTTGCACGCCATGAACTTGTTGGAAAACTTTCTCGACTTTGTTTGCCATAAATGCAAGCTTCACATTTTGCATTTTCCCTTTTGAATGTGGGAAGTCCTTTAACCATTCCTTGTTTCTGCAATTGAGAAAGACTCTCAAAATTCAAATGTCCATATCTTACATGCCATAGTCTTATAGGTGAAATACCTGTAGTCACTGCCCCTGCAAAATCAGAATGCCTTGGAATAACTGTCCCTTTCATCCGTAACAGTTTTCCATCTTCATAACCTGTCATGACTGTTTTCAAGTTCTGTTTGACTGAATTAATCTTGACTAAACCATCTTCCATAATCACCTGATGTCCTGCTTATCAAATCGTGACTAAAGAGTGCAAATTTTTCTTAAAACTGGGTACATACCATACATTGGAAATCATTTTTTCTCCAATGCCAGGGAGAAAAACTTTTACTACTCCTTTTCCATAAGGAGTATGTTTTGTATCATCAGCAAGAAAAATGGAATTAAGTTGGCAATCTTGAAAATTACAGAAAAAATCACGTCGACAAGTCATGTGCTGAGTTGCCCCGGAATCCAAGATCCAGGCATCTTCATAGTCACTTCTAAGATGGGATGAAAGTTGTGATGCTGGTGAGGAAGTAAAAACATATTCTGAGTTATCTTCATCTTGATCATTGGCAAATTGCGCTGAATGCTGTTGAAACTTGGGAATTTTATTAAGTGAAGTTCGACAATCTTCAGCATAATGGCCAACTTTGTTACATCTTCGACACACAATTTGACTTAAGTCTCTTCCTCTTCTTGAAGATTGTCCTCTGCCTCTGCTTTGACTTCTATTTTGAGATTGTCCTCTACCTTGATTATTATATCCTTGTCCTTGAAAATTGCCTCTTCCTTGGTTGTTTCCTCTACCTTGAAAATTATTTCTTCCTCCTCTGTTAAAATTGTTTCCTCTGCTTTGGCTTCGACCTCGATTATGTGTTGCTTGATTCTGATTCCCTCTGCCTCTGCCTCGAGAACTGTCTGCTGATGATTTACTACTGCTGGCCTCTGTGAGAAAAACATCTTCACCAACTTTCTTCTTCTTCCCAAAAGTTTTATCATGTTGAGTCAACATTTCACAGAGTTCATCAAACTTTAGTTTCTCTAATTTCCCAGTTACTTGTAGAGTCTCCAAAAAATGCGTGTAGGAAGAAGGAAGTCCAGCAATTACAATTGTGACCATAAAGCTATCATCAATTGCGGGAAAACCAACATTAATAATTTCTTGCCTAATATTCTTAAGTCTTGAGATATATTCAAGAACATCACCGCCTTCAGTTAATTTTTGTTGCAACAATTTTAATTGTAGATCGACTTTCTTTGATTCAGGCTGAGTATCAAAGAGGTCTTTAAAAGTTTTCAAAGCAGACCATGCATCTGTAGCATTTTCTATATGGACATACATTTCATCATTCACAGAAGATTTAATAAGAGCTAAGGCTTTAGCATTCTTGATTTCCCATTTTGCTAGTGCAGCTGCATCTGTGGGTTTATTTGGCTTAACATCTCCATCACATATTCCCTGCCATAATTCATTGTAAATGAGTGTGCTTTCGATGAGACGATGCCATGTTTTATAAGATTTGGTGCCTTCAAGTTTGTCAGAATCAGAAAACAAATTAATCAACTTAGACATTGTAGTGTTAAGACTTCACACCACGAATCAAGCTCCAAAAAACTCAATATGCGCAACACAACAGCAACACACGACACAAAAAACGAACTATCGGGGCTTGGCCTTGATCCTCGAATAGTCGTCAAAACAGGAGAAAATTGACTGAGCTTTGCACTTGACTCTAGTCAATTTCTCAAATTTTTACAAGGAAACTTTCAAAATTTGATTTTTACAATGGTGCTTTTGCACAATCTGGTAAAAAATTACCCCCCCAAAGTAAAATTACTTTGAGTTACAATGTGATGATCCCAATTAAAAAATAACTTCTTGAAAACAAATTACCCAACACACCTTATCTCTCCAATTTACAAATTACAAATAAAACTCCTTATTACTCCAAAAATTTCAAAACATCACCCTTATTACTCCATGACAAGGCTTTAAAAAATACTTTTAAAAAGCTCACTTATCACTCTATTACAAAGCTTTAAAAAAATACTTTTATAAAGCTCACCTTATTTCTCCCCAAAAAAAAATCACTTATTACCCCCACTCACTTATCACTCCCAAAAATATACATATTACATACACTATCCTTTATTAACCTTATGATCACATTATAAACACCTTTACAAAACAATGTGATAAAACTTTCAAATCACTTTCCAAAAGTGATTTATAAAAAATGACGTGAAGATTTAATTTAAGTAATTTGGGAAAAGTAAGTAATATGAAATAATTATTTGATGACCTGTGAGTGGAACGACGGTTTTGTTGGCTCCTTCACGGCTTTACATTCAATAACTTTGCCAGACTCGTTCTTTCTCTGCAATTCCAATTGATAATTTTCTTTCTAACAGACTCTCTCCATTTAATGTACACCCCATCAATCAAGGTCTGCTAGTCAATTGATTTGGTTCTGCATTAATTCACGTTGCAGCGCTCAATCTTCCAATCGATCGATCCAACCAATTATTTGCTGAGCAATTCAATGGAGTTTTGCACAAACTTGTAGGGCTGGAATCTCCTCTTCACATCCACTGCAGCATTACTGGAGCTCTGATACCACAATAATGGCAGAAGTGTCCTCAGACACATAATTTTATTAATCAGAAAAAATAATTACATAATTGATTTTGCAAGAGTTTACACCCGAACCACACAAACACTCTTGCAATGAGCTATTTATAAGCTCCATGTCCTAACTACCTCTAATTATGGATCACTTATTAAATAACAAGTGTCCATTTACAATAAATGCTATTCAAACCAACTAGCTAACTAATCTCCTAAAATAGAGCCTAAGATACGACACATTTGGAGAGTCATATCTAGTTACAACAATATGCTAATTCTAAAAGTCTCCATTAAATAATTAAACATTCTAGAATCATTATTATTAATTTAATAACTTAAATTAATAATTATTTTATTCTAATTTTATAACCTATGATAAAATTGATTTTTGGATCATCTAACATGTTTGAGTTTTCTTTGATGAGTATGAAAATATTTATGGTGTCGTTAGGTTTTTGCTGTCAAGGATGAGAATGTATGAGGGACTCTGGAGGGGAAGTGTATGAGGGGCTTTGGAAATGTTGTTGACAGGATTTTGGGGAATAGAAGGGTTTAGGGAACAATATTTAAGCTTTGGGGCAGCAGTTAGGGTTTGGGAATTTTTAACTAGGGTTTGGGATAGTGGGATTAGGGATTTAGAATTAGTAAACTTAGGGATATGGGGATTGGGGGAATGGGTTGATGAAAATGTAATGAGAGGGAGAAAATGAATGAGGGAATGAAAGAGTGAGGGAGTGAGAAATGGCTAGGAGTGGAGTTAGCAGCAAAAAACACAAGTTGTAAACCCTATGCAATTGTTTTTGACAAAAATTGCAAGGAGGTAGGGTTTCAAGTTTTTCTCATTAAATCACCATAAACACCAAGAGAAACTCATTCACTGATCATGGAGGAATGTTTGACTTACTTGAACAACTGAAGATTGAGAAAATTTGGCAGTTTGGGAGGTGGTTGTGGATGAAATCGGCTTCCAAACCCTATGCGTCGTGCCACAAACCCAGTGTTGCACACCACTTCAATGCGCCGCACCTGTGTAATTTTTACACTAAAGAGTGCGGCCCAATGCGCTACGATAGATGGATGCGCCGTGCCAACGACCCAATGCGCCGCACCCCTGAAATTTGCCAAAGTTGCTGCGATTTTGCTCGTTGGCTTCAACACGACCTTTCTCTTGTTCACTCTTTCTCCTTTAGATGCAAATTAACTCTTTAAACATAACAAATAGTTTGTATACAAAGGATTTTAATTTTTCACTTATAAAAACCCATTTTGTAATGTTTTCCTTTGACTTGCTTTTAAAACTCTGTTTTTGGGCAGTTTGCTTTATTTTTGCCTTTGATGAACTGAATGCTTTGACTTTTTGTTTTCCTTGCAGGTGATGGAGTTGCAGAGGCTTGGCAAGGTGACCAGGGTTGCCAATGAGGTTATTACATATGACAAAAAATGAAATTACATCAAATTTATACATGAAAACATAAAAACTCTTTTTTCCTCAAAACAGGGTTTTGAGGAAAAATCAATCACTGAGCATGTGATTATGGAAATTATTGTTGCTGAAACTTTATTTGACCTCCTCATGCGCCTGTTGACTGTTATTGAGTGTTTTGAAGACCTTACTGATGAAACCCTAGACCTAATGAGACCTAAAACCCTAACAATGACTTTTATAGATTTAAAGACAAAAATTGACTGCGGATGATCTAGATGAATGAAAATGGGACAACACATGAGGGAAAATGTATAATAAGCCACTGCCGTTAGATGATCCATAACCCTAATGGAATTCAGCTGATTGGGTGAGACACTTAACATGCAATGCAACAAGAGAATTTGATCACTGACGGAGGGATGAAGATACCAACACTAACATTGGCTCCAATGGGAATGGTAGCTCCTTGGAGGTGCCAAGAACTACAGATCTCTGGGAAAGCAGGCAGTGCCTTCATCCATTGAGCTATGGAGTCAATAACTTTGACAAAGAAAAACCAAACTCTTGACTCAATTTCAGGACTGAAATCTGACTCAAAATTGACTCAATTTCAAGACTGAAATCGACTGAAAGACCTGACTAAAACAATCCAAACCAAAACTGAAATCAAACTTCAGTTTTATAGCCTTCACCTCGGGCCCCAAACTAAATGAATGATGATAGTACACACTTGCAATGAAATAAAATAAACCGGTATGTACAATGATACATATGACAGCATAAAACATTTCAGAAATAATACTATTTGAGCAGCTGACCGTTGATCGGCCCACCTGGACAATCTTCTCCATTCGTTTCTTTCACAAGGAAAGAATTTTGGCCTCGATATGCAGAAATTCTGAAAGGTCCTTTCCAAAGATTCTCAAACTTGCCATGCTTACCTTTATCTTCGTTTCTCGTGTCCCATTTCAGCACTATGTCTTCTATTTGAAACTTGTCCGCCTTTGCCTTTCGATCATATATTTTCTTGATTCTCTCTTGCAGCCTGAAAGTGTTATGAAAAACCTCCTCTCTAGTCTGTTGTAAATGGATCATTTGATTGATTCTTTGCTGCAAATGATCATCCTCGCTGCCAGCTTCCTGCAGAAGTTTAACCACCGGGACTGCGAGAGAGGTCGGGAATACTGTGTCAACACCATACACGAGCTCGAAAGGGGACATGCCTATAGATTTATTTTGACTTACTCTGTCTGCCCAAAGTGCATTAACCAGATTTTTGTGCCAATTCTTTTTGTTTGTTTCCAGCAGCTTTTTGATAATATTGACCAAGGATTTATTTGAGGATTCCACCAATCCATTGCCTTGTGGATAATATGCAGTTGAGTGCCCCAAGATAATTTGATATTTATTACAAAAGTGAATCATTCTTTTAGATTTAAAATATTTTTCATTATCAATGATCAGCTTGTTTGGACAGCCAAAACGAGACAAAATATTATTTTCAAGAAATGAAATGATTACCAAATCAGTAGCATGCCTAGTGAGAATCGCTTCAATCCATTTTGTAAAATAGTCTGTCGTTGTGAGGATCCACTTGTGTTGTGCTAAAGAAGTAGGATGAATCTCGCCAATGAAGTCGAAACCACACTGCTGAAATGGAGCACTTCAATTGGCTTGAGCGGTAAAGGCTGCAATTTTCGCCTACCTTGAAAAAACTAACATTCGTGGAAGCTTGTAACAATTTTGTACACTTCAGCAAAGAGAGTTGGCCAATAATATCCCGCCCTCAAAAATTTTCTGGTTGTTGACTTCCAAAAAATATGACTTCCACAATCTCCCTTGTGAAAGTCTTCCATAGCCTATTTTGCCTCTTCTTCAACTAAACAATTGAGCAAGACACCACCGGGATCTTTCTAGTAGAGTGCATTATTCATGATACAAAACTTGGCAGCCTTTAATTTCAGGGTCCTGCTTTTGTTCTTAGCCATTCCAGGTGGTGGTGATAGATTTTGGAGCACATAAACAATGTCTGAATACCAAGGAGAAAGAAGAAAAATTTATGATACCTGAGCGGGCGAACTTTCTTGATCTTCCTCGGACATAGCAGCAATGAGATTAATGTCCAAGGCATGCAAATTTAACTCAGCCATTAGTTCAACCAGCCCCTGAATAGTCCCATGAAAATACATTAGTAAATGAAGATAATAAACTGATATACTTTGCTTTTACCTGTGGAGGCAATGCTTTTGATAACTTGACCATTCTAGGATTTTCTACTGATCCAATGTTCACATCCTCAACTCCTTTCTCGGTTGG
Source organism: Pinus tabuliformis (assembly GCA_031772625.1). Lineage (NCBI taxonomy): Eukaryota > Viridiplantae > Streptophyta > Pinopsida > Pinales > Pinaceae > Pinus > Pinus tabuliformis. Next base: position 770,652,510 of record CM062805.1, read on the forward strand.
CAGCAAGCTCGGTTTTTGAGCTACATCATCTTGATCGAACAACTCCTCTAAAGGTATTAGACCTTTAGGAATGACATTGTCTTTGAGCTACAAAACTTCCATCTGATTGACTTCTATATCTGCTTCACCATCATCATGCTCCCCATCGATAGAAGTGTCTTTGAATTTACCTTCATTTTGCAGAAATTCTTCGATTTATTTATCATCTCGAAACACCTGCCAATACCTTTGATTATTAGGGATAGTCGTGCGATGTTTCACATGAATCTAAAACTTATTGTTTGAATTCAACGGAATTTTCAAATTACTTGTTGTTGTTGCAAGTGTCTGAACATGAGGGACACATGTCAAAGTGTAATATGGAAACAATCTCAAGATATCTAATACCGCATTGTGGTAGGCCCACATTCAAGGATGCTTAGCTTGGTATTCCCCTTTCACTTCCTTGATAACTGACTCGGAGTCGCCATAGACTGAAATTCTTTTAGCATTTAACTTTATAAGGATTTTCAAACCAGCAACTAAAGCCTCATATTCGACCTCATTATTTGAACAGTCAAAAGCCAATTTATACGAATAGACCGTTACATTACTTGGCACTTTGTTTGGGGAGAAAACAGGGTTGTATATCCAAATGCCAATTCCAGCACCTTCCCTTCCTACTGCGCCATCAAAATCCATGCTCCACAAGCCAGTTTCATCCTCTTCCAAATGCTGAAATTCTATTTTCTCTTTTACTTTTCCCTGTTGTCCATCATTATTTTGCTGCTGTCGGAAGGCTGATTGCTTAGTAGTACTATCAAGTCTTTGTCTTTCTTGATTTAAGACCTCTCTGAAATTTTCAGTGATCTCTGGAATGTCTTCTACTTCAACTACTTGGCTATTTACATCATTAAAACTATCAGAATATAAAACAAATGATTCTAAATTAGTATGTACATAGTTGATTGGATGATTTACCAGTTTCTCCTTGCTAGTGATCATGTACTTCATCTTTTTCTCCCGATATAATTTCCTCATCTAACCAAACACGGGAATAGTAGCATAGGAGAAATCAAGCTGCAATGTCCCTTTAAGTTTTTCTCCCCAAGATCTAGAAAGAAGCATGCCAAATCTAGGAGGAATATCCACCACAACCACATCCATCAAAACATTTTTCGTTGGAATATGATCCAAACTGACCACCAAATCTTTAATAAGACCAATGCATCTTACTCTACCAGAATCGAAAGAGTAAAGGTCATGATACTTTCTGGTGATATCCAAACCCAATTTCTCCATGATTGCCTTAGGCATGAGATTATGAGAGGCTCCGGAATCAAACATAGCATTGTGTAACACATAGTCATGCACCCTAAGGCTGATGTAAAAAGGAGCTACATCACTATCTTGAGACTGACCTTCCAATGCTAGACCAAAGATCAACTCAGGTTGATCATCCTCCACGTTTACCATATCAGATAATGGATCTAAATTCAAAAAATTAGACACCTGAACTCTATAGCTGCTATTCTTCATCAACTCAGTCAAAGGAATAAATACTTAGAAATTTCATTTTCTAAGTTAAAAACTGACATTTTCTCTACCTCTTTAGCTGAAACATCCTTCTTTTCAATTTTCTCCTTTGATATACTTGGCTGATTTGTTCTATCATTTGCTAATGGTGTTTTGCTGCTGGTAGGATCAGCTGTCTCTTTTCCCTTTTTCTGCACAATGGGAGGATCATTCTTTGGCGGTGTCGCCTCCTTCATTTTCTGAATTGGATTTATGGGTACATCTCTACTCCTGAGTGAATATTGTCACTGCTGAGCTGTCAAAGCATTCATGTAACCCCTCTGATATTCATCTGACTCTTTTTCAAGAACCATTTCATTTGCCAAGATGAAATTTTCATCCCTTTGTACAGATGGGCTCTCTGAATACTCCTCATCTTCAGTGATAAAAATTGGCATATCATCAGGTGTAAAGAAATGATTCTCCTCTCCAATTACGTTCTCCTCATCATTTGATTCTGGACCATGTACAAAATTCTACTGTGAGGGTGTCTTCACCTGCTGTTGTGCCGCTTGGTCTTGTGCTCGTTGCTTGATTCTGAATTGTGGTTGCTGCTGACCACGGAAGTTGGGATTTTTGACTTGTGCTTCGAGCTTATCAATTGTTAACCTGTCAAACATCTTCTCAATCTTATGGAGCACTTGATCTGAAGTGGAAGCCTCTTCCTTTAATTTACCTTCTTTTCAGCCTTTGTTCTAGCTCTGTTGGCAAGCAGATTTGCTTCAACGCTGACTGCAATTTTCTGCATGTCTTCCAAAGTGGCCGGATCTCTTTCTCTTAATTGATAGGCCATATCAGGATCGAAACCATCAGGAAACTTAATCAAAGCCATCCCCATAGGTGGCTTTATATTAACAGGAATTGCATTGTAAACAGTATTGAATCTAACACAATAATCTTGGACACTCTCACCAACATACCTCTTGATGTTTTCATATTTGGAAAGAATTTGAAGAGGGTTTTTCTTTACCTCCCAATGATCCAAAAAGTGTCTTTGAAGTGCCTCCAATGAATTGATTGTTCTAGCCGGCAATTCTCTAAACCACTTTCTGACCTCACCTCCAAAAGTTTACACAAAAAATTTCATTGCTACATTTTCTGCATCGATCTCATGGAGATCAAAGAAATCTATCATTCTATTCACATGTTGCTGAGCTGTGATACCTTGAGGGGTACCGTCGAATAATGGAATTTTGCTTTGATAATCAGCGGGCATGTCATCCAAGTTTTGAGGCAACACAAGCGGTGCATATCGGGCAGCCATTGCTCTAGGTGGATTTACGACTGGTCTTGGGGATGTAGGAGGGGTTGGAGCAGCTGATGTATGAGGTGTATGAGGTGTAGATGGAGGTGAAGAAATTTTTGATGTTTAAGGGGTAGAAGGAGTGGATGGAGGTGACAACACTACAGATTTCTAATCAGAGATGGAAGGCTGCACGAGAATGGTGGGAATGAAAGGAGGTTCGGTAGGAATTTCTGAACTAGACGCAATAGCAGATGACCCAAGAGTTGCAGATGCAGACTCTAAGAATTCAAGAATGTTTGTAGCGACAATGGAAGTTTGAAGTTTAAAAATATAATCATTAATTGATTTACTGGGCTTTTCAGTTTCAAGATATTTGACAAACTCTGGATTTAGGGCAGTAGAACCAACAACACTTTTAGATTTGGTCTCAAACAACGACAGATCAAAATGATTGTCAAACTCAAGATCTTCAAGATAGTAAAAAACAACAGGACATGAACGAGATTTGAACACAGGAATCATAGAACTTTCTTGACGAAGGATTCTCAGAATAAGATTGGGATTTTCATACACAGGAGGTGGATCAGGATCAGGATTTGCTCTGGTGTGTCATCTAGAAGCCAGTGTGTTGAATTATTCCCAAAAATCAGACAGACATAATCAACTTATTCAGCGTATCAAATTATAAACTCATCATCCAAAAGTCTAGAATTATCTGATGTATTGGGGCAACTTGCAATTCAGATGTTTCATTTATAAGACTAGACCGAAGATTGACTGAAGCAACTTTTATCTACTTATGCACTCACAAAGCAATGTGCAGTTCGAAGGCTACCTGGAAAAACTTCAGGCTCCGTCTGTAGTTTATAAAACGAAGAACACTAACAAACAAACAATCTCGTTCTCGAATGGAGTCGCCACTATGTTAGTGCATAAATCTACCTCAGCCTGAGAAAGGTAGGATCTAGGGTAACATCAAACCATGCTTAACCTGGTAGCTAGCCCTACCAAGTCGGGAGAGGGCTCTCTCCTTGTCAATCTCAATGAAAATTTATCAAGGAAGGCCTGAGATGACTGATGTAAAGACTAATTTTAGGCTAGGTATATGTTCAGGAGAGTTTTGATTGAATTTGATGATGTTTTGTTGGATCAAATGTGAAAGGCAGATTTGGGTCTGGGGAATGAGGCTTAGTTTTGTAGAGATCTCTATGGGGCGAGGTAGGAAAATGGTTTGTTACTTCAAATTGAGTGAGATGGAGAGATTTTAGACTGGTGAGGAGTTGAAGAGGGCGTGAAAGTCTCAGGGATCCTCTTCAAACATTTGAAAACATAAATAACTAAATAAACCCTAGGTAGAGCACTGCAAATCACTGAATTCTACCTTTATCCTTGTTTGATTTAGTTAAGATGAAGAAAAGAGAGATAATGGCATACATAAAACACATGTAAACTTACACTTACAGAAGGAAATACAATACCAAAGCAAGATACCACAAGAATCTCATAAAGTGCTGCAAACCCTGGTCTATTCCTTTGCCAAACTACAGAAATGAGTATACAATGAAGCTCCAAGCTTTCCCAAAAGTCCAACTCTTGCCAATGACTGAAAAATTACAATATATAGGCAACCAAAAACTCATCCTAGCCTCTAGGGGTTGAGCTCATAAGTTTAGGAGCTGTTCCAACAAAATCTAAACTGAGGACTAAAAAGTAGGCAGTGGAACAACTTGCCTCTAAAAACTACGAAACTGATTCATTCAGTTGCAAACTACCTTTCGATGGATGAATCTACCTCTATAAGTGAAAATTTAGCATAATTACATCAAAATCCATCAAGTCACATTAAATTACATCATGATTTTGACTATTAGAAAGATAAAAGTCAAATTGTGAAGAAATTAGGCAAAAAACAGAGTTTTTTGGCCAAAATGAGCAAATTTCCTCCTATGCGCCGCGCTGAGTTACCTATGCATAGTGCCTTTTTGCAGCTGATTTTGGAGGCCTTCCTGGTGTCCCAATTTTCTCCAAGTGGGCTTGTTGGAAAGGTCTACCTGTCTACTTTCCAGAACAAGTGGAATTTCTGAATTTGGCCTCCATTTACCCCTCCAAAACTGATTTCTCCCAACACTGCTTCCTGTGTGTCCAAAAAGGGGCAGAAAGGTCATTTTTGAGGTGTTTTTGACCTTTTTGGAAGCTCAAAACCTGTCAAAATTTTTTGGCCATTTGTGGGCATTCATATCTTTCCACGAAAAATCTAGAAATGCTAAGTTTTCCTCGAAAGGAGGTCCCTAGAAAAAGCGCACGCCAGGTGGCGCGACGCATTAGGTAGAAAAACCTGTTTTTTAAGCCTAAAATTTCAAAATTGCAAAAAGTGTCCCAAATTTCTTGAAATTTGGGATGAGTGTCCTTCATCAAGTGTTGTGTTGGGCCAAGGAAGCCTCAACCAAGATTTGAAGTCTATCTTTCTCTTTTCGCTTCCTCGATGCCTTCTTCAACTTGGCCTTCAAAATCCCGATTCTTGCTTTGCACACCTTGTTTCTCGCCAAGTAATGATGGGCCATGTGCCTCAACATATTTTTCTCTCTGTTGGCCTTCTCTAGCATCTTTTCCAAGTGATATTTTCCATCTCGAGCCAAGATTTACGATCAACATTGATTTCTTGTTCAAGCGATGTGAGCTTGACTTTCCTCCTTTTGGCAGCTTGTCGGTTTTCTCGTAGGTTTTGTAGCTCCATAATGGTTTGTTGATCCTCTAGCTGTTTGTTTCTTTGCTCCATATTTTTGATTATCCACTTGGCTCTTTCCAGGTTGAGAGACAAATGCTAAATTTCATCTTCCTGCTCCTGAATAATCTCTCTAAGCTTTGAGCTTTGTGAGCCCAAATCGGTGTCGTCATCCTGAATAAGAATGAAATCTGTCTCCTGCCCTCCTGAAGGCCCCTCATCATGTAATGGTTGCTTGCGCTTGTCCTGTACCTACTTTGCTGATGGAGGAAACGAGACCCCTTCCACCCCGGGTGGAGATAATACTCGTTTTGCCTCTGTAAACAACCCTCTAGTGCCCTTTTGATAGGTGACAAACACTGGCACACTAGTGGTTTGTGTCTCATGCATCTCCTGCTGATGTGAAGGTCCTTTTGTCTCATGAAAAACTGTTGGAGGTACTTGAGGACCTGTGAAGACCTCATGTGAAATGAAATCCTCCCATGAGATGTTATTTAAACCAAGCTGATGCAAGACCACAATTTTGATTAGTGCAAAATGATATATACTCTTATACTGCTGCTGAGGAGGCTTCCTATGCACTAAGGTGGTCATCTTCTCAATGTTTCGGCAAATAAAATAGGGGAGATTCATCATTCTCACCCTAGTGAAGTGCATCAACGATTTGATGTGATAGGAATATAGGCGAGAAAAACGACCCTCACAGCTGAAATATTTAATTATGAGTTTCATCAAGGGAGAATATGTGTCCTTCAGATATTTGAAGGGAAAAACTCTACTGAGATGCCTCTGATAACTTGTCTTGATGTAAGGCTCATAATGCTCTCTATCAATCTGCTGCCTTTTATTCCAATTCTCACCAACATTTGGAATGCCAGTTGCTTTAGAAATAGTCTCAGGTGTCAAGGTGAATGTCACACCTGCCAAAGTGACTTGACCATTATGAAGATGGAGCAAAACAATCTGGCCAACTCATGATGGTACTGGACTCTCTCTGCCATCTCACAGAACTGATAACAAGATTGGTGTTGAAAGCATGTGACAGTAAGAGGACAGGACAGCAGCTCGGTAAGTGAAGTAGGCTCTTCTCGTACATGTTTACCACCATTATGAGATCTCCTTGGTGCATGCATTTCTCTAGAAGAATCACTGAGTGTCTCCTCATCTCAATCATAGGAAGGATCTGACTCCATGTTTGCCAATGTTTGAGTTTTCTTTAATGAGTATGAAGAGATTTATGGTATCGTTAGGCTTTTGCTGTCAAAGATGAGAATGTATGAGGGACTGTGGAGGGGAAGTGTATGAGGGGTTTTGGGAATGTTGTTGATAGGATTTTGGGGAGTAGAAGGGTTTAGGGAACAATATTTAAGCTTTGGGGCAACAGTTAGGGTTTGGGAATTTTTAACTAGGGTTTGGGATAGTGGGATTAGGGATTTAGAATTAGTAAACTTAGGGATATGGGGATTGGGGGAATGGGTTGATGAAAATGTAATGAGAGGGAGAAAATGAATGAGGGAATGAAAGAGTGAGGGAGTGAGAAATGGCTAGGAGTGGAGTTAGCAGCAAAAAACACAAGTTGTAAACCCTATGCAATTGTTTTTGATAAAAATTGCAAGGAGGTAGGGTTTCAAGTTTTTCTCATTAAATCACCATAAAAACCAAGAGAAACTCATTCATTGATCATGGAGGAATGTTTGACTTACTTGAACAACTTAAGATTGAGCAAATTTGGCAGTTTGGGAGGTGGTTGTGGATGAAATTGGCTTCCAAACCCTATGCGCCGCGCCACAAACCCAATGCGCCACGCCACTTCAATGCACCGCGCCAGATGGATGCGCCGCGCCAACGACCCAATGCGCCGCGCCCCTGAGATTTGCCAAAGTTGTTGTGATTTTGCTCGTTGGCTTCAACACGACCTTTCTCTTGTTCACTCTTTCTCCTTTAGATGCAAATGAACTCTTTAAACATAACAAATAGTTTGTATACAAAGGATTTTAATTTTTCACTTATAAAAGCCCACTTTGTAATGTTTGCCTTTGACTTGCTTTTAAAACTCTGTTTTTGGGCAGTTTGCTTTATTTTTGCCTTTGATGAACTGAATGCTTTGACTTTTTGTTTGCCTTGTAGGTGATGGAGTTGCAGAGGCTTGGCAAGGTGACCAAGGTTGCCGATGAGGTTATTACATATGAAAAAAAATGAAATTACATCAAATTTATACATGAAAACATAAAAACTCTTTTTTCCTCAAAATAGGGTTTTGAGGAAAAATCAATCACTTAGCATGTGATTATGGAAATTATGGTTGCTGAAACTTTATTTGACCTCCTCATACACCTGTTGATTGTTATTTAGAGTTTTGAAGACCTTATTGACGAAACCCTAGACCTAATGAGACCTAAAACCCTAAAAATGACTTTTATAGATTTAAAGACAAAAATTGACTGCAGATGATCTAGATGAATGAAAATGGGCCAGCTGTTGTGGGGAAAAATGCCTATGTAGGACGATCCTATCCACCTAAGGTGTGACAGTACCTTAGCAACAAACGAATACAGCTATTATGATTTCTTCCTTTATGAAATGTGAAAGAGGGGAGATTGGTAGACTTACCATTGTCTTCCGGTTGTCCCTCGATCTAGATCCTCTTCTCTTCGGGTGTCCACAGCTACTTGCCTCCTCGCTTGCTCAAGAGAACAACTACTTGGTTCCCACGAGATCACAAGAGAACAGCTACCTGTGACAAGAGAACATCTACTTGCGACAAGAGAAGAACACAACACAAAGGCAAATATACATATTCATAAATGATTCAGGATTAGAAGTAAATCAAATACACTAATGCAATCATATAAAATACACCAGCATATAGGAAAGAATCAAGATAGCTTTATTGATTGATAACAAGGTTCAGGAAGAGATACAACCCATAGGGCTCCAATCCAGCATCCCCTTCCCAGCAGAATGGAATTCCTTCTTCAGCTCCCTTCAAAGCATTAAGCACCCAATGTTCCCAGTCACAAACCAACAGCAATTCTTTGCAATAACAAAATTCCAGCCTATAGATCCCATGGAGGAGAGATCTATATATAGTTATTTTGGAGAGAGGATGAGTCAGCTTGAGATCTGACTAGTGTCCTCTTTCTCTCTCAGTTCTTGAGTCCACTTGGAGGTTCTGCTTCCACTTGGAGATTTGGAACCTCTTACTCATCACCAGTCGAATTCCTTGATGCAAGTGTCATTTTGGAAGCTTCCTGGGCATTGACACATTGAGGAATGAGCCTACCACTTGTCCAATTATGCTCACGCAGGTAGCCTTTGTTGGAGTTGACATTCAATGCAGGTAGACAGTGGAGCAGTTGACATTCAGCGCATATGCTCAGTGGAGCAGTTGACATGATCCAGAATTGGCTTGTTTTTTAGTGTTTTCAGGTGGAGAACTTCTGTGAATTGCTGTGGTTAGTTAGCCTTGTTCCTCTAGGGGTAGGAACAACATGTTTAGGGACTTTGGATCCCTTAGATTATGGACATTTCATGCTCGAGGCTGTAAGGCACAAAAATGTCTATAACAGTTGCCCCCTAAAGTATGAGGTCGTTTATCGGGTGAAATGCTTTATCCAGGAGGGTCCGAAGTTCATCCATCTGCTGGGAGGAGACCTGTAATAAAATACAATACAATACATTATGATTCATACTGCTTTCATGATCTAGCTGAGGCGGGCATTCCCATGCTCAGCTTTATAAATTCATTTTTGTACATAGAACAGACGATCATCTGATGGTACACTGATAATTTTGGCAAAATTATCATCCTTTGAGTAGGATGATCATCTGCTGCAATGATGTACATGTCAAATGTCTTTATTTTTTCTGAATATATATCGCAGCCCGGATGGATGAAACTAGATCCGGGGTCTTCAAACTCATTCGATCTTCACTCTAAGTACAAGTCGATCCATGTGAGAATTGCGCTGAAGTCGAACATGGAAAGACATCACTTGATTACCGGTCAATGATGTAAACCGTTAACAAGCGCGAGAGGAATCACCGATAATGATAATGACCCTCAAGGTACTGCAGTACAATTCACGTGGCGTGAATAAAGGACTTGGCGTCGAACACCACGCAAAATCTTCTGGTCGAAGGTCATTGACGTATACCTGTCTCCGGAAGTGAGAAACTTGCCATTGAGGCATGCAAGCTTCAAAGTACTGAAGGGGTTGTTCCTAGATCAACTTCTTGGATAATGAGCTGATGTCGACAAGAAGCGATCCGTCAAAGGAGGGCCTTGGTGAATCCCACATCAGTGACACGGAACGGAGCTAATGATTTTAATGGAGGTGAAAACGATCTGTGACATATGATTCAAGGTGGCGGTCATGAATGGATGAAGGATAATGTATGGCAGTGGATGGGACCCGGTTGACTCTTTCTGAACGACTTCTCTTGAACATATGGCGACACTGATGCGATGGATCAGTAGCATTACCCCAAATATGGATGGTATGGCGAGACCATGGTGATGTGACCGGTGAATGAAACAACCCAACCCGATTGTGGTACGGGGGAAAAGTGACATGTTCAAGAGCGACCTGCTACCATCAAAGTTTTCTTGATTTTTTCCCAATTTTTCCCCAGTCATTGCTGACCAGTACCTCTTTATTTTTGTCAAGCTTGAGGAGGATAACATATGCTTGTTCTATAACCTGCCCTTCGGGCAAGCCCATCGCTATGTTTTAACGAGCCTAGCGATAGTGAAACTCGTTCTCGTCTAAAGACAAGTTTGTCGCTATTTAATAATTTTAACGAGTCTAACGACAAGGATAACTCGGTCCTTTTCATTTTTAGAGAGTCTGAAAAGGTACATAAAGTTAACTCCAAAATTCCTTTTTCGTCATCTAATCCCTTAAGTCCGAAAAAGTATAAAACAATACAGAAGGGATGAGTTTTCGATATCTTTAACGAGCCGAACAAAACAAGCGCTCGATCTTTTTGTGCAATAATCCCTCAGGTCCAAAAAGATTAAAATCTAGAGGAGGGATGGCTCTTCCTGTCCTTTAACGAGCTGGAAGGCCAAAACTCGGCAATCTTTTCATATTTTACGAGTCAATTGAAAAGAGCTTAAAGAAGACTCGTCTTTTGAGGAACGAGTGATAAACAGGGATAGCAACTGATTCCAGGTACAGGTTGGAATTTTCCAATCACGGCAGTGTCACAAGGATGGCTAGGTGAAATCACTCTTCGCAGCTGTTCCTCAAAATGGGTAAACAATCATATGGAGGTGAACGATCGGCCAAATGAAAAGTGGAGGTGGCAAGTGCAAACACGACCAAGGCTTTAATGGCTGATAAATTTACGATCACAGTGGTTATTTACCGGGATAGGTTCATTTTTTAGTTAAAAATGAGCTTAAACACTGGAGGAAACTCTGCTCACTGCTTATATTTATTTTTTAACGAGCATGAAGACCGCGTTAAAACTGCTCGGATCTTGCGTTTATTTTTTAACGAGCATGAACTTTATGCTAAAACTGCTCGATTACCCAGTCATTTGATAAGAGTGTCTCATCAAGATTCTATTTTTTATGGAGCTTCATCTCACTAAGCTTTGCTCCCCATCCTTTCTTTATGCAAGTTCGGAAACGGCTAATCCTACGAGTTTAAAGGGTTAGACCTACAGGTTTAAAGGGAGGACCTAAAAATTTAAAAAAAAAAAATAGTCGTCCCTTGCTTGCACTCCAAAAGGTTTGCATGCCCCCAGGTATAAAACAGAGTTTCAAGGTTACCTCTACTTTTCTGCCATCGAAACTTTCATTTCACCGGGAGAGGCCTACCTCTTTCAGGTTACCCAAAGATTGTCTCGTTAATCTTTCAAACAAAACACTTCCTCGGCAATGTCTACCGAAATAGACAGAGGTGAGTGACGACCCCCGCCCTCTCACATAACTTTGACAAAAGAATCTTATTCCAGAACAACCCCTCTTCCAACCACGGACGGGGTACGGACTAGTCATATTCTCCCGCGGAAACCTACCCTATACCCAAAGTTTTCCTGCCGAAGCAGGCCAGGACGCATGCCCCCTGGGTTCCAGTCATATCCTCCCGGATTACTCGCGCTCATCAGGAGGACGGACCGTGGGTTGAGAAACTTCTTGCATGAATAGACCATTTAGGGATGGCACATGACTATTTGCGACGTGTGATCTGGGAAACGAAAGTTGGTCCACGAGCTTGACCATTCTTCCTTCATGCGGAAAACACATTACTCTAAAGAGTGAGGAGACTACAGCTCCCATGCAATATATATAGTCTCGTCCAAGGAGTAGGTTATAATCCAAGGGTCCTTGAATGACCATCACGTTCATTTGAACGGTCTTCCCTTTCAATGTTATAGGCACATTGGGGAGGATCCCTAAAGGTCGACTGGTTCCTTTATCAAAACCTGATAGATTTCTCATCTCAGGTAAAAACGCTGGTGAACCAAGCGCTTTCCAAGCAATAGAGGAAAGGATACTCACAAATGCCCCCTCATCAATGATAGTGCCAGCCATTACCATTCTGTATATTTGACAAATAATTCTGAATGGTATACTGGCTGGCAACCGGGGTCTGCCTAGTTGGTTCCAATCAAAGGACACAACCAGGTTGCTTGGTGGTGGGACCGAATAGACGGCCGGATATCGCTCCGATGAACTTCCTTCCTGCGATAAAGGAATGGTGGCATTGCCCCCTTGATCATCAGAGTCAGTGCTGATGAAGAGAATCTGGACGGTGTCGTCTTTATTGTCCTTTGTGATGGTGTCATTCGAAGATGGAGCCTCTGAAGGCAAAACTGGGTCAACTGCCGTATCAACCTTTTGACTTTCCTCAGGCATGGATCCAGACGGTTCATCTTCAATGACAGGCGCTTCGGCTGACCACCTGGGCGGGTTAGCCGGGTTTTCAACTAGTGAGGGACTTGGCAGGAGTCTTTGATATCCAGGAGGGAGATGCGCTCGTAAAATCGGGCGATCTTCCAGAACTCTTTTTGCCTCGTCTAAGAAGGGACAACGGTGGATGGCGTGATCGCCTTCACACAGTCTGCAGGGAAATTTAGCTTTCCCGCTCTGTCTTGGGGCTTCACTCCCACTAGTTGACGGTGAGCAATCGGCATGGCTATCAGAGGTCGATGCTACCGAATTGTGCAAACGAGGGGACCAGTCCCTTAGTATTCGGGGAATACAGGGACAATCTCTATGGAAGTGGTCTCCCTTGCATATGACGCATGGAGATTTAAGCCTTACGAGTGCGGTGTGTGGATTTTTGTTAGATGACACTTGTTTGCCCCCAGTCGCCTTAGGTTCCTTCTTCTTCTTTTCTTTCTTCTTCTTCTCCTTCTTCTCCTTAGGAACCTGGTTTTTAATTCGACCAGTTCCGTCAAGCGAAGAGGAAGGAGGGGAGGAAGATGAAGTTGAAGGCTGGGAGGCAACTCTTGTCTGATCTAACTGTTGACTTGACTGTTCAGGAGTGGTGGTGTTTTGAACGACACTGGTTGAAAAGAGCCAAACTGGTAGGCCAATTGTCAGTCCTGGAAGCGACAATGTGGCCATGTGGGGCGCACCAACATCTCCCCAAGAGGAGAAGGGACTAGGATTTCCACCAAGAGGAATTCCTTGGTTGGTGTGCTCCATATTTTCAACCTAAAGATCAACGCAGGATTAAAGGGTGATTGTTCCGTTTAAAATAAATTGTTAACGACGCTTTAGACACAACTTGCTTTTTCACTTTTAAAGAGTCGAGAAAAAGCTAAAGATGACTCTAGTCCCCTTCGATGTTTTAATGAGCCCGAAGTGACAAATGCTCGGATGGACTTTTTCTGTTATAGAGTCTGAAAAAGGCCAAAAGAAACTGCTCTGGAGTTCTAGGCAGAGGGTGTGCCAAACTTTTCGCAAAACCGCAGAATACTTTTTAGGGTACGGGCGGTCGAGCTTCGTGAATGCTGTGTTCACTGCATTGCGATCAGTAGGGCAGCCGACACAGCTTCCTAAGGATAAAAGATATATGCCTATAGGGGTCTCCCGATATATACTCGACGGTACGTGGGAGCACAATCCGTACTAGCGCTATCGTCCCTCAGGAGGAATCACCCACCTTCCATGAGATCGACAGTCACTAGGCTTAACGACGCCGGAACACGTCTCTAGCCTAGACCTCTATGTTGTGCGTTATGTTACAAAGCGTTGTTAGGTTCATTCAGTTTATTTTAGGTTGATCTTTTTAAAGTTTGCCTTTCAAGGTTCACCACGAGATGTATGATACAAATTCCTAAATGCAGTCTAAGATGATAAGAAAGCTTTATTATCTTTTCAACTTTGAAAATCCTAGCTACTGAGGGAAAAGAAAGATACTATCTTTTCTCAAAGAGCAATCAGCACACTCTAATGCACTTTCCCTAAATCCAACATGCAAACTATCAAATGCACAATGCAGGTGTTTGTTTTCCACTTTCTTAGTATAAATGCCTACAAAGAAAGCTTTTTGCACAACTTTGAATTTGCTTTTAAAATGAATAATACAAACAAGTTCACTTTCTTCGAAATCAACAAGGGTAGAAGAGATTACAATCACTTTGCGATTTTCGAAATAAAGACTTGTTTTGACACTTTGAAAGAGACAAATTCAAACCAATAAGCAAAAGTAAATCTATAATCAATCTGAAAACAGCCAATGAACTCTCTTCTAAGATCACTATCAATCAGATCTGAATCAAAGGCTACAGGATGACTACTTTACTCATGCAAAGGAAAACTGTAAATGACACCACAAACACATAAAAACATTCACAGTCTTTTTGTACAAAAAAGAGGCGGAATCTAAGCAAAGAAAAGGAGTTATCAGACTGGTACCTATGCTGGTTAAAGGCTACAAAAAATAGAGATCAAAACAGGGCAATAGACAGCAAAGAACCCCAGCTGCACAAAGCCACACTGGATCAGCGCAAGTCTAACACTGTGGAGTTGACATTCAGCGCAGGTAGCCTTCACGGGACCTGCGTTGAAATGCAGACTGCCTTCACAGTGCCTGCGCTGAAGGAGAAACTCTCGTTTCCCCTGGGTTCTGGGTCACAAAATGCTCAAAAATCAACTGTTTCAGGCCAAATCAGAAACACAAGCAAGGTATAAACAGAGGGATGCTTTGAGAGGGTACTAAAGACTATCACAAGGATCATCAAATCATCTGTGGATCTAGTTTAGATCATAGACAAGTCCAGCACTTGGATCAAAGCAGCAACTTTCTACTTTGCATCCGGGAAAGATGCAGTTCGATAGTTGCTGTCAAGTCTATGAAGTAAACAAATGACTGAAACACAAATGAAATGAATAAACAAATTCTCCCCAGTGGAGTCGCCAATTTGTTGTGGGGAAAAATGCCTATGCAGGACGATCCTATCCACTTAAGGTGTGACAGTACCTTAGCAACAAACGAATACAGCTATTATGATTTCTTCCTTTATGAAATGTGAAAGAGGGGAGATTGGTAGACTTACCGTTGTCTTCCGGTTGTCCCTCGATCTAGATCCTCTTCTCTTCGGGTGTCCACGGCTACTTGCCTCCTCACTTGCTCAAGAGAACAGCTACTTGATTCCCACGAGATCACAAGAGAACAGCTACCTGTGACAAGAGAACAGCTACTTGCGACAAGAGAAGAACACAACACAAAGGCAAATATACATATTCATAAATGATTCATGATTAGAAGTAAATCAAATACACTAATGCAATCATATAAAATACACCAGCATATAGGAAAGAATCAAGATAGCTTTATTGATTGATAACAAGGTTCAGGAAGAGATACAACCCATAGGGCTCCAATCCAGCATCCCCTTCCCAGCAAAATGGAATTCCTTCTTCAGCTCCCTTCAAAGCATTAAGCACCCAATGTTCCCAGTCACAAACCAACAGCAATTCTTTGCAATAACAAAATTCCAGCCTATAGATCCCATGGAGGAGAGATCTATATATAGTTATTTTGGAGAGAGGATGAGTCAGCTTGAGATCTGACTAGTGTCCTCTTTCTCTCTCAGTTCTTGAGTCCACTTGGAGGTTCTTGCTTCCACTTGGAGATTTGGAACCTCTTACTCATCACCAGTCGAATTCCTTGATGCAAGTGTCATTTTGGAAGCTTCCTGGGCATTGACACATTGAGGAATGAGCCTGCCACTTGTCCAATTACGCTCAACGCAGGTAGCCTTTGTTGGAGTTAACATTCAACGCAGGTAGACAGTGGAGCAGTTGACATTCAGCGCAGATGCTCAGTGGAGCAGTTGACATGATCCAGAATTGGCTTGTTTTTGAGTGTTTTCAGGTGGAGAACTTCTGTGAATTGCTGTGGTTAGTTAGCCTTGTTCCTCTAGGGGTAGGAACAACATGTTTAGGGACTTTGGATCCCTTAGATTATGGACATTTCATGCTCAAGGCTGTAAGGCACAAAAATGTCTATAACACCAGCACATGAGGGAAAATGTATAATAAGCCACTACCATCAGATGATCCATAACCCTAATGGAATGCAGCTGATTGGGTGAGACACTTAACATGCAATGCAACAAGAGAATTTGATCACTGATGGAGGGATGAAGATACCGACACTAACATTGGCGCCAATGGGAATGGTAGCTCCTTGGAGGTGTCAAGAACTACAGATCTCTAGGAAAGCAGGTAGTGCCTTTGTCCATTGGGCTATGGAGTCAATAACTTTTCCAAAGAAAAACCAAACCCTTGACTCAATTTTAGGACTGAAATATGACTCAAAACTGACTCAATTTCAAGACTGAAATCAACTGAAAGACCTGACTAAAATAATCCAAACCAAAACTGAAATCAAACTTCAGTTTTATAGCCTTCACCTCGGGCCCCAAACTAAATGAATGATAACAGTACACACTTGCAATGAAATAAAATAAACCGGTATGTACAATGATACATATGACAGCAGAAAACATTTCAGAAATAGTACCATTTAAGCAGCCGACCGTTGACTGGCCCACTTGGACAATCTTCTCCATTCATTTCTTTCAAAGGAAAGCATTTTGGCACCGATATGCAGCAATTCTGAAAGGTCCTTTCCAAAGATTCTCAAACTTGCCATGCTTACCTTTATCTTCATTTCTCGCATCCCATTTCAGCACTATGTCTTCTATTTGAAACTTGTCTGCCTTTGCCTTTCGATTTTTTTTTTTTATTGTTCTCTCTTGCAGCCTGAAATTGTTCTGAAAAACCTCCCCTCTAGTCTGCTGTAAATGGATCATTTGATTGATTCTTCGTTGCAAATGATCATCCTCGCTGCTAGCCTCCTGTAGAAGTTTAACCATCGAGACTGCGAGAGAGGTCGGGAATACTGTGTCAACACCATACATGAGCTCAAAAGGGGACATGCCTATAGATTTCTTTTGACTTACTCTGTCTGCCCAAAGTGCATTAACCAGATTTTTGTGCCAACTCTTCTTGTTTGTTTCCAGCAGCTTTTTGATAATATTGACCAAGGATTTATTTGAGGATTCCGCCAATCCATTGCCTTGTGGATAATATGCAGTTGAGTGCCCCAAGATAATTTGATATTTATTACAAAAGTCAATCATTCTTTTAGATTTTAAAGCTTCTGCATTATCAGTGATCAACTTGTTTAGACAGCCAAAACAAGAAAAAATATTGTTTTCAAGAAATGAAATGATTACCGAATCAGTGGCCTGCCTAGTGGGAATCGCCTCAATCCATTTGGTAAAATAGTCTTTCGTTGTGAGGATCCACTTATGTTGTGCTGAGGAAGTAGGATGAATCTCACAATAATGCTGCAACTCCTGGAACTCCCTTCTTTAATTTTATCAACCTGGTAGTTCGTAACAAACTTGGAAGCGATGGTGCTATATGCACAAGTACTAGCTCTTGCCGCGGTTGTCACTTGATCAGCTGGCACAAGTCCGCTAGGAGCTTAAGCCAACTTCTATGAGCTCTTAGAAGAATCTTTTAACTGATGGATGAAAGCTAACTCAAAGGAGGCTAATCTACTTGCAGAAAGAAACTAAAAAGCTGAATAGAAATGCAAACCCTAGCAAACCCTAGTTTTACCAAGTAGCCCTACTGATGCAAGAAAAAGGATGAAAGCTATTGAAAAAAATGCCATTGATTCCTTGGAAGGTTAAGTGCATGTGTCTAAGCTACTTCTGAAGTGAAATCTGAAAAGAAACATCTTTTTGTATTTTTGAGTAAGTTGGCAGAATTATTATGCATGTGCTTTAACTGTTTTTTTACTGTGCAGAGGTTGATTGGCGAAAGGAAATGGTGTAGGCACTTGCAGGAGGTTGGGAAGGTTAGAAGAGGGCCTAAGGGGTCCCTAGAACCCTTCCAGAGAGTTTCATAGTTCTCGGATCTCAAGAAACTGCTTTCGTGAGCTTCTACAGGAAGTCTGCAGGGGTTCTACAGGATGTTCTGTGGCTTCTACAGGATGTTCCGAAAGGGAATTTTGAAGGGTTGATGGAGGCAGAAAGGTGAAGAAGTGGGTATGTAGGTGAGATAAGGGTGTGAGGAGGTCTAGGACTTGGTGATTGAGGATGAAGAGTGGTTAAGGCGATTGGGTTAGTTCGAAGATAAGAGAAGCAATGTTGTGCAAGAATGTAGGAACTAGGGAAAAGTGAGAAAACGTGGCAAATGAGAGGCAAGAATCTGAGTTAGAGGACAAAGCAGGTTTCATTGATGGGGTAAGGGTAGGAGATGAGGTT
Source organism: Pinus tabuliformis (assembly GCA_031772625.1). NCBI lineage: Eukaryota > Viridiplantae > Streptophyta > Pinopsida > Pinales > Pinaceae > Pinus > Pinus tabuliformis. The sequence continues at coordinate 770,670,785 of CM062805.1, forward strand.
TCACAGGTGCTTTGCACGTTATTTTTCAAAACTAATCAAACAAAGACTAAGAAAACCAAAGATCTAGCTACTTTAACCTAATTTGACCTAGAAACCATAAGCATGATGAACAGAAGTTTATTGGTAGAAAATCATGTAAAAAAAATATGGAAACCAAGCAGGAATGGATCTAAACATGTAATCACAACTAGTACTAACTTTTGCAACTAAGAATCTAACACTAGAAATTGCATGAAGAAGCAAGAACAGTGATTTTATGGCAGCAAGTATGCCTTGGTCTCAGCTCATGGTCCCAAGGAGGGAGAGATGAGATCAAGGGTTGCTTGATGGCCTCTTCTGGAGATCTTCTCTGTACTCAAACTGTCAAATCAACCTGAAGTATGAAAATTTATTTTAATCATCAAAACAACCTAAATAACAAAACAAGAGTTTAATCTAAATAACAGATTTTATTCCAAGAATGCAACAAAGACACATAAAAGTACACAAAGGAGGTACTGGGAAATTGATTTGGGCCCAACCCCAAGAGCTATAGCCTCCTAAGGAAGATTAGAGCTGGTGCAAAGCTGGATTCATCTTTATTGATCAAAAGAATAGTTACATCCCAAAAACTGTCTACAAGAAAGAGCTTGAAAATGTGCTGAATTGCAGAGCTAACCTACTGCCTAAAAAATGGCTAAAATCGAACTGCCAACTAGCTAACTGAGCTGAGGCCCTAGGCCTTCTTATTTATACAAATTGAGGACCCCAACAGTCCTCCTAAACTTTAGGAACTTGGCTGCCAAAACTTGCAGTTAACAGCAACTTTACTAGCCCTTGCTCGGATGCCCTTGTGATAATCGATGTGGTGGCCCTTGAACTCCGAGCTGGTGGTGTAGAATTCGAGGTAAGAGCCCATAAATGAATGGGACACCTTCCTACAAATCTTCTCCATGAATTTGGCTACCAAGTGCTCATTTAAGCCTTTGATTTTGTCTCAAAATTGACTAAAAATCTGCATAAAACACACATTAGACTTGTTGGCATAATGACTAACCCAATTCACTCTATTAGCATAAATATAATAAAAAACATGCAATAAACTAATGATAATGGTGGATTAATTCAAATTAGGAGGCTGAATGAGCCCACATAAGTACTCATTTTTGGGGCTCATCATCACCCCCCTACTGAAAGTGTTGCTCATCCTCTGAGCAACTAATCTATCTCTTCATCTTTGATGGCCCTGGTGGCCTCCTTATCATCCCAAGCTTCTGATATATTCTACTCATGTGTGCCATAAAATTCTTCCTTCTTGTCCATGTCCTTCCACTGCTTGTGCTCCTCTTGTTCTGTAGCTATTTTGTTAGCGCCTCAACCTCAGCCTGCAGCTTGTCCTCTCTCTGTTGTTCCTCAGATGTTTCCTTGTTTGCTGGAGGCCCTTCTTGCTGCTGCTGTTTTTCCAAAATGGAGGGCCTATCTTCGTTATGACTTCCCTATAGCTGTAACTGTTGTTTCAACAGCTCATTCTCCTCCTGTAGTTTGGTCCTTTGACTGCTTTCCTCATGCCTTACCATGGCCAATTCTTTTCTTTATTCCTTGAGTTGTTCTTCCAGGTGGCCTATGTCTGCCACACCCTTGAATTTGGAAATCCTCATCCAAATGTGAGTCCTAACCCTTTCTTGTTCTAGTGCAAAGAAAAGTGGCACTGCGAATTTCTGGGGAATTATCTGTTCGGCTTCTAACAAGTTATAGTATAAGCCCAAGCTAGGCTGAGGGCTGGGTTCCAATATTTCCTCAGCCTTTTCTTCTTCTTGTGATGGTTTGGCTGCCTTTTCCTCCAATTTCTCGGTCTCTTTTGACTTAGCCAAAGTTTCCTATAGAACTGTCTAAGCTTCCTGTAGAGCTGTCTTTGAGTCCATTATCTAAATTTTCTCTCTCCAAGTGAAGGTTTTTGGCTTCCTTGTTGATAGGTGATGGTTATCTTTGAAGGAGACTCCTCCTTTTGTCTAGCTGTGGTGTCCTAAATGATAATTGGCTCCCTTCATTGTGGTTGGGGTCTACCCACTTTGATCCGTGTGCTCCTATTTGCTTTAAAGTACATGGATGTTTCCCTTTTTCACCTCCTTTTTTGTTTTAGAGATGTGCTTAGGGCAGCAAGCACAGTTGCTGCCTCCCTAGCCCATATTTCAGGCGATTTCTCCTCTTGCTGCTCTTTTGTTCTACTTCCTGTAGAAGCCCCTGTGTCAACTGTTTCTAGTTGTGTTACTGCTATTTCAGGATGTGTCTTCCCCTGTTATCTGGATGTGCCTTCTTTGGCTATGACAGCTCTCATTTGGACTTTTTTAGCCCTCTCGGCTCTATTCTGCAATCGTTTTTCCCCGTGGTGTTTGTGTTGTTGTCTGCACCTCTGTTTTAGGCTCAATAACCTGGCCCATTTCTCCTTTTCCTCTATGTTCTTGCTGTGCCTAGATGTCTTGTGGTTTTCCACCATCAGTTTTCTCACCTCTTTCAATGTGTTCTTCTTCCTCACTGCTGGATGGGGTGACATTTTTGGCCAAAACTCTGATATTGTCATCCCAAGACATGTTTCGGAAGATTTCCCTTTTTTATGCTTTGGTAAGAAAAGGGAATGTTGTTTATGGTTTCCCTCTGGACTCAAGGAAGAATTCCTCGGCTATAAATATCAATGAGCACCAATTCCCTAGTTTCAAGACTGTTGTGACTCAGCTCCCAGCTATCTGGTTATGAAAGGAAGAGTTTTGCTTCTACAGACAGAGGATAGAGACCAAGTTTTCTTCTTAGGACACATTCAGATATGAAAATTTTAAAATGTTCATCCACAGGCTGGCTCTCACAGCTGCATATGCCTCCCTTATAGAAGAATTTTAGAAACAAGAAACATGGAGGAGAATCTTGATGCAGAAACAACTAAGAAACCCAGTGCAGTACACAGGCAAACGCTCTTCTTTCAATTCACAGGAAGACTTTTCTCTGATTCCCCAATCTGATACTATTCAATTCACCACCTTTTCAAAACATACCATGCATGGAGAAGTTTTTCGAGCCTACCTTGTTTAGATCTCCTAATTCGACAAAGAAAAATATCCCAGGCCCCCCTGCTCCAGAAAGTTGTGCAATATTTCCTATAGGATTCTTCTTGTAGAATACCTTCCCGGTTCCTATAGAATGTTACTGCACCTTTGAGCGAGCCCGATACGCGGGAGAATTTCAAAAACAGGTAGAAAATACAACGGAGGACGACTGGTTAACAGTTTTTTGGGAAGTAGCAGACACGTACTCCAGTCGAGGATGTTGCAAGTTCAAAATGACAGAAGGTGGTGTGAGTTTCAGCGGAGCATCTTTTAATTTCGGCGTGATTCATAGTGAGGTAGTGAGGTGGCCAGGTGTACGTGGCCACATGCAGACTGCAGTGCTATTATGAACTGTATGTTCTCTTCTTGTTAATCACTTGACATCAGTTGCACTGGAGTTCAAACGGCCAACACTACCTGTTTTTTTAAATTTCACATGAGTTGACTATACACGTATGCTGCATGATTTCCGGCGGAGCGCTAGAGAACTGGACAAGGCACTGTCGGGTTAACTTTGCTAGCTTCCTGGCTTAATCCCACCATTTCATTCATTTATGCACTTTCGAATCATATAGATGTAGATAGAGGAACTGGTTTAGACACATACCTGTAAGTCGACGTGCTACTTGGTCCTTTTTGCTGTTGCATGCTCATATTTCATTGTTGCATGCCTGGATCCTTTATGCTATAAGATTTTTGTTGTCTGATGTGTGGTTATTTTTCTTGTGCAGGTATCCTCTGGTCGGATCTAAGCTACAGAAGTCAGTTTCATCCTTCAGATTTGCACCTTCATGCTACTGATGCTGGATATTTACAGGACAGCAACTTGTTTTCTCCATTGCTCCCAAACGATAGATGGGATTGACCTGAAACTTTCCGAGCATGCTTCTATCATTGTTATGAACCTCCCATATCAAAGTTGTGGTCAATGGATGCACGGATATCGAGAAAAACTGAAAATGGTTGAAGATTACAGGGGTCAATTTCTCGAAAACCGTGAATCGGAATAGGCTGAAAATACTTGGGTAGGTTACTATCACCCATATGCATCTCCCTATGAAACAGATTTTGAAATGGATGCATGGATATGGAGAAAATACAAAAATGGCTGACGGTGATGGAGGCGGATTTCTTGGAAACCGTGCACTGGAATTGGCTGAAATTGCTCGGGCATGTTGCCATCGTCCCTATACAACTCCCCCTGTAACAGTTTTGTAAATGGATGCACGGTTTTCAAGTTAGGGAAAAAACAAATTTCAGCACTATGCATTTTTGCTTCCAAGCATTCTGCAGTTTTTTGCATGGTAAGAAAAAATGAGCTTGGGCTGTGATGCAGGCATGGAAATGATGGAGGAGAGGTTTGAGGATTGTAGGAGGACTTATGAACCCTTTAGGAAGCTATCATGTTCACCAAACTCCCTTTTTGAAATCCATTTCTAGCTTCCTGTAATTTCTACAGGAACTTCCTGTAGAACACAGTTTTTAGTAAAAAAGCACAATGATATGGAAAAAATAATGGAGAAGGGTGAGGGATGGAAACATGGATGTGTGCAGGCCTCATGTACATATTCCCAGCCTTCGGATCTTCTTCGGAGATCAATTTTGGCTTGTTTGTAGGCTTCCTGTAGAAGACACAGAACTTCCTGTAGAAGACACAGAACTTCCTGTAGAAGGCACAGAACTTCCTTTGTCTTTGTTTTGAGCGATCCTCCTAACCTGCAATGTCCTTGCTACAACATGCAATTATTCAATTGAAATTAGGTTTATTTTTATTTTTCTTTTTCTCTTTTTTTTGAAAACAACTAGGGCGCCTCATGGAAGTTTTAACCCTAATTGTCTGCCCTGGGCACCTCCAAGGGAGGTTTTCACCCAAGGATCTTATTCTTTTTTCTTTTCTCTTTTTTCCAACCCATTGACGGCCTCATGGAGGTTTTCAATCAATGAGCCAATCTAAGGCACCTCCGAGGAGGTTTTCACCTTAGAATTTTATTTTCTTTTGATTTTCATTTTATTTTCTTTTTTTTTTCTTTTTTTCTCTACCCTACCCTACTTGAAAAAAAAAATCATTTTCAAGTATAAGAGTACTTCCAATGGAGCCATGTGCACATTGAGATTAGAGACAAAATGATGTGGAGGCTCGAAATGCATACTTTGACAAGTATCCAGATTTCAGAGACCAAATGATTTGACTTGGGATCAAACATAGCTGAGGAAGAGAGCATTGCTGCAACTTAGTGACTGTCTAGAACCATATCTCAATATAGCTCTGATATCCTTGGTCCTTTTGCTGATCTGGATCATGTTTCATGTCACCTTCTACCATGACCTTCTCATTTTCCTCTTTTCGCTGAAATTCCTCTTGAATACATGGAATATTTGATGGTAACCATGAGGGAACTCTCTCGATCTCTGATTCTGATGTCTTCTCTTCATCAAGTGTAGCCCATGGTTCTTTGATCTCCTCTCTTGAATCTTCTTTTGTTGGATGTGGTCCTTCAATATTGTCAATATAATCTCTTCCTTGAAATACTCTTCCTGAGCTATGGTGAACATCATTGAGCTCAAAAGGAGTTGTTTGGAAATGTTGTGCCTCAGCATTGTAATTGGGTTGAGCTATTCCAATGTGCAAGTTTGGAAATGGTGGTACGGGTAGTTGAGTGGGGGTGTCTATTTGAGATGGATGTAGATGGGGTTGTGGTTGGGCAGGTGGTGGAGGCAAAGGAGTGGGAGGAGAGTTGTACTGGGGCCTCCACTCTTGATGAGCAGCTTGTTGAGCATGATATTGAGGAGGATACAACCAAGGAGGGGGTGTGGACCAGGAAGGATGAGTAGGGGGACCCCAAGAAGGCATAGAAGTGGCTTGATAGGGATTATAATAGGTCTGGGATGTCCCTTGCATTCCCTGCTGGTAAGTTATGGGTCCATGTGGCCTCCTTTGATTCATATAATAGAGTGGTTCAGTGACTCCTTTGGCCCTTTGATATGCAACTTTAAGTCTAGGCAAGGAAGGGCACTGATTCGTAGGATGGTCTTCTTCACAGACAAAACACACTTCTATGGAGTGGAATGGACATTCATCCCTAGGGTGCTTTCTAGTGCACCTGGGACAAAACATGGCCAAAGCCCTCTCAGCTTCCTCTTGCTTCTTTTGGATCCGCAAGGTATCCATTTGCATGGTAAGAAATTGCCTCATCTCGCTCTTGAAATCTTCCATCTGATTTGCAAATTCATTTTTGGATAAGGTATTGCTCCCAACATTTCTGTTTGTAGCCATTTGCTCCAGAGAAACGTTTTCTTCTTCTTCTCCCCTAGAGGTTCTTCAAATAAGTCTCGTTGTCCAACTACGGGTTCTTCTTAGTCACAACCATCGAAGAAGAGAGAAGGTTGGCTGTGTGAAGTAGTGGGGGTGTTTTTCAAAAAAAAACCTGACTTATCTCTACTCCTACAAGGCATGAAATGAAATCTTTTTTGTTGATTTTTGTTTTTTTTTCTTGTACCTACAAAACTAAAATAGATTGAACTGCAACTAACTAAAATCTATCTTGCTGAAATGAAAATGCGGAATTGAAATGAAAGCCGGAAAGGACTAATCTATTTTACTGAAATGAAATTACAGGAATGAAATGCTAGGCTACGCTTGCAGAATTGAAATTGCAGAATTGAAATGCTATTCTATGCTTGCAAAATTGAAATTACGGAATTGAAATGCTAATATATGAAAGCGGGAAAAGTCTAATCTACTTTTGTGGAAATGAAATTGCAGAATGGAAATGAAACAATCTACTCTACGCTTGTTGAAATGAACTACTTAGCAGAAAGTTGTAGTAGAAAATAGAAGAAAAGCAGCAATCACTAATACTCTGACGCTTCCTTGGCAACGGCACCTAAAAGATGGTGGGCCCCAGTATTGCAGCAATAATGCTGCAACTCCTGGAACTCCCTTCTTTAATTTTATCAACCTGGTAGTTCGTAACAAACTTAGAAGCGACGGTGCTATATGCACAAGTACTAGCTCTTGCTGCGACTGTCATTTGATCAGCTGGCACAAGTCTGCTAGGAGCTTAAGCCAACTTCTATGAGCTCTTAGAAGAATCTTTTAACTGATGGATGAAATCTAACTCAAAGGAGGCTAATCTACTTGCAGAAAGAAACTAAAAAGCTGAATGGAAATGCAAACCCTAGTTTTACCAACTAGCCCTACTGATGCAAGAAAAAGGATGAAGGCTACTGAAAAAGATGCCATTGATTCCTTGGAAGGTTAAGTGCATGTGTCTAAGCTACTTCTGAAGTGAAATCTGAAAAGAAACATCTTTTTGTATTTTTGAGTAAGTTGGTAGAATTATTATGCATGTGCTTTAACTGTTTTTTACTGCGCAGAGGTTGATTGGCGAAAGGAAATGGCATAGGCGCTTGCAGGAGGTTGGGAAGGTTAGAAGATGGCCTAAGGGGTCCCTAGCACCCTTCCAAAGAGTTTCACAGTGCTTGGATCTCAAGAAACTGCTTTCGTGAGCTTCTACATGAATCTGCAGGGGTTCTATAGGATGTTCTGTGGCTTCTATAGGATGTTTCTACAGGATGTTCCGAAAGGGAATTTTGAAGGGTTGATGGAGGCATAAAGGTGAAGAAGTGGGTATGGAGGTGAATAAGGGTGTGAGGAAGTCTAGGACTTGGTGATTGAGGATGAAGAGTGGTTAAGGCGATTGGGTTGGTTCAAAGATAAGAGAAGCAATGTTGTGCAAGAATGTAGGAACTAGGACAAAGTGAGAAAACGTGGCAAATGAGAGTCAAGAATCTGAGTTAGAGGATGAAGCAGGTTGCATTGATGGGGTAAGGGTAGGAGAGGAGGTTTCACAAGTGCTCTGCACATTATTTTTCAAAACTAATCAAACAAAGACTAAGAAAACCAAAGATCTAGCTACTTTAACCTAATTTGACCTAGAAACCATAAGCATGATGAATATAAGTTTATTGGCAGCAAATCATGTAAAAAAACTATGGAAACCAAGCAAGAATGGATCTAAGCATGTAATCACGACTGGCACTAAATTTTGCAACTAAGAATCTGACACTAGAAATTGCATGAAGAAGCAAGAACAGTGATTTTATGGCAACAAGTATTCCTTGGTCTCAGCTCATGGTCCCAAGGAGGGAGAGGTGAGATCAAGGGTTGCTTGATGGCCTTTTCTGAAGATCTTTTCTGTACTCAAACTGTCAAATCAACTTGAAGCATGAAAAGTTATTTTAATCATCAAAAGCAACCTAAATAACAAAACAAGATTTTAATTTAAATAACAGATTTTATTCTAAGAATGCAGCAAAGACACATAAAAGTACACAAAGGAGGTACTGGGCACTTGAGTTGGGCCCAACCCCAAGAGCTACAACCTCCTAAGGTAGATTAGGGTTGGTGCAAAGCTGGATTCATCTTTATTGGTCAAAAGAATAGTTACATCCCAAAAACTGTCTACAAGAAAGAGCTTGAAAATGTGTTGAATTGCAGAGCTAACCTACTGCCTAATAAATGACTAAAATCAAACTACCAACTAGCTAACTGAGCTGAGGCCCTAGGCCTTCTTATTTATACAAATTGAAGACCCCAACAGCCCTCCTAAACTTTAGGAACTCGGCTGCCAAAACTTGCAGTTAACAGCAACTTTACTAGCCCTTGCTCGGCTGCCCTTGTGATAATCGATGTGGTGGCCCTTGAACTCCGAGCTGGTGGTGGAGAATTTGAGGTAAGAGCCCATAAATTAAGGGGACACCTTCCTACAAATCCTCTCCACGAATTTGGCTGCCAAGTGCTCATTTAAACCTTTGATTTTGTCTCAAAATTGACTAAAAATTTGCATAAAGCACACATTAGACTTGTTGGCATAATGACTAACCCAATTCACTCTATTAGCATAAATATAATAAAAAACATGCAATAAACTAATGATAATGGTGGATTAAGTCAAATTAGGAGGTTGAATGAGCCCACATAATTACTCATTTTTGAGGCTCATCAAAAGTCTCAGGGATCCTCTTCAAACAGCTGAAAACATAAATAACTAAATAAACCCTAGGTAGAGCATTGCAAATCAATGAATTCTACCTTTATCCTTGTTTGATTTATTTAAGATGAAGCAAAGAGAGATGATGGCATACATAAAACACATGTAAACTTACAATTACGGAAGGAAACACAATATCAAAGCAAGATGCCACAAGAATCCCATAAAGTGCTACAAACCCTGGTCTATTCCTTTGCCAAACTGCTGAAATGAGTATACAATGAAGCTCCAAGCTTTTCCAAAAGTCCAACTCTTGCCAATGACTGAAAAATTACAAGATATAGGCAACCAACAACTCATCCTAGCCTCTAGGGGTCGAGCTCATAATTTTAGGAGCTGTTCCAACAAAATCTAAACTGAGAACTAAAAAGTAGGCAGTGGAACAGCTTGCCTCTAAAAACTAGGAAAATGATTCATTCAGTTGCAAACTACCTTTTGATGGATGAATCTACCTCTATAAGTGAAAATTTAGCATAATTACATCAAAATACATCAAGTCACATTAAATTACATCATGAGTTTGACTATTAGAAAGAGAAAATTCAAACTATGAAGAAACTAGGCAAAAAACAGAGTTTTTTGGCCAAAATGAGCAAATTTCCTCCTATGCGCCGCGCTGATTTCCCTATGTGTAGCGCCTTTTTGCAGCTGATTTTGGAGGCCTTCCCGGTGTCCAAATTTCTCCAAGTGGGCGCGTTGGAAAGGTCTACCTATCTAATTTCTAGAACAAGTGGAATTTCTGAATTTGGCCTCCATTTGCCCCTCCAAAACTGAGTTCTCCCAACACTGCTTCCTGTGTGTCCAAAAAGGGGCAGAAAGGTCATTTTTGAGGTGTTTTTGACCTTTTTGGAAGCTCAAAACCTGTCAAAATTTCTTGGCCATTTGTGGGCATTCATATCTTTCCATGAAAAATCCAGAAATGCTGAGTTTTACTCAAAAGGAGGTCCCTAGCAAAAGCGCGCGCCAGGTGGCGCGGCGCATCAGGCAGAAAAACCTGTTTTTTAAGCCAAAAATTTCAAAATTGCAAAAAGTGTCCCAAATTTCTTGAAATTTGGGCTGAGTGTCCTTCATCAAGTGTTGTGTTGGGACAAGGAAGCCTCAGCCAAGATCTGAAGTCTATCTTGCTCTTTTCACTTCCTCGATGCCTTCTTCAACTTGGCCTTCAAAATCCTGATTCTTGCTTTGCACACCTTGTTTCTCACCAACTAATGATGGGCCATGTGCCTCAACATAGTTTTCTCTCTGTTGGCCTTCTCTAGCATCTTTTCCAAGTGGATATTTGCCCTCTTGATCCAAGATTCACGATCAGCATTGATTTCTTGTTCAAGTGATGTGAGCTTGACTTTCCTCCTTTTGGCAGCTTGTGGTTTTCTCGTATGTTTTGTAGCCCCATAATGGTTTTCTAATCCTCTAGCTATTTGTTTCTTTGCTCCAGATATTTGATTATCCACTTGGCTCTTTCCAGGTTGAGAGATAAATGTTGAATGTCACCTTGGTGCTCCTGAATAATCTCCCTAAGCTTTGAGCTTTGTGAACCCAAATCGGAGTTGTCATCCGGAATAAGAATGAAATATGTCTCCTGCCCTGCTGAAGGCCCCTCATCATGTAATGGCTACTTGCCCTTTTCCTGTACCTACTCTACTGATGGAGGAATCGATAACCCTTCCACCTTGAGTGGAGATAATACTCGTTTTGTCACAGCAAACAACCTTCTAGTGCCCTTTTGATAGGTGACAAACACTGGCACACTATTGGTTTGTGTCTCATGCATCTCCTGTTGATGTGAAGGTCCTTCTGTCTCATGAAAAACTGCTGGGGGTACTTGAGGACCTGTGAAGACCTCATGTGAAATGAAATCCTCCCATGAGATGTTCTATAAACCAAGCTGATGCAAGACCACAATTTTAATTAGTGAAAAATGATATATACTATTATATTGTTGCTAAGGAGGCTTCCTATGTACTAAGGTTGTCATCTTCTCAATGTTTCGGCAAATAAAATAGGGGAGATTCATCATTCTCACCCTAGTGAAGTGCATCAACAATCTGATGTGATAGGCATATAGGTGAGAAAAACGGCCCTCACAGTTGAAATATTTAATTATGAATTTTATCAAGGGATCATATGTGTCCTTCATATATCTAAAGGGAAAAACTCTACTGAGATGCCTCTCATAACCAGTCTTGATGTAAGGCTCATAATGCTTTCTATCAATCTGCTGCCTTTTATTCCACTGCTCACCAACATTTGGAATGCCAGTTGCTTGAGAAATAGTCTCAGGTGTCAAGGTGAATGCCACACCTACCAAAGTGACTTGACCATTATGAAGATGGAGCACAAACAATTTGGCCAACTCATGATGGTACTGGACTCTCTTTGCCATCTCACAAAACTGATAACAAGATTGGTGCTGAAAGCATGTCACAGCAAGAGGACAGGCCAGCATCTCGGCAAGTGAAGTAGGCTCTTCTCATACATGTTTACCACCCTTGTGAGGTCTCCTTGATGCATGCATTTCTCTATAAGAATCACTGAGTGTCTCCTCATCTCGGTCATAGGAAGGATCTGACTCCATGTTTGCCAATGTTTGAGTTTTCTTTGATGAGTATGAAGAGATTTATGGTGTCGTTAGGTGTTTGCTATCAAGGATGAGAATGTATGAGGGAATGTGGAGGGAAAGTGTATGAGGGGTTTTGGGAATGTTGTTGACAGGATTTTGGGGAATATAAGGGTTTAGGGAACAATATTTAAGCAGTAGTTAGGGTTTGGGAAATTTTAACTAGGGTTTGGGATAGTGGGATTAGAGATTTAGAATTAGTAAACTTAGGGATATGGGGATTGGGGGAATGGGTTGATGAAACTGTAATGAGAGGGAGAGAATGAATGAGGGAATGACAGAGTGAGGGAGTGAGAAATGGCTAGGAGTGGAGTGAGCAGCAAAAAACACAAGTTGTAAACCCTATGCAATTGTTTTTGACAAAAATTGCGAGGTAGGGTTTCAAGTTTTTCTCATTAAATCACCATAAACACCAAGAGAAACTCATTCACTGATCATGGAGGAATGTTTGACTTACTTGAACAACTGAAGATTGAGCAAATTTGGTAGTTTGGGAGGTGGTTGTGGATGAAATCGGCTTCCAAACCCTATGCGCCGCACCACAAACCTAGTGCGCCACGCCACTTCAATGCGCCACGCCTGTGTAATTTTTACACTGAAGAGTGCGGCCCAATGCGTCGCGCCAACAACCCAGTGCGCCATGCCTATGTAATTTTTACACTGAAGAGTGTGGCCCAATGTGTCGCGCCAACAACCCAGTGCGTCACGCCCCTGAAGTTTGCCAAAGTTGTTGCGATTTTGCTCCTTGGCTTCAACACAATCTTTCTCTTGTTCACTCTTTCTCCTTTAGATACAAATGAACTCTTTAAACATAAAAAAATAGTTTGTATACAAAGGATTTTAATTTTTCACTTATAAAAACCCACTTTGTAATGTTTGCCTTTGACTTGCTTTTAAAACTTTATTTTCAGGCAGTTTCCTTTATTTTTGCCTGAATGCTTTGACTTTTTCTTTGCCTTGCAGGTGATGGAGTTACAGAGGCTTGGCAAGGTGACCAAGGTTGCCAATGAGGTTATTACATATGATAAAAAATGAAATTACATCAAATTTATACATGAAAACATAAAAACTTTGTTTTTCCTCAAAACAGGGTTATGAGGAAAAATCAATCACTGAGCATGTGATTATGGAAATTATTGTTGCTGAAACTTTATTTGACCTCCTCATGCGCCTGCTGACCGTTATTGAGCATTTTGAAGACCTTATTGACGAAACCTTAAACCTAAAACCCTAAAAATGACTTTTGCAGGTTTAAAGACAAAACTTGACTGCAGATGATCTAGATGAATGAAAATGGGCCAGCACATGAGGGAAAATGTATAATAAGCCACTACCATCAGATGATCCATGACCCTAATGGAATGCATCTGATCAGGTGAGACACCTAACATGCAATGCAACAAGAGACTTTGATCACTGATGGAGGGATGAAGATACCAAAACTAACACAACCAACCATAAAATATTGGTTGCCCTCCTTCTAGTGCCATAAATGTTGATGGTTCCAGACCTGCCAACATTCAGGGGATATCCCCGATATAAAGTCCCAATCAGACCTCACACATTTTGGTGTATGATTCTTATCTAGAATAAAGGGATAGTTGCCAAATTCTTAAATATATGCCTTGGCTCTAGCTGTCAACACAAGAGAGTGATAAAATGGTATCTTCAAAAAGCTTGGTGAGTGTGCAGCGTAACTATGTCTAGGTTTCTTACTACAAAAGGGGGAAGAAAAGTGAGCCTCTAAATGAGAGGTAATAGTACCACCCAAGAAGAGATACACATGAATCGGAAGGACCTATCTAGCATCCAACGGAACAGTCCACACCGTACGCGACAATCGTTACAACCAACAAACAAGGGAATATATGTTTAACATCTAGTGGAATAGTCTGCAACGGATGTGACAATCGTTATGACCAATAAGCAAGGAAAGATTTGCTTAGTATCCCTCGGAATAGTCCACAAGGATGGGATAACAATAACAACCATTACAACACATTCTCAACAAGATAAGCACTAAAATAATTGAAATAGTTCAACAATATCTGTACATTTGAAAGCAAACATGAAATATAAATGTCCATAGAATAATCTTACAAACATAAATAAGTCATGCATTAAGAATGTGCTCGCCTAAAAGGCTTATGTTATTAAGTAAAAGTTCTAAGACGCATATTTATATTGTACATCACTAGCCCTGGTAGTGGGATATTGGAGCCACTACTTGCTCCTCAAAGAACTAGTTGGTCTCTCTAATGCCTTGCAGGAGGAGCCAAGGTGAAAATTCCTTTTCTCATACATTGAGGGGGTATATATAACCAAGGGGTGATGCTTACCCCTTGTGACCCTTTGAATACCCTCATGACTGTTCAACTTCCTATGAATTTTCAAGTTACATGACTCTTCATATTCATGTGTGTCCATTGGAATTCCACTTTACAATACATTTGATTTACAATATACATGACCCATAATAGTGATGTGGCATATGAAAACTCATGACATGACTTGACAATGACACTGCTGACATGGTCTGGCTTGATGATGTGGCAATGTTAAGTCGTTGTTGTTGTTGAGTGCTAGATGTGCTTTTGGATATGCTTTCTCTTCTCCTCTACATAGCTTGTTAATGCAGGGTCTTCAATGATGTTCAATCTTGGAAGGTGGTTGAAAACTTGTGTCCCTTTGCTTGTTCTTGGTAGATCCACTCGTCCGTTCATATACAAGTGAGTATTTAGGTATGATTCCCTCCTTATTTTATTTCTTCATCATCTCGCCATGACTTGATAGTGTACCTATTCCTGCAATTTACTCATGACGAGACGACATCAATCCGAAAACTCCCTGGTCTAAGATGATGCATTATTATCCATGAACTGAACTTGGGATAAATGAAAGGATATGAGAAAGGGCCTAGTAACTGTGCTTTGTGCATTTGAAGATGACAAGGATAGAGCTTGATCATTGAGACTACGTAGAGCACAACTTAGGTTTGACTGAGGAACTTTTCAGCACAGTCCCCACTGGGGAGAAAAATTGTGCAGTGGCCACTGAGAGTTAGGATTGCACAGTTATAGATAGCAGTGTTTGACGTTGGATGATGTCTGAAGAGGTCAGCTCAACACAATTTTTAGAGGTAAGGAGGGACTGGGTGGCAGAGAAACCTGGAAGACAAATATGTGTAGTTCTTGAGGACAATGAGCTCTGACTGAGGCAAGGACTCTAGAGAATACATCTACGCAGTTTTGGAGGCTAAGGGAGGTTGGGCTCTCTATGCAGTGTGGGGTTCCAACAGGCAAGGGGGAAATCTTGAAGACTAAAAATGCGAAGTGTGTAACTCAAGGAAGACTAGGAGGCACAACTGCGCAATTCTGGGGGTCAAGGAAGGTTGCTCAACTCTGGGATTACACAATACAACAACCCTGGAGGATAGTGACTACATACTGTTCAGTTAAAGGTAGCAATTTCACATCAATGAGGGTTGAGACTGCGCAATGTGCAGCTCAATCGGAGCCTGGTGAAGCTGAGTTACCCAAGTCGGGAAGATTTTTTGAAAATGGCTAAGTGTGGGTGGAAGATAGACTCATGATAAACTTGAACAGTGATCAAACACTCAGCATACTTAGATTACATGAAAACATAGACCGCTAGAACAATGAATAAATAATTTCCCTGTGTGACTGTATCATGACAAGAAGCGACATGTGTGACACTTAAGATAAACTTTAGGACGACTGTGACGACACTTCTGCGACAATGCTCAAGAATTTGTGTATGAGTTCGACAGGTGTTTACATGGCTACGACAACTTGTATACACAAAAACCAACCTTTGAAACCACCAGAAAAGGTTTGCAAACATGTCATAACAGTCAAACATGCCAAAAGATGACAATTAATCCAACAAGTGAAAGGGTTCAAAGAACTTGGGGAAAGCTCATGAAATGAGCTTAAGTGTTTGCAAAAATCAAGGAAAATACCAAGGCTCCGAAATTTGAGTGCAAGCCAAAATTTTGGAGGGTGTTGCAGCAACTACAACACCAACCATGAATGAAACCTAAGATCTACTACCACTAAACTGTCATCAATTAGAAAATGATCCAACCTCTTAGCCACATTATCCTGGAATTCTCTACCATTTCTCCAAGTGGGAAAAAACTCAACCATTTCCACATCAATAAGCCCAACATCCTCCAACAATTGATTAAATAATGAAGCTCAAGGATCAATTCTGGAAGAGGAGCCCCAAATTTCCTGAGGAGACTACGTAAAATTGAGGTCAACCCCCAGAATCAACTCTTGTTCCTACAGAATACCATAATTCTTCAAGCCTTCCTAGAATTCCATTATTTATTATTGTAGGGACCGTAACAATTAACCAACTTCAAGCTTCTATTAACATCCTTGACTAGGTCATTCAACATTATCCCCGCGGTAGTAAAAAAAGCATCAAAATTAGGTTTGAGTGGATTCCAAGCCGAAATTAATCCACCAGATAACCCATTTGAGTCCACCATACACATCTTCACATTTTTCAATAACTTAGAAAACACCTCTATAGCTCTGGATATACAAACCATAGTTTCTTGAGCTAAAAACACATCAGGTTTCACCATCTCAATCAACCTCTTGAGGGATAAAAATTTAGGAGTGCCCCCAACTCCCTTGACATTTAGAGACATAAAAATCATCTTCTACCCCTGGATATAGCCTTCTGTGTTCTAAGTTCCTAGGGACCTTCATAAACATGAGTAAACTTAATAACATATATGTATTTCAACATCACTTTCTTTCTCGAACTCCTTGTTTTAATTGGAGAGAAATATTTATCTAACCCACTAAAAATAGTTGATTTCTTCTCAAGACCATCCTTTCTCTTATCCTCATGTTGACGGTGCTGGACCCGCCAAGATGTCAAGAGGATCTCCCCGGTGAGTAGTCCCAATTAGACCTCGGACCGTTTGGTGTAGGAGTCTCAACAGTGGGTTGTCTGGTAATGCCTTGACCGTGATTTCACATAGATGCAAGCAAGATAACTCTGTTAGTAGCAAGGGTGTGACTGCTGCAGTGAGTCAAGGAAGGTGCATGAGAGGTTCTAACACCAGTGGGTTGAGATGAGTGTGCCCCTTGGCAACCTATAATAGTACTCGGATGGGAAGGGAACACACGAGTGAAGATGCATCACAAGATGGAAAGCAAGTCAGCTGGAAATCCAAAGTGATGGTTAAACCAATCAACACATTTCAGAAAGATTCATACATGCTCATATAAAACAGTCCATACATGCGTGCAT
The DNA here is from genome assembly GCA_031772625.1 of Pinus tabuliformis. NCBI lineage: Eukaryota > Viridiplantae > Streptophyta > Pinopsida > Pinales > Pinaceae > Pinus > Pinus tabuliformis. The sequence continues at coordinate 770,687,824 of CM062805.1, forward strand.
AAGAAATCAAATACATATGTCATTTAGAGTAGACAAGATAGCTGGAATACAATACAACATATGCATGAAACGTGATGGCTCTTATTATATAAAGAAGTGTAATTTCCAGTCATACAATACATCCATGTACACCCGCTAGCCCCAATAGTGGAACGTTACAACCACATCTACCTGCTCCTCCAAAGAGATGTACTAGCTCTGTGTAGTGGAGAAGCCAAGGCATGTTACAATACTGTCCAAGCTCTCTCCAAGATAGTCTTATTGGAAGCTTGGCTAACCAAAATCCTATACAATGAGTTATGAGGAACTATTTATAGCAAAGGGTGGGGTGGCCCTTGACATTCCCCTTTGTGACCGTTCAACTACCCTCATGACTCTTCACCTACTCTATGACTGTTACATTCACTATTGACACTTGACTTACACTTGACATGACTTAAAATTACAATACACATGTACCCATGTGAACACAATGGCTTGAGCAAGCCATGTTAGACATCACTCTAACTTAGACAACCATGGAATTCCAACTCCTCAACATCCTCATGCTGATCAACAGTAACATATTGATGCCAAGATCTATAGTCCTTGATGGTGTCTATGTGTTCCGCGGTGACATCCGTTTGAAACCTAACCCTTGCCTCCGTAGCATCTAGGCACACTGCTCGGGCTCCTCTGTCCAACTCGTCTGAAAGCATGCGCATCATTGTCTTCAATGTGGCTAGACCAGCTACATACTTGTGCATGATGTCTGCACTTATGGGCAAGTCTGGGCTGGTAGCAATGCGCATCAACTCATCGAAGTACGAGTCAAGCTCTAGTAATGCCTGCTTCTTTGTCTTCACCTGGGTGAGAGTCTCGATTTATGGGATCACATGTGTGTGCACCACAACATCCAAACTCTTGAATACTGGTGCATGGGAAGCCTTGTATACTAGTGATGAGTTGCGGGAGCTCATCATAGTTATGGATCTGACTCCGGATACCTACTTTCAGCTCAACTACATTGGCCCTCATCATCTTAGGCAAGTGAAGCGGGGCTCCCTTGTACTTCATCGTCCATGTTTGCATGTCATCAATAACAGCATGCACGTTCATCAAGATACATGCTCTTCTAGCACATTGTTGATGCCATCCATTGAGATGGAAAATATCCTTGTGCACGGTACCAAACTTGGAGTACAATGCTCGCATAACTGTGTCAAGGGATAATACTTCATCTAGTATTTTTTTCTTCAGTTTAGCTCGGGCGAACATTGTCACCAAGTCTCCTCCTTTCTCAGCCGTTTGTAGTTCCTTTGCCATTTTCTCATACACTCTGGTTGCATCGGCCAAGGCCGCTGGATGTTTGCAGACATCAGTCACGATCACTTGTTCCTCAACTTGCGCAGGAGATGTATGACCCTTCGGAGTTGACACTTTGCAAGACTGCAACACTCTGTGTTGGGATTCATTGAACGAGATGTTATGCATCTCTTCTTCCAGTTGATCACCATGGATCTCAGTGCCTCATTGGTCATTCGAGACTTTCTCATCATCTGGATGCATTGAATCGGGTGAGTCGACCTCTTTGTGGTCAGGCATGAGGTCAGTGTCCTGTTCCAACTCCTGCTGCTCCATGTATGCATCCAACTGTTGGAGTGCTTGTTCTATCTCATGAGAAAAGTCTCGCACCTACGATGGTTCACCCTGTTCTCCTGATGCCAGCTGTTCAGATGAATCAACTACTTGTACGGGCGCTGCTTTGTCTGTTTGCACATGTTGCACCCCCTGTTGTATTTGTTGTTGTTGTGCTTCCCTCTCCATTTGTGCAGCTCTTGTTCCTTTCGGAGTTTCTCCCTCAACTCATGCAAATCCTTTGATTCTTCCATTCTCTTCTTATCCCTCTACCTTCACACGATTCGCTTGTTGCGCTAGTGCATCTTTGCCTCTATAGCTATAGCTGCTTACTCTATAAGTGGATCTGCTCAAAACTTGCAGCTTTTCTCCTCCTCCATGTGATCAACAATCTTCCTCTTCCCTTTGTTGCGAAATGGTATGCTTTCCTCTACTACCACTACTGCTATTACTGCTGCTGGTGCTCCCCATGATGCTACTTCATGTTTCTTCACTAACCACTCCACAATGAAGCTGACCTATTCATTGGGTCTAGAGAAACTGTAGCAATATCTTCATGGGTCCTCCTTGGCCCAATGAAATGCCCCTTGGATCTAGTTGAACTGAACTCTCATGCATCGATCCTTCATAATGCAATGTGGGTCATATCGGTTGTAGCTTCGGAGGTCAAGTGGGTACTTCTTCATCTGTTCTGCCTCGACATCTGCTTGCTTGATACTCCAGATCTCATATAACCCAATCTGCAACAAAAGAGTGGGCCAAGGTTCCTTATTCTTTCGATGTAGTCTAGTTTTCAATCCTGCCAAGATGTGATATGCTACTTCCTACATGACAAGTACGTCCAAGGAAAACTTCAGAAGAACATGCAGAGGCTTCTTCGCATTGAACGTTTGGATGAAAGTTCCAGACGGTGAGGCATACCAATTTGCAATGCCTATCAATGCCTCCATTGCTTCCTTTGACATGCAGGGCGGATCTTGTTCAAATATCATCTTGTACACTAGAGTGACAAAATGATCAGACAGCCGTGTGATTACTCCTCTAAAGCTACATTCGGACAACAACTTGAAATATGTGTTCAGTAGTCTCCGTCAACGACCATGCCCACTCCAAGCCCAGGAATTCCTATCGGGCACATACTGCATTTAGGATGTAGGTGAACATGTAAATGTTTACATGCATACCTCTAGGTGACTTTTGAGCCTTCATTACTTGTTCCTTCAGATGATGAGCCAATATGCCGAACCAGTTACATGGTTTTCCTTCTCTAGCCAGTTCGTCCAGTGCAACCACCCAACTTTGTGGGAAGGTTTTCATGCTTGCTTGGCCATACAATCGACATGCAAATATGACCAAGTATTGGTACGCCTTCCTCAGTATCTTTGTCTTGTAGATCTGGTTGGGTGTCAACCTAAATCAAGTTGGCTCCTTTACCCAGTTCTTCATAATGTCTCTGGAGTTAGCAATACTGTTGGGTAAGCTGAATGGAGTCTTCATGACATTCACGGGCTCTGACATCTGATACATCTCATCATAATCTTGTGCCTAGAAGGTCGCAAGCTTCGTCCCACTGACACTGCTCAAGGTCATCGTCTCAGGATCAGTGTGAGAGACGATCCAATGTGTCATGTCCACGCATGGGAACACAGGATATCTGCATGCAATCTGGTACAAGATGGACTTATGAATGTTCACATACGCCTACCAGTCTTCAAGGTATTCCCCAAAGTGCATGCAAATGTTTCATTGACCTCTCGCCACTTCAGTTTGATGTCCTTGTCTATATACAACTTTGTATCTTCATCTATCGACATACTAGAGGACACTCGCTCAACTGCTGCTCCAGCTGCATTTTCATCAGCGTCATGTGATCCTGTTCTCTTGGAAGCCATTGAGACAGATGAACACCTGAAATATCTAGAGACAAGCAACATGCCTGGCAAGAAATCTTTTAGCGAAAAACAAAGCAAATTCTAGGAATGACACAACACATACCTGGGAAACTGATGGGCAAGATTGCGCAATTTATTCTATGAGGCTGGGTGACTGGCTGCCAGAACTGCGTAAAAGGTAGTATCGATTGTCTGGGAGGCAAGACTAGATTTTGGTCTTGCGTAATGCGTAATCCAAATTGGCTGCTAGGATTGTGCGATGCGTAGTTCCAGCTGGGAGTGACTGCAGGCTCAGGGACTGCATTACACAATTTTATGGGCCAACAACCACTGTCCCTCAGAATGGTGCAAAACAGTCTTGGAGGACAATGCAGGGTAGAAATGTGCATTTCTGGAGAGGAAGACAGAGCCTTCCTTCCCCATATTGTGCAATGTTGTCTCAGTTAAGGCAGAGTCTAGGCCGAGGTTAGCCTGACTCGCTGATGGGCAACTAAAGGCAAATAAGACAGTGAATGCACGAGGACACTAAGTGAAAGCATAAGTTATTGACAGTGCATGCAAACATGAACGAAATATTAATCAAACATATCCACATGCATGTGGGTGAAGCGATTTGCCGATTCGGCGAACATGTGTGCAAAACAATTTCATGCATGCGATAGCAGTGAGATAGAAATGAAAACTGAAATAGAGATAAGAAAATCTAGTATACATGTAAACGACAAAAAGCACTCAAAGAAATCAAGCAAACAAAAAGTGACATAAATGATGAAAAAGACAAGTTGAGGCCACTTACCCATGAATAGTTGACCTGGATGTGTTGAAGAGTCTTGGATGTGCTGTGGGATGTCAGAGATCCAAGATCAATGTGAAAGAATGAGCTTTGATGCATGGAATAAATAAGTTTGGGCTCACGACGCGCATGCCATAAATCTAGGAAAAAGCAACACTTGGAGGAAAGTTTCTAAAACAACTTTGCATGTAACCTCCAACTACTAAAAATAGCTCCCTGAATCATGGGACGCTTTTTGCATGTTGCCTTTTGCTATTCCGGGAAAAGAAAGCTATGCATGCAAGTCAAGTTTCCTTGGTCTTGGGTGGAACTGGTCAACCAAACTGCTCATGAATGAAGCTGCTCAACTGCTTGAGAGAAATGTGTATTTCTGGCTGGGAGCTAGGCTGACTGCCTAGGAGATTTGCGCAATTTCTGGGCAGAGTAGCTGACTGCTGCCTAGATTTGCGCAAATTCTGGGCTGAGCAGCTCAGCTGGGGAAAATTGCGTAATTTTCATTAGGAGTGTTGACTGGCAGAATTGCGCAATTCTGGAGCCCAACAGGCTACCAAACAAGATTTTGCAATTTCTGGAGGGAAGGTTGGTTGCCCTCCAGAAATGTGCAATTTCTTGGGAAAGCTACTTAGCCTGCAGCTGGACCGAGTCTGGGTAAACAACTTGTGAGGGGAATGCATCAAGTTGTAATCGACTGGCTGCCTTTTTGCAAGAACACTGAAGCTTGTGTATTTGATGAAGAAAGGAAAAGTGTTGTGAAAGGTTGGTAGAGAGCCTCCAAAATAAGGCTAAGGCAAAATTTTGGAGCGTGGTTGTAGCCGCTACAACACCTTAACATCTTCTCAGGCCTCTACATTAGATAAGTAATTCAAATCACCACTCATAAGAACCTAGAGAGGGGAACAATTTAAAATGTCTTTATATGAAGGGATAAAAGAATACAAAGTATTTGTAGGTTTTAATTGTGTACAAAAATTACCTGCAAAAGAAATCTTTAAAATAGAAAATACACAATGGCGAGAAACACAAAACAAATACACAGAGATTTTCCCCTGGATCCAAAAATCGATACTACCAGATTGATTTTTCATTATTTTCTTTTCAATGTTACAATACATATATATACATATCGAAGCATTCATAAACCCCAATCCATTAACCCTAGATTAGAACATAACGATAGTTCCCTTGACTGGATTTACAAAATACCATGGGCAGAAAACCATCATGACCAAAACCATGTGCAAAACCCATGTAAAAAACCATAGGTATGTCTCCCCACCTAATATAAGGTCCAAAAAAATTTCCCGAGGCGCTGCCCGAAACCCCGTGCAAGGGGGTGACCACACCCCTGTTGCACCAAACACAACGAACAAGGGGGTTTGTCACCTCCCCGTGTGTGTGACTAGTCGTGGAAAGAATATAACACACACCCAACATGATCTAGACTTAAACAGGAACGCAACAAATTACAGAGATTCTGATCCAGACTTAAACAGGAACGCAACAAATTACAGAGATAACCATAAACACATATATGCAGCAGAAATAATACTTCATTTCATTAATGTAAAATACTGAAATATGCTTACAAACAGTAATGGAAATAAACCAACTAGGGTGATGGTAGCTTATCTCTGAGAAGAGATGTGTGGTGGCTACATGCCTCTGAACTGTGTTACAATGAGGCTCGATGGCCTATTTATTGTTGAGAAACAATGGAAAACCCTTCACATCCCAAAACCTAACCCTAGAAGATGAAACACCAAATTGTGGGCCCCGTTTGGGTAAATTGGTACATCAATTTCCCGGGGTCGTAACTTTGGCATACGATCTCCGTTTGACATGTATCATAGCTCGTTAGAAAGATCTATCCGAGCACTACCACTTTGGGAAGGGAAACATCAGTCCATGGACCCCATGTTGCCCCTAGATTTCCCAAAAAACGTCGTTTAGGGCCTCAAAACGACTCCGGAAGTTCAGGACCCGAAAAAATGCTAAAAATAGTAAACTGTGCTACAATTTAGGAAACTGAAAAAACTGAAAGAGATAGTTGTGGGGGTCCAAATGGGATAGGTGGGTGGCCACCAACATCCACCTGGATCATTCCTCCCCCCTTAGGAAGCAATGGTCCCCATTGCGTTGAGTTCCTCCCTGAGATGAGGAAGCTTCTGCTGAGCTTGGTCTCTAGTGAGTTGTTCTGTAATCTCTGATGTATCCAGAAATGGTGGGAAGCATGGTCGACGATGGTCCACATTGAAAATTCGGTGCAAGCGAAGGAATGGAGGAATGTTGTGCTTCAAAGCATTGTTTCCTTTAGCCTTGGTACTGGTGTAAGGACCATGTCGAAGTGGTTTGAGTTTCTATTGGGTTCTGGTAAGGCGTTCTCTCTGCAGATGTAACCAAACTTTGTCGCCCACCTGAAACTTGTGTGGTACCCCTGTGGGTGAGGAGCATTTTTTGCTGTGTTCTGTCATGATCGTATCCCTTTGCTACTACTGCTGCGTGGAGGAACCCTTTGCGGGGGTCATGGATGTAGCAATGATCTTCCCCTTACTTTGGGAGCGAACCAGACAGAAAATGAATTTCCTAGTCTGGGAGATGAGCTTGTTGCCTTTCTTAGCAGTGATCAAGGAGGTGGCGGTAGGTGGGGCTACCTCTGGGATCCTGTATAATGAATTATTCAAAGAAATAATGACAGTGCGAGGCCTTGACTCATACACAGCATGTCGCCTCCACAAGTATGGTTGGCCTAATAGTACATCACAAACATCCAGAGGTGTAACATCACACAATACCTCGTCTGTGAAGGGCTTGATGCTGTAGGGAAGGTGGCACTGCTGGCGAACTTTGAGATCTCATCCTTCGTGAAGCCACCCGATACTGTACGGCTGCGGGTGTGGTGTAGTCAGTAAGCCCAAGCGCTTCACGACATTTGCTGAAACAAGGTTCTTTTGGCTGCCACTATCGACAATGAATTGCAGCGGCGAACCCTTCACCCACATTTGTGAGTGGAAAAGACGCTCCCCTTCCTCTGGGTCTTCGGGCTCATTCTTTTGGATCTTGGTAGTGGCAACAGTGGTGCTGGGCTCCGCATCAATGATCTACTTCCCTTTTCCATTCCCCTTGTTGGGTTCTGGCTCAGGGTCGGAACATGCATCTAATTCGGAAGCCTTCAACTCGGCCACGAGTGACTGCTTGGTCTGACACTCACTTGTGTTATGAGTGGGACTCTTGTGGAAATCACACCACTTTCATGTGTCCTTCTTCGGCTTCGTGATGTTGTTTTTTTCTTGCAGCTTTGACGGATTGTCTTGGGTCACCCTGCCTTGGCTTTGTCCTTTGGGCTTTGGATTTGTAGATCCAAATTCTCGCTTCTTTTGTTTGAACTTTTGCTCGATTTTAACAGCATATCGATATGTTGTGCCATGCGAGGAGATGTTCAGGAACTCAATCTCTTCTTGGATGTATTTGTGTAGGCAATCGCGGTATTTGAGTACCAAATGCAGCTCAGAGTCCTTGATACCCAACTGTGTGCGAAGGGTATAAAAAATATTTCTGAACTCCGGCACATCTTGGTCCTGCCCCTACCGCAGTGTGGTCCATCTGATGTATTTGTCCTCATAGCTTTTGACAAGGTAGTACTGCTCCTTGATGGCATCCCGGAATGAAGTCCAGGTGGGTGCGGCTGAAAACAGTGAGTCCGTATTTTCATCCTTATGCTCGTAGTGGGTTTCCCACCAATCCTTGATGTGGGGGGCTGCTTTGAGAAGAGCGAAAACAATCTTTTCCCGACTCGAAAATTCATGAACAAAAAAATAACCCTCTAGCAGATTTAACCATTTATCTACGACATTTGTGTCTATCTAACCCTCAAATATGGGGATTTCAAAACTAACTTGTACCTTAAAAGGCATGGTGTTTCTAGAGTAGCTGTTGGAAGCCGATGCGTCACTTCTGGGTAGCCGATGAAGGATCTGGGCAAAGCTGTCCATCATCGCGCTCTGTTGTTGCTCGAGGGCTTCTTCGAGCAAGATTTTGATAATATCTCCTGCCCCCTTGTCTTTCTTCTCATCCGCCATGGGAGGCCATCAGGATTTGCGAGGCTGGTCTTGAAAAGGTTCGACAAGTTCAAGCCCTAACTCCGTATATCCCGACCTCGTTGGGGACATGCAAAGAAAAACAGAGAAAAAGCAGACCCCTCTGATACCACTGATCCTGACTTAAACAGGAACGCAAAAAATTACAGAGATAACCATAAACACATATATGCAGCGGAAATAATACTTCATTTCATTAATGTAAAATACTGAAATAGGCTTACAAACAGTAATGGAAATAAACCAACTAGGGCGATGGTAACTTATCTCTGAGAAGAGATGTGTGGTGGCTACATGCCTCTGAACTGTGTTATAATGAGGCTCGAAGGCCTATTTATTATTGAGAAACAATGGAAAACCATTCACATCCCAAAACCTAACCCTAGAAGATGAAACGCCAAATTGTGGGCCCCGTTTGGGTAAATTGGTACATCAATTTCCCGAGGTCGTAACTTTGGAATACGATCTCCGTTTGACGCATATCATAGCTTGTTAGAAATATCTATCCGAGCACTACCACTTTTGGAAGGGAAGCATCGGTCCATGGACCCATCTTGCCCCCAAATTTCCCAAGAAACATCGTTTAGGGCCTCAAAATGGCTCCGGAAGTTCAGGACCCGAAAAACTGCTAAAAATAGTAAACTGTGCTACAATTTAGGAAACCGAAAAACTGAAAGAGATAGTTGTGGGGGTCCAAATGGATAGGTGGGTGGCCACCAACATCCACCTGGATCACAACATTCTCCCACTTGTTGTTTACTTTTCCACGCAAGGGGTCACAGGGGAGTTTAGTCATTGGTCCATCCCCACAACGTCCATTGTCTCTCTACACCAAGAAAACTTCTTAGTGCTCACAAACTTCATCAATGCATCTACAACATTCTTCAAAGTGTCCACCTTTACCAGCAACACCTTTTTGTCCTCAACCATATCCCTCACAAAGTGATACTGAACATCAATGTGCTTTGTCTTTGAATGATAAGCCGTGTTCTTTGCCAAGAAAATTGCACTTTGGCTATCACAGTCTATCCTTGTAGCTCATTGTACTAACCCCATACTTGAACACAATATCTTCAACCAAACTGCTTCTTTTCTTTCATGAGTGGTTGCCATGTATTATGCCTTTGTAGTTGAAAGTGCCACTATAGACTGTCTCTTGCTCATCCAACTAACTACTCCTCCAAATAGGTTAAATGCATGCCCACTTGTAGATATTCTCTGATCCAGATATCCAGCCTAGTCTGCATCAACAAAGCCATGGATGTCCAAAACTATGTCCAATCCCGGTCTCTTGTTGGTAGCACAGACCAAAATCACTAGTGCCACAAAAATACGTGAAAATCCACTTCACTGATGTCCAATGCTCTTTCCTTAGTTTTGACATAAACCTACTCAATACTCCCACTGCATGTGCAATGTATGGTCTAGTACAAACCATTTCATACATCAGGCTACCGGCTGCACTTGTGTATGGAACACGGGACATGTCCTCTTCCTCTTCATGTACCTTGGGACATTGTTCAACATATAACTTTACACCTATAGGAATAAGAACCTTCACCAGTTTACTATCCTGCATATTAAACCTCTGCAGTATTGTCTTGACTTACTTTCTCTGGTTTAACCAGAGCTTCCTCTTTTCCCTATCTTGTTTAATTTCCATTCCCAAAATATAGTTTGCAACACCAAGATCCTTCATGTCGAATTTGGAAGACAATTGGGTCTTCAAATCCTGGATAATTTCTTTGTTATTTCCAATCAACAACATATCATCCACATACAACACCAGATAAATAACATGCTCACCAACTAATTTAAAAGACACACAGTGATCCGCTTTGCTTATGGTGAAGCCAAGTCCCCATATAAATGTATCAAATTTATGATACCACATCCTTGGTGACTATTTTAACCCATACATAGAATTTTTTAACTTGCATACCAGTTCTTTCTTTCCCTTCACTGTAAAGCCTTCAGGTTGCTTCATGTAGGACTCCTTTTCCTAATCCCCGTGAATAAATGTCATCCATTTGTTCTACCTCAAAATAAAAAGAAACAACAACAGATAAAAGTAATCTAATAGAAGCTACCTTGGCAACAGGAGAAAAAATATCACCAAAATCGATTCCCGACACATAGAAATAACCTTTTGCTACCAACCGAGCTTTGTGTTTCTCCACCTTTCCTTCTGCATTCATCTTCTTCTTAAACACCCATTTTCTTCCAGGGTTTCCTTCCAGCTAGAAAATCCATGAGATCCCAAGCCTCATTTTTGTCCAAAAATGTCATTTCATCAACCATGGCCTCTTTCTAGAGTATTCCATCCTTTGAATCTACCACCTCCCTGACATTTATGGGATCATCATCAGTAATAGATAAAGAAAAATATGAATAGAAAGCATATGGACTATATCTTTATGGCTGCCTTCTTTCTCGAACTGATCTTCTCATAGTTGGATTTGTGGATCTTCTTCTTACAATTCTAAGAGGTTGATTCTTCCTCCTTTAGATCAAACTCTATCTTCTCAGGTCCCTTTGGTAGGCCTTCATGTTTTAATAACATTTTTCATCTCTCTAAACACCACATCTCGGTTGTACACAATCGTCCTTGTTTTTGGGTTCCAAATATTATAACCCTTTAAACCATCCTTATACCCAATAAATATGCATCTTTCAGATTTACTATCCAACTTGTTTCTTTTCTCCTTTGAAACACGTACATATGCATCACAGCCAAATACCCTCAGATGTGAAAGAGAGGGTTTCTTACCAGTCCATACCTCATGTGGAGTCTTATCCTCCAACGCTGATGAAGGTGATATGTTGACTAGGTTACATGTGGTTTCCACTACCTCTACCCATAATTCATGTCCTAACCTAACACCACTGAGCATGCTTCTTGCCTTTTCCATTAACGTTCTGTTCATTATTTATGCAACTCCATTTTGTTGAGGTGTGTATGGAGTAGTCTTCTATTGTGTTATACCACACTTATTATGGAACTCTTCAAATTCCTTCTTGCAGAACTATCCACCATTATCTGTCCTCAACACCTTTATCTTCTTCTCTGTCTGGTTTTCCACGAGATCCTTAAATTGTTTAAACCTGTCAAAGACTTCAGATTTCTTCCTGAAGAAATATATCCATGTATTCCTTGAGAAGTCATCTATAAATTATACATAATATACAGACTTACCCAGTGATGGAACCGACATAGATCCAAACAACTAACTGTGCACAAGCTCTAATATCCCTTTCGCCCTCTTAGCACTAGAGGGGAAACTCACTCGATTCTGCTTCCCATATACACAATGTTCATAGAAATTGAAATAATGAGAGAAATTAGACATGCCTTCTACCATACCATTACCATGAAGTATTCAAAGGCCCTTCTCTCCAATATGTCTAAGCCTTTGATGCCATAGAAAGGTCTTTCCTCTAGAGATCACTAGATTTTTTGCTCCACCTTCAAGAACCACATAACTGTTGCACCCATCAATAATAGTACCACTCAGAAGCTTGTGCAAAGTTCCAATATGAGCTCCCCGCATCAATATCGGTGCTCCTCGAACAATATTTCAGGTATCTTTCTCGAACACTGTTTTTACACTTGCATCATCCACCTTGCTTAAAGAAATCAGATTTCTGGCCATTGTAGGAATATGCAAAACACCCAAAAGTGTTCTAATCCTTCCACCTTGCAACTTCAACTTGATTTTTCCGCGTCTTTTCATCCCCTAAGAATACATCACCACCATCATATTTCTTATACTTGTAGAACCACTCCCTATGGGGAGTGAAGTGAAAGGATGCATTTGAGTCAATCAACCTTGCCTCATGATCTACACATGTAATTGAAGGACAAGACAAGTGCACATCCCCACCTTTATTTAAGATGGTTTTCATCTCTGCAGAAGGAGCATCATCAAATCCCTTTCCTTTCTCAGGAGCTTTAGATATATAGTCATGTTTGTAGTGCCCTTACTTTCCGCATTTCCAACATACCTTTATAGGTTTTCCTAGAGATTTAGATCTCCCTCTAGATGTAGATCTCCCACTCGAGGACTTATTTTTGTTTCTGCTTTGGGGTTTTCCTCATACAGACAAGGAATCTCCATTCCATCTCTCCATATTTTTCCATCTCATCTCCTTTGACAGCAAAGATGAGACTATTTCATCAAACATCAAGGTAGTTGTTGTTGGAAAATCCAAGAAGATGGTATTTAAATGATTTTCTTTATTGTGACATTAATTTGTGATTATTTCATTAATAGTATTAGATATTTTAATATCTTTTTTTATCATCAAGATTAATGTCAAGCAACAAATAGGTGAGAACACAAGATGTAGGCATGATGCTAGGGAAAAATCCCCCTCGAGGGGAAACCCAAGTTACAAGTTATTCCTTTAGTAGATTCAAAAGATTAGATGACCAATACCTTTACAATTTAGACCCAAGACATCTTCCATCAAGTCATCCTTGAAACTATAATAGCACCGATACCTTGATGGTGGTGAATCCTTCACACTATGGTAGCATTGAATCCTTCATTATGTGGTAGCATCGAAACCTTTATTATGATGTATCAAAAAAGTCTCCTCTGTAATGCCGAGCTTGTCTTTCACAATTCAACAGAGATGTGTCCATCACTTACCTGATATCCTTCCAACAGTGATACCGAAATCATACGAACTTACTCATTGTAGTGAAACTGAAACATATTTTCTGAGGTTTTGTAGTGACACTGAGACCTCCTCTCTATAATCCAAACTCTTGTGATTGCATTGATAACATTCTTGTGATATCACCAAAATATTACCTCTGAAATGTAAGCTCCTGCTCTTTGTTCTAGAACAAAACTCCTTCTCTGAAATCTGAACCTTTTTCTTTGAGCTTATGCGAAGTCCTTAGGATGGCATATATAGTAGTTCGACCATACAAATGAACCGACATGACATTATGAAAATATGTGTCATTTTTATAAGGTTGACATGAATATATTAGCTTGAAGATGATTTATTTGAGGCCGACTTGAAGACATTGTTGAAGAGTATGACTTGATGGAGGAGTCAAACAATAAATGAATTTGACAATAACCTAAAGCCTATAATGGAGGCTTGACCTATAATTGACCCAAGCATGAAACCCATGGTTTGATAAGTCAATTCAATTTAATAATAAAATTCTTTTCACTTTCTTTTGACAAATATATTACATTTTGACTTCAAGTACAATAATGAAGACCAAACCTAGTTACATTTTCCAACACTCCCTCTTAACTAGGGAGGTATTCATATTTACATATAATCAAAGAGGTACATTGAATATCTCAACACATCATCTATGAATAATTTTAGGCACTGCAATTCCATGGACTAGATTCCTGATGAGGGCAATATATCCATTAGTCTCTCAACAATTTAGTCACCACAATTCCACAGACTAGATTCCTGACAAGGGAAATCTATCTAGGTGGAATAATATGGACTCAATATTTTCACCTCTCTAGGTACCATCAGGATTACTTGCTAACCATCAACCCAAATATCAAGGTGCGTGTCAGAGCTTAACGACCAACACCACCTTTCCAACTTCAGGACTTAGACATCAACACAAAGTGCCAGCCATTTGTCCTCCCAGGAAATGATTCACTCACAAATCCTCAACGCTATTTGATCCAATGGATCATGGTAAACAAATCTCTCCAGATAAAACTGATCGGTAACCAACATGCTATCAAAATATTCGAGATATTTACCTATACAAACACAACCCCAATCAATAATATAATTTCACATGTACATAATCAAATACAAACCTTTGGGGTCTTCTAGACAACTTGATGTTGCTTCTCAACTCAATAGGACTATCAACTGAATCTTTGACAAATATTCCTCAATCATATACTTTCCTTTCCTACTTCTCATGTAGCAAAATATTCTTCAACCAAATCTAGCTTTCCTTTCAGCACCACCCCAAAATGCATTCTCCAATTTCCTTCTCTCACTCATGGCCTTCACTAAAACTTACGGTTGTTAGTTATAGTCTAGTGCATGACACGTGAAGTAGAGAACCATATCTATCAGTCCCTCTTAATCGTGGAGGATCTAATCATTCGTGTACAAAGAATATTCTCAACCATTCTCTTATCCTAGGGAGATTTCATCCAGACTCCCTCTTAACTTAGGGAGTTCTACTTCTTCTTTACGACATTAGAGAAAATTTCATGGCTTCCATCCTTCTTGTCAAATTCATTCACATATCATGCTTATAAAATCAAATTTACTTAAGATCATCTTCAGCAATTTGAAGATGATGTACCTACACAACTTAGATAGCAAGTACAACCAAAATTATAGAAGCATGAAGTTAGCCATATCGAAAACTTATAATAGCGAAAGAATTAGCCTTTACAAACATAATCAGAAAGAGACTATATTTCAACTTCTTCTTAGGTTTAGTTACAAACCTTAACTCACATTCATATCTCATCAATCAAACTCATTATATCTAGGGTTTCAATTATCTTTCAACGACAAATTCCTTCATATAGGAAACCCTAGAAAGAAATCAAAACAATGAATCTAACAACTTTCAGAATTCATATGTTAGACACCTCACTAATATTTTCATATATATCCTAGATTTCATATATGAGCTTCAACAATAAAAACAAATCACAACTTAATCAACATCATGACTGGTATCTACTAAGGTTTGATGTAAACCCTATATTTCAATCTACAAATTCTCAGTAATCATTATATAGATTCTTAGAGAATTTAACTACTACTACAGTTTATCTGCAAGACCCTAGATTTTCCAAACATCATCCTAGACCATAAAACTTTGACTAGGGCTTGTTTCCAAACCCTAAGACTCATGACCATTAATACTTAGGTCAACACATATATCAACATATCATAAGCACATCATATGTCAGTAAATATTAATATGTTAGACATATACCGACCTAGAATAGGCTATGGTTTCAACCAAATGGACACATACCTAGGGTTTCATTCTAAATACATAACAAGGGTTTTTCTCATAGACCCAACCAAACCCTAAATATCCATGGTTTCATAACATAGAAAAGCAAACCTACTATTCCAAAATTTCAAATGTTTGAGATTTCATAGAAACATCATTCAACCCTAACAAGTTAGGTTTTCATGATCATACTGAAATCCCAACCATGACATCATCAAAAAATTATTTCAAATAGCATTCCCCAATAACCCTAAGTAGTTTCAGGGTTTCAAATATTGACATTATCATACCCTTAGGTTAGGGATTTCCAGAGAACCTATCTAGTGTTCTATAAAATCAAATAAGATTATGAGGAGGGATAGATTTATTAAGTGATGAATCACCCAAAACAAGAATCATTACGATTCAAGGCTATACATAATGATGTTAGTCATGTAATGCAAGATTTGAAAATAATATAAAGAGAATTTTATAGTCTAAGACATACCTGGAGATGTTTTTGGACAAACCTTGTAGGAAGTGTAGGTTTGATCTTCTATACCTGTAATGCATACTTTCAAGCAAAACATGTGATACCAAGAGCATTATTTCATTCCTTAAGTTAGATTTCCTACATAGCTATGGAGGATGGAATTCTATGAAAAAATATTCTTTCTTTCAATCAAGGACTTTTACTTGGAATCCTAAATTACTTGTCAATCCTAGAGGGAGAGGATTAAGGTTCTATTATGTTAACTGGAAAGTACACTCTAAATCCTAGACTAGCTATAAAAAAGGATTATATGAACCATTAGTGATAATAGAAATTCAAATGTTTATGAGCATACATACCTTGTGTATTACATACCTTTGTTTTATTAGACTTGTTGTATGTGCAACTCATTGGGTAGGAAGTACTTACCATTGTGGTAGTATCGAACTCTTTTTCTGTTGGGAGCACCAAAACTGTGTTATTGTAATAACACCGACACCTTCTCATTGAAGCCTACTCACTATTGGGAGCACTGATCATAGCATGAAGTCATCTTTGTTATATATAGCGAAGTTATATCTTTGTGGAGTCTTTAGCGAAATGCCAATGCCTTCAAGAGGTGCTGAAATTGTTCCTTCACCGAAAATATTAATACTGTATCATAAAAAATGCTAGGACTATACCATCACTGAAAATTCCAGGACTCCATTCTGGAAAAGATATGAAATGTGGAAGCATAGAGATTATCTTTACACCTTATATGAGATCCTTGTAATGACAACAAAACATTTGTTTTATTCTAACTTGATATCTCTGATATTCTTTTTCCACGAGATCGTATCACTTTAATGGCACCAAGTTCGAGTTTTTTTCACTGAGTTTTCATCAAATACTTGCCACATCAAATCACTTTGAAGACATCAATCCTTCTCACTCACCACTGTAATTACATCGGGACAAATATGGCAATGATATCTTCACTCTTGTAATATTGATCCCTTATCACTGATGTTATACCCTTAACCTTAGACCGAACCATTAAAGTTGACCCTTCTTACTGTTGTGGTACCGAAACAGTGTTACTCCCTTATTGTGATATTCGAACTTCATCTCAGAGGTAGTCTGAACTTTATCACTGTGTAATAGTGCTAAAACCAATTCATTGTAGTCCGTAATAATCTCAGAGATCCGACCTTCTGTGGTAGCACCGAGATCATCTGAGCTCCTATAATGAGTTCCGTTAGTTTCATTAGCCCATAAATTCCTTTAACCATGACCATGGCCCTGATTCCATGTTGGAAAATCCAAGGAGATGGAAGTTGAATGATTTTCCTTATTGTGACATTAACTTGTGATGTTTTCATTATTAGTATTAAATCTTTTAATATATTTTCTTATCATCAAGATTAATTCCAAGAAACAAATCGCTGATAACACAAGATGTAGGCATGCTGCCAAGGCAAAACCCTCCTTGAGGGGAAAACCCAGGTTCTTCCTTCAATAGACACAAAATATGAGACAACCAAGACCTTTACAATTTAGAACCAAGTCATCCTTGAAATTGTAAGAGCACGAAGACCTTGAATGTGGTGAATCCTTCACACTGTGGTGGTATCAAATCTTTCATTATGTGGTAGCACCAAAACCTTTATTATGGTGTACCACAAAAATTATCCACTGTAATGCCAAGCTTGTCGTTCACAATTAAACATTTTTTCAGAGTGAAAATCATCATATTTTATATTAAGGAAATATAAAGCAGATACATAAGAGCCAAAAACATATAGGCAGACAGATGGCCGGCAGTTCTGTACATTCAGGAGATATTAGCAGGGCCACACAGTGCCAGAAGAGCTGAATTAAGTCCAAGAGAAAACCCAATATGTCATTACATATCCTGAAAAATCCGAAGATATAAGCATAGGCCAAGCAAAACATTTGTTGGACATCTACCATCAATAGAGAGGGAGATTTTGTGGAATAAGAGCTACATGGACATGAAAACATGAAAAGAGAAAAAGACATGAAAAGAAAAACATCATTGACATGTTGGATTGAGCATAGCAGATATGTAAAAGAGAGAAGAGAGAATAGGTTCCTTGGAGTCCTGGAAAATGCAGGCATTCCTCCACTTCCAGAGACACCAACAGGTAATGATGAATAAAGATCGCCATTCTTGACATTGAGCAGACCACCACTTAAATCCCTCCTGCACAGAAGCGAAAACCTGCTGAGCAAAACCATGAGATAATGAAAGTTCATGCCAGATTTGGGCCGATGCTGGGCACTGAAAAAACATGTGGACATTCGTTTCCGGCGCTTGACGACACATAACACATCTGCTAGGACCCGACCATCCCTTTCGCTGAAGGACCTCCCATGAGAGGTTTCGATTAGAAAAAAGCAGCCAAGAGAATAAAATTGCCTTGAGCGGGCAATGAGCTTTCCCAAATTTGAAAGGGAAGATTGGAGATGGCCGCAGCTGAAGAAATGTCGAGGCAGCATCATATAAATCTTTTACACGTACTGGCTGTGTTGAATTCGGCTTAGACCATATCAGTTCATCTGTATCACCTGTCTGAATGATTCCTTTGTCTGCAAAAAACTTTTTTGCCAGCTCCATCGCTTATTCGAGCTCCTTCCAACAATTATACCGAAATCATACGAACTTACTCACTGTAGTGACACTGAAACATCTTTTCTAAGCTTGTATAGTGACACTGAGACGTCCTCTCTGTAATCCGAACTCCTATGATTGCACTGAGAACATTCTTGTGATATCACTGAAATATCGCCTCTGAAATGTGAGCGTTTGTTCTCTATTCTAACACCAATACTCCTTCTCTAAAATCTGAACCTTTTTCTCTGAATTTATGTGAAGTCTTTATGTTGGTATATATAGTAGTTCAACCATACAAATAAGTTGACATGACACTATGAAAAGATGTGTCACTGTTATAAGGCCGACATGAATATTTTAGCTTGAAGACGATTTATTTGAGGCTGACTTGAAGACATTTCTAAAGAGGATGACTTAATGGAGGAGTCAAACAGCAAATGAATTTGGCAACAACCTAAAGCCTACAATGGAGGCTTGACATATAATTGACCCAAGCATGAAACCCATGCTTTAATAAGTAAATTCAATTTAATAATAAAATTATTTCACTTTCTTTTGAAAAATACATTACATTTTGACTTCAAGTACAATAATGAAGACCGAACCTAGTTACATTTTCCAACAATTGTATTGCTACCTATTACAACAACCAGACTATCCCACAAATTTGGTAGAGAACACAACAAATTGATGCACTTATCTTCATGTAGAATTTTATATCAACAGATAACAACTAGCTTACCACAATATTAAAGGTGTTTAGATGCTATTTTACTAAGTCTCCATCCTTCATCCTCATGTTATACAAATTTTTCCGCAGGAATAATTTGTTCACTAGAGACTTAGACTAGTACAACATCCCTAACTTGACCAAAAAATCCTTCACTATAGCTTCCCCTGATACATTCAACAATGCTAAGTCTGAGATACACAACTGTATTAATCTCTTTGTCGCCTGATCCAACTTCGCCCAGCCTTCTGCTGACATTGCTATTGGTTTAGTACCCGAATCTACCATGATCAACTAATCTTTATCCAACACCAGATCCTCCATCTTGAGCTTCCACAACTTAAAATTGTGACCATTAAATTTCTTGATCTCTATCTTTCCACTACTCACCATCTTCTTTCACCGCAAGAAGTGATCCCGCAAATCTCCCATTGAACAGGGTCTAACACAGGCCCGAGAAAAACCCCTCAGCAACAAAGTTGTCCCCTTGTAGCTGAAAGAACTCTAATATCAAATGTAGGTTTTAACCCTGTATAGAAATTACCTGCAAATGAATTCTTAAAAACAGAAAATATACAGTGGTGAGAAACACAAAACAAATACATAATGATTTTCCCCTCGATCCCAAAACCAAGGCCACCAAATTGATTTTTCATTATTTTCCTTTCAATGTTACAATACATATATATACATGTCGAAGAATTCATAAGCCCTAATCCATTAACCCTAGATTAGAACATAATTGTAGTTCCCTTGAATGGATCTACACAATATCATGGGCAAAAAACCATCATGCCCAAAACCATGTGCAAAACCCATGCACAAAACCTAATGTAGGTTTGCCCACCTAATATAGGGTCCAAAAAAAAATTCTCGGGGCGCTGCCTTGAAACCCCTCGACATGGGAAGCCTACTTCCCCTTGTGACCCCCCTATTGTGCCTGCACAACGAATAGAGGGGGTCTATCATCCCCCCTATGACACCTTCATGCAAGCGACTAGTTGTGGAAAGAATATAACACACACCCAACAAATTCCTCAACCACCGGGTTTACCAAATCCTCCAAATTTAAATTTACATAACCCCCCTCTAAAGAACCAGACTCCTTGAGATTCCCAGACACTATATCAACCTCATCACTTATGGAACCTTCCAAACCAATGTTGCACTTCAAAGAACCCAGACCACAAGAAACACCAAAGCCATCACCAAACTTCCCATTATCAACTGACTCACCATAAAAATTCTTATACCCAGGAATAGAATTAACCAAAACCCTAGAAGAGGAATTTTCTTTACATTCATCATCATATACCAAAGAGCCTAAAGATCTTTTAGGCAAAGAAATAGACAGCTCATGAAAAGAATTAATAAAAAACGCTTTGTGCAACAATTTTAAATCCTGCATATTAAGAGAAGAATACAACGCCGGAAAAAAATTGCTTTAGCTTACCAAGAAATGAGTCATCATCCAGAGACAGAGCTCAAATATCTATCTCCAACTAAGGAACATCTTCTTCCATAGTATGCAATGATGATTCTTTGTTTTGAACCATATCTTCTTCATCAAAGAAATCGACCACATACTGCTTCTTGGACCGACCTAAATAGTGTTTTTTCAGATGCCCAACATCTTTACAGACTGAGCATCGAAAAGGTATTCCCCAATAATCTAATCTCTAAGTATGAACAAACCCTCTCCATTCAATTTCCATCTCAGCTGGAAGGCCCTTATGCATGTCCATCTCGACCATAATTTTTCCAACCCTTTGGTCCTTACCAGATAAAACCTCTGAGTCAACATGAAAAAACTTACCCAAAGATTCACCAATATTCTCAAAAGCTTCACAATTCCAGAAAACCAGCGGACACCTTGGCATCAAAACCCACAAATGGCAAAAATGAAAATGATATTTCTCTAGGTTAAACCAATGCGTCCATCGTTTTAACATCATACTCCCCGAACCACATAACCAGACCCTACCTAAGATCTTCTTTGCATCCTATGCCTCTTTAAACTTGAAGCAAAACCACCCTCAAACTAAAACCATGATTTCCGAAGAATAGCCAAGGAAGGATTTCCACTGGTCTTCAACCCACCCTTCAATTTCAAATTTAGATAAGGCCCAATAGTTGACCCTTCCGACCAAAGCACACATAGAAAGAGCAAAAACCTCCTTAAGCCCCACATCTCTACCCAAAACCATCTTGGGTCTGGCCTTTCTGGGCTTCCACAATTTAACAGAACTCTTCTTCGAAGAACAAGCATGCGACCTGCTCCCAACAACCCTAAATTTATCACCTCCCTCAGAGCTCTAAATTCAACTAGAGAAAAGACCATCTAGACCTTTCGAATACTTTCTCAAAGCCTTTCCTCTGTCGGTCACTTCTACATCAAACAACTTGTCGATAATCACGTTGGACCTCTGGGAAAGAAGATAGTCTACTTCTTTATTATTTGGACCCTCCTTTGTCGAAGAATCAGTCCCTTTCAATGCTTCAATATTATTCTCATTAAAAGACAAATCTGTATCGTACACTAATGTCTTGTTGTCACTTAACACTTTCTGTGCTAATTCCCATGGTATTCTTCATTAGAGTTAAAAACTCTTTTTGGCTCCACAAAACCTCATCCACTGGATCCATTAAATAGTCCAACTCAGACTCCGACCAATCATTAGCACCTATGACCTCCATGGTTGCATCTCACTGATTCAAGATCGAATTCAAGCTTGATTCACGTTCAAATCCTCTGTCAGCGCTCGCCTCCTCCATCTCTTTGCAATTAACTTCAGAACTTTTTTTAATATGTACATCTTATTTAAAAAGAATGTTATTAATTCTAATTCTAAATTGAAGATTAGAATTAACCCTATAATTAAATGTTAGAAAAGAATAAATATCCCTAAATGACAAATGTTGAATATTGTTAAATAAAAAGAAACAAATTAATATACAAAATATGCCATACCTTTTAGATTGATTCTTTAATGATATAGATTAAAGATTTGGATCAACATAAAGGTTGATTGACTTGAGTCTCAATCAAACCATTACTATGTGTTTGCCTCTTCAAGAGAGGACTTTATGCAAAGTGAGAAATGCAAATGCAAAACTATTCTAAGATGCAAGAAAGAAAGCAAAACCTATCTTGAATAGAAGAAATATAGCTTTACTCCTATTCAAGAGAAAATTATCTAAAAGAGGAGGAACTGAAATTGGATGTAAAATCACCATGAACCTATATGTCATTAAAATAGATCAATGACCCATAATTTATTTAATCAAATATGCAGAAAATTAATTTGAATAATTAGTTACTAAAACTTTTTTCCACATATATTTTAATCCAATTTAAATATGAGTTCATTTTGAAGTTTTATGTGGTGTAAGAAATCATTTTCCCTACAAAAACATAAGATTTATAAAAACAGATATGCAAGTAACAAATAAATATGTATAAGTTTGTGCGTCCATTCCCCTCTAAAATAAAAATAAAAAGTAAAAATTATGTTCTAAATGTTTATTATGGTTAAAATGTTTATTTAGTCATATATATACTCTATTTAACATTCACATACAATTTAAACAATGTATTTTGCACTGTAAAAAATTTGGTCCTTCTCGACTCATGTTAAATCTATATTTAAAATAAACCTATTACCACTAATATAATATATTCGCACACATTAGTTCCTTAAACTAATTTCTATCTAACCTTGATATAAACCCCGCAAAAAATAGCTTCAGCAAATCTTAAATCCCATTTGCGGCCACACTGACTATGCGTAAGTGTAGATGATGGATATGAAATGGCGGAGAAATGAGATGAATGGAAGGTGACGTGGTCTTGGGTTGTTGGTTGTCGGGACGCATGGCTTGTATGCGCTAGTGAATTGGGCCTTTGAAAAACTTTTGTAATATACATTTTATTTGAAAACGTGAAAATCCCAGAGTCATCGCATCATTTAGAACTTTTATTGGTTATATATGTCATGGGTGACATATAATATGGAGAATGTATGGTTGAAAGGTCAATTATGGTGAACTTAATGTAAGAAAAGTCATTTTCAAGCGTATGGGATTATCCCACAATGAGAAGACAAAGAAAGTTTTGATGGCTTATATATGTGATTAATTCAACGAGTTGGCAATAAACAAAGACGTGGTGTTAGGTTGCATAGTTGTGGACATATGTTTATGTTGTAGTTTTCATGGTTGAATGGTTATAGGTGTGCTTTAGGCTTTGACTTTTTGTAAGATAGATTTTTATTTCTATTTTTTATTATATTATTTAATGTAATATGTATACAATTTTATTATTATTGAATTAAGGCTTCTATGATCCATAATAGTTGTAAAAAGAATTTCGGCGAAAATCACATAAGGAAAGACCTTTGTCCACGATAGCCGTTGGTCAAGATAGCCGTTGGGGGGCTCTGCTCAGACTATTTAACTTGTATAGTTGGATCTGTTTCTTCAACTTGTCCTGACGATGAACCACACTAGTTGGTTTTAAACGTGTCGACAAAGGTCTTTCCTCATGTGATTTTCGCCAAAGTTCTTCTTACAAAAACTTTATTATTTTTTTTTGTATTGTCCATGTTATCATACATCATTTTTAATATAATATTTATAATGTGAATATGTATTTTATTATTTAACACATAATACTTATTATAATAAAATGTAAAATAAGTTAATTTGTTTATAATTTTTTGATAGGTTACAATATCAGTTAGTTTTAATGTAATTATTTATTTATAATTTAATGTTATAATGTTAATGCGTATTAATGTATTAGTACATAATTGTTATTAATGACTGATTTTTAATGTAAGTATGTGTTAAGCAGTAGAGGAGGTCTAAACAACCATACAACGCTTTAAGCCGTTAAGAAAGTGTTGTCATGACACGAAAGATAGCAAAGAGATGCCAAAAATCCAGCAAGCAAGGCGATAATTGCAACATCCAAGACATGATCGACCCCTTAAAAAGTCCCAAAGTCAAAATACTAAAGACCAAAGAAATCAAGAGTCACTCAAACGACAATAAAAAAAAAATGTGGGGTAAAAGGACAACAAGCAATCAAAAACCTAATGCAAGATTTAAGGAGTAACATCAACCAAAATCAATAAAGGGCCCCCATATAGCTTCAAAAATCTATGGTGGGGAGGGAAGGGGGGGTGGGTGTTGTGGCCACGACACTCTCCAAGGCCAAATTTCCTATACATACTTAAATAATTCATTGTTGTTGAGAACTACCTCTACATATCAAGGAGAAAATCACTTTGAAGATCTAATAAACTAGGATCTTCACATGTTTCAAGGGATAGGTTGAGGGAAATTTTCAATTATGCTCATGAAGATCTCAACTTTCCTTGAGACTAGGAATCTACAATTCTACGTAGCTCTCACATTAATGATGCATGCTTTTACATTTATATTAGTTTCGTATTACAATGAGAATACAATAGCACATAAAAGTATGTACTACGCAATTCATTTAATATTATTTAGTTTCCCAAAACTTCAGTGAGTCATATCTTTTACATACAAAGTCCATTTGACCTCATTCAAATTGTATTGGAAAGCTCCCCATGAGCTCTTCATTGTGTAGATAATTCTCAATAGAAATTAGAATTAACTTGAATTTATCAACATGAATATTCTTCCTGATCATTTGTCTTCCTCTTCTCATTCCATATGTCATTTACCTTGTGTTTTGTTTATTGTTTGGTCTTCTTTCCTTGTGGCTTATCTTGGAAAGCCCATATTTTTGATAGGTGTAAGGATGGTGACTTATAAATATTTCATGGCACTTATCTTATGGAAATGGGAAACCTAAATTTGTTCAAAGTATCCTCACTTCTTCCTTGTGCACAGGTGGGCTCGCCAATTTGGGCTTGTAAGTCATCTTAAAAAGTTGAGTGGCAACCAAAATCTCTTCTTAGTTGTTAAGTTTGGGTTTTGTTGGCTCTACCTCATTATTCACCTTCATCTTACTCTTCGCATTTTGCATGGTGTTTACCTTGTGTTTCGCTTATTTTTTGGTCCTCTTTCCTTGTGGCTTGTATTGGAGAACCCCATCCTTTTGGTCCACATAAGAATGGTAACTTGTAGATATTCCCTGCCACTTGTCTCATGGAAGTGGGAAACCCCAAATGCATTATATGTCTCCTCACTTATTCCTTGTACACTAGTGGACTTTCCAATTTGGACTCGCAACTCTCCAAAAATTAAGTGGTGACCAGGGCCTCCACTTTTTTTGTCAACTTTGTTATTTTTTTACCAAGCACTCTTTGGGGTTTTGTTGCATCCACCTCATTGCTCACCTTCATCTTCCTCTTCTCATTTTTCATGGTGCTTGCCTTGTGCTGAATTTAGTGGTCGATCTTCATGCCTTGTGCTTATCTTGGAAACCCCATAATTTTGGTAGGAGTAAGGATGGTGGCTCATAAATATTCCATGTCATATCTCATAGAAAGGGAAACTCTAAATTTGTTTAAGGTCTCATATTTCCTATGAAAAAGTGAGCTTGCCAGATTGGGATTGCAACTAATCTCCAAAAGTTTTAGTCGTGACAAAGAACTCTCCTTATTTGTCAATTATGATATCTTTTTACCAAGAGGCCCCTTAAGGTTTCATTTCCTCCACCTTGTTGATAACCTATGTCTTCCTCTTCTCATTATGCATTGTGTTTTTCTTATATTTCATTTAGTTTTTAGTCGTGTATCCTTGTGTAGTGTCTTGGTAAGTCCATATTTTTTATAGATGTTAAGGTGGTAGCTCATCAATATTCCATTCCACTCATCTCATGGAAGTGGGAAACCCCATATTCATTCAAGATATACTCACTTTTTCCTTGTGCACGAGAGAGCTTGACATAATTGTCTTGCAATTTGCCTCAAAAAATTAAGTGATGACTAAGATCTCTACATATTTTCCAATTTGGTTGTGCTTCTAGTTTGTGTTCCCTTATAGTTTCACTAACTCCATCTCATTGTTTACCTTTTTCTTCCACTTCTCATTCTACGTGGTGTTTTCCTTGTGTTATGTTTAGTGTCTGGTCATCTTTCCTCATGGCTTGACTTAGAAATCCCATATTTTTGGTAAGTGTAAGTATAGAAACTCATAAATATTCCATGCCACTCATATCATGGAAGTAGGAAACCCCTAATTCATTCAACATATTCTTACTTATTCCTTGTGCACCAATGCAATTGTCAATTTGGGCTTGTAAATTGTCTCAAAAAAGTTAACTGGTGACTAAGGCCTCTCCTTATTTTTCATTTTTTTTTGTCCTTTTACCAAGTGTTCCATTGTGGTTTCATTGCATCTACATAATTGTCACACCTTTGTCTTCCTCTTGTCATTCCACATGGTGTTTGCCTTGTGTTTCATTTAGCGTTTGGTCTTATTTCTTTGTGGCTTGTCTTGGTAACCCCATATTTCTCATAGGTGTATGAATGGTTGCCAATGGCTCATAAATATTTCCTAACACTCATCATGGAAAGGGGAAACCGCAAATTCATTCAAAGTCTCCTCACTTCTTCCTTATGCATGGGTAGCATTACCAATTATGTGCTGCAATTTATCTCAAAAAATTTAAGTGGTGACTAAGACCTATCCTTATTTGTCACTTTTGTTGTATATTTACCAAGAACTCACTTGTGGCTTATCCCACCTCATTATTTCCCTTCATCTTCCTCTTCTCAATACACAGAGTGTTTTCCGTGTGTTTCTTTAATGCTATTCTTAATGTGATTTGTCTTTGAAACCTCATATTTTTTGTAAGTGTAAGGATAGAAACTCGTAAATATTCCATGCCACTCATCTCATGGAAGTGGGAAACCCAAAATGCATTCAATTTCGTCGCACTTCTTCCTCGTGCATAAATAGGTTTACCAAGTTTGGCTTGCAAGTCATCTAAAAAGAGTCAAGGGACCAAGGTGTCTCCTTAATTGTAAATTTGTCACATTTTTACCAACCAGCCCGTCGTGGTTTCATTTCTTCCACCTCATTGTTCACCTTCATCTTCTTCTTCTCATTCCACATGGTGTTTTTTGAGTGTTTGATTTAGTGTCAGTGTTCTTTCCTCATGGATTGTCTTGGAAACCCAATATTTTTTGTGTCAATTCATTACTATGGCATTGCGTAAGATTTTGTATTATAATTGATTGAGAATTAAATGAATATCAATTTCTCATGGTGTCAACTTATGACTTTCTTACTTTAGTGAACACTTAACAAGATTTTCAAATTTATTGTTTTGTAAATGTCCAAGCTATTTATGAGAAATCAACTCAATGTTGTTGTGTTTCTACAAGTTGCCAATGTAGAGATTAAATAACTATATCCATCTAGGGTTGACATATTTCCCCATACTTAGGTATCATATATGATAACTTAAATATGCTTTTTATGTAGAATTTATTATCTTATTTTAGTTCATTTTAATGTTTTGTACTAATATAATGTATTAGAAAGGTTTACAAAGAATATAGCATTCTTATTCAATTTAGCATGACCTTATTTCCTATCCATCCTACACCCACACCATTTATCCCACAAAACAAGGTTAGTCTAATATTTGACCACATTATACTAGCCCTTATCAGTAAATTCCCCCGACCCCACCTAGGATACTATCAAATACCACACCGTATGTGGTTTTATCATTTCCCAACCGCACGAAATTTTCCATTCCACCTATACATTATAGTTGCATCCACAATTGCATATATCATAGTTACTTTTACATTGGTCGCATCTATGTTTTCAACAAATACATTTTCCCCATCCTCCATTATTTCAATAGAAAAGGCTAATTAGTCTAGTTCCCACCTCCTCACCATGAAAGCTAATCTCCATCTTATCTAACATATTCACAGTGAGAACGTTTGTTAGTGAAATTATTATCTAGCATTAATGGAATTGATTCTTGTAACTGTTGTAGGGAGGCATCACAAAGAGGTTTGGATCATGAAGGAGTAAAATGCCTTCTAAATTGTAGTCTCATATATAGTGAGTTTTTTTTACATTGAATTTTAATTATATTTGATATAATTGTGGGAAAAAACTTATAGTATTGTCATTTCCTTTTTCCAATCTATAGAAAGATGCACAACTCCCATATGCAAGAAGACTCAAGTTTCCTCGAAATTGAAGAGGAGGAAGATCATATTTTTGAGATGCACCTAATATTGGCAAGGGTGGAAGAGGTCAATTAGTGACTCATTATGTATTGACCAATGTGCATTTTGGACATGAAGTGTCATTTGAGTCTAGGGATCAAGTTACCATTCTTTCATGTTTTAGCATGAGGTGCCATTATGTACCTAGGGCATGGCATGCCATTTGTAAAAACTATATATTTGGACCAATTTTGTATATAGATACATGAATTCAAACTTGTATAATGATTTTTTTTCATTTTTTTATTATTAATATTGTTCTATTATTCAAGATTTTGTTTATTTGATGTTTCTAATTAATTATGTTGATGATGAATTTGATGGGCATATAAATAGAGAAAAAGAAGAATAAGAAGAAGGAAACTCAATTTTTCTTGTAAGATTCATGTGACAACAACCTGAGTACATCATCGGCTAATTAGCTTAATAGATGGACAATCTGACCAAATATTTGTCTAATAATATATAAACAATTTGGTTAATATATAAGAGGTGCAAAACATTGTAGAATCATTGGTTTGGGAAGCACATTATAGTGTTCAATTGCAATGTGGATCAAAATTCCAATTTGGTATTATGTCATAGAAGCACACATATTTTAGTCACACAATACCAACTATGATCCAATTGTGTAGTTCACAAGTTTGGTCACACTCACACATTGTCACACTACCTTGGCACATGCATTCCCATATCCAACACATTATTCCAATTCAATGTGAACACATTGGCATGGATGGACAACATGTTATGGGATTCCAATTTTCATGATGGATCTTCTTCCCTTCAATTTTTCCATCTTCTTGAATTCAGAACATTTTATTTAGAGCATGGACATATGTGAAATAAAAATCTTATGTTGCGGATGTTGAGTTGAGTTATTGTGCACTTTATTGTTCCCATGCGTATATCATTGATTTTAAAATCATTATTTTGTTATGCATTGCTTTCTTGACTAGTTTGTTATACCAACAACTAAATATTGTGTATGTAAGTTCATATTTAGAGAAATACAAATGAAGCACAATTTATCTCTCCAATCAAGAAGAGAGTATGTGGTACATGGAGTCATGTTGCTTAGAATTTTCCTTAAGCATATACAGTGCACCAAAATTTCATATAATGACTTTACTATGAAAGACTAGGTGGTGGTCAACTCAACAACGCATGAGTCAAATGAAGTTGATGTTACTAAAGTTTATATGCCTATCTTGATTGAAATTGAGTGTATAAACTCTTTGCATGGATCATCTTCTCCTATAATGTTATGGATTTTCAAATCCTAGTAGTATAAGAGTTCAAAATCATTGGTGATGTTTGATGTAAATTAAATATTACAATACCATTGCTACAACTTGTATCACAAGCCTAATATGATATGATCTGGGGGTCAAAAATCAATGCATTCAACCTCATTGAGGGAGGAGATTATGGAAACCATAGTCACGACTAATCCCTAGTTTGGGCTATTATTATTGGTTGCTTGTTGCCTTTTTAGATTCCATGTTTGTGGTTGTGTCTGGTGTCTGTGATTTGAATACTATGCCACCTTCGCCCTATTTCCTTCGATGTGGGGGTTTTCAATGGTATTTTTTTCTATCACTGTTGTTTTCGCCTATTGTATCTTTTCGGATGGGTAGCATGTTTTCGGTGCTTGTATGTTGTTTCCATTGTCGCCGTGATCGGTATCGCTCATGTATAATTTTTGTGGGATTTCATTGAGGTGTTTTCTTGTTGTTGTATGCCCATTCAACACTTGTTCTTGGTCACTGGGGTTTTTCCACTACCTTAGTATGTCTGCTTTTGTGCTCATGGTTTTGACCTACATGCCTCCTTGCCTACGTCCCTAATATGGGGTCATGCGTTGTTCTTTTGTCCATTTTGCGAGCATTTTCTAGGCCCTGTATGGGGTTTTCCCTTATTATCAATGTACATGGGATTTGCAATTCTATTGGTTTTTGGAGGGTTTGGTTTTTTGTTAGCTTTGAATACCTCTTTATATCTTTCTTTTGTAAAAATGTATGTTTTATGTTGGGAGAACGAGTTTTATTTGTGGCCATTACATGGATTTGGGTAGATATTATATGAATACATAATTTTTTGTGTATTTACAAAATGTATTTTTGTTTATTCTATAAATAAAGTTACGATTTTTCCTGGGAAAAAAATGTATTCAACCTCATTGACTACACAATAAGAATGGGCCCATTGAAATAGACATGCTAAAAATGATAACACATATTTTTAGTTGTTGATTTGCATAGGGTACCTTTGATTTTGTTTAGGTCATGAGTATCGAGGACACATGGAAAGTATTAGGGCATAAAGATTCTAAAAAGTAGTATAATTGAGTATTGTAAGCTCTTGCAAATATGTTTTTGCAAGACCAACATGAGCACATTATCCACATGCTCCTAGGGTAGAATTTTCCAATTTTAACAATTTAATTCCAAAATTGCATTTTCCCTTATTAAGTAAAACCTTAATTCCAAAAATCTTTGTAAAACAAGCTATTGGCCATGGAATATGGGAGAGTGTCACCCATATCTATAATTTTATCTCATTATCCCAACAAAATCAACACTTCATCAATCCAAATCCTAGTTATCATTTTATGGGAAGTTGTAACTCACTTCTGGAAGCCATTTAGGGACACATGGTGAATTTTTTCCAATGGAATAAAACCAAATTGAGTTTCATAGTCTCCTACAAAGTGTGGTTGGGCAAGGTTTATGTGAGGATGATATTCAAAAAATTATTTATCTATTTTAAAAAAAATCCTTAATGCAACAATTGCATTTTCTAAAGTTTAGCAAAACCATAGTTCTAAAATTAGTCAAATAAAACAAGCTCTAGGCCATGGATTCATGAGAGAGGAGTACCCATAGTTGTAATTTGATGGAACGATTCCAAAAACTTTGTGGTTCATTAAATCAAGTTCTATTTATCATTATGTGGCGAGTTTCAACTTACTTCCTAAATCAATCCAAGCAATATAATTGAGTGATGTAATCTCTTGCAAGTGTGTTTTGGAAAGGCCAGTGTGACCAAGCTATCCACAATCTATTGATATGTATTTTTCAAAATGTATTCCCTTAGTGCAAAAAATGTGTTGTCTCTTATTCGGAAAAACAATTAGTTCCAAAAATTGTCAAATAAAACAAGTTTTGGGCAATGGACTCATGGGAGGGTGGCACCCCTAGATGTTATGAAATTTCATGAGTCCAATGGATTAAAAAATTTGTTGATCTAAGTATGGGTCATCATTTTATGAGAGTTAAAACTCACTTCATGAATCCATTGAGGGACACATGATGAATTTGTGCAAGGGGCATAAAACTCAAACTCAGTAGCATGTTGTAAGCTCTTGCGGGTGTGTTTTGGAAAGGATGGAAGGAGTACATTATCCATATTATCTTGGGTATATTTTTCCAATATTGATCATTTAATACCAGAATTACATTCTCGTATTGAGAAAAACCATATTTGTAGAAATCAACAAATAAAATGAGTTGAGGACCATAGACTTATAGGAGAAAGATGCCCCTAGCTATAATTTGATGTCATAAGTATAATAGAATTTATTATCCATTGATATGAGTCTAAGTTATCATTTTAATGGTTATTTTCAACTCACTTCTTGAAACCATTTAAAGGGACACAATGAATCTATGAGGGGAGCACAAGAACCAAATCGAGTAGTGGGATTGAGTGCCATAATATCTTGCAATTATGTTCAGGAAAGGGTAGTATAAGCATGTGATACACATGATTCAAGTTGGGTTCTCCAAGACACTTTAGTAAAAACTTATATGGTTTGTGTTATGTATATAAACCCTATAGAATAACACGATGTTGAAAATGATCAAGATTGTCATGGTTCTTGTTGTAGAAGACATGGAGAACTAGGTTTTCATAACTCTTGCTATAATATACATGTAAATCCTAGCATCAAAAATATGTAATTTCCATTGTGTGGAATATTTATACCTAATGAAGCATCATTTTCAAACTAATTGATCCACATATCACTCAATTACATCCAAAATTACTTATCTACTCATGTTTCATAATTCTGGTAGTTTTAAAAATCATGACACAAACTCCAAAAACTAGCTTTAAAGAAATATACTATACCATTAAAGGAATAAACCTATGAAAAGGATAAGGCAAAGGAAATATCTAAGTCGAAGAGGAATCCAAACCAATAATCAACATAGAAATCCTAGAGTTTGATAATTGTGAGGCTAGTGTTTGTGCTCTGAATGTAAAGCGTAACATCAAAAGATTGCAATGTCTTTCAATGTCCATTGAAGTGGAATATTTTGACCTTATGAAGTGTCATCTTAAAATGAAGTGATCCACATTTCCTTGCATGTAACAGAGTTCTAGTTTTGTATAGAGGAGAGATCATGGAACTAATTACCTTAGTACAAAGTATATTCATCCTCTATATGAGGCTATTGGGAGCGAAAAAGAGTTAATCGGTGGCAACTTTAATATTGATTTAGTAGTGGGTGAAGAAATCATGGAATTTAGAGAACATATTCATGGACTTACATATGAATTTGAATGTCGCAATATATGTGGATATTTTAATGATGTGATAAATCAATGCGGTAAGGATATCTCAATGAAATGCATCATCATGGCTCAACATGTTAAAAAATGAGTATATAGGAAACTTAACTATGGAAGTCGAGACAAAAAATAAGAAGTAAGGCAGGGAAAATGTGTTGTCTCCTACAAATGCCTCAACCACTACTAAGATAGACTATATGAATTATGTGGAGAAATTTATTTAGTGTGTACCAAAGAATTAGAAATTAAACTCAATTTTGAAGGGACAATAAGATGAAACCCCAACTTAACAAAACAAAGTCTATAAAAACTATAGGATAATTTTAGTCTTTTTCAAATTCATGAATAAAAGGTCTAACAACATTGTTTGGAATATGAAGAATAATTTGAAGCTCATGCCACCAATCACCTTAAATTGAGAGGAGAGAGGGTGGATTTAAGTGCACATGGGAAGGATTTAGTACACGATCTCTTATGTGATGCTAACGTTTGTGACTTGCATGTAAACACTAAGAATAACATGCAATTGAAGATGATTATGGTCATTGTGGATCTTTTGGTAGCATTGGGATTTGTGCCTTAGTAGAATAAATGGAGAACTAGATTTTCTTAATTAATCCTAATGTTAACCAATATTATATATAAGATAATATAGTAATACGTTAAAAAAGGAACTGCATTAGGGTTCATGAGGATGTTCATGGAGTGACTTTTCTTCCATAATTCTAGGGTTTTATTATGTGGTGATAGGAATTGTGTTATCTATGTAAACCATATATAATGACATGATTTTAAGTCGATCTAGGTTATTATGGTGCTTGTTGTTAAAATTCAGGGTTCAATAATATCTCTAAATGAAACCCCTATTATAATTTAGGAAATATAGATTTGTAGTGCCTTAGAAATGACACCCCCAATAGTTTTAGACTAATGCATTGAAGACTAACAAAGACAAATTGGGGGACTTAGGAAATGAAAAACAAGTAATAAAATCATGCTTGAAATAAGTCATTTCATCTTTCCAATTTGGTTGGTGGTGTCGAAAAACATCATTGTTCTTATTGATGGACCCTAATGTGCCAATGATTCTTTGTACAACCTAAGCACATAGAAGGGTATTAGTGTTAGGCTCGTGCACTAAGGAAATTTCTTTCATATATAAAGGATTTGAAAAAATAGCATAAAAATCCATATACCTCAATAGAGAACACAACATTAAACATGGCATGTCACCTCTCTTGTGTAATTACGTAAGGTAGTTCAGTAGACCATCTGGATCTTGTCCATGGTATCCCTCAATTTATTATTATGTAAGTGAGATAGGAAGTGGAGAAACCTACACCCCGTGATTCTTTAAAATTTCCAAAGCATTGCAAATTCTCTTCAATAACTATGCAAAAAATCATAATTAAAATAAATAGGTTAGGTCCCCTAGAAATAAAATTAGCTAAGATTGAATCATCATTGTGATTTTCTCACATCATACTTATATGCCATTGATAATGTTTTTATTTTAATATCTTGTGTATATTTATGGCATGGAAGTTAATGGAGCAACAAGGATTAGTGCTTACCTATCATTTTTTATTGGTTTAAGTTGTGTTGCATCACCATTTTGGTTTAAATATATTGCTATGGCATCAAAAGGGATTAACGCAATATGATATGGTTATGATATCATATGTTGGATATGTTAATTTATGTAGATAAAAAAAATCTGCATTTAAAAGGATGGACATTTATATGTTTTGCCACTATGAATACAACCATGGTTCAATACTTAGAAAACTTTAACATGTACTCAATGCACAAACTTATGGTTGACGTTCATGGGTTGAATTTTGGTATAATACAATGAGGTTTGCATTAATATAACATTTAAATGGCATTGCAACAAGCAATATGGGATATTTCATCTCCTTGCATGCATTTACCACTCTACATTTGATATGAATTACATGGTTTTTGATGAGGGTCGGATGTTTGAATAGTGGTTTAGATTGTATCTTGGGACTAACACAACCATTTCATTACCCCATGCATTTATGAGAAAATAAAGTGTCAAATTTGAAATTGGTTGGTCTTGGGAAGTTACATCTGTGTGCTCGAGAATGTTGTTGTTTGGTAAGTGTGTTGGTAACTTTGGCTCTACTCTAGAGGGTGTGGAACTATTTTGGCTCTAGAATATTAACCATTTCTCAAGAGGGTTTTTAAAAGTTATTCTACATCATTATACAAGGTTAGTACCCATCTCATTCACTATGATAGCATATTCTTTGGTTAAGGATTAAATTGGATATGGATTGTTATGTGTTTTCAAGTACTATATCCTTCTTTCTTTGGTCTTGGTTACTAAAGAAAATATTGAAAGATTGGTTGTTGGATTTTCACTATTATTTCCTCCATGTTCGCACTTTCCAAAAACTCTCTTCCCCCATAAATGTATGCTGCTTCATTTGATAAAATAAGAAAAGGATATGGTTTATGAAACTTGTCTCCAATTTTCTCTACCCCTGATCTATTTTAGTCTAAAGATGTCGAAAATGGTTGCATTATGAGTTCTAGTTTATGGGCGGTCTTTGAAAATGGTTGTTGTGGTTTCTATGAAGAAACTGAGTTTGTCTATTTTTATAATCTGTGGGAGGCTTTGTTCAAAGCATGACCTATTTGTGGTTTTGATTTAGAATTTGTGAAAAATTGTGTATATAAAAATTATTTTAAATAAATCATCAAAATCTAGTATGGAGTTATTTGGGCATAGAATTTGAACAATGTTTTTTACTATAAGCCCTATTTTGGACCCTCAAATGGTCAAGTCCTATATCTCACTCCTTGTGGATTCAAATGTGGTTGTGGTTAACATGTGTTTGGTTTGCATTCTGATTCGAACCAAATAATGTTGATGTTATTATAAAATGTTTGAGGTTTTATACAAAGAGAAGGCAACTCTATTATTTATTTGTGAGTACCATTGTAGTTGAATTCTTTGTGTTGGAAATTATTGAAAGTTTGTTTGTTTAAAAGGAAAAACTTAAAAGAATCATGAATTGTTGTTAATTGAAAGTCATTGTTGCATGCTAATTTTTTGTTTGTTTAAAAGGAAAAACCTATATTTCTTAACATAATCATGAGTTGATGTTAATTGAAAGTCATTTTTGCATTTTATTAAGCAAGATAGCTCACTCACACTCAACATTGTTTTTTATATAGTTAAAGGTTTACAATTTACCATGGTAAATTCTTATAACCTAAAAGTCTTATTCAAAGTAATTATATGAAATATACATGGGATGTAGGGAAAAAAAGCATTTAAAAGAGGAAATATATGTGTATAAAGAATATCTAAATGAAATAAGAAAACACTAACTATGTAAAGGCCTTATAGAAATTTCTAAAATGAGATGCATGCATTGATTATCGACCATGTGTTGGGCATCAACCAGTGTTAACAATTTACAGCAAAATTCTATCTTGTAGCTTTGATGAACTGGTCCTAAAGGTTTAAAGATATAATTTTTTTGTAATAGATCCTTCAATATAGAGTATGGTCCCCTCCTTTTTTTCATTTGACATGTATGAAAGTATTATTGTTGTTAATACTTATATTTTTCATTATCATTTTACCATTTTTCATTTGATTTCATTTTCCCCTAAAAGGTTTCACACACTCCTTCCATGACTTCTCTTTACATAATGAGGGTTTGAAAATGAAAATGCAATACATAAATACCCTTGGAATTATTGGAAATTGTATGGGGCAGTTATGAGGCACGGTTTGATTTGAGAGATAAAGAAGTTTGATGTGTAAATGGTTTCATGTGATAGTATTTTTCATCATGTTTTCCTATATCCTATACATTTTTATGCTTTCCTATTTAAACATTCATATTGGCCATATTTAATACATTTAAAAAAAAGTGTAATCAATTTATTGTTTTGTGTATGATAATTATTATTATTGATGTTTTGATTTGGAATTTTAGATGAGTTTTTTCAGTGGGAACAACAGAGGAAATAGAGAAGGAAGGGGAAAAAGACCCAATTGATTTGGCAAGAAGGCCAAAACAAAAGAATCTAGTTCTATATACATTTTTATGTGGATTTGGAATAATTCGATTAGATTCCTCAAACTAGTCATATCAACCTTGGAAATCAAGTTGTCTTTCCTCCCCCACTAACTCAGCCTAATGATGTATTACAACCTCATCCTAGTATTACAAATATCCCTATCTCTCCTAGGCAACATACAAATGATGAATGAAGTCCTAAGATCTCCCAACTTACTTGTGGTATTGTGCATTGGCCTACCATGTCTATCCCAATCGAGTTGGAAAACTATGTAATCCCAATAATCACATTCACATAATCCTAGAAGAAAAGGGAAAGAAAACCATGGTTTAACCTAAATTAGGCTCCACTAATTCTACCTCCACTTCTAAAACCTCTACAGTTAAAGATATAGTGGAGGGAAAAGGCAGATGTCATTCTAAGACTTACACCCAAAGACACAGTGACATTGGTGCACAATGTTTTAGACATGATGATATGTATTGACATATTAATTTCATAACATGGATATTAATATATATATATATAGAGAGAGAGAGAGAGAGAGAGAGAGAGAGAGAGAGAGCGAGAGAGAGAGAGAGAGAGAGAGTATTTAATAAATGGAGAAAGAGTCTAGTAGGAACCCACCTACTTATATTTATATTTAATTAAAAGATTCATAGCCTATCACTTTCTCATAAAAAGGTTGATCAGTTTGACTTAATTTTATGTTCCTTCTATTCATAAGTTTTGAGTTTTCTCAATGTTGGTTAATCTGATTTCTCACAAAATTTAATGATATTTAATGATTACTGGAAGTGATATAGCATAGAATTTTGTTGTTGCTTTCTTTGGGCACATAGTAGCCATTGCATGATTCTTTTTTCATCTTGGAATCTACAGTATTCCTCTGATCCTAACCGTCACTAATGTTTGTAAGGATAGATTTTCATTAAGACTCAAATTGAACTTTAATAAAAAAATTATTTCTTTCTTTCAAACTTAGCATATTATTGCTTTGAGTTATTATTAGTTTATCCTTCATTTATTTGAATGTAATTTCAATTTCCTTATTCTCTGCATCTTAAATTATTTTTCTTCAATATAATTAAAAATTAGAATCTTATAAAGTAGAAAAGTGATTTCTAGACAAAGAGATCAAGTTCTCAATCTAGTTGTAAATTATCAAGGTCTTTATCACTCCATAAATTTCAATCAAATTCATGAGCGCTCTTGATTTTTGTAATTTCGTAGCACTCTTGGTTGGGGTGATCTCATAGCGCTCTTGGTCTTGTGATTTCGTAGCGCTCTTGACTGGGTTATGTCATAGCGCCAATGTGTTTCCATGACAAAAAGTTGGCATTTGGGAAAAAAATGTATAGTGTTTTTTTAAACAAATTCGATAGAAGCGCTGACAAATTAAATGGCGGGGAAGGTATTTCATTTTAGGAATTTTGCGTTGCCAAATCAATTTTCAGCAAAACTGAACTAGTGATTCTTAAAAGTTAATTGGTTTGGTTCAGATGTTAAATTTTTTCTTAAAAACTCAAGCGCGCTGATAGTTAATTTGTCAGCACTAGTTTAACGAGTTCAAAGGAAAGCACTGGCAAATTAACTGTCAATGTGACACTCTGTTTTTTCCTGTTTTAGCCATTATCTTCAAGCAGCGTTTTTGAACAAATGGAGATGAACTTTTGAAAACCAAAAGAGGTTTTTGGAGGGAACGAACCAATTAACTAAAAACTCCCTTAGTTTTATAACATCTCTCATGGTTTGAGAGATTCAAATGTTTCTCTGAGACCTATTTTTCCATACTTTTCAAAATTCGGTTTCCCATAAAAATGCCAAGTCAACAGCTGAAGGCCACCTCATCAAATTTGACTTGGGGATCATATAATATCTCCTCCTTGATTTATTTATTTTTATTTAGCAGGTTATAGATAGATGAAGAAGTTTGAGATCCATTACTTTTGGATCTTGAACAGTTTGTAAGTAATCTAGAAAGACTATCATTTATGTAATGTATAGGGTTGGGAATTTGAGAAAGAATATAATTTGTGTATGTGCTCAGTTTATGTTGGTTAATCATAGTTAACCAATGATCAGAAGAACGTAGTGTTTCAAGATGATAATTCATGTGTTGATATGTCCTAGTTTGTTTGTTGGTGAATGTATTTACCTCTATTATTTTCATTAAATGTTTCTCTTCGTTATGCTTGAATGAAGGTATTAAATGTGGAATTCATACTCCATTTTCATGCTTTATCTTTACCATTCAAGTATCACTTTTCTTATCTAAACTGAACATAATTATTCTATCAGATGCTTTGTTTTAAAACATTTTTTTGTTATTTTCTTCCACCACTCTCAATAGAAAATTTGTCTAAGGAAATGTCAATTATCTTGCTCCTAGCCTCTATCACTACAACTAGAACCCTAGTGACCACTGATTTATTTTCCATTTCTATGAATATATGCCCAAGGATACACTTTCTCTGGCTTACCATCGTTTCCAAAACCTAACTGAACTCACGATCTAGCCATTGTACTAGAGACACAACCAACTGCTGAGGTGACACTGGGTAGTTGAATTGTAAAGGAGATAGCCCTCTCCAGGTTGAAGGGGCTAGCCTTTGACCCTAAAGTTGGTTTAAAAGAGTTACCTTAGGGTTTTTTCCTTTAAATCCAAGGGAAAACTTGTGAGTGATAATATTTTTGCATCGTTGTCGGTATTAAAATAACGTTATTTTAGCATTTAATGCTCATTTATGTATGTCTGTGATCTTATTAGCAGTTTCTTATTAGAAACTTGTTGTTTCTATTTCTTAGTAGAAACTTGTTGTTTTTGTAAATACAGTTGTATTATTTATTGAGCTTCATTGTTCATTGTAATTCAACTCATTCATTGATTATGGTATCAGAGCTCGGGTATTTTTTAGAAAGAAAAAAAAATTCATCGTTTGAAAAATTTCGTGCTTCATTTCGTGCTCTCTAGGAGTCTGAATTTTTTTTGGGCATCACAGTCTGCCATCGCCATTTGCTGCTGCTATTGAAACCATTGTTGTTGCTGGTGGTTATGATTAGGATTTGAGAAAGGAGGGCCAACG
This sequence comes from Pinus tabuliformis, assembly GCA_031772625.1. Classification (NCBI taxonomy): domain Eukaryota; kingdom Viridiplantae; phylum Streptophyta; class Pinopsida; order Pinales; family Pinaceae; genus Pinus; species Pinus tabuliformis. The sequence continues at coordinate 770,727,968 of CM062805.1, forward strand.
CCTGATGTGGTTTGCATCATTCTTCTGCCCGAAGCTTACGCAAATGCCTCACAAATATCCTTAGCCTCCCCGAGAGCCTGAATTGAAGCGGACGATTTTTACTGAGGGGAACGATTTGGGTACAAGGAATTTGAATAAGCGGATGGTTTCTGCTGTTGAAAGTGGTGTGTGGGAGGAAGCCTGTGGACCTGTCTGCAGACGTCGAGCAGCTCTTTTTTTTTGGTGGACTGGGTCTAGGCGTTGTACGCCAACGCGAGTCGGGGAATTTAAATCTGCAAAGAGGGGAGGTCTAAGAATAGATCTGTTTAAGGCATGGTTTGATTCCTTTTGTTTGGTCTCTGCGATAACGTTTACGCATTGTTCTTCCCGTGCCCGCTCGATATTTGAACGTTGGAAGCACGACTAGCGATTTGCTCTGTAATCTGCGTAATTACGGCTTCCTTTGTGTTTAAAAGTTCTAGGTTCAAATTTCTATTGGCTCGGTGTCTACTTTGGTCTGGATTGGTAGTTAAGTGGAAAGCTTCGAGTCAGAGGTCTAATATTGTGAAAAATACCAGGCATTTTGACTTGACGACATGCGATCTATATTGCTTTTCAAGAAATACGGTGATTAAGGGTCTGCATATCCCAAATCTTGTTAGCTTGACATGAACTTCTGAAGGAGGACTTAGATTTCGATCCGAGGAATCAATATCTATTACAATCAGTGCCTGTTTTTTTGCAACGACCGGAAATGTCAATATAATTGGACATCTGTCATAGCCGTAATTCGATCGCTAGTCGGGTCTTTGCGAGGGATTGGTCTCGTTGCTCTCAATTAAGTCTGCACCTGTCAGATTTTGTCTGGATCAGTTGGCATCTGCATTGAAATCCGTGTCGGACTCCTTTGTTTTTTTTTGTCTTGGGAAATGTGCAAATGGCCTCGCTAACCAACCTCATGTTGGAAGGCAGTCAACGCTTTAATGACACCAATTATAACATCTAGAAACATAGAATGTTGACCATTTCTTAATATAGGCATCTTGACCAGCTCATTTTTGGAAAAGAGCTTAGTCCTGGTACACCTGGTGCAGATCAAGATAAGTTTGATGATCAAAATCAAGAGGCTGTTATGTTTCTCAAACTCTCTGTGGCCGATGATCAGTTACCACAGATTCCTTCTGGCAAGACAACTGCCGAAATTTGGCAACATTTGAAGGAATTGCACGAGACATCCGACAAGAGCAGAGCTTTCTTTCTAAAGAATCAGTTGTTCTCCATCATGATGGATGAACGTATGTCTTTACAGGAACATCTTAACAAGATTAAAGACATTCGAGATCAGCTCGAAGCCATTGGTCGAACCATGGAGGAAGAAGATATGGTAGTCATCACTCTGAAAATTCTACCAAAACCTTATGAGCACTTCATAGAAACATTCAACATTACCTCCACTAATGTTGATCTGAAGTTTCTGGAGTTATGCACCAAACTCCTGCAGCAGGATCATTGGAAACAACAGTTTGGTAGTGGTGCTTCATCAGCCTCCTCAGAAAATTCTTTTGCTACCAAATATCAGTCCTCTCAGTCCTTTCAGGAGAAAGGTTTTTCTCAGCCTTTTGATCCTGCTAAGAAGAAAAATGTGCATTGTAATTACTGTCACAAGTTCGGCCACATGAATAAATATTGCCGACAGAGGATTGCTTCTTAACAAAAGAAGCAGGGGGGGTCTCAATAGAAAGTGAATGTTGCAGAACATTCTGAGCAGAAGGACTCTGCCTTTTATGCCTTTATGGCTAAGAGGTCCTCAGATCATGCCCCATCTCCTGCCTGGTACATTGACTCTAGTGCATCACGTCATTTCTCACATAGGTTTGACCGGTTTACTGACTTCTCACCTTTCAGTGATTTCGTGGTATTCGGTGGAGGTGAGGAGTACACAGTGGTTGGCAAAGGTACAGTTCAGATCCAGTCTGATGGGTGTACACTCATCTTCCTAAATGTGTACCATGTTCCTGGTATGGAAATTAATCTGTTGTCTGTCAGCCAGATTATGAGGAACTCTCCTCAGCTCGATGTGGTGTTCAGTGCCCACAAGTGCTCCATTATTGACAAGGAAACTCGTCTTATAGTTGTTGTTGGCCTAGAGGATCATGGTCTATACAGGCTTCTTGACACTGGTGATTCTCCAGAAGCGGCTCTAGCAGCTCGTATTTCTCCCATCAACACTCTGTGGCATCAGAGATATGGGCATCTAAACATTCAGTATTTCTCTCAGCTATCTCGGGAGGGACTTGTGTCATGGTTACATGATATTCAAACTCAACATTTGGGAGTGTGCGTCGTCTGTCAAGCTGGCAAGCAACATCGGTCTTCATTCAAAGATGGAGAATCTTGGCGCACATCTAAGGTACTCCAGTTAATTCATGCTGATATTTGTGGTCCTATGAATACATCTTCAATTACTGGTTGCAAATACTTTTTTCTTATTGTAGATGATTTCAGTAGAAAGATGTGGGTGTAATTTCTAAAACATAAATCTAATATATTTAGTATCTTTCAGAAGTTTAAGTCCTTAGTTGAAAAAGAGTCTAGCTATAATATCATAACTCTTAGGAAAGATAATAGGGGGGAATTTTATTCTTCTACTTTCTCAAACTTCTGTGATACCCATGGCATCAAATGCTAGTTAACTACACCTTACACTCCTCAGCAGAACAGTGTTGTCAAACATCGCAACCGTACGGTTGTTGAAATGGCTCGTTCCATGTTACAATATAAGAGTGTTCCCTACAAATTTTGGGCTGAAGCAGTGTTTATTGCTGTCTATCTTCTTAACCGATCACCTACTCAGGCTGTTAAGGGGAAGACTCCATAAGAGGTTTGGTCTAGTCGTAAGCCTAAAATCAGTGACCTCAAAGTGTTTGGCTCGGTTGCAAATGTTTGTATTCCAGCTGCTAAGCGCTCTAAGTTGGATTCCAAAAGCCAAACACTCATGATGACAGGGTACAGTGATCACCACAAGGCTTACAGGTTGATAGATATGGACACTGATCGTCTTATCTTCAGTTGGGACATATTATTTGATGAAGACATAGGGTTCTTTCAATCCCCTCCTTCTGAGTAGTGTTCTGAGGATCAGCCTCACAGTTTTCTTCTTCCATTAGGTCCACCTGATGGAAGGGATGATGCAGCATCAGTATTTGATGATGCACTACCTAAGTTCCCTCCGAAAAATAATCCGCCTCTCGCTGCTCCTGTTGTTCCTGAGCCTCCTCCACCTACTCCAGATATTGGTTCTTCTACTCTCTGGCCTAAATGGTGGGCTAAAACTATTGGTGATCTCCGAGATAATGAGCCCCTTGAAGGTAGAACTTCTAGAAATAAGAGCAAACAACAGCCTATAGTAAATTTTTCTCTTATAGCTAACCTACACAGTGTTTTTGAGCCTCAAACCTATTCAGAGGCTAAGGGTATACCTGAGTGGGAATAGGCTATGGAAGCTGAATTCCAGAACCTTCAGAAGAATCACACTTGGATCCTTTCTGATCTTCTTGCAAGGAAGAATCCCATTAGCTGCAAATGGGGGTATAAAGTGAAATACAAAGCTGACATAACCCTAGACAAGTATAAGGCTCGCCTTGTTGCTCGAGGGTTCTCACAGAAGGAAGGCATAGACTATGAGGAGACCTTTGCTCCTACAGCCAAGATGAGTACCATACAGCTCGTCCTTTCCTTAGCAGCTCAATTCAGTTGGAAAGTCCATCAAATGGATGTAAAGAGTGCTTTTCTGAATGGTGACTTACAGGAAGAACTCTACATGACGTAGCCTCTAGGATTCAAGGTTGTCAGTCAGGAACAGAAAATCTGTAGATTAGCCAAAGCACTCTATGGTTTGAAACAAGCCCCTCGGGCTTGGTACATGAAAATTGATAAGTACCTAACAGATCATGGCTTTCAGTGGAGTCCATCTGATGCAAACCTGTACATCAAGCATACTGGTGATGATATTCTATTTTTGGTTGTCTATGTGGATGACCTGATCATTACTGGCAGTTTAGCACATTTGATCCATGGGATCAAAAAGGATTTGTACAGCACTTTTGATATGACAGTTTTGGGACTTCTTCATTACTGTTTGGGGGTTGAAGTCTGGCAGACTGAGAACAACATCTTTCTCTCTCAGTCCAAGTATGCCAGAAGACTTGTGGACAAGTTTAGAATGATGGATTGCAAACCTGCCACGACTCTTATGGAACCAGGACTCAAACTTTCAGCTTAGTCATCCTCACCAATTTTGGATGAATCTTTATTCAGGCAATTGGTGGGCAACCTCATCTACCTTACTACCACTAGACCTGATATCAGTTTTGCAGCGAGCTACATTTCACGCTTCATGACAGCTCCTAAGGTTGATCATTGGATAGCAGTGAAGCATGTGCTGCGTTATGTGAGTGGCACTCCTGATTATGGACTTTTGTACACTCAGAGTTCAGATCCTACACTCAGTGGTTACACAGATTCTGACTAGGCAGGTTTGATTGATGACTGTAAATCTACAGCTGGATATGTGTTTAGCCTGGGATCTCATGTTGTCACATGGACTAGTAAGAAGCAGCAAGCAGTGGCTCTCTCCGCGATAGAAGCAGAGTATCAGGGAGCAGTTAAGGCATCTTGTGAGGCAGTTTGGCTTCGATGTATTCTTGCCCAGGCAGGTCCTACTGCCTTGTTCTGTGATAACCAGGGAGTGCTCAAACTCACCAAGAATCCAGTCTTCCATGAATGAAAAAAGCATGTGGAACCCCATTGTCACTACATTTGACATCTTATTGAAGATGGATCCATTCAGTTGCTATATGTTCCCACAATGGAGCAGCCAGTAGACATCTTCACCAAGCCCCTTGGTCCTGATAAGTTTGTAAAATTTAGAGGTTCTATAAGTGTTGTAAATAGATTGAGCATTAAGGGAGGGTATTAGAATAATGCTATTTTAGTGTTTAATGTTCATTTATGTATGTTTGTGATCTTATTAGCAGTTTCTTATTAGAAACTTGTTGTTTCTATTTCTTAGTAGAAACTTGTTGTTTATGTAAATACAGTTGTACTATTTATTGAGCTTCATTACTCATTGTAATTCAATTCATTCATTGATTAGCTGGGGAGGTGAAGGATTCAAGTAAATTTCCCAATAGAATGATAAATATCCATACATTACCATTGATGGTGAACAACGATCAGACATCATTGAGTTATTCATCATTCACCTGGCGACTACATTGTCAAACAATCCAGAGATCAGAATTTTCATGGTGACTCCACTATCCAAAGGCTCAGTGTTGGGCTAATTTATAGAGTAAATTAACACAAGTATTTCATTATCAATCCAAGTTTGTAGAACTTAGAATCACTCCAAAACGTATGGATATCAACTATAATCAGCTTTAAAAGATAAGTTATGGAAACTGAAGGAAATGCAATTATAAACTAATTAGAAGTGCATATTACAAATATAAAATTCAACTAAGTAATTTCTAACTCATTATGTAATAAGTAGGAGAAGTGGCTCTAACTTAGGAGAACTGGATTTGTCCTTCTTCTAGAATACTACTTTATGAACAAAAATAAAAAATCACTAATGGACAATAGCTTAAGATGCATTAACATATAATGGAAGAGGCTCCTAACTAAGGAGGTCCTTGTTTTTCTTCATTGCAAATTCATTCATCATTAATGTCATTGTTAGAAAATTACAAATTCAGAATATTACTTGAAAGCAAGAAAGATGAATTTTAGTTTCTATTCATTAATCCAATAGAAGGAGGGTTCAAATTGAACATTGGGTTGTCCCTTCATATAAAGATGGTAAATAAATTAAGATTCATCAACAAACATAATAAATCATCACACATCAAATCAAGTAAACAAATCTAAAGCAAAACTAGTTTATGAAAATCAAACTAGATTAACCATGAAGTGTACTTCGCTTGGAGTGGTAGCCCTCCTCCCTTGTCTTGCACACTTGAAGAGACTATCAGCTACTGCAAACTCAGTCAATCATCCACACCATTGAACAAAATAATAAAGATAGAACAGGTTCTTCAAATTAACTCAAAGTATCCAGAAGTCTCAATATGAAATTATACAAACTCTACATATCATAAGCCTTCAATATTTTGGCTTAAATAGAAAAATATAAAACAAACTGATCTAAAATGTCTCTAACAGCTATATCTATCCATATCCCATATATCCAAGTCGAACTCATCCATCCTATCACTAAAAATATGGAAAATCCCATGAAATCATAAAACTGCCCTATTCCCTAGGGATTTCTTAAATGACTGGTCTTGTTTGACTAGCTTTGACCGGGCATATTTAAGCTTGTTTTGACTGAACCAATACGAGTTAGTTCAATCCTAGTTCCCAAGATTTCTAGAAATTTGCTCATCTCGTGCCCAAGTGTCCTACAAATATGACATCCATGAATCCATTACGGGAATTTTTTATTCTGTCCAAAAATTGCACTTAAAATTCAATTTTCATTAAAACGTCTAAAAATTGCAAAACTAAATTTATATACCTGAATATGCATAAATACATCAAAATGGGGTGTATACGATGGCAAATGGATGGATAATATAGAAGTTAAGTGTGTTTTCTTAAGCAAAATTGGATAAAAAACTAGGGCCAACATCTCCCCCTTGTTGATTCACAAGCATGTCCTCATGCTTGCTTCCTCCTCTTGGATATTCTAACTTTTGTTGTAAACCCTGTTCCTGATCTTGATGATTCATGTTGTGTTTTTTTTTTTTTTTCCTTGGGAAAAAGTCGTAATTTCTATTAAAGTTAAGAAATTACATTTTGCATATGTCGAAGCATTCATGTACAGGCAGCTGTGCCTACCAAGATCAGTCTGTAGTACTATATAAACTAAATATTAAAGCATTTTGTCTCCTCGCAGGGAGCTGTCCAAAACTATTCACTAACAGTGTTCAAAATAGGAGTCCATTGCTCTACGCAGAGAGCCATATATATCAAAAGTAAAGTGCTGTATAGTGCTAAATATGTAGAGGTATATACAACTATTGACAACAAAAATAAGCAAGTGAAAATACTGTAAGTGGTCTTTTATAGCCCATAGTCCATCCGATCATCAAAGGGTCTATGATAATACTGGTAGAATGACCCTTTGATTTCCTCCTGTATCAGCCAATTGTCTCCTTGTCTGTGCGCTGCCTCTTTGGAGAGTTGATCTACAATGGTATTTTGTTCCCTGTAGATATGACGACAAGAAAATGATTCAAATGAAGTAGTCAGCCTCTTTGCCTCATCTAATATGTGCCTCAATGAAAATGCATGACAATGAGATGCATCAGACAGCCAATTGCAAACTATTTTAGAATCACCAAATAGCTGGAGGTGTCGGCATTGTTTTTGGATGGCAAAGTGTATGAGGTGCTTGGCAGTGCACAGTTCAGCATAGTTATTAGTTCCTCTGCCTAGGTTTATTTGAATTTTGTAGCTATGAGTTTCATTGAGATATAATACAGCTCCTCCTCCACAGCCCACCTCTTGGGCTGAACCATCAAAAAAAGCCCATGGTTTGGATTTGTCAATATCCAATTGTCTAATGATGCGAGCAGGACCTGTGTGTTCTTCATCAGGTATCATGTTGTAATCCGCAATGGTATGACGAAGGATAGTAGGCCAGTGGGGGGCTCTGAGGTTGAAAATAGCCTGATTCCGGGCAATCCAGATTGCCCAACATGCAAGAAGTGGAATATTAATGGCTTTCCCCGAGTGTTCTTGGTTCCAGTTCTCCCATGCTTCCATTATACTGTGACCATGCCAGTTTTTCAATTGCGGGATATGAGCAGAGAGGTCGTGCCAGAAATGTAATGTGATACAGCAATTCAGAAATAAATGTAAAGTGCTTTCTTCCTCCCGGTGACAGAGATGGCAGCGGAAGGGCCCGTGGAAGGATCGCTTCATAAGATTGGTGCCCGTAGGTACTTTATCCAAAATGATGTTCCACATGAGCAGTCGTGTGCGCGGGGCTGATTTGAGTTTCCATAATGCTTCCATGAGGGATGAATAATGGGAGGTTTATGAGACTCCATGAGCTTTAGGTAGCCAAGCTTCGGGGTATATGTACCATGTTTTGCATGAGCCCAAATGATTTCATCAGGTCCATCTGTAAGTCTGATATGAGCTTGAGTGAGTGCATCCGTGTACTCTGCCCATGCATTGTGCCACTGAGCCGGAATATCTAATGCTTGTGCATTGGTCCAGGCTTGATGGAGGAAGGAAGAGTTTGCTTGATCTCCAATATGCATTATGTATGTGATACCTCTGTCATTAAGATGTCCAATGAGGCCATCTGGGAGTTCGCCTTGACCTTATGTTTCTCATACTTGTTTTTCCACATGTTTTTGTCTTTGAGCCACTTGAAAGCCTGTTTGCAAAGAATATCATTATTTCTTTTCAGTTTTCCTACCTCCTCATTTAGTTTTTCATTCTCCCTAGACAGCTTTGAATTATTTTTCTTATATGATTTGTTCTCTTCCTTCAAGTTCTTCTCTAAGATCTTGTTTATCTCTAATTGATCTGTCAGTTCTTTTATCTTGCTCAGTTGCAACTCTTTTTCTAATTCTTGTATATCCTTTGCAAATGATGTGGCCTCAACATTGTCATAGTATGAGTCTTTTTCCAATCTTTCAATTATGTCATCTACTTGTTTCTCTGTAGAACGTGTCTCTACAATCTATACTTCAGGGCATTTTCTACTTGTCTCTTTTGGGCTCTTTCTCCTATGCCTCCTAGGAGTGGATATGAAGGATGCCTCCTTCTCAATCATGAATGTATTGTGCTGCTTTTTGGATCTAGTTCTTGGATAGAGTGGTGAATTCATTATGCTTCTAGTTTCCTGAACTATTTTATACTTCTCTTTTATGGTTTGTTCTTCATGCTGATTTTGGACCCAAAATTCTTTCCACGCTATACCCTTAGCTCTCACTTGATATTCTACAAGAATTTTTATAAGTTATTGGTGATAAATTTGAGCTTACTTTGGTTTAGTTTCGTTTTTTACTGTCTCTATCATCTTAATCAGATCCCCAGAGAAGAAATATGGCAAGTTAATTTTTACTTCTCCTTTGATGTGTTGGAGTAGTCTGACATGGTAAAGATGTGCCACACTATGGCCTCTATCACATGTGAAAAACTTTTGAATGATTAAACTAATTCTCCCCAAGGCTCATTGAACCATTCCCTAGGTATGCCTTTGGTTATATCAAAGGTTCCCTTCCTATTCTTCTCTAAAAAGAAAGTCCATGCTTTTTCTTTGAAGTGTAAACCTTTATGATAGTGTTCTCATGTTAATGGTAGATCTAATGCCTGAGAGATGAATTATGGAGTCAATGCAATAGCTAAGTTTCCTACCATAGTTTGGTCTTGGGCATAGTTGTTTATAAAATCCCTCGTTATGCTTTCACTGTGCCCATTAAACTTCTGAACAAAACCTATAAGTCCAGCTTGATAAAAAAACCTTCATTACTTTTTTCTCCCACTGCTCAATCTAGAATTTTGGTTATCTTATTGTAGCAATGTGTTCTAAAAACCAATTGATATAACCCTCTACTTTCATCATTCTCATTTTGAAATTGAAAATAAAAACTATGCATGCATATAGATCTTTCTTAATTCATTCATATAGGGCTTACCTCCTCTCTGATACTCTTTTAAAAACAATGATGTTGACCTTGTTCAATCTCTGTTTTGCTGCAAAAATGGGTCACAAATCATTAAAAAAAAACATCTTGCCCATGTTTTTCTTTTTGTTCTCTGATTCACAAACCAATCTCTATTCTGTTTCAATTCATAAAATTCCATGCTCTGTGCATGTGAATGAAATGGTATTCTCATACATATCATTCATTGAATTATATTCACTGTTTATAGGAAAAGAAATCTTGTTTCTAAAATGAAAATCGAAACTATGTTTTGATATTGAATTTTTTTTTAAAAGAGATTCATGCCATAGTTCCTCCTGCCTTTCGATTTTTGTTTATGACTTTTTCCCTATTTTTAACAAATGCATTATATGACAAACTGAAGTGGTTTTTAAGCTCACTGTTTGTGCAATAAAACAACAAATAGTTCACTATTTTTTTATTATACAACACTCTGTTTCATCAACCAAAACTCGGTGATTTCGTGGATGAAATTAGAAGATCTGATTTGATTTACCTGCTTGTGGTGAAATATCGTGATTTCCTCTGAGTCGTGGCCTTATCTCCCTGCGTTTCATAATGTTTCTACTGTTAAAATCTACTAAAAAAAATCTTATGTATTTATTGATGGCTAGTCTAGATGAACGACGGCAGTGACAATTTTAAATGGTGGCAGTGGCACTAATTTATAACTTGGAGTTAATCTGGTGTTCTCATCAAAATCCTAGGATTTATTCATCGAAATATTCGTTGCATTTATGAAAAAAATATGGGTTTTTCTCTTACCTTCTTGATTTCCAAGATCTCTTTCACTTAGATTGTGTGTTCTTGCTACACGGTTGTCAGAACTCTTGGATTAACTCTCAGTCAACTCTGCTTGCTCTTCTTATATCTCCATTCCTCCACTGCTATATTTCATGCTTCCTTTTCTCATTTTGATTTCATTTGTTCCTACGTTTTTCTCCGTCGATGCGTTCTTCACTGGATATGTTGAATGTGTGTCAATATCTTGTACAGCATTCAACTTCCTCCCTGAGCCTACAAATGGCTATGATGGTGATGAAAATGCGTTTTTACAGAGGTCTGTGGGTTTGAAATGGCAGAGGCACAGAGTTTGTTTGGTTGAAATGTTTTATCTCTGTGTTTTCAAATTTGTTTGATCGTTTTTACATTCTTCAACCTCTGACTGAGACGCTCTCGTGGCTTAGTCATGTGTACTTGTTCCACAGTGTATACCTCCACGTTCTCAGCTTTACTCATTACCGTATACCATGTATGTTGTTCTACTTATGCCGCCATATACCGATACTGCCATACCTTTGCATGCCCACCGAAACATATTATGCTCCATCTTGTGCCCATTGAAATGTATCATAGTTTGATTGTCGTGCCCATTGGAATGCATCATGGTCTGTTTGCATGGCCTCATGCCCATTGAAATTCATGATGGCTCCATCTCATATCCATTCAAAACAAATTATGCCACCGAAACTCATCATAATACCATTTCATAATTTGTGTCTTATTACATTATTTGCATGTCTTCGCATCATTTGTCTCGGCCTTTCATTGCATCATTGTAACTTTAGGCTTCGTTGTATCATTTTGTTTTATGCGCTTTGGTTATGTCTTATCAAAATTCCATTATTTCAATTTTGTTATGACTTATATCATTTCATAATATGCGCTTTTTCATTATTTTTAATTTAATTTTAAAATGACCCTAACATGGTCATATTTAAAATTAAATTTTATGATACTAACTTTTGGTTTTATGGTTTTGTAGGTCAATCTAGGGTTTGACTATTGAGCCCTCTATTTCTAATCCATTTGCTTTAAGAAAAATGTCTAGGGTTAATATGATGTGGTATATGGAATATGAAATGAATATGTGGTATATGGAGAAATATGGTATATGGAATGATAATTAAATGGGTAGGATAATGGATATGGAAATGAATAGGAATAGGAATATAATGAGTAAAATAATGAAGGTAGTGAAATGTAGGTAAGATATGCATATCAAGTATTAAATTAATCTTAACAATCTCTAGAAAAAAAAATTAAAAAAATTGTAAGAGCAAAAAAAAGTTTACTCACTATACTTTACTCCCATAAGGTATTTGATGATGTCTTCTGGTCAAATGATAGGTGATAATGTCTTTGATGGCTCTTCTAGGATAGATTGCAATGTAGATTTATTCCTGCTTCATCTTTTCACATCCATCATTGATTCAGGATCTTTGATTGTTGATGTTGTTCAGGTCCCTTCTACAATTTGTACTGGATGATTCAGGTCCCTTCTGACATGTATTTTTGTATGTAGCATTTGTCATGTAATACATGTTTCTTCTAACATTTCAGGTCCCTTCTACACAATATTTTCAATGATGTTTCAGGTCCCTTCTGACATACAATTCAAGTTCCTTCTTCAATTCAGCTGCTCAAACTAAGTTCCTTTTGCAACTTCCCCCTTGCTTATGTGAAGACTTGTCCTCAAGTCTTGTATTGTTTTGGAGGATTATTTCTGCAAAATCAAACTGAAGTAAGAGTAAAACAAGATTGAGAATTCATACAGGCCAAACTTGTTGGTTTTCCTCCATGAATTCAAGTTTGCTTTGTGCCAGTTGCCTGGGTTTTCACAAGCAAACTTATATATATATATATATATATATATATATATATATATATATATATATATATATATATATATATATATATATATATTATTGTTCTTCTGGACTAATGGAAGGCATATTTCTATGTTGTTCCATTATTTCCAGATCAATATCTGTTGAATTTTTTCATAAAATCTTCTCTATTTATAGCTTATTGTAAGCTTTAAGCCTATGTCTGTTAATTACAAATGAAATAAATTCTTGATCAATTGTTTTTATTTTGACAGCTCCATTATCAAATATCTCTTCTATCTCATATGGCCCCAGCCAATGAGTTGTAAACTTTGCCTTGAAATCTTTAAACTTGGAGTCAAAAAATAATGCTCAGTGTCATTTTTTGAATGTTTTGTTCTTGATGAATCGATCATGCCATTTTATCCTTCGCTGATGCACAAGAGATGCGTGCTCCACTGCTTGTTGTCTTATTTCATCCAGTTGATTCAATTCCATTACTCGTTGTTGTTGTGCTTCAAATAATTCCATTTCCAGCTTTGCTGCTAATTTGAATGTGTGTATTTGAAATTTTATGGGTAACAGAACTTCTTTTCCATACACTAACTGATATGGACAGAACCCAGTCGTGTTTTTCCATGTTATCCTGTATGCCCATAGTGCATCTCTCAATTTATCTTAACAGTCCTTTCTATTCATTTGTACTGTCTTCATCATGATATTCTCTAGGACTTTGTTTGTTGACTCTACTTGTCTGTTTGCTTAAGGATGGTACGGAGTTGATTTCCTACGTTTGATCTCGTACTTCTCCGTAAGGTCACGGACAAGTTTGGAAGTGAATTGTATGCCTTAGTCAGTTACAATATGTCTCGATACTCCAAATCTGACAAATATTTCCTCGAAGAGGAATGTGACTATTGTGTCTTTTGTTTCTCTTTCTACTGCCTTTGCCTCAACTCACTTAGTAACATAGTTAGTACATACCAAGATGTACCTCTTCCCATTTGAAGGTGGGTTTATTGGTCCCACAAAGTCTAGAACCCATTACTCAAATGGCTCTATGAGTACTTGTGGCTTAAGTGGCATTTCATCTGATGTTATTGGCCTTCCTACTCTTTGGCAACTGTCACACCTTTTGACATAATCTTTGGAATCCTTGAAGATTGTTGGCCAGTAGTAGCCAAGTTTCAGCACCTTGTAAGTTGTTCGCTTGTTTGCAAAATGACCACCACAGGGCTCATCATGACATGCTTTCAAAATTTCTAAGATTTCATCTTCTCTAACACATTTTCTTATTATCATATCAGAACTAGTATAAAAGAGATCACCATTAATCCAGCTATATCTAGCACTTTCTCTAATTATTTTTCTTTTCTGTTTCTTTGTGAAGTGGGATGGTAATTTTCCAAAAGATAAATAGTTTTCTATATCTGCAAACCATGGTGTTTTGACAGTTATTGCAAATAGATTTTCATCTGGGAAATTATCTGAAACAGGATTCGGATCACCAAGTGTATGAAGCCTTGAAAGAAAATCAACTACTTGATTGTCTTTACCTGGTCGATCTTGAATTGTAATGTTAAATTCTTGCATTAACAATAGCCATCTTGTAATCTGCCATTTGTGATTGCTTTATTCATTAAGTATCTTATGGCTAAATGGTCTATGTGAATGAATACTTGATAGCCTATTATATAATGTTTGAATTTATTTACTACATGTATTACAGCTAACATCTCTTTTTTTGTAACTGTGTAGTTCAGTTATGCTAGTGTTAAGCTTTTACTTATGAAATATATAGCATAATTGAACTGGTTTTCTTTCTGTCCAAGTGATGCGCCTATGGTTGTATCAGATGCATCAATGGAGATATGAAATGGCAAAGACCAATTTGTTCCTCGAAGAATGGGGGCAACTAATAGTTTTCCTTTTAATATTTGGAATGCATTTTGACAATGATTTGTCCATTGGAATTCAACATCTTTTGCAAGTAACTTGAATTGAGGCAGAGTTATTTTACTGAAATTTTTAATAAATCTCCTATAGTAGCCTGCATAACCCAAGAAACTTCTTACTTCCTTTTGATTTGTAGGTGGCATTAAATTCACAATGACTTGTATTTTTGTTGGGCCCACCTTAATTCCTAATGAAGAAATGCGGTGCTTCAACACTATCCCTTATGTTAACATCATATAGCATTTTTCATTACTTAGGGATAGATTTGTCTCTATGCATATTTTCAAAAATTTCCCAAGATTTTTCAAACAGTCATCAAATTTGTTTCCATATACAATGAAATCATCCATATGGACTTCTACACATTCATGGATCAGATCAGCAAATATTGCAAGGACTGCTCTTTGGAAAGTAGCAAGTGCATTACACAACCCAAAAGGTAAAACATTGTATGCATATGTTCCCCATGGGCAAGTAAATGTTGTTTTGTCCTCGTCTTCCAATGCTATCCTAATTTAATTATCCCCACTAAATCCATATAGAAAAGAAAAGAACTTCTTCCCAGCTAATAAATCTAGTACCTAATCAATAAATGTTGGCGGGAAATGATCTTTTAATGTGGCTTTGTTTAATTCCCTGTAATCTTCACATATCCTCCACTTCCTGTTTTTCTTTGGCACTATCACTAAGGGAGAAACCCATTGACTCTCAGAAATAAGATAGATGAATCCAACTTGTAACAGTTTCTGTAATTCTTCTTTCACTATTTCCTTTATCATGGGGTTCATCCTCCTTTGAGGTTTCCTTACTAGTTTGATATGATCATCAGTATAGATGTGGTGGATACATGTGTTAGTATGAATCCCCGCAATGTCTATGTAATCCCAGGCAAAAGCTTTGGAATATTTCTTTAACAATGATATTACCTCTTGTTCTTGTGATGATTGTAAGTTATTACCAATGTTCAAATTCTTTCCAAGATAAATTTCAATGACTTTACTTTTTAAATTGGTAATTGAGTTAACAGGAAAAATATTTGTGAATGAATATTGCATGATTGTATTGTGCAGGTATCCTGAAAACAATGATTCAAAATATTACTTGCAGCTTTATACTAAGTTACTCTAAGCTACTATGAAATATCTCATTCTGAGATGAAAAGGTCTAATAAATCTTCATTGTCTTATTCTTCTCTAAGGTCAAAGACTCAGTTAATACTAAGAACTGATTTAGTTTGTTGTTGTTCTTGTCCTTTAAGCCATGATAATAAAGAAGGCTCTTGTGCTGGAGAATAAAGTTTGATGTGCTTTCTTTCATCATCAAGTGCAATAATCATACTCCCCAATTTGCACCCAATAAAGGCATCTATGGTGGCCAACCACAATCTGCCTAAAATTAGAGGATGTCCTCCTAAGTTTGTTTTTGACTGCAAAATGAGGAAGTCTACAGGATACTCCCATGAATCCAGAGATACAATGATAGCTTCTAATATTCCTTCGAGTACAACCTTAGATCTATCTGTTAACTCTAAAATGGTAGTAGTAAAACTAATATTGTTTAAGTTTAAATGTTTCATGGTCTCTGTAGTCATAACATTTATAGCTGCTCCCAAATCTATTAAAGTGTTTGGAACTGAAAAATTATTAATTGAAATAGTAACCATAGGGATATCAAGGTCAATATATTTTTTGACTGTTGTCTTTATAGACATTAGGCTAGCTAGTTTTCCAATTACTTGGATTGTAGTAGTCCTTTTTCTTTTTACTAGTTTTCTTGATGCATAACTCCTTTATTGTTTTAGCATAAATTGGAATTTATTTTATTGCTTGTAAGAAAGGAATTTTGACATAAGTATTTTTCAGTTCACCCAAAATATCAAATTCAGGAAGAGACATTTGAATTTTTTGCTCTAGTAACCTCTCTAGATAGGGTGGTGTTTGAGTTATTATAGTTTTTCCTTTCTGATTTTGATTTTATGAATGTGATGTTTGAGGTTGTTCTCCTTGTTTAGTTGGTTCTTATATGATCAGAGGAGAATTTTTATGCAATACTTTCTCAGGCCTTAAATGGACATCATTTACAGGAAGAATGGAGTATGTTGGAAAATATGTTGCTTCTTCCACATTGTATGCAAGTTTATCCATTTCGTTACTCAGATTTGCTATTGGTTGAGTTGGTAGTTGAGTTGGTCTAGGCTAGTTCAAAGGCAATTGAAGCTACTGCAATTGAGTTAGTAATGGTGCATGATTTTGTTGTGGAAATGGCATGGGTTTTGGATACTGTTGGAACTGTTGGTATGGAAATGGTTGTTGATATTGTTGCTGGTATTACTATTGGTATTGTTGAAGATACATTTGTTGAGGTGGCTGGTTTCCATAACTATATCCTCTCCAACCTTGTGCAGGTTAGTTTTAATATTGTTGTGGAGGCCAAGCTTGCCATGACATTAGGGTATTCCAAGAATTTTGAGGAAGATATTGATAGTTTTGTTGAGGGAATTGTTGAGGAATCCTTGGCTGCCAAGGTCTTCTTGGTGCCACATCATAAAGGCCATGTGCCCCTTATACTTATTCCATTGGATTAATTTTCAATTCTTTCAACTTTAGACAGTTTTCCATTGAATGGTGTTTTGCGCAAAGGTTGCATACCTAAATACTATCCAAAGGACATTCTCTTAATGGGTGTTTCTTCCTACATTTGGGACAAAAGATTACTAAGATTTGTTCGTGTTCTTCTTTCTTTTTGTTAACTTTTAAAACATCTACTTGTGTTTCTAATGTGATTAGAAGATCAGTTTTGAAGTTTTCCAGCAAGCTCCCTATCTCTACTCTTGTTACCCCTCCTATTGTTGATTTTGAAGCTTTTGAACTAATATCTCTCATTCCAATTTTTGATCTTCCTCTCGAATATTTTTGACATAGATCTTAAATTTCATGAAATGGCAAGTTTGAAATATCACCCTTTCCCATTACATTCAAAATTTCAAGATATTCATCTCCTATACCTATAAGAAAGATTGTGTGGATGGTATCGAAGTTCAGAGAGTGTTGTTTAGATTTCTGAAGATTGTAAGAAAATCTTTCCAATTACTCTTCCAAACTTTCATCTTCTTGTTGTGTCATTCTAAAAACATCCTCTTTTGAGTCCCTATGCCTACAATAGGCTTGATACTTTTTAAGAAATATTTTCTTCATGTCATCCCAAGAAGTGATTGTACGTTCCCCTAAACCCATAAACCATTTTAATGTTGTTGTTTTCAAAGTAGCAGGAAAGAGGTGAAGCTTGTGTGTGTCATCTGTGTATCCATAAGTTCTACACATGATATCAAGTTCAAACATAAATGAGTCGGGATATTTTTTTGATATTCCATAAAATTTAGGCAATACAAAAGGTGGAATGTTTTCATTTTCACTTCTTCTCCTAATATTGCACTTGTATCTAATATTGGAAAGCCAAAAGTAGCTTCTTGATCATCAATATTTTCTTGTTCATTATCATTTAGTCTTTTGTTATCATACTCTGTTTTTATTTCTTCTTCCCTTTTTCTTTCAGCTTCTCTTCTTGCCTCTTCCTCTCTTTGTCTTCTCCATTCTCTCTGTTTTTTTTCATATTGAAGTCTTTGTTTTGGAGTGAGGATAGTGGATCCTTGCCCTTCTTCTCTCATAGTTTCAACTATTATAGCAACTTGAGATTCAAGTTGTTGTTTATTTTCGAAAATAGGTTGATCTATTGGCTCAAGAATGGGTTGATATATTTGTTTAACAATTTTCCTTGTTCCTTTTTTTTTCCTGTTGATGTTGCTTTTGGGATTTGTTTCCTTTTTACTTCCAAGTCTAACAACGTTTGTCGTTCAATTAAAGTCAATCTTTGTCCTGTTCTTTGCTTCTCCTCTAATTCTTCTAGAGTTGGTTTACGAGCAACCGATGTAGTTAGTTCTGATGGTTGAATTTTTTGGGGGTTTTGCTTGATGAATCTACCTTTCTGATCCCTATCTCTAGGCATCAAGAAACATAACTAAAATAAATATAACATAACTAAATTTTTGTTGTTTTTGTTGTGTTTTTATTTTTTTTAATTTGTTTTTATCCTCTAATTGACTATGTTAATGAATTCTTCCCCGGCAACGACGCCAAAATGATGGGCTAATTTATAGAGTAAATTAACACAATTATTTCATTATCAATCCAGATTTGTAGAACTTAGAAGCATTCCAAAATGTATGGGTATCAACTATAATCAACTTTAGAATATAAGTTATGGAAACTGAAGGAAATGCAATTATAAACTAATTAGAAGTGCATATTACAAATATAAAATTCAACTAAGTAATTTATAATTCATTATGTAATAAGTAGGAGAAGTGGCTCCTAACTTAGGAGAACCAAATTTGTCCTTCTTCTAGAATACTACTTTATGAACACAAATAAAAAACCATTAATGGACAATAGCTTAAGACGCATAAACAAATAATGGAAGGGACTCCTAACTAAGGAGGTCCTTCATGTTCTTCATCACAAATTCATTCATCATTAATGCCATTGTTAGAAAATTACAAATTCAGAATATTACTTGAAAGAAAGAAAGATGAATTTTAGTTTCTATTCACTAATACAATAGAAGGACGGTTCAACTTGAACACTGGGTTGTCCTTTCATATAAATATGATAAATAAACCAAGATTCATCAACAAACATAATAAATCATCATATATCAAATCAAGTAAACAAATCTGAAGCAAAACTAGTTTATGAAAATCAAACTAGATTAACCATGAAGTGTACTTAGCTTGGAGTGGGGGGCCTCCAACCTTGCCTTGCACACTTGAAGAGACTCTCAGCTACTGCAAACTCAGTCAATCATCCACACCATTGAATAGAAAAATGAAGATAGAACAGGTTCCTGAAATTAACTTAAAGTATTCAGAAGTCTCAATATGAAATTATACAAATTCTACATATCATAAGCCTTCAATATTTTGGCTTAAATAGAAAAATGTAAAACAAATTGATTCAAAATGTCTCTAACAGCTATATCTATCCATATCCCATCTATCCAAGTTGAACTCATCCATCCTACCACTAAAAATATGGAAAATCCCATGAAATCATAAAACTGCCCTATTCCCTAGGGATTTCTTGAATGACTGGTCTTGTTTGACCAGCTTTGACCGGACCTGTTTAAGCTTGTTTTGACCGAACCAATAGGAGTTAGTTCAATCCTAGTTCCCAATCTTTCTATAAATGTGCTCAGCTCGTGCCCAAGTGTCCTGCAAATATGACATCCATGAAGCCATTACGGGAATTTATGATTTTGTCCAAAAATTGCACTTAAAATTCAATTTTCATAAAAACATCTAAAAATTGCAAAACTAAATTTATATATTTGAATATGCATAAATACATCAAAATGAGGTGTATATTATGGAAAATGGATGGATAATATAGAAGTTAAGTGTGTTTTCTTAAGTAATATTGGATCAAAAACGAGGGCCAACACTTTGTAGCCTAAAGACTTTCTTGGCGACTCCACTGCTTCAAGGTGGATCACGGATATAAAAGTATGCTCCAATGAAACACCCTCACATTCTTGGTTTTCCAAACTATATTCCTCGCATAGATTGGTAGGCATAGCTGCCAATATTTAAAGGTCATAACAGCGATGATGTTGCTCTTAATTTGATTAGATTTCATATGCATGTACAAAAGCTTGGAGTTAAGTTGCATGAGGATTCTTTGATGAAAATGTTCATGGTTTCTTTGGAGGGAAATGCAAAGTTTTGGTATGAGAAGTTGCCCCATGGTAGCTTGTATTCTCTTGAATATTTTCATTTAGTATTTTATGAGGATTTTAAAGAGCGTTATCTTTCCTTGTTGCTGATCAAAAATTGTTGTACAGATTTTGAAAGCTTCATTAAAGATCTGGAAAACATGTATGGTGATGAGGAGTTAATGGATGAAGAGATTCTAGAAGTTTTGCATGAAACCCCTTTTCAACATCATGAATAGAATTTGAAAGTTAGTTGTCATACTCAAGAGATTTTTCAGCAAACAACATTTTCTCCCTTGGCTGAAAACAAAACTGATCAGGATCTTAGTGAGCACAATCATGTTCCTTTTTTCTGTGGGTGATAAAGATATGCAACAAGTTGATCAGTTTTCTTGTGATCATGAGTGTGAGGAAACCATTCAAAATGTTTTTCAACTCATTCATTTTCAGAATCCTTATGTGAAAATCAAGGTTTTGACATTACATGCATTGAAGCTTTCCAATCTTTTTTCAAGCCACTTACCCAAGCAAACAGACATGAGGGTTCATTTTCAGATGTTTCTCAAACACGTAAGATTGTTTGTTCATCTAATTTTATTCAAGAATATACAAATCTTGTCCTTGTTTGCTCATCTAATTTTATTCAAGAATATACAAATCTTGTCCTTGTTGTGGATGATGAGAATGATGAACAGTTTGCCACCATTTTATTCAAGGGTGATCAGTTTCAGCACATAGACAAACCAACATTTCAGAATGAGGTCTTTTTCCTACTTTTAATCATCAAGAATAACTAGTGTTTCATATTTTTTATGATCCTTTGGCTAGATTGTTGCGGTCATCAGAAAATTTGGAGCTTGTTTTGTTTTCCAGCACAGGTTTTGGATTTAGGTTTCATTTTGCGTTGCCAACGTTTACATATTTTGTCTACTTATAGGTGATGTGAGAAAAATTCTAGTGAGTAGCCATCTCATTTCATGGTTGCACTGGAAATTCCATATCACCTGATTGGGCAGAGACTTTCAGCAAGTTAGAGTAGGAAAATAGCATGCAATAAAATTGTTGGGGCAAGCATGAATTTCAGTTTGGTTTTCAATAGTAAGTTTTTTAGTTCCAATTTTTAGTTTGTAGTAAGCAGTGTGTGGTTTTCAGTTGCATAGTTAATTGGTTGCAAGTTAGGTTACAGGTTGCAGGATAGAGGTTGGGAGCAACCCAATGGATTAGGAAATTGGTATACGATTTATTTTCTGCATTGCAGGAAGGACAACATCCACATTAGATTTTGATGCTATCACTCCAAAAAATTTGTTCAAATTCATGAGTGCTTTTAATTTTTGTAATTTTGTTGCACTCCTAGCTGAGGTGATCTCACAATGCTCTTGGTCTTTTGATTTTGTAGCACTCTTGACTGGGTTATCTTGTAGCACCAATATGCTC
Source organism: Pinus tabuliformis (assembly GCA_031772625.1). Classification (NCBI taxonomy): domain Eukaryota; kingdom Viridiplantae; phylum Streptophyta; class Pinopsida; order Pinales; family Pinaceae; genus Pinus; species Pinus tabuliformis. Next base: position 770,749,467 of record CM062805.1, read on the forward strand.
TCATGACAAAAATTTGGCATTTCGGTAAAAATTTAGAGTGTTGTTTTAAACAAATTCGATAGAATCATTGACAAATTAAGTGGCAGTGAAGGTATTTCATTTTGAGCGTTTTGCACTGCCAAATCAATTGTCAACAAAACCGAATCAGTGATTAGCACATGCGTGTTATCCCAATTAAAGCTTCAAAGGTAATTGGTTTGGGTCGAATGTTAATTTTTTTCTTAAAAACTCATGTGTGCTAACAGTTAATTTTTCATTGATAGTTTAACGAGTTGAAAGGAAAGCGTTGACAAATTAATTGTCAGTGTGACACTCTATTTTTTCTTGTTTTAGCCATTATTTTTAAGTGGCATTTCTGAACAACTAGAGATGAATTTTTGAAAACCAAAAGATTTGTCTGGAGGGAACAAACCAATTAACTAAAACCTCCCTGATTTTTCTAATATCTATCATGATTTGAGATATTCGACTGTATCTTTGAGGACTATTTTTCCATATTTTTCGAAATTCAGTTTCCCATAAAAATGCCAAGTCAACAACTGAAGGCCACCTCATCAACTTCGACTTGGGGATCAGATATTATCTCCTCCTTGATTTATTTTTTTATTTAGTAAGATATAGATAGATGAATAGGTTTGAGATCCATTATTTTTTTATCTTGAATAGTTTGTAAGTAATCTATAAAGACTATCATTTTTGTAATGTATAGGGTTAGGAATTTGAGAAAGAATTATTTTTTTGTATGTGATCAATTTATGTAGGTTAATCATAGGTGACTAGTGATCAGAAGAACATAGTGTTTCAATCTGAGAATTCATGTGTTGATATGTCCTGGTTTGTTTCTTGGTGAATGTGTTTACCTATGTTATTTTCATTAAATGTTTCTCTTCTTTATGCTTGAATGAAGGTATTAAAGGTGGAATTCATACTTCATTTTCATGCTCTGTTTTTACCATTCAAGTATCACTTTTCTTATCTAAACTGAATAAAATTCTTCTATCAGATACTTTGTTTTAAAACAGGCTTTTGTTATTTTCTTCTAGCACTTTCAATAGCAAAGTTGTCTAAGGATATGTCAACTATCCTGCTCCTAGCCTCTATCGCTACAACCAACATCCTAGTGATCACTGATTGATTTTCAATTTCTATGACTCCATACCCAAGGATACAATTTCTCTGCCTTACCATCGTTTCCAAAACCCTATTTAACTCGTGATCTAGCCACTATACTAGAGACACAGCTAGTTGTTGAGGTGACACTCGGTAGTTGAATTGTAAAGGAGAGAGCCCTCTCCAGGTTGAAGGGGCTAGCATTTGGCCCTAATTTGGTTTGAAAGATTTACCTTAGGGGTTTTTCCTTTACAACAAAGGGAAAACTTGTGAGTGATAACAAAGGCCATAATCCCAGAGTTACATTCCTGACTATCTTGTCTATCCTTGCAAGATTTGAAAATGTAACACGAGAATTATTGAAACTTCTCATCGTCAAAATTCTTTTTGGTGATCATATTGGGGAGTTATTTTACTCTGGTTCTTTCATTTTGAATTTTTTTTTTAACTTATCTTAATTATCAATAATTGGATATAGGATTTCACTTTCTTGATTAGTGAAGTATTACTTTTAGTTTATTTGATCGCATTCCTTAAATTTTGATTTCTCATGAACAAATTGAAAGATGTTGGGACTTTATAGCATGGGATATTGAAGTCCAAGAATGAAGGGGAGCCTTGTAGAGATAGGATCATAATAAAAACAACATCGGTAGATTGACTTATGTCCAAGCAGTCTCATACTTCATGAAGGATAAGATGTGAGTCAACTGGAGTTGACCCTTTGGTTGAAATTAGGAGACGTAAAAATATTTGGATAATACGTGAATAAAGCTTAGAAAATCTTTATCTGATTCTAAAGTTGAAGTAACTAGTGTATTTAGAGTTCATTCTCCATAGGAAATCATAATGACTTCCTTTAGGAGTTCTAGTACAATTGCTACTTCTCAACCCTCTTCTTCTGCTTTAATTGGAAGTATATATAGTAGTTTTAATAATGTTCAATCAACAACAAATTTGACCAAGGTAATTAAACAATATGGCTTATTTAGATTTGAAGAAGATCCAAATGGAACTTTGTGGAATGTACCTTCTCCTCTTAATTTAACCTTGGTAACAAATCCTCTTCCTAAATTCAAGGATCATTTGCCAAAGTTTTATAGGACAAGAACTATCTTAGTAAATGAATATTTGATAGCTTTCTCAAATTCTTGTCATAATATTGGGGCAGATTACTATGATACATGTATGCACTTTTTGTCAATTATTTAGAGGGGAAAGTTGTTGATTTATTTGAGTTACCACCCAATATCTTTTAAACTTAGGTTGAATTGTGTTATTTCCTTAAATCAAATTATGGGAAAGCTCAAAGCCTGGTCTATTTTTTCTATGATTATAATATTATTTTCTATAATAAAAGTGAAACTAACAAATCCTTTAATTTACATTTCACTAAGTTGTACAATCAAATTCCTAAAATAATCAAACCTCAAAATCAAGCTACCTTGATTCATTATTACAATTCATTACTTTCCTCTAATCATCTTAGGTTGGAAGAAAAGAATTCTAATAGTCTTTCTTCAACTTTGAAAACTTGTTTAGAATTTGAAGAGTAGTTTTTTTTTTGGTAGGTAAGACCCATGGGGGATTTGAACTAGTGACCTATCACAAGGAGTGCCTTAACAATGCACCCATTCACCATCAATCCAAAGCCCCATGGGCGAAGAGTAGTTAAATAAAATGGGTCTACCAATTAACGATGCAAATAAACAAATTGATATATCTATTGTATCATAGTTTTTTCGAGACACGAATAATTATATGATTGCTTTTGAAAGGAAAGGCATTGATTCTACTTTGATAGATCCTTTGATAGGAACCCAATTTAGCATCTTTTAGCACCTATCTAAGACCTCTTTGCAAAAAAAAAATTCCCATTTTCACCTCATTCCAACTACATGTTTGCCCATATGAATGCATTCTAGTCAATTTACATTTATTCTCTTAATATTCCATTTTAATGCTTATTCTTAAGCATTTAAAGAGATAATTAACTTTCTACACTAACAAATGGTATTCCAGAGGAAGAGTTGTACAAGTTCCTCTAGATAAGAGCAAGAGACAAGAGTTGCAACTCACCATGGATAGTTGTTGCGACTCCCTATTTTTGGGTGTTACAACTCCTTGTTACCATGTGTTGCAACTCCTAGTTACTAAGTGTTGCAACTCTCGATTGGAAGGTGTTGCGACTCCATGTTGCTAGTTGTTGTGATTCATTGTTTTCGAGTAGTATTGTAATTCTAAAGTGTTGTGACCCTAAGATGATGACACCCATGTTGCAAATTTGAGCTACGACACGTGTTAGAACACTAAAATGTTAATTATCATGATGTGACTCCTTATTTTTGCAACTCTCCTCAACGTCATTGTTGCAACTCACTCTAAGAGTAGTTGCTGCAACTCTAGACAATTGTTACAACATATCATCTCAGTGCACAATTGTCACCAATGAAGTTCCCCTATTGATCAACCAACCAATATCCTAATGTAGGAAAGTGACAAGGAAAATTGGTCACTCCAGAAGGAAAGCATGACCTAGGTACCACTTGTCACACAATTGATCAAGTTAGCATTTACCTGACTTTCTACCTCATGAAGGAAAATTGTTGTAAATAAATGGAACAGTGATATTTCCGTGATTGTCCATTGAACTCTTAATATTGTATAGGCATTTGTATAAGTAGGACAACCAAATATGGACAAGCCAGTGAATCAATTGCTCTGACTCTGAAATCTATAATTTGGATAGTCTCGGGTAGTCTATACTTGTAATTTAATTTATACAATATAAGTTATTGTTTCTTTCCATCAAAGGTGTGTTGATTTTCTTACACATTGTTTTTCTTTTAACAAATACCTCGTCTAAGGTGGTAGGGCACCCTCCTTAGCTAGGTATTGTTTGTACATTGTAGTGTAGTTGTAGTTTTATCTGCATTTATTTATTTCTAGTAATTCTTCTATTTATCGTATTGTTGTGACTTTGATTCTATTATTTACATATTGCTACAACTTCTATTTTTTAATTCACACAGTATTATAACTCTAACATTTAGTCTAACTATTTACACATCGTTGCGGCTCTTGAACGTATGCATGACTGCAACTCTTACAGATCTAACACATGCTTTATTATTGTTGCAACTTTTGTACAATTCTAGTTGTAACTCAAATATTAGGTTAATGTTGCCTCACATTGTTGTGAATTTGCAATTAACATCACAGTACTTTGATTTGTACGTTTAACTAATTATGTTTTCATATTTAATTTTCTCTTTATCTTATTTTCCATAATTACAATTGCCTTTATGGTGTGATTCTTTATAGCACAACTTGGTTTGAATATCTTATAGCTTACATTTGCTACAAATTTTATTAGCTCTTGCATTTCATGTGCATTTCTATTACAGAATCCAAGATCATCTAAAACAATTAAACAAGTCACCTTTTACTACTAGTGTGTTTACTTTTACGCAAGTGTATTTATTTTTTTGTAAGTGTGTTTAATTTCCTACAAAGTTTTCTCTTTACTTTCCTACAACAATGGTTTTGATTGCAAGTGTGGTGTAGATTCCTTCCAGTAACTTATGGAAGCATCTCAATATCTTTCCCTGTGACATTCATTTAAAAATAGAACTACATATTGTATTATCATAAATGATGCACAATAGTTTGCAAGTTCCATATGAAGCTCGGTTGATAATCAAATGCACAGGATTTGGGTTGTCTTTCTAAGCAATTAGAAAGGTAATTAAAAGGTTCGTTATTTTTGGCGCCATTATCGCGGAACTGTAAATAGTATAATCACTATTTTGTTGCATGTTTTTCGTTTGATTCTTACTTGCTTTAGCTTAGTGGATTTATTTTTCAGCAATTGTTGCAATCAGTTTTTTGACAACTTACTTTCTATAGAATGTCTTTAATTTTTCATATACATAGTTAGAGATCCATAGAGTAGATTTACCAAAAATCCCCATAAAAATAGTAGTGTAGTTCAATCTCAAGAGGGAAAAGGGCACAATGAACTGAACTACTTGACTCACACAACAAGTTCTCTTGCTAAAAAGAAACTTGAAATCTTTGAATATGAGCCCAAGGATACACAAGATTCATTCTCTACACCAATGTAAACTTTATTTTTTGAAGATATAATTAGTGAATAGTTCCACTTTGAAGAGTTGAGTTTTCCTTACTCTCCTAAGGCACCTTCAAAAAAATAAAACAAGCCCCAAGAAGAGATGGCCCGCGAAGTTAAGGAATAGATAACTACCTTCAGATTCCTTATCCATTAGTTAGATGAGGAAACCAAAATGAATAACATTCCCACTTAGCTCTACCAAATTTTCATGGTCTATCCAAGGAATATCCCAACATTTTCCTCTTCGAATTACTCTACAAGAGTTATTATTATGTAATAGATGCTCAAAAGTTGACATAATTCCGAGCCATACTCAAGAAAATTGTGTTATGTTTGTTCATAAGTCTTGGAAAAGGTAGCATCCACACTTGGAGTCAAATGAAGCAAAAATTCCTAGAGAAGTACCAAGATTACTAAAGGATAAATAAAGAAGGAATGAATTCTCCAAGATAACACAAAATAATGATGAAACTCTTGAATATTATGTCAAAAGATTCAAATATAATCTTCATAGAGAAAGATAAGAAAACATAGCTCCCAAGACATTATGTCACTTGTTATTAAAAGGAATTCAAGATGATTTCATTTAACTTCTCAACCTAATGGGAGGAGGAGATGTCTTTAAACAACCCTGCAATGCCATCATTGAACTATGTCGAAGATATTCTATAGCCACTTCAAAAGCTGGTAGAGGATCCAAAGATGTATTAATAAGAGTTGACAAGGATATTCGAAGCAAGGCTACAAGAGAAGAAAATGGGAATATGTTGGAAGATTTTAAAATTAATATCATTATTTCATTAAGTGTTCAATTAGATATGTTTCATATGAAAAAAAAATAAAGGGGAAGTAGAATTGGCTTTGGCAAATTTTTGTCCAAAGTGCATAGGGAAGCACCTACAAAAGGAGTGTATGTTGGACCATATTGATACATGCATGATATGAAATGACCATGCTACTAGAAATTTTCCATCCCTTCTAGGACTAAAAGTTATCTACCAAGAAGTTAAGGAGCTAGAGTAGTTAAGTTTCATGTCTAAGAAATGTTTGTGACAACTAGAGCCTCAAGGTATGGTCCAAGACCAACATCAATATTTTAATTCATATTGTACTAATATTCTATGTAGTATCATTCTCCTACATCGTTCTTTCCTACCCATTCATTGATGATTCCTCCACCCCAAAATAAACTTTAACAACAAAGGTGTAGAAATCCCTCTTTTTGGAGGCCCTCAATAGGTCATAATACAACCTTCCATGCAATGTTTTCCTTCTCCAAAAATGCAACCATCTAAATCAGACCCTCTGCAACCAAAAACACCTACACAACCCATTCCTAACCCCAAATAATGGTAAGGTAACCCAACCATCCCAAGCTTTTAGGATTGCAGCTTAACCCACTTACCCAACATACTCCATATATTCCCTAGACTGCCATGACATTCACTTAAGATAAAGGAGGACTGTAACCAAGGAAAATCTTCTTATACATATTGAGCATATTAATAATAAATTTCCAACTAAAGAACCAAAACTAGTTCAATCTCTAGATACCTTAAGAATAGACCATATCTGCTAAGAACCACTATATTGGATCGAGAAAAATCAGTTACCTAGCCTAAGTTTGATGTTTTAGGTGAGCTTAAAAACGTGTGTGTTTATATACCACTATTATAGGAAATCAAAGATGTCTCTATATACTCAAAAGAAGTAAGGGAAATTTGTCTAAGGAAACTTGGTAAAAAAAGAAAGGATCCTCAAATTTTTCATGTTATGGACAAGCTATCATACCTTATGATCGTTGGGGGGTCTCATGGCCAAAGAATTAGACCTCAGAATCCTAATAGTCATTGTGTAAATCAACCTTACCCTTATCCCAAATAGATTAATTGAACTCAAGGCTACCATCAGTGTTATGACTCGTGAAGTCATGGAATACCTAGGACTTTTTAGTCTTAGGTAGACCCCCATGGTATTACAACTTGCCAATAAAATTAGTTATCAAACCAAAGGGAATTTTGGAAGATTTAGGTATCTTAGTAGATTCGTGGGAATATCATACTAATTTTATGGTCCTACAACCCAAATATCCTTCAATTCTAAGAAGGCCATGGTTGGCTATTGCAAATTCTTACATCAGTTGCAAGTCGGGAACATGACCATTTCCCACATGGCCTCAACAAAAAAAAGTGACTCGTATCCTACCACTAAGCCCAATATAGATCTTGAAACACCATTTTCATCTAGCATAGAGGAAAGTGATGAAGAGGAAGTCTCCCATCAAGTCCTTATTGTTAACCAATATCTGGCCACAAGGGACAAAGCTAAGGACAAAGAAATTAGTGACTTCATAGCTCCACCCTCCTCTTCACCTAATACACATGACCTTATTCACATCATGGACCCTGAAGTATACACTTATAATTTTGCATTGAATGAACCACCAATATAACATGAACCCTCCTACACCGAAGAGATAGAACCAACTTTAGAAAATATAGAAATTAGCCCTAGAAAAAAAACTTGAAAATCAATCAATGGGTAACAGAACAAAAAAAGGAATAATTGATCAAAGTCCTATAGAGGAATAATGATGCTTTTGCCTGGGAATACACTAACGTGAAGGGACTCCATCCTAAACTATCCACTCATCATATTTATATCAAGGAAGGATCAAGACTCATTCGTCAACCTCAGTGACAAATGAATCTGGCACTGAGGGATATAGTTAAAGAGAAGTTGCAGAAACTGTTATCAACAAACTTTATCTATCCTATTTATGGAAACCAATGGGTGTCCCATCTTGTCATTATACCAAAGAATAATGGTAAATGGAGAATCTATTTCGATTATAGGAAGCTTAATAAAGCAACACATAAAGACCATTTTGCATTCCCATTTATTAACCAAATCCAAGGTATGTTAGTAGGGAAGAAATAATTTTCTTTCCTCAATAGATTTAGTGGATATAACCAAATCCAAATCCATATAGAAGACCAATCCAACACTACATTCACATGTCCCTATATACCATTTTCTTATTGTGTTCTACCCTCTCGGCTTTGTAATGCTCCAACCACTTTCTAGCGAGACAAGATTGGAATCTTATTTGACCTAATTCACAATTGCGTGGAAATGTATATGGATGAGTTCACAACATATGGTGATATATTCAATTTATCATTGGAAAATTTAGATTTTTTTTTAATAAGATGCAAGGAAAGCCATGTTTCCCTTAGTAATGAAAAATGTCACATAATCTTAACTAAGGCATAGTATTAGGGCACCACATCTTAGAAAAATGCTTTCAAATTGAACCAAAAAATATAAAGGTAATATTAAACTTTTTGATTCCAAGAACACAAAAAGTGGTATAGAGCTTTCTAGGACATCTTGGTTACTATCATTGTTTCATTGAATAATTTCCACAAGTAGTTTACCCCTTATTTGTTTTGCTTACTAAAAACATTGAAGTTGTATGGGAAGGAAGATGCTAGAATGCATTTGGAGAGTTGAAATCTAGAGTGTCCAAGGCTCCTATTTTGAGAGGGCCCAATTGGTTCCTCCCATTTCACATATCGACAAATGCATTTGACATTTTTGTTGGAGTTGTCCTAGGACATTAAGAAGGAAATGCTCCATATGCAATTTATTTTATCAACAAAAATCTCTCACCTATAGAACTGAATTAGATGGTGACAAAAAAATAGTTTATTATGGTAATGCATGAAATAAACAAATTATGGCATTATATAATAGGTTATCTAGTAATTTTTCACAATGACCATGTTTCCGTAAAGTACTTAATGAATAAAGTTATCATGAATGGTAGAGTAACTAGGTGGTTATTACCATTGCAAGAATTCGACATAACCATCCTAAACAAACTAAGGAAGGACAATGTAATTGTTGATTTACTTTCAAGGCAAATTTCAAATGAGAATGAGCCTCATGTAGAAGAATATTTCCTTGTTGAACATATATTTTCTATATTCACTAACTCTCCTTGGTCTACGGATATTACTAATTACTTGGATAGAAGAAAACTTCCTCATCACTTGTCTCCAAAAGAGTGGTAAAAGATCATAAAATAGAGCTGCAAATTCTCATGGATCAATGGATGCTTCCTCTACACAATACCAAATCTTATTATTGTAGGTTTTAACCCCGTACAGGAATTACCTGCATACGAATTCTAAAACACAGAAAATAAACAATGTGAGAGCGTAACGCATAAAACACATATACACAGAGATTTTACCCTGGATCCTAAAACGGGTACTACCAACTTGATTTTTCATTATGTTCCTTTAAATGTTATAATACATATTTATACATGCCGAAGCATCCAATACCATGGACCGAAAAACCATCGCGTCCAATACCATGGACCGAAAACCATCGCATCCAAAAAACATGTGCGAAAATCATGCACAAAACCATAGGTGGGTCACCCATCCTAACATAGGGTCCAAAACCAAAATTTTCCGGGGCGCTACCCCGGACCCCATAAAGTGGGGTTACGGGTACCCCTCAAACCCCCTGTGACCTCCCCCCCTTTAACCCCCAGTTAACTACATGGGCTAGTCGTGGAAAGAATATAACACAACCCAACAATTATCCAAGGATTTTTATGAGAGATGATATCTACGAGATATTGATGGCTTTCCATGATGGTCCTTGTGGAGGCCACTTTGAAGATGAGTAGACCAAGTACAAAGTGCTTCATCAATGGTATTATTGGCCCACTATCTTCAAATATTCCAAGAAATATGTGAAGATATATGACAGCTATCAGCGCATGGGAAGGTCGGTGCCATCGAAAGAGATGTCATTGCAACTACATATAGTATTAAAGCCCTTTAAAAATTGGGTCATTGATTTTATTGAACCATTTAATCCTCCTTCCCATCACAAATCCTAAATTCTAGTATGCATAGATTATGTCACAAAATGGATGGAAGTCAAGGCACTCCCAACTACAACTGAATAAGCAGTGGTAGAGTTTCTTCATGAAGAGATCCTCACCAAGTTTGAGATGCCTTATGAAACATGTATCGATAGAGGACCTAAATTTATTTCAAGGCTTGTTGAAGATCTAATAGATACATACAAGATCAAGCACAAGGTTAAGAAACCATAGCATCTGTAGGACAATGGACATGTGGAAGGGACAAACAATATCTTGAGGATATTATCACCAAGACAGATAGATTACACCTCAAGGATTGGGTTAACCAACTCTCTGAAGCTCTATGGGCCTACCTAACTACATGGAGGGAGACTACTAGTTACACTTCATATGAATTAGCATACAAGAAGAGAGTACTCTTATTGATTAAGACAGAGATCCATATGCTAAGAATGTTAGTGCAACTTAGAATAGACCTATTCGAAACTTCAAAATAAAGGATTCTCAAGCTTAACAAGTTGGATGAGCTCCATCAAATTGTCTTACACTAGACATAAGTGATACGACACCAAAGAGCTCAGCAACATGAAAATTCTTGAAGAAGAAAAAAATTAAAGTTGAAGGTTGGGCTTTGTTATTTGATTCCAATTTAAGGATTTCATAGGAAAGTTTTTTGTTTTATAACTTGGACCCTATGAGATAAACATTTTATATGATAATGGAGCCATCAAACTTCTTACCATTGATGAAGAGAGAATGCCCCTCATGGAAAATGGTAACAAGCTTTGGTTATATCATAAACCCCTATCAAAGGAGGCCTTCTTAAGGAAGACCAGTGAGAGATGGCCAAATAGTGACTTGGAGATTATTTGTAAGGGAGAGATCCCATAAGGGTGAATCATTCTCACATCCAATTTCTTTCAAAATAATAATAATAATAAGTTCCATGTATGAAAACCCTTAGGTGCATAACCTGGGCACATGTCATTTGAAAACCAACCTAGTTTAGTGCATGTCATGTTAAAAAAGACGGGGGGAGAGAGGGAACGAGTGAAAATAAATGATCCTTCATCCTATGAAACTCATGGACTATTCTTGTTTTTATGACATGTAGAGGAGGAAGTTGTTATTGTTGCAACTCGAGTGCTACAATTCCACTATTGTAATTCACAATATTGTAACTACATTGCCACATCTCTATTTCTACAACTCCACTATTGCAATTCAATTGTTGCAACACTATTGCTTCAATTTCACTGATCAATTCGGGTAGCAACAATTCTTTCTTCCACACGATGATTGGATCAAGCTGCAACTCTGGCACAATGACCCTTGTACTATAATTTTGGAGTATTGCAACTCACAGTGCTACAACTTTTGGTGTGTTACAACTCTCATGCCAGCGAGGATTCCAATTGTCTTTTTGGGGCCAACACCATAGCATAATGAAGGTATGGGACATAAAAAACTTTATCGCCAACCTGGAAGGAAGTGACCACTCATGGTAAGTTAGAAGGTATGTCTCCTATCCACATACTAAATGACACTAATTTGGAATATATTTCTTGACCAATGATTTAATCACGTGCATCCATTATGCCACAATCGATTAATGACATCATCCCACTATCAAAAAATCACTCCCTTTCCGTAATTGGAAACTATAACCATCAACCCATCACTAAACTGCTCATTTCACCTTGGAGTCACAAAAAAAAAACAAGGTTTGAACATAAAACGAAAATAGGAGGCTCAATGAAGTAAAGGGAGACCATAAAGATGCTTTTATTGCAAGAATATGACCACATTTGGGGCACTTTTCAAAATGGGGGATGGATTAAATAGGTCCATAGGCTCCAAGGGTGTGATTATTATTTGGTGCTTGAGTTTGCCATGAATTTCAAAGACAACTAGTCAATAGTTTGGGGAACAATGGTGCATGTGAATGAAGATATCATGGTTTAGGTTATAGGGCCACCTCAAACTGGAGAACGATGGTATTGTAGAAGAAGTTTGAAACCAAAGATCATGGAGAAACTCCTTGATCCGGGTGAGGGTTTGGTCAGTATAGGTAATGGATTTGACCAAAGATTGTTTCAAGACCCTTGGGGAGACATATCCATTGTGGTACAAAGGTATTTCATGTGTGAAGGGGGGTAATATACGTAAAACACTTGATGTTGTTGGACCACCTAAGGTACAATAGGATGTTTGACATGCCATTCTTCCTTTGGAAGAGAATCCAAACATAAGTCACAGGGTTTAGCTAACAAAATTGATTAAATTCCAAGTTTGTCAAATTTCATTACTAGGGAAATTATTTCAATGAGGTTTGAAAATCTCAAGTCGAACACAAACAAGTTAAACATGAGAACGAATAATTTCATGCAGAATCTAAAATTCTATTTAAATTCAATTCAAGTTTGTTATGAAATCCCAAGTTCATAACAAAAAAATTAAAAAACAATAAAACCCTAATGACTAAAACCTACTTGCTTTAAAAATATATATATTCAAGTTGCCTGCACTAACATAATGTTTTCTCTTAATGTCAAACTTGGCAACGAGGGAGAGACCAATACAAGTTAAGTTAGCTTTAGGAGGATGTTGGGGGTCATGTTGTTAAAATACATAGAATGCAATTTTTTCAATAATATTTTTTATTTCTATTTATTTATCTTTAACTTCACAATTTTTTTATGTTAAATTTTTATTTATACAATACACACTTAAATTATATAAATTTATATATTTATAAAGAGTTATAAAGTGTAATATTTCAATAAATTATAATAATTAAATATTAAAAAAGACATATGTAAATTAAAAATTTATTTTAATTTTTAATTTTTGTTGTCATTTATTATTTTTTTGTTTATATATGTGTGTGTGTGTTAATTTTTTATTTATAATATACACACTCAAATTATATAGATTTATATATTTATAAACAATTATACAGGAAGTATAATATTTCAATAAAATATAAAAATAAAATAAATAAGTATAGGTAAACTAAAAAATTATTTTAATATCTCTCTCTCTTAATTTATAAGAATTTATAAATAAATTTTATATATTTATAAATAAATAATTATAGAGGAAGTGTAATATTTCAATGAAATATAAAAGAAAAATATGTATATTAAAAAAATATTTTAATCTTTAAATTTTGTTGTCGTTATTTATTTTAGAATATATATATTTTTGTGTTAATTTTTTATCTATACCATACCACTTAAATTATATAAATTTTATATTTATAATAGTCATAATAGAACTATAACATTAAAAATTGTATATATAACAAAAACATATGTATATTAAAAAATATTTTAATCTTCAAAATTATTGGCATTTATGTGTGTGTGTGTGTAACCTTAACACTGAATTTTATTTTCAAAATTTTAACTATCAATTTTTTGTTGAACTTTAAAATCATCGAACTCAAACATGAATGTGAACCAGGTGACTTAGATCCAAAGCATGGCCATGGTCGTTTATAGGTACAATTTCCCTAGAGCCACCCTCTCACATCAAAGCCTCATAAATGTATTGGTTGAGCATCCATTGCACAGAGAGGGCCAAGTCTGGAGCGATGTAGCAAACATGCTAATTAAAGAAGCCACTACAGAAACTCTAACTAATGTTATAGCTACTGCAAATCCACACATAGAGAGCCCTACTATGAAGCTGTAGTTGCCACAACTCCACCCATAGAGAGACCTGTTGCAACTCTAGAGGCTACAATTGTTGCAACTCCAGAGGTCAAAAATTTGAATACTCTTGAAACTGAAGAATACCATGTTGCCACTCTCATATAAGAAGAAGTCGAAATTGTTGCAACTCCTATGGTGGAGGAAGAATGTGTTGCAACTTTACAGGAGAAGAAGTCAGTCGTGACAATGATGTGGAGATAATTAGAAGCAAGGATCCAAAAAAGTGGTTGAGGTGGATGCAAAAGAGGCTTGCATACAAATCAAACCTTGGGAGGAAGAGAACAAGATACATTAGAATTTTGACTCCCAATTATTGCAATCAAGTAGAAAAAGAAGAAATCCATGTTGTCACACGAGAACTAGCACAAGTGGAAAAAGAACATGTTATGGCACAAGACGAAGAAGCCCTTGCTATCACACAAGAACCCGTAGGGGTAATGGGGGAGAACAAGGCTCTGAGAGACTATAATTAGAGATGGAAGTTGGAGACCTTTTTGTTATACAAGAATCAACAAGGAGAAGCATAGAAGGAATCCTTTTCTGAACAAAATAATCACAAGTGGACACAAGGAATTTTCACCTTAACCTTAACATCCTCTTACGAAAGAAAAACTACCCTTCTACAAAAGAAATTGAACCATACTTATGAAGGAACTTCCAAGGTGAACACAAACATTTTCACCCTAGCATCCTCATCAACAACAAAAAAAATAATAATAAATTTCATGAAGGATGCAACATGTAGTGTAGTTGAATCAATATGTCCATAGAACCTTGTCATGTGTTCATCCTAATCTGGATTAAGGATATCAATCAAGTAATTTGGAATACCCTAGAAATCCAATGGACTAAAAACATCAACATCTAACTTTTCTTGGAGTGACACCATGTTTCTTCACTTCTAAAACTTCAAAATGGAAAATTGACATGAATTTGGAAAACACATAACCATCATGAATCGTTTCCATATCCTTGGAATTTCCAAGTGAGTCTCCAAATCATTTTAAGCCTTATTGGATGATTTCACCTCTACTCACAATATGTTGTGCTCTTAACCTGCAAGGCGATACCAGAATACCAAATATGCGAAGAAATATACCCAGAACATAGAACAATGAGAAATAACAACAAGTATTTTATTATTCAAAAAGCAATGTTCACTTGCCTCTTCGAGGGGGCAACCTCCAATAGGGTTGAGCTCAATTACAAAATAAGACCCGATGTTCCTCGAGGGGAGTCTCTATCCTTTCTATAGGATTCATACATGCAATACCATGGGGCAATACCATGGTTCTTATTAATACCATCTATCTAATACCATGGCCCATTTGCAACTAACTGTGGTCCCTTCATTAAATGTGGGTTACCAACTTAAAATTATTAATATGGGCTTTATTGACTCTATAAGTATGACTCGATCCTATTACATAAATAAGGGGGTTAGGGTTGGACCCTAACATGCCCTCCCCCATAGGAATAGTCTTGTCCTCAAGGCTGAAGCTGTGGAAACTGCTGAAGGATAGTAGCTAGTTCCCAGGGTGCATCTTCCGAAGAGGTGTCTTTCCACTTGATCAGGACTTCCTTGATCGTGCGGCCATGCAGGTGTCATTCTCGTGTGTCAAGAACCTGTTCAGGTTGGATCCAAATTGATCCTTCTTCATCCACTTCAGGTAGACTGGTTTGAATTCTGCAGTGGTTCCCAATCACTTTCTTGAGGCATGAGACATGGAAGACTGGATGGATTTTTGCAGTGGGTGGCAAAGCTAGCTTGTAGGCGACTTCTCCAATGTGCTGAAGTACTTGATACAGTCCATGGAATTTTGGAGATAATTTCTGACAACCCTTATCTTTGAGTGATGTTTGCTTATACGGTTGCAGCCTCAAAAATACCTGATCCCCTTCTTGAAATTGGAGTTCTGAGCGATGTTGATCTGCCTGTTGCTTCATGCGGTTCTGGGCTTGATGAAGATTCTCTCTAAGGTGGGCCAGCATGGTTGTGTGGTTCTGTAGGAGTTGATCCATTGCTTGTACCTTCAATCATCCCTTGATATAAGAAGTAGGGGAAGGAGGGATTTGACCATAAACTGCTTCATATGGAGTCATTTTGGTGGTGGCATGATAGTTGGTGTTATACCACCATTCGGCTAGAGGTAACCACTGTACCCAGAGATGTTGCTTTTATGAAGTGAAACACCTAAGGTAGGTCTCCTGACATTTGTTGACTGCTTCAGTTTGACCATCAGTTTGTGGATAATAGGAAGTACTGAGTTGTAGTTGGGTACCTTGTAGTTGGAAGAGTTCTTGCCAAAAGTTATTGGAGAAGATCGGGTCACGATCAGACACAATGGAAGTGGGCATGCCATGTAATTTGAAGATCTGATCCATGAAAGATTGAGCGGCCAAAGTCGGTGTAAAAGAGTGGGGTAGGGCGCAAACATGAGCATACTTAGAAAGTCTGTCCACAACCACATGATGACTGACTTGTTTCCTGACTTTGGAAGACCCATAATGAAATCCATAGAAACCTTCGTCCAGATTGAGGCTAGAATGGGCAATGGCTGTAATGTGCCTGGGTATTTGACTATTTCTCCTTTGTGGCGCTGACAGACGTCGCATTCAGCTACAAAAGTAAGAATGTCCTTTTTCATGCCTGTCCAAAAAAATGATCTTTGAGTGCACGCATACGTCTTCTGAAAGCCTGAATGTCCTGCAATGGGAGATGAGTGCAACTCCACCAAAATGCGGCTTTTGAGGGTGGATGTTGGTGATATTACAACTCTGTCCTTGTAGCGAAGAATCTCATCCTAGCACGAGTAGCCCACTTTGGAATTTGGATCTGCCTGCAATTTATTAATGAGTTGGGAGAGCCAGGGATGTGAAAACCACTCCTTGCGAGCTTCTTCAATCCATTCTGGAATAGGAAGGGAAATTGCGAGCAGGGTACTTTCCTTCTCAAATTGGCGGGATAACGCATCTGCCACAATATTTTCACGCCCTTTCTTGTAAATTATCTCATAATCATATCCCAGCATTTTGGCGAGCCATTTATTTTGTTGTGGCGAGGATAGGCATTGCTCCAAAAAATATTTAAGGCTTTGATGGTCTGTGCGGATTTGGAAACGTCGCCCCGATAAGTATGGTTGCCAAGTATCTACTACATGTAAGATGGCCATGATCTCCTTCTCATAGGTAGATTGTCCCAGATTCTTCCCACTTAGTTGTTGGCTCGTGAAGGCCAAGGGTAGTCCTTCCTGCATTAAGACCACCCCAATACCTGTACCAGAAGCATCACATTCAATCACAAAATATTTGGTGAAGTCAGGTAGTGCTAAGACTGGAGTGGAACACATGGCATGTTTGAGAGCTATAAAGGCCTGTTGTGCTTCATTATTCCAGATGAATGAATTTTTCTTGAGGAGTTGAGTGGGGGGCCTAGCAGTGCAACCATAATAGCGGACAAATTTGCGATAGTAGCCTATGAGACCCAAAAATCCTCTCAAAGCTCTTCAAGGTCTTTGGTTGAGGCTAATCCTGCATTGCCTGGATCTTTTTGGGGTCCACCCTAACACCATCACGCCCCACAATGTGGCCCAAATGCTCAACTTCTTCCATGCCAAAAGAGAACTTGGACATCTTGACAAATAATTTATTCATGCGGAGCAGTTGCAAGAGTAGATCTACATGCTGAAGATGTGTGGCCCAGGTGCGACTGTAGATGAGGATGTCATCAAAGAAAACAAGGACAAATTTTCTGAGATATGGTTTGAGCAGGTGGTTCATAAGGCTCTGAAAAGTGGATGGGGCATTACAAAGACCAAATGGCATGACCAGGAACTCATAATGGCCTTCATGAGTTCTGAAAGCAGTCTTTGGAATGTCTACTTCTTTCATGCGAATTTGGTGATAGCCCGAGCGAAGGTCGAGCTTAGTAAAGAATTGAGCCCAATTTAGTTCATCCAGCAAATCATCGACAACCGGGATGGGAATTTTATCTTTGATCGTAAACTTATTGAGGGCCCTGAAGTCTGGATACATACGCCATTCCTCATATTTCTTGAGCACCATGACCACTGGCAATGAATAAGGACTAATGCTGGGAGAAATGACGCCTGCTTCCAAGAGTTCCTTGATGATTTTTTCAATTTCATTCTTTTGGGCGAATAGATATCTATATGGGCGCACATTTGGTGGTTGGGCCCCTGGGACCAAAGTAATGCTATGATCATGTTCCCCTCTTGAGGGTGGAAGCTCATGAGGCTTGTCAAAGACTGGCAGATGGTTGTTTAAGATCTGTTGCATCTCAGGATGAATATGAAGAGAATTGGGTTCGAAGGCCTGGATGGCATTAAATTGGGCTATAACTCCATGGTGGCCCTTTTTTAACAATTTTTCCATCCGATGTGAGCTGATGATAGAGGGAGCTCCCACCTGGAGTCCGCGGAGGGTATGTGTGTGGTTGTTCTGCTTAAAGCTCATATACAACTCCTGGAAATCTATTGTGATTCAGCCAAGTGTGCGAAGCCATTTAGCACCTAGGACAATGTCGCACCCTCCCATGTGTATGAAAAACATGTGAGTCTTTAACTGATAATCCCCCATTTGAAGTTTGACATTTTCACAGCAGCCTTCACATTTCATTGTCCCCCCATCAGCAATTTGGACCTGGAAGTTAGAAATTGCTCGGACAAAACAATGCACTGCTTCCGCGACTCTTTGATGGATAAAGTTATGTGTACTGCCACTATCAATCAAGACTACTATTGGGAAATGCTTACTAAAACCTTTGATTTTGAGAGTTTGGGGAGAAGAAATCCCTGCTAAAGCATGCAACGAGATAACTGGTTCTTCAGGTACATTGTCCTGTTGATTGTCCTCCTCTTCCTCTTCTGGTTCCTCAAGTGGTGGGGCTTCGTCCGATGAACTGTGATCAGTAGCATCAATTTGAAAGAATTTGGGCTCCTTGCATTTATGTACGAGGCAGTATTTCTCATCATAGTAGTAACACAATCCTTGCTTTCGTCTTTCCGCCATTTCTGCTGGTGACACCTTTTGAACCTTGAGTGTTTGGGTAGTGCTTTGAGCCTGGGTGGGGTGACCCTTGGCTATGAAATTTGGGCGATTGGACTGGGCCGCTAACGCACGTTCTACTTCACGAGCTATCTTGCAAGCATGCAGCCATGAGGCAGGGTGGTGCAGTCAGACATGGGCTTGTATGGCTTCTTTGAGACCACTAACAAAACATTCCACGTAGAACTCATCATGTAGACCTCCTGTGTGAAAAGCTAAGGCTTCAAAGGTTGTAATATATTTTTTCACTGTTCCTGTCTATCAGAGCTTAGTGAGACGACCCAAAAAATTAGATTCATGGTCAAAGCGATCCGTAAGAGCTTTTTTGAATGTCTGCCAAGTCAAGGGCCTTCCATAGCAACGTTGATGCCATTGCCACCATTGCCATCTTTCATTGTCCAAGTACATGCTACCCACACTAAGCTGAGTCGCATCATCCAAGATGTAATTCAGTGTGAAATATTGCTCCATTTGTGTTATCCATGCAGCCAGGTGAGAACCATCAAATTTATACATGTCCAGCTTGGGTGGTCACGGATGGGATTGTTGGCGGGTTCCAAAGAGGTGAAGAGACTCGCTAGACTTGCCCTCAATGTTTTCATTGCCAATATATGCCTCCGCGCATTCCTCCACCTTGCCCTTTGAAAGTGTTTCAGTTAAGTTCTTCCGCTGCAACAGTACATCATTCAATTGTGATTCAAGGTGGTCAATCCTCTCGTTGGCCATAGCTTGAGCTCTAGTTTGTACCATGCACCGATCCAATGTACTTGATATTTGGGACTGCCTGAAATTCTTGGCACCAACAATTGAATGGTACCAACTTTCTCAGCTCGTCGACCTGATTCTTATGGGCTAAGTCCCCAATAAGCATCCCGAGGGAGTTTTTTTTTTTTTTTTTTTTTTTACTTACTTCGAACGGAGTTTTACTCCTTGCTTAGGAATACTGCAGTAGCCGAATCCCAGAAAATTCAATGCTGCCCAAAGTCCTGCAAAAAGCACGCCCACGTATAGGAACCCACACAATTAGTCAGATCTGAATGGCGGATTTGATTGTTGTGACGGATAGAGAGCCCAAACTGCTAGATCTGGATAACAGATCTAAATCATGGATCTGATAGATCTGAATGGCTGATCTGATAGATCTGAACGGCGGAACTGATTGCTGCTGCTATGACAAAACCCCACCTACGAGATCTGATCTGGCAAAGATGATCTGTGATCCAGAGATAGAGAAGGGAACTATGGTCTCCAAGAGTGTTAGGTGCTATAGATCGCAATATACATAAGGGTCTGGCAATAGTACTCAGCCCAATCTTTTAGGGCACTAACCAAGGAGGATCAACTGTACCCTTAGCGATACAACCCGACCACCCTATTGTACGTGCGAGTAATCTCCCTGAGTGTTGTTCTCGGTGTATTGTAGCAGCAAGATGGCCGACAGTTTATCTATGGCCAGGTTTCAATGGAGCTAGGGGGCCTCTGATATACCTAGAGGGTACTTGGAAGACAGTCCATGCACGGTTCTATCTAATGCGCTACTACTCGAAGGGGTACCCACAAGGGTTACAAGGGAGTCCAACAAGCATGACCACCTCCTGTATTTCCTGCATGCATGCCTCCCCAAATCCGCAGGTTTATGTGCTCAACGACAGATCCCGTGGTATAAAGACGTCGAAACACGTCTCTAGCCAAAAGAATTTGCTAAAAATTGGCAATCCCACCGAACCTGGAAAGCGTTTTGATACCACTTGTTATGCTCTTAACCTGCAAGGCGACACTAGAATACCAAATATGCAAATAAATATACCTAGAACATAGAACAATGAGAAATAACAACAAGTATTTTATTATTCAAAAAGCAATGTTCACTTGCCTCTTCGAGGGGGCAACCTCCAATAGAGCTGAGCTCAATTACAAAATAAGACCTGATGCTCCTCGAGGGGAGTCTCTATCCTTTATATAGGATTCATACATGCAATATCATGGGGAAATACCATGGTTCTTATTAATACCATCTATCTAATACCATGGCCCATTCGCAACTAACTGTGGTCCCTTCATTAAATGCAGGTTAACCACTTACAATTATTAATATGGGCTTTATTGACTCTATAACTATGACTCAATCCTATTACATAATAAGGGGGTTAGGGTTGGACCCTAACACAATAAGTCTCTTCAAATCTTATGGAATAGGGCTACATTCCTTCATGGAGTCACTAGATGGGAAAAGTTGTTAAAGGAATTAGCATCATCAAATCATTAAATTCATTCTACTAAACCTAAAGAATTATACTTTGCTTCCACCTATTTGGAGGTATATTTCACAATTCAAAACAAGTGCACATTGTTTAATGCCTTTGCTACATATTTGGAGGTAAATTATTCACATGAAGAATTTCCAAGGGATATTATGTACCCATTACATGGATTTAAGGAAAAAGAGAAAATGTCCCATTTGAATGAACCCTAATACATGACATGTAGGAAAAGAAAGGGTTTGAGGATGAACATCATAGCTAAAATTGGTGTCATGCGGTAGTGGAAGTGATTCAATGGTCAAGGGATGTCACTAAAAAGGAACATTACATTACAAAAGTGAAGAGAGTTATTTTTGTCTTGCTTGATTATGAATCAACCCTTAAAGAGTGACATCTTCCTCAAGAGGGGATCAAAGCATGTTAAAGCAGGTTTATGAGGCATTGTATAGGTTTTGAGGTGTATTAA
Source organism: Pinus tabuliformis (assembly GCA_031772625.1). Taxonomy (NCBI): domain Eukaryota; kingdom Viridiplantae; phylum Streptophyta; class Pinopsida; order Pinales; family Pinaceae; genus Pinus; species Pinus tabuliformis. The sequence goes on from CM062805.1 coordinate 770,771,137, forward strand.
CACATGTTTGGAGAAGTTACCTCCAAGGAAAAGATTACAGATGTGATTTTATGGTCAAAACAAACCATAAAAAGCACACCACGAGGAGTGTCTTAATTCTAGGGTTCCTAACATTTTCCTATTATTATTTTATTTGTTAGGGCTTAATTTGAAATGTATAAATACATGGAAGATTTATTTGCTAAAGGCATGGTTGGATGTGTGGGAGTCCCCTCTAATATTAGTTAAAGATGTGTTGGGAAAAATAATTTAATGGGTGTTTCAATATGAGGTTCTTCATATTTCAAATGTGCCATTCTTAGAAAATATTTGCTCATCGTTGATTATTTAGATTCTCAAGAGTTCAACAACTTTTATTTAAATAGCTAATTTAGGTTCTTTCTTCCATATCACTAGCTATTTTATTTTATGTTTTGACTATAAATAATAGTAGATATGCAAGTCATTTAGCAATGTTAGAGTTCAATTCTTATATATATATATATATATATATATATATATATTATATATATATATATATATATATATATATATATATATATATATATATATATATATATATATATATATATATATATATATATATATATATATATATATATATATATATATATATATATATATATATATATATATATATATATATGTTTCAGGTTCATGCATAGTTGTATTTTCAATTGTCTCCATAATGATATTTCCTTTGCTTTTCATGCCTCTTCTCTTTTGTATAAGTCACAAGAAAGCGTGGGAGATGTGCAACTCAAACTAGGGAACTTAACATAAAACTTTAAATTCTTTAGATTGACACAAAACTCTTCAAATTGAAGAGTAGAAAAATCAATCAAATTATCCTATTCGTAATTTCCATACCTAAATGTTCCAATGATCATCGATATTATGCACTTAAGATGAACATTTGCAGTCCCCGCCAATAATTTTCTTATCCATGTTCTTAAAACCAACTATCAGTACACGAGAAATAATTTTAACCTATAAACTACTTCAAGACTATAACCTGATTATGAAAGACAATTTTATATGGATTTTTTTGGGATAAATAAGCATTATAAAGCATTTAATGCTTAGTATGTTGGGTGTGCTTTGTCATATTTAAAGTCATTTAAATCCAATGATGTATACCTCAGCATACAAAACATTAGATGCTCTATAATCAAGTACTTATCGTCCACCTTTTTTTTTTTTTTTTTTTTTTTTTTAATCTTGAACTCCAGTGCAGGTCCTAGCTCTATAAGAATCCATGAGATTTCTATAAAAAGGGACAAAGGGAAAAGGAATTAATGGTTGATGTGTCCTTCCATGGAAATACGTTTTCTTAGGTCCTTCTTAGCATTTTCCTTGATCAAAATCATGATTTCTCTCATTCTTAACATTAGATTCCATAGTAAGATACCTCAAGCATGAGAGGACATGTCATTTGTCATTACAAACAATGTATAATTCTAAATCACATATTAATTAATTATATCTTAATTACATCATAGGCATTTTTTAAGGGGCAGGCCTCTCTAAAAAATGTGTTGTCTATCCACGTTCAATTAAGAATTGCCACCTATTGATGTCTCCAGCTTCACCTATTGGTAGCATCATCATCCTCACCTACCATTGTCTCCAAGTTGTTACTATTAATGTTCATGGTCATTTCATTGGCTTGTATCCCCTCTTATCTTGAATTGAAGAAGCCATATCTCATTGAAGCATGTATAGTTTATCAAGTGTGATGATTCAACACTTAGTGTGGCCCTTCTATTCATTATGGCTTCACCATGGTTATCATTTGTTTGCATCCAATTAAGAACCGCCACCTATTGACATAATGAAAACCACCATCTCATGATGTCTCTTAGTTCTACTACTAACAATATCATCATCTTCACCTGTGATCAATTCCAAATTCTTATTGTATTATTCATGGTCATTTTGTTTGCTTAAATCCCCTCTTATCTTTATTTGAAGAAGCGATATCTCATTGAAGAATGCATAGTTGATCAAATGTGATGATTCAAGGCCCTAGTGTGGCCTTTGTGCTCATTGCGGCTTCACTATGGTCATTTTCAGTGACAAGATACACCCTAGTAATGTTGAAAGGGCCTCATTACTTATGTGATATGGCTCATTACGAACAAATAGCTTGATGGTGAACTAACAAGGAGAGCTAGAACTATATGATAATCAATCAGCGTAATGTCATTACAAACTACAATAGGTACAACTTGCTTGGATGTTAATGATGCTTATGTTGATGGGGTCAATGCTCCTACTTTTGTAGGTGATAAAAACATATCGATGCCATGTCTAACATTAATACATACATGCTACTAGTAAATCATATCCAAAATTTATACCATTGCATTCCCTAGTGGACATATTTGTAATCAAATTCATAAAGAAACTAATGGACATCAATTCTCCAAATATAATAATACAAAATATAAAGACTATAGCTTCCATCATTGATTCCTTTTAAGTTTTAAACATTATTTTATACACAATAATGAATAACATCATTAATAACATCTTAAAATTTTACATGTAAATTATTAATCAGTGACTTTATTCTAAGGTTGCAAGTTACATTATGGGGTTCCATATAACATAATGCTTCTCTTATAGTGTTGATTCCTCTTATTTATAAATAGTTAAAGGTAAAAATAAGTGCAAAATTGAGAAAATTCGCTAAGATAACTTAGGAAACAATAAATAGAAGGATTGCAGACTTGCTAGCAAACTACGATTGCTTAGAATCCTCTCCGTAGTTGGCATCCACGTGGAAGCTCCTACCAGATTCACCCTTAAAGGTTGTTGGTTGGCAGTTAGCTCAGAAGGGTTATTGAACCCTTGATGGGGTGACTAACGAGGTAGAGGTGAGCTAGGAGACGTGGAAACTTACGTGGCGAAGTTAAATGTAGTGATGAATGTGTTGTCAAGGAAATTAACTATGATGGGAAGGAAAGGGTGATAGACTATGGCTCAAGGGAAAGGGTTATAGACTGGCTCATCTCGTTGGTTTCGATCGGAGCTTTACTCTCTTCCCTTCTTCTGAAGGCTATTCTATTGTAAGGGGAGTGTTAACTATCGGTTTATTGGCCTTGTCGTTGGTTTGTGTTGGGTGGGGAACTCGTGGTGGGTAGGTTGTTCTATATTGGTTGGTTGATAGGTTGTAGGTAGGAACTCTTCAACACATGGTAAAAATTCATGTATTTTGACGTTTGATTTTCATGGTAACAATTCATGTATTGTGACTTTCAAGGATGCTTTTATTTTATTATTTAAAGTCTTGATAAAATGTTTATTAGAAATTATTTCTTTGACTGCCAAGTAAGGAGTTATGAAATTTCAGGTTGGGAATGATTCTGAAATAGTGTTGTTATTGCAATCAATATTATGGACAATGATATTCCAATAATTTAATATTATAATTAAAGAGTAATGAATATCTGTAATACTTCATTATTATTGAATTTTATATTAACAAATGAAATTTGTGAAAGGAAATTGGATAATTATATGAATGTCATTTACACATATATATCAGCGTGCTCATGAGCATACGTTTGTATATGTAATTAGAGTCAAGGTCAAGATAATCTCCTTTTAGTCATTTTCATGGCTTCCATATCATTGTTCATTATCCCCATGGACCAAACTAGCCCTCGTGGTCATCATACTACCATTCAATTAGTCAAGGATAATCATATATCAATTAGAACCGGAGTTTGTAGAACTCCCTGTATGGTTGTCACATCTAGGAGTGATGCTCCAATAGACACCAGCGATGGTTTTTCCTGACCCATCACCCAAGTTCAGCCTTTCTCATTTTTTTCATGCTCCGTAATTATTCGCAGCTCGTCCTTGTCTCTGTTACCAGAGCCTCGTGGCCTTCCTGCCACACCCAACCAATCTTCCCAAGGCCCCCAAAGTATGAAAAAATGAAAGGAAAAAAGGCAACATTAAGTATTAAAAAATTCATGACAATAGTCATAAAATCGTAAAACAGAATAACATGGCCATGCACAATCTGATAATCGAAAGGAAAATTCGATCATAAATCAATTGATGGACACAAAACATAAAATATTCAACAATATAAAATCTCTATCCCCATGAATTATGTTGTTCCCAATGGTTCATGAATAAAAGATCAGGTAATTCCCAATCATTCATGCCTACTGCACCATGCCACATTATAGGCTTCTTTTATTTCCACCATAGTATTCAAAACTAGTCGATTTGAACTGTAAACCAATCAAACTAGTTGAAAAATCAGGTCATCTAGGGTTAGGGGTGTTTCTTTTATACTGACCGACCATAAACAGTCAATTTATTTCCATACCAATCACAGACCGAACAAAAGGTTGTTTCACAGTTTTTCAAGAGGTTTTGAGGGAAACTAGGGGTTGTTTCCCTCCAAAAACAAACCTTCCAAGCCTTTAAAAGGATATTTTCCCTCTCATTTGACTCGCACATCTCATTTAAAGTTTTGTGACCTTCATTGTGAGCTTGGAGAGCGTTGAGTTTTTGTTGGAGTGGTGGAACAACATATATTTTTGGCTAAGTAGTAGCCACCATGCCTCCAAAAGCCAAGGATACTTCATGGGCTCATTTTGATATGACTGATGGCAAAATGATCTGCAGCAATTTCCAAAAATCTGTTGAAGGATGGGGTATTAATAGGTTCACAAAACACTTGCCTAGGATAGGAGACCATGTAAAGCCATGTAAAACACCAAATGAAGTAATAGGGCATATTAGGGTAGAATACCTTCAAAATTTTGACACTCAAGTCACACAACTAGTTGAGAAGTTTGTGACTCAAACAGTTGCAAACTTTGAGATTCGAGACTAAACCAACCGAGTTTGATCATGATGAGAAGTGATAATGTTGATCACTAATATGTAGACTTGTTGTAGGCCAGTGGCGTCGTAGCTTGTAGGCTTTTTTTGGGACTCTAGAGGTCATTTAGAGCCTCATTGATTATGTATTTTGTTGTTGATATGTATTGCACTCGTTGCCATTTTGATATATTCACCTTTACATGGTATATATATGAGCACACTTTGCAAATTTTTTCTCTATTGGTTTGGAATCATGGTTTTAAATCTTATAAATAGTTCTTTAATTCAAAAATAATTATTTCATGTATTTTTTTAAAACCAATTCAAGTTTGAAAGCCAATTTAGTATGTGGAACAGCCCTGTCACCAGTTCTGGTTTTGAATACTGTGATTGCCACTAAGTATTACTATACTACCACATACACTTAGTTGTTACTGTTTTAATGAAATATAGTAATTATACCGGTTGTTATTTTTCCATGCTAAGCCAAGCATGTTGTCCTGCAACTGCACACATATCTCAATTGTTCATTAGTCACATGACTCAAAATCCAAGACATAATTAGGCATACTTATATCTTAGCAAAATCTTTCCAAATTAAAATTTTCATGCACATGAGCATATCAGTCCATTTATAATCATGCCTACACATGTTCTAGAAATTAATCATTTTACCAAAACCATCAACATTAATTACAATCAACCTCTTTACCAAGGCCAAAAACCTCAGTTAAATACCAGTATCTTTACCAAGTCTATCATTATAAAATTTTAAACTCAACCTTTAACATTTTTGCAGTCAGTCTTCCTTTCCCGGGACAACAACCATTGCATCTGCATTCTCAAGGGAATCAATTAGAAAACCATATGTCACATTAGCATCTATCAAACCTTAATTTTTTTTTCATGTTTACAAAATGCATCATAGGACCTGTTGATGAGCTCAATATTGCAACAAGAATGTTGCAACTCCGAACACTACCAACTTTAATTATCAATCCAGATTTCATACAAACTTAATGTTGTACATTGGGTTCAACGCTCCCCATGTGCTTCGCGACATCGAATAACCACCTCTCCTATGTCCTAACTTTGGAAATTGTAGCGGAGACTAATGCCTACAGGTTTTGGTCTAATGGAAATCGTGATTCCAACACTTAAGAGGGGTCAGTACTGTATGTGGAGTAGACACCTTCCTCTTCCTATTCTGGTTCCCTTTGATGCAGATGAAAAAATGCAATTAAACAACTTAAAATGAGCAAAGATATAGTGAAGCCATCAATCCTAAGTTGCAAAAGGTAGATATTAATAAGCAAACCTATTATACTTTTGTCAGAAAGTAAATGATAGAAAGGGAATCTAGATTAATTGCATAAGCAAGCAATGTAAAAGTTAAATGGAGACCTAACCAAGCCTCTACACAACCAAAGCGGCCCCAGAGCATTCGTAGGCTATAAATCTACTTTTACCATGATTTAGTGAATAAGGGCAAGGAAAGACCTCGGAAGCAAATTGCTACATGAAACTCTATGTTGCTACAAGAGTCTTCCAGATAGTTTGTCCTCTGAATTATCTCATCAAATGACCAAGAAAATCAAATTCAAATTATATGGAGTAAATTTTTTTATTAAGTAGGATGTCCTACATATCTAATCCAAGTGGAATCACTCAAAAATACCCTTGTTAACATGTGCTAAAAATTAGCAAAAAATTACTACTCTAAAACCCGGAAATTCTAGAATCAATTAACAAGTTAACCTACCAAATGCCTAACTTGATCACGTGAAAATGTGATGGGGTAAATTTTGTTATTAATAAGGATGTCATAAGGTTGTAATACAAGTGGAATCACTCAAAAATACCTTTGTTGACATGTATTAAAAAATAACATAAATTTACTATTGTTTTGCTACAAGATTGTTAGGAATGATTGTTTATCTACTTTATTAACTAAAGAAAAGTTCCTTCTAGGTACTAAATCCATTTTATTCATATTTATGGTATCATGATCATTATGGAGTGTCGAGGGGTGGTCAGGAGCATTGTTGGGCAAATCAGAATGCATTTGGAGGCTTTTTTCGTAGTGCTACAAGATTGTCCTGTTTTTCTAAGGATCATATCCAAGAGAAATTTGTGGGCTTAGAAGGTTTTATGTAGGAAAGAAATGGGGGATAAGGTAGGGGAAGGATGTATTGTTATGAAACCAGCTCACAAAAAGATAGAAAAGATAGATCAACACCTTAGAAATAAGCCTCTTCGAGGAGGCAACCTCCTTTACATTACACAAATGAACAATTCTTAGATGATACAAATGACAAGACCTCCTTTCTATCTATAGGAGTCTAAGGGGTCATAATATAATCAGAGCTGACATAACAATAATAATGTAAGGGCGCAATAATAACAATAGTGGGCTTCTATGGAGCACAATAATAACAATATAGGGACTACATGGGCACAACAATATAATAAGGGGGTTATGCTAATAACAATAAGGGGTTACACTAGTAGTATAGGGACCTCACATGCCCCTCTCCTTAAAAAAGTGTTGTCCTCAACGCTCGAGTAGTTCTTGATGCTTCTCTATAAATTCTTGTCCTCCCATGTGGAATATTCAGTGGATAAGTTATTCCACTTGATGAGATACTCTGAAATTGATCTATTTCGTAGCTGTCAATTTCTCAGTTCTGTCACTGCTTCAGGTTCCAATATGATTTTTCCTTCCTTGTCAAGTCCTCACAATATTGTTTGAACTGGGATCTTCTGCAACTTTTTAATGAGTTCCCACTCCTTTGGGCATATGGATATCTGTAAGGCTTGATGTTTGGAGGAACACTTCCTGGAATCAAATGAATAGCATGATCATGTTCACGAATAGGTGGGAGGCCTTTGGGAGTCTCAAATACCTTGGAATGATTGTACAAAACTTTTTGGAGATCTGGAGAAATACATGATTTCGATGTGGGATCCTCTAGTGAACATAATTATGCAATTACACACCATTTTTCTTTATTTAGAAGCTTTTTCATGTTATTAGAGTTGATTATCTTTCCAGGTTTCCCTTCGATACCCCTCAATTCAACTTCCTTTCCTTCTCAAAAAAATTTCAAGAAAAGTTCTTGAAAATTAAAAGCTATCATACCCAAAGATTGTAGCCATTAGACACCTAGTAAAACATCAACACCACCCATTGGAATGGAAAGCATTGGGCTATTCAATACATATTCTCCCATGGATAGCTTGATATTATGGCACTTTCTAGAGCAATTTATGGTTCCTCCACTTGCAACCATCACTTGACACTCTCATGCTGGATATAGGAAGCAATTCAATTCCTTGGTTATCTTACAATGAATAAAATTATGGGTACTGCCTGAATCAATCAACACTATTACCTTTTTCTTCTTGATATTTCCTTCTATCTTGATAGTTTGAGGAGTGGTAATTTCTTCCAATGCATTACAAGATATGGTCGGATTCATTTCTTGATGCTCGATGTGATCTTTTAATTCTTGAACATTTTTCTTCTTGATATGTCCTTCTATATTGATAGTTTGAGGAGTGGTAATTCCAGCCAATGCATTACAAGATATGGTCAGATTCATTTCTTATTTCTCGATGTGATCTTTCACTTCTTGAACCTTTTTCTTCTTGATATGTCCTTCTATCTTAAGAGTTTGAGGAGTAATAATTCTTTCCAATGCTTTATAAGATATGCTCGGATTCATTTTTGTTTCTCTGGGGTGGGTTCCCGGTGTATATCCTCTTCTTTTGATGCTTTTTAATCCTTTTCTTCCTCCTCTTCATAATCTATGTAAAATAATTTCTTCTCAGCACACTTATGACCTTTAGTGTATTTGCTATCACAATTGTAACAAAGCCCTTTTTCTCTTTTTTCTTCCAATTGTTGTGGTGTAAACCTTGTAGGTTGTGGAAGGCTAGGAGAAAAAACACTTCCATAATTATAGTCGTGAGTGGTGGGATTCCTTGTTTCCATAATTTCGCTTTCAATTTTTCTTGCCCACCTGAATGCCTTCTCCAATGAATTAGGTTCCCAAAGATGAACCTCATGTTGAATGTTATCCTTTAAAGTCCCTATGAAGACATCAATCATTTTCTTCTCTGAAATATCATTTACCCTTATATTCAATTTTTGAAAGTCGTCAATGTGCTCTGCCATTAAACCCTTTTGTTTGAGATTTATCAATTGGCTAAAGAAGGTGTTTCTCTTTGTATCCTCATAATGTGCTATCATTTCCTCTGTGAAAATTGACCACGTGACAAGTGGTTTACGAGAACAAAGCCCTTTATACGATAAAATTTGATTCAGTTCTAAATAATTAGATGCAATACATACCTTTTGTAATAGTGGTACACCATGTAGATCAAAACATTTCTCCATCTGTAGTATCCAATTTACCGGATCCTTGCCATCAAACTTCCTAATCTCGTTTTTTCTTGATTTTAGGAGCTCGATCTTGAAACAACTGTAACCCTGTACTTTCGGATCTTTAAGTTCTAAAATTTCGGTTTGTAATAGCCCTCTGAGTCCTCTTTCCAACCCCGCAAATCTGATTAAGATTTGATTCTCCAATGAAGAGTTATGACAAATCTCCCACGATGACCTGAGTATAGACTGGTTCAGTAGAGTGAACTTGTACGATGTGCTGCAGGTCACTGTTTCCACCTTAGGTTCTGAAAATGATACCCAAAAAACTACAGTCCATCCTCTTTCTATAACTTCTAACGAAAATTCAATCTGATGCTCAGAGCAAAAGTTATGATGATTTTCCCAAGGTGACCTATTTGGAATGTTATCCAAGGGTCTACAAAAAGCCTAACTTCTTCATATTATATCTCCGCAAATATTGCGAGACAGGATCTAAAATTCAAAGCCGAGGTTCAGACCGATTTCATCTCCAATGGGTTTTTTTTATCTTCTGAAACTTCGTAGCGAAAGAGTTGTAGAAAAAATTCCACAATGACCTGTTTTAGATGAAATTATGGATCTTGCAAAAACCCTAACTTCTTCAGATCATATCTTCGAGGATATAGCGAGACAAAATCTGAAATTCGGACCCAAAGTTTAGAGAGATTTCATCTCAAATGGGTTTTTTTTTAGCTTCTGAAACGTCGTCGAAAAAAAGTTATAGCGAAAATTCCACGATGACCTGTTTAGAGCAACAAAACCCTAGAATCCAAAGCTCTGATACCAAATGTTATGAAACTAGGTCACAAAAAGATAGAAAAGATAGATCAATGCCTTATAAATAAGCCTCTTCGAGGGGGAAACCTCCTTTACATTACACAAATGAACAATTCTTAGATGATACAAATGACAAAACCTCCTTTCTATATATAGAAATCTAAGGGGTCATAATATAATCAGAGCCAACATAACAATAATAATGTAAGGGCACAATAATAACAATAGTGGTATTCTATGGGGCACAATAATAAAAATATGGACTAAATCGGCACAACAATATAATAAGGAGGTTGTACTAATAACAATAAGGGGTTACACTAGTAGTATAGGGACCTAACATGTATGAAGCCCTTTTCAATCCTAGTGCTCCTCAGGCCCCATCTTGCACAAGGAATGATGCACAAGATGGCCTAGCAAATCTAAAAAGTAATCTATGTAAACAGTTTACTTGAAGAGGTTTTTGGGGAAGGAAGGAAAGTGTTGGTGATGGAATGACAAGTGCAAATGACAATGTTGAGCCCTGCAAACCCATACCTTGACCTACACACAAGATAGGTTGTCCTTTTGATGCTGAAAATACTACCAAACAAATTATTTAATTGCAGAAAATAGAGATGAAAAAGGAGACTAATTCAAGTTTTAACTATTACAACATGAAATTAACTATGTTTTTGGCTTGCCAACATAATATATACAACCCCTCTTCCCACAAGAGAGGTGATTTACAGACCTGCACAAGCAACTTTCTCATATATAAATTTTGTTAGAAAGGAAAGGAAATATTGCTAGCTAGATATAGGAAAGAAGATGCATGAATGAAATACACAAAGGAGAGAGACTAGAGTCTCTAGGTTGGGCCCTAACCCAAGAGGACTCAACCCTCTAAAGATGGATCAGACATAAAATAATATGGTTTTCATTCATTGTCAAAATAGTTCATACATAACAAAATACTAGGAAAAGAGGCATGTTACTCCTAAGAGTCTACTCTCCACTAATTTGAACTTGTTATTGGGCTACTAGGCCCCTTTATTTGTACAAAAATACTTAGGGAAGCCTCCTTGAGTAGGGGGACTACTTCCCTCCCAAAATCCTAGAAAAGTGGATCTAGTCCCTAGCAGGAGGAATCTTTATTAAATACTAAAATTTGGCTTCTCATGTAATAGGGAACACATCCCTAGATTTTCTTAATCACTGGAGCTCCAAAATCTATTCAATAATTTCATAATATCCCATTTATTTATTATCCATCCTGTAGTAGGGAGCAAGTTCCTGGATTATCTCATCTTCCAAATATTTAGAATCTTCCCAATATTCTCATAATATTCTACAAAAATAAATACTATTAGGCACATAATATGCAATTATCCCTAAATCTTCCCAATGAACATTATTAGATGTAGATTAAGGAGAGATTTAATATAACCTTTATGTTCTTAAGAAAGGTTAGATGGGTCCTAATTTGTATCTAATTTAGAGGCCCATCATACCCCCTAATGAAATTTTTTCTCATCCTCTGGGTAACCTACTCATCTTCCATTCTCTAGTGTTCTTCATGTATGCCTTTGATAACTTCTATAAAACCCCATGTGGATGTAGTTGCTCCTGCTATATGTAAGCCTACATGCTCTTCAATTATTTCCTTTGCCTTCTGCTCAACCTATATTTATTTTTTCCTTTCCCTCTAATTCTCTCTTTGAGTCATATCATTCAATCTCAACTTCTTCCTTTACTAAATCCTCCTACCATGGCTTCAATAAACTTTTATGCTCATCCAATCCAACTATTTTTTTCTTACTGAAATTTGCAGTGTTTTTCTTTATGGATAAGGTCTTTTTGGAATACTTATTCCAAATTTTAGAGAGGAGGAAATTTTATTTACATTTCTTTTTTAATATTTCCTTACATCCCAAGGCTTTGATGGCTATTCTTGGTGAAATTGACCTTCTTATGGCACGTTGTCAGCTTCTTGTAGGATCCTGTAACAGCTTGTTTGTATCATGTAGCAACATCTATAGGATCCTATAGCAGTCATTTTACATGCCAAGAGATGGTGGGTCCACCCTTTTATTTTTAATTTTATTTAATATTATTATCCATTTTTTTCATTGTATGCAAAATAAACCCAAAGTGCTTTAAGTTTACTCAATTGGTCCCACCTACCCCTTCAGACTCCTTGTCCTCTATCATGACTAAATGATAACAACCCAGTCTCTCTAGTGTTTTTCACTTTTGTCTTGTTACTCTCCAACACATGGTTGTCTTGGTGGAAAATTGAAGTTAACTACTAGATAAGGTTGACGCTACTCTGCTACTAAGTTTGGCTATAAAAAACATTTTCCTTCATACACTTGCAACATTTTTTTGAGCTAAAATAAATGTGTAGGATAGAGGATTGCATACCTGGGATTTACCCTTGATGTGTTTTTGCAAGTGATATTAAAGTTGTTGATATGAATGTTGAAGCTTCCTTTGGTGGTTCTAAAGTTGATGTGTTGATCACTTGATGTTTGCATGGCACTTCTAAACATGGGTGACGCTGATTTTGAGTGTCTTCTAAGAGGTTATTATTTTGTCTCCTTTTATTCCTGTAATTTCTTGAGAAAGAAATATATTTTTTATGTTCTTTTTCTTACTGAAGCTTGACTGATCCATTAAAGAAAAAGGTATTATAGACTATGTGTGAATTTGCTTATGTTACTTAATGCAACGGATCGAAAAGATTGCGAATAACATAAACACATAAACAATTTGAAGACACATTTAAACACATCAACACAACCAAATTTAATAAAGGAGTTCACCAGACTTTCTGGCTACGTCTCCTAGTCCTTTCGCTTCCAATGCTGACCTCTTTATTTTGTCTTCAATATGTTGTTACAGGCATGAGCTCAAAAACAGAGTCTCAAATGATAAAATGGACATCACCACTGCGTCCAACTCGAAATTTTGAGTCAAATGAGTGTAAACTCGGCCATATTTGGCCACAGTGACTTCCAGACCCCTAGAAAGTCAAAAACCACCGTACACCTGCAAAAGTCGCCTTTCCACTGCACAAAACCACCTCTGCATACAAAAACTGCCTTGGAAAGCGCATTGGTGGTGTTGCGGGTTCGGCAACTGCATAACAATATATAAAGTTTGGGCAAATGGATTACCAAGCTCCACCACTTGGTATGTTGGCTAGCGGACTTGTGTGAAGTGTTGTTTATATAAGAGTTTTCGAAGGTCAACGGTTCGAAACCTTCGCTCGACCCTTCCGCCTTATTCTTTTGATCATATATATATATATATATATATATATATATATATATATATATATATATATATATATATATATATATATATATCATATGATATATATACCGCCACGCATGTGGGATATTCTGAGCATATGTTTACATGTATATTTGGTTGCGACTATGATTTCGGTTCGGTGTTTAACGATAACATCAAATGATTAAGGGATAGGCGGTCATGGGGTTGACCTCGACTATCCGGCCCTTTTCCGACAATTAGCACCTAACCATAATAAATATTATATCCACATCTCTGTTAACTAAACGACATAGTAGATCATCTGGTGAGCGGAATCCAGTGAAATATCAGCCTTCTAGGAGGTCAAGGGTTCGATCCTCCCTGACCCCCAAAATTTTGGGATTGCATGCCAATATTGGGAAATCCAGGTTGCCATGTGTTAGCACCGGATTGGCCCGTTTCAACCAATTAAATCACGACATGTCATCAACCTTGATGACATCACCCTAGACATATGGCGCATTCTCGGGACGACACGTGTCTTGTTAACGTCACCCTGGGTTTACCATTGACCATTGATTGTTTGACTTTGACTTTGATTTTTCCTCTTTTTGCCCTAGTTTGCCTTGAAACTTTGACTCACCGTAACTTCTTCATCCAAACTTGGATTTATGTGTCGTTCACGCCATTGGAATCATCTCGACGAGAACTTCAACTTGATCCCACTTTCATATAGATTTGAATACTTTGATCCAGAGGCAAAACTGGATCCATTTTGGATCACTCCTCCCCACTGGAAGCTTTTGGACCACCAAAAGTTGGTTTTAGTTATCGAGTAAGTGAGGATAAAGTTCCCTCACTTTTCCAATCTCTATCTATCGTGCTTTACTTGGATTTGTACCTTTGAGTCCAACTCGAAGATACTCAACATTTCCTCGTCGCGAAGTCCTTATCCTCCTGTCAAGAACTGTGTCCTCCTGTAGCTCATTGAGATACTCAGGCAGAAGATCTTTGATGGAAGGTAGCTGACCTTGCTCTTCGGAATCTTCAATCAATGAAGATCCATACAATCGCAAGTTTTCAAAATTTACGATGGAATAGATCTACATATAAGTTGGTAGATCTCGGCGGAAAGCATTTTCACAAATTTTATCAAGTATTTTGAAAGGACCATATCTAATTAGTTTCAACTTTTTACCTTCCCCTTGCAGTCTTTCTTTGCTAATATACAACCAGGCTTGATCACCAACTTGAAAACTATGCTCAACTCGATGCGTGTCAAGCCGCGCTCTATACTTTGCTTGGCTTCTTTCTAGCTGCTCCTGTACTGCCTCATGAATTTCCTGGATTTGTTCAATGAACTTGGTTGCTTTGTCCACGTCACTGTGTCCATTAACTGCTATGTCTTTACCAAAGACAAAATCCAAGGGAGACTGTGGTATAAAACCAAAACAAGTCTCAAAAGGAGATCTCTGAGTAGAAGAATGTTTTGCATGGTTGTAAGCATGTTGCACATAACACAAATGTTCATCCCAAAGTTTGGGATGCTTGTTGCAATATCCTCGAAGCAACTGTATCACTGTCCTGTTGACCACTTCTGTTTGACCATCTTTTTGCGGATGAAATGTCGTGCTATTATTTAAATTTGTGTCCATTAACTCCCACAGATTTGACCAAAATTTCCCGACAAATCGAGAATCTCGATCGTATACAATAGAAGTAGGTAGCCCAAAATGAACCCATACATTTTGAAACAACAAATTTGCAGTTTGTTCAGCTATGACCTGTTTATTACATGGTGTCAAAATACATATTTTACTAAACCTGTCCACAACTACATACAAATAATCATGACTCTTTCTAGACTTTGGCAATCCCCCAACAAAACCCATGGCAACACTTTCCCAAGGACGAGAAGGAATTGGCAATGGAGTATACAAGCCTAATTTTCTATTACATGGCTTGCTTGTAGCACACATAGTACATCCTTTAATATATCTAGAAACTCTCTCATTCATTCGTGGCCAATAGCAGAATCTTTGTAATTATGCAACTATTTTACTTACACCAAATGACCTGATATGAGAGAAGTATGTGCTTCTCAAATTATGTTAACTCTTTTAGTTTGTGGAATGCATACCTTTACCAAATGATATAAGAGTTTGTCCTTTATGTAATAATCCAATTCTTCTACTTGCTTGCCATGATTTAAAGTTGCATATACATCCTTAAAATCTCTTTCTTGAGCATATTGTTCAATGTAACTTTCATGAATTACCGAATTATGCTCTAGTATTGTGGATGCATTTATGATTGGTCTTGATAACATATTTGCAACCTTATTATGTATGCCTATCTTATATCTTATAACAAGATGAAATTGTTGTAGAAAACCCATCCACCTGTAATGTCTTGATTGTTGCAATTTAGTTTGTGACTGTAAGTATTGAAGTGGTTGATGATCTGTATCTATGATTGTTTCTTTACCCATTATGTAATGTTTCCACCTTTTAACACTCTGAACTAATGCATATAATTCTTTATCATATGTAGGATAGTTAACTACTGCTGATTTGAATGTCTTAGAATGAAAGCATATAGTCTTTCTGTGCTGCATCAACACTGCCCCCATGGCATATTCACTAACATCTGTCTTGATCTCAAATGGATGCTGAAGATCTGGCAGTGCTAGTACTCACGTTGTACTAATCCTTTCTTTTAATGTGTCAAAGGCTTTATGTTGTTTACCTCCCACTAAAACATTTGTTTCACACTTGTCAAAGCATGTAAAGGAGCTGCATTCAATGAAAAGTTAGCAATAAACTTTCTCCAATATTGCGCTGCCCCTAAGAAACTTCTAACTTATGTAGCAGTATTGGGCTTAGGCCAATTTACAATGACTTTGACCTTAGAAGGCTTTATCTTCAATTCACCACCCACTACAATATAACCCAAATAATTCAAAGATGTTCTACCAAATTCACATTTTGACAGTTTTACATAGATATTTTCTCTTTTCAAAACATCTAAAATCGGCTTTACATGCTTAACATGTTCATCCCATGTTCTACTGAAAACAAGAATATCATCTAAGTAGACTATTACAAAATCATCAATGAATGGTCTAAATACATCATTCATGACTCGCATGAATGTAGCTAGAGCGTTAATTAAGCTAAAAGGCATAACCATCCATTCATAGAGTCCTTGCTTCATTTTAAAAGCAGTCTTCCATACATCCTGTTTTGCAACTCTGATATGATGGCAGCCGCTTCGCAAGTCCAATTTAGAGAAGTAAACTGCATCTTTTAACTGATCTAAAAAATCAACAATACGAGGAGGAGGATAACGATTCTTTATTGTGATTTTATTTAATGCTCTAAAATCTATGCACATTCTCCACGAACCATCTTTCTTTCACACTAACACAATAGGTGATCCGCATGGTGATGTGCTTGGTTGAATAAACCCTTGATCAAGCAACTCCTATACCTGCTTCCTTATTCTGCATTCGCTAGAGCTGATAACCTATACATTCCAATGTTAGGTAGTGGAGCATCTTGCTGCAAATAAATCTCATGTTCTATCTCTCACTTGGGTGGAATCCCTCTAGGCTCTTGAAACAAAATATCATAATTGGAAACAATGTTAACTAGATCTGCTTTCTGTTTAGGATTACAGCCTTGGAATGCATCGGATTTATCAATATTCTTTGCTTTTACAATCATAAGTAAAAATTGTTTACTTGCATTTACAATTCTTTTCATCTGTCCTAAATTTATGAGAGAGAAGTTATCTTTGAGTTTATGATCCCTTACAATATATTCAATTCCATCCTTAGTGAGTTGATACTTATTTTCAGTTCGATAGAAGATAGCTTTCTATCGTACAAGTATGGTCTTCCTAATACAATTCCACATATTTCCAATGGGACTATGTCTAACTCAACCTCATCTACAAACTTTGACCCAATAGAAAAACGAAGTTTACATTGTTTCGTGACTTGTATTTTAGTTTTATCACACACCCAACGTAATGGATATGGCTTTTTATGAGGTTTTGTTTCTAGACCCAACTTCTTTACAATTGCTTCGGAAATCAAATTAACTTGTAACCCACTATCAAATAAAGTATCAATTTTAGTATGCTTGGAAATGACTCTTATGTGAAATAGCTCATTTCTTTTCCTCTCATCATTATCATTATCAATAGAATGTGAAGAAGTACTTGTAGATGCTTTATAATCTTTACCTTTTATACCTGTAGCTGTAATCGTTGTCTCGTCACCTGAATCTGATCCCAAGTCCTTTTGAATAGCAGCAACATTCTTTCGCTCTTTACCTCCAAACTTCTTAGGCTTCAATTCTGGATGCAAAGACCAGCAGTGTGCCTCATTGTGTCCTTCCTTCTTACAATGAGTGAATGAAGGTTTATATGTATTCACAGTGTTTGTTTTCTTCTCCTTCCACTTAAGTTTCTTCTTGCCTTTATTCTTGCTTTCAATAGGTTTGGATGATTTCCCAACATCTGGGGTTACATTTTTACCTCTAGCTTCTAGATGAGTTACTTGAACCGATACATCATCTAATCTAGTTGGATTAAACATAAGTATGGTATGCCTCAAATAACTATGAAGACCACCTATGTATTTCAACAATGTTTCTGGTGAGTCCAATGAAATGCCTATTGTTAAAGCTCTCTTATGGAATTCCTGAGGATAACTTTGAACACTTTGACCTTTTAATTGACGTAGTGTTTGCCAACTCATCATTGCTTGTTGCATATAAGCCAATGGATAAAATTTCTTTTTAATAGTAGAAACAACTTCATTCCAAGTTGAAATTATTTTACCATGCTTTTGGAGATCTGCACACCATACAAGTGCGGTTCCTCCAAGTCGAAGGCTAGCAAGCTGGATCTTCTTTCTTTTTTAATCAACTTTCTGTACCCTGCAATATACATCAATTTACCTTATCCAATTATCAAGATTTTCAGCATTAAGTTCTCCATCATAAATTGGCAAATCAAATTTTACATCTAATTTGATCAAATAGGCTTTCTTTTTCTTCTTCTTAAAAGAACTAGTTTTATGAGAAGAAGACGACGATGATGATGATGGTGGTGATGATGGAGGAGATGGAGGAGACTTTTATCCTTTTCCTTTATCTTCTTTATCTGGAGGAGTAAAAAGAAAAGGTTCATCTGCTCCTTTGTCTGGTTTAGGTGATGAAGTGCCTTCACCTTTACCCTTTTTAAATTCATGATACATCTCTTCCACCATGGCATGTATCGTCATGAAACTATCCAAGAATTGGGATTCTGACCCAAGTGGAGTTTCATCTGTCATCCTTCTTTGTGAAAATACCCTTCCAATCTCTAGATTCACCTCAACAAGCTCTCCTTCGCCTCGTTTGAGCCCCAACCTAGTAAGCATTCAAATCTCCACACAAACTTGTCAAACCTTAAAAACCTTACTGCTCTAATACCACTTGATCCACTAAAGAAAAAGGTATTATAGACTATGTGTGAATTCACTTATGTTACTTAATGCAATAGATCAAAAATATTGTGAATAACATAAACACATAAACAATTTGAAGAAACATTTAAACACATAAACACAACCAAATTTAAGAAAGGAGTTCACCAGACTTTCTGGCTACGTCTCCTCGTCCTTTCGCTTCCAGTGCTAACCTCTTTATTTTGTCTTCAATATGTTGCTATAGGCATGAGCTCAAAAATAGAGTCTCAAATGATAAAATGGACATCACCACTGCATCCAGCTCGAAATTTCAAGTCAAATGAGTGTAAACTCGACCATATTTGGCCATAGTGACTTCCAGACCCCCTGGAAAGTCAAAAACCACCATACACCTGCAAAAACCACCTTTCCACTACACAAAACCACCTTTGCATACAAAAACCGCCTTGGAAAGCGCACTGGTGGTGTTGCGGGTTCGGCACCTACATAACAATATATAAAGTTTGGGTGGAATGATTACCAAGCTCCGTCGCTTGGTATGTTGGCTAACGAACTTGTGTGAAATCGTTGTTTAGATAAGAGTTTTGGAAGGTCAGTGGTTCAAAACCTCTGCCCGACCCTTCTGCCTTATTCTGTTAATATAGTTATATATATATATATATATATATATATATATATATATATATCATATGATATATAATACTGCCACGTGTGGGATATTCTAAGAATATGTTTACACGTATATTTAGTTGCGACTATGGTTTCCGTTCGGTGGTTAACGATAACATCAAATGCTTAAGGGACTAGCGATCGTGGGGTTGACCCCGACCGTCCGACCCTTTTTATCCACACCTCCGTTAACTAAGCGACATAGTAGCTCATTCGGCGAGTGGAATTCGGTGAAGTCTTAGCCTTCTAGGAGGTCAGGGGTTCAATCCTCCCTGACCCCCAAAATTTTGGGATTGCATGCCAATATTGGGCAAATCCAGGCTGCCACGTGTCAGCACCAGATTGGCCCATTTCAACCAATCAAATCACGACACGTCATCAACCTTAATGACATCACCCTAGACATATGGTGCATTCCTGGGATGACACATGTCTTGCTGACATCACCCTGGGTTGACCATTGACTATTTGACTTTGACTTTGACTTTTCCTCTTTTTGCCCTAGTTTGCCTTGAAACTTTGACTCGCCTTAACTTCTTCATCCGAACTCAGATTTACGTGTCGTTCACACCATTGGAATCGTCTCGACAAGCACTTCAACTTAATCCCACTTTAATCTACATTTTAAGACTTTGATCTCGAGGCAAAACTAGATCCATTTTGGATCATTGATGATGCAGTCCTTTATTCATGTTGGTGCTCTTTGGATCAGATGTTGTTGCTTGCTGGGTGATCAAGAATCTGGTAGCGATAGAGGGTCCTATAACTACTTGAGGATTCGAGTTGTAATCCTAAAATGCTCCATGGTGACTGACTTTTGGATCTGGTGCTCTAGCTATGGCGTGGCAGGGGATGTGCATACTGCTATACGACTGTGTGTCTTCCTATAGCATTCACAAAGGCCCTCCTGGGACCATGATTTCCTTCAAGTGCTACCTTTAAAAATATTTATAATTCATGAGTTACCTATTGACAAGGGTTAGAATCCTTTTTGTGGTGGAAGGGATGGAAGAAGGGGTGAAAAAGAGTGTTTTTATTGACAAAAGCGAAAATTTGGGTGGAGGAGAGGCCAAGTTGTGTGGAAAATGGATGATGAGGTCAAGGTGGACCCCTCCCCTTTACCCTAGGTGAAAAACACAAGATATTTACCTTTTTTTTGTACAAATCACAATCCTATAGCAAATATGGATCAATCATGTATGAATTCTAGGACAATCTTGTAGAAAATTTATTTAACCCATATCTTTCAAACAGTGTATTGAATTCACCTAAAAAAAATTGAGTATGTTTCCATCATCCTTTTGTACCTCCCCATAAAAATTCTTGGCCAATGGATGCATGAAACTTGCGAAAAAAAAATGGATGTAGGTGATGGCAAACAATTTCTCGAAAAAAAAATTTACTATCGTCCTTATACATCTCCCCATAAAACAACTCAACCAATGGATGCATGGTTTGCAAGATATGGTCAAAACAATTTTTGTTCTGTATATTTTAGCAATCATCTAGTAGCACAAAACATTCCTGTAGCACTTCATGACAGCAAGGGAAATGAATTGGAATGGATTGGTAATGATGGGAAATGGCATGGGGATACATTGTGAGGATGACAAGAGATGTATGGAATTTTCCCCATCGATGTTGGAGCATCTTAGTAAAAAAGGTGGAAAACTCAATGTTGGCTGCCCTTGACTAGATGCTTTCTTTCTTGATAAACTTATTATTTCTTGTGCAAGTTGGAGAGACCTTGCATATATACTTGGAGAAAAGGTTATTTTTCATTTTTCCCCCTTTTTTTAATTTTTTCTCTTTTTTCATCATTTTTAGGCCTAATGGTTGCCTCAATGAGGTTTTTCAACAAGCAAGTTTGCCTTGGTGCCTCAGAGGCGGTTTTCACATAGGATCTTATTTCCCTTTTTTTTCCAACTCACTGGTTGCCTCATAGAGGTTTTCAACTAGTGAGCCATTCTTAGGCGCCTTAAATGACGTTTTCACCTAAGATTTTTTTCCTTTTTTTTTCTTTATTCTATCCTACTTTTCTTAAAGAAGAAAATATCTTTCAAGCATAGGAATACTTCCAATGGAGCCATGTACTTACCCATATGACAAATGAACCCATATGTTGGTTTGAGATATATGCTTTGATATGTACCAGAATATGAGAGACCAACTGCTTTGACTTTGATGAGATGAGGAATTGTTGAAGGAGGGTGTTGTTGAAACTTAATGATTATCTGGAACCAATTTTCAATATAATTGTGATTCCCTTGGTTCACTTGCTCATTTGGATCACTTTTTATGTCCTCTTCTACCATGACTTTTAGATCTTCTATTATTTGTTGATTATTATCTTTAACACATAAAGAATCTAATGATTAGCATAGTAGAAATTATTTCAATCTTAAGCTCCAATGGTTTCTCTCCATCAAATGTCGTACATGATTCTTTAGTCTCCTCTGGATCTTCTTCTTCTGTATGTTGTTCTTCAATGACATCAAGAGAATATTTTTTTTACAAATCTTCTTGAACTAAGATGAATGTCATTTAGATCAAGAGGAGTTATTTGGAAGTTTTGTACCTCAACATTATAAGTGGGTTGAGTTACTTTATTGTTTGGGTTTGGAAATGGTTGTACAGGTAGTTGAGTGGGAGTGGATTTTTGAGATGAATGTGGTATGGATAACATTGAGTTGGGTGTTGAGGAAAATATTGAGGATATTGTGTATTTCTCCCATAAGGCCCTTACCAACCTTGTTGCCAATATTGGTTTTGGGTTGAGATGGCCAAGGTTGCCAATGGAAAGGTGTGTTCTAGTTACTTTGAGATTGTTGTGCATAACCTTGAAATTGTGAATTAGGATCTTGCATAATATCTGGTTAACTAGGTTTCCATGGTCTCTTGGAGCTACATAACATAGTTGCTTTGGTGTTTTATTTGCTCCATTGTCCTCCTATTAAAATTCCCTCAACCCTGGTAATAATAGGTAATCTTTAGTAGCAAGTGATTCTGCATATATAACACAAATTTCAGCATCCTCTCTTTGCTCTACTTGTTCACTTAGATTGCTAAGAATTTATGTTTTAAAGTTATCTATCAAATTACCAAGTTCAGCTTGACTTTCCAATCTCGATGTTGATTTACTTACTCTTTCCCTTCCTCTTGATATGTGCCTACATATTTCAAAAATTTCTTCAAATGGTAATTGGTATACATCACCTCTACTCGTTAGATCGAAGAGATCAATCCACTCATCTCTAATTATTCTAAGTAAGGGGGGTTTTAGTGTGTCAAATCCTAAATGGTGTAGTTTTTCCCTCTTAACATTATACATGAATCTCTCTATTAGATCCTCAAATCTCTTGTCTTCTTTTTTTAGTCATTCTATAGATTTCCTCTTTAAGATCGTGATCTTTATATATTTCTAGAAATATCCTTTTCATATCATTCCAATATCTTATTGAATTAGTCCCTAAACTCATGAACCATTTAAGAGCATTATCCTTCCATGTTGTTGGAAACAATCTCAATTTTTGAGTGTTTAATAAGTAATCATAAGATCTGCAAAATATTTCAAATTCAAAGAGAAATTTTTTCGGATCCTCTGACCTCATACCATGGAAGTTGGAAAGGAAAGATGGAGGGATGTTCTTAATATGAACACTAATATCAATATCTTGAAAGGGAAATCTTAGAGGATCTTCCTCATTGTCATCATCTCCATCCATTTCTTATACCTTCTCTTCCACCTCTTCTTCTGTTACCTACAAAAGTGGATGGTGATGTGGTTCTTACTGCACCATGTCATCAAGTGGGGGCTTGTGTATTGAATAAATATTGTTTTGTGTGTTTATAAAAATTTTGATCGAGAATGTCAATGCAATGCAATGAAAGATGCCTAATGCAATTTTTTGTTTTTGCAATAATATGAATGCAAAAAAGAAAGAGAAAATCATTCCAAGAATAAGAGAGTGCTTGCCTTGACACCCTCCTCGAAAATTGGTGCCAAAAAGTGATGAAGTCGGTATTGCAACAAGAATGTTGCAACCCCCAAGGCTACCAACTTTAATTATCAATCTGATGTTCATACAAACTTACGAGGGGTCGACATTGTATGTGCAACAAACATCTTTCTCTTCCTATTCTGACTCCCTTTAATGCAAGTGAAAAAAGGCAACGAAACAACTTCAAATCAGCGAATCTATAGGTAAGTCACAGTCCTAAGTTGCAAAAGGTAAATATCAATAAGCAAACCTATTCTACTTTTGTCGGAAAGTAAATGACAGAAAGGAAATCTAGACTAATTGCATAAGCAAGCAATGTAAAAGCGAAATGGTGCCCTAACCAAGCCTTCGCTCAACCAAAGTTGCCTTAGAGCATTCATAGGCTATGAATATACTTCTACCATGAGTTTGGAGTGAATAAGGGCAAGGAAAGACCTTGAAAACAAATTGCTACAAGAAACTCTCAGTTGCTACAGGATTGCTACAAGAGTATGCCAGCTAGTCATCCTCCGAGTTCTCTCACCGAATGACCAAGAAAATCAAATTCAACTGAGATGGGGTAAATTTTTTTATTAATTAGGATGTCCTAGGAATCAATTCCAAGTGGAATTACTCTAAAATACCCTTGTTAACATGTGCTAAAAAATAACATAAAGTTACTACTCTAGAAACCAAAAATTGCAGAATTAGTGAACTAGTTAACCTACCAAATGCTTAACCTAATCATGTGCAAATGTGATGGGGTGATTTTTGTTATTAAGTAGGATGTCCTAGGATTAAAATACAAGTGGAATCACTCAAAAATATCCTTATTAACATGCGCTAAAAATTAGTAGAAATTTATTATTGTTTTGCTACAAGATTATTGGGAATCATTGTTTATCTAGTTTATTAACCAAAGAAAAGTTCCTACTAGGTATTTAAATCCATTTTATTCATATTTATGGTCTTATGATCATAATGGAGTGCTAAGGGGTGTTCAGGAGGCAAATTAGAATGCATTTGGAGGCTTTTTATGTAGTGCTACAGGATCGGGACAACATGCCATAGTATTGTCCTGTTTTGCTATAGGATAAGATCTTAGAGTAATCTGTGGCTTATAAGGAGTTATGAAGGCAAGAAATGGGGTATAAGTTAGGGGAAGGGTGTATGAATCCCTTGTGAGGCCCAGTGCTCCTTAGGATCCTATCTTGCACAAGTAGAGATGCACACGGTGGCCTTTAACGAATCTAAAAAGTGATCTCTGTAAACAGTCTACTTGAAGAGGTTGTTGTGGAAGGAAGGAAAGCGTTGGTGATGGAATGAAAAGTGTAAATGATAATGCTCAACCCTGCACACCCATACTCTGACCTGCACACAAGGTAGATTTTTATTTTCGTGCTTTAAAAGACTAACAAACAAATGATTTAATTGTAGAAAACAAAGATGAAAAAGGAGAGTAATCCAAGTTATAAATATTAAAACAAAAAATTAACTATGTTTTTGGCTTGCTAAAACAATATCTACAACCACTCTTCAAACAAGAGAGGTGATTGACATACTTTCACAAGCAACTTTCTCATAAACAAATTTTGCTAGTAAGGAAAGGAAATATTGCTAGCTAGATATAGGAAAGAAGATGCATGAATAAAATACACAAGGGAAGGAGACTAGAGAATCTGGGTTGGGCCCTAACCCAAGAGGACTCGGCCCTCTAAAGGTGAATCAGACTGAATATAAGATGGCTTTCGTTCATTGTTAAAGTAGTTCATACATAACAAAATCCTAGGTAAAGAAGCCTATTACTCCTCAATGCCTATTCTCCACTAATTTGAACTTGGTATTGTGATATTAGGCCCCTTTATTGATACAAAAGACCTGAGGGGAAGCCCCCTTGAAGAGAGGGATTGTTTCCCTCCAAAAATCCTAGAAAAGTGGATTTGGTCCCCAACAAGAGGAATTTTTATTAAATACTAAAATCTGGCTTCCCCTGTAGCATGGATCACATCCCTATATTTTCTCAATCAATGGAGCTCCAAATTCTATTCAATAATTTCATAATATCACGTTAATTTATTATCCATCTTATAGCAAAGAGAAAGTCCCTAGATTATCTCATCTTCCAAATATTTAGAAGCTGCCCAATATTCTCACGATATTCTAGAAAAATAAATATTAGTAGGCACATAATATGCAATTATCTCTATATCTTCCTAATGAATATATTAAAGCCAAGAAAAACAATATTAAGTGCAGAAGGAGAGACTTAATACAACCTTTATGTGCCTGAGAAAGGTTAGATGGGCCTTAATTTTCATCTAATTTAGAGGCCCATCAGACTCCCTTCTGAAACTATTGTGTAGAAATTCTCACTGTAGATCAACAGATTATGAAATATACTAAAGCAAAATACAAGATCTACTTCTACAACAAAATTTGCAGAAGCTTAATCGAATATGAGTAAGATCAAATAGAACACATATAACTGAGAACGAGAAATCAATCACTCATGAACACGGAAGAATAACCCGGGGAAAGCCTTAGCCTAAAACCCCAATCTCTGTATTATCATACAAGTGGAAATATGTTCAGATTACAAAAAGAAACAACTCACAATCTATCCTGCTCTCTCTGCAATAAATCTTCTGCTCATAGATAGTCAAAGGCTTCTCAGAAACCTTCTCCTCCACCCTCCAAACCTCCTATTTCCTTGCACAGTTTTCCTTGGGGTCCAGTGCTGTCACCTATGTGAATTGGCCTCTTCACACACTCACTAACCTCTGATCTAATTGCGCAATCGTAAAGGAGATAATTCCTTCTGCATGGATGAGTTTCCTATATAGGAAAAATCCTCCAACTGATAGTACATTGTCCCTTCCTCTGATCTCAACTGGGTCTCTGACTGAACTGACATGCATGAGTTATTTATGACAGAATATTCAATTATTTGAAGTGCAGCAGTTGCATGCATGCATGCATTAACTAACTGAACACACAATTAGTTCAGCAAACTATTTGAACTAATCTAACTGGACTTAACTCAATTAACTGAGCTAACTAATTACAACTCATCCTCATCTCCTTAACTAAGGGATAAATTCATCAATCAATGGAGAAACTGTTGCATGTCTTCACATAGACTTCATGTTTGATTTTCTCCAACTAATTAACTCAAGATGAAATAATTAATTATTTTAAAAACAGCTCCTAAGATCAAATTCAAATTTTACTTATCAATTTTAGTTCAGGGACTAACTGTAATTGGAATCCATCCTGAAATGATATTTATAGCAATGTTATTTTTAGCAATTCCATTTTTCATTCCTTGTTGCTATGTCCAACACTGGTACCTGAACTACTATTTATAGCAGTGTTATTTTTAGCACTTCTATTTTTAGCATTTCATGTTGCCATTTTCAACACTCCCTCTCAACAAGAAAGGCATTCAACTCAAACCCGATCCTGAACCTTTGGAATGTTCTGCATGCAACAATTCTTCCAAGTGTTGTTACTCCAGCAACTCTAGAAACAAAAAAACTCCCAACTAACTTTCCAGTTGGGCTAGAAACATCCTCTGATGTTGAAGCTCCATCTACCACTGACAAATGCTCCCTCTCTGACCTCTGAGCTGCTGCAACACTCCATACATCTCACATCATTGCACACATGCCTGTGCCATCTTGCACTGGTGCAACACTCCTATGCCTCTCGCATTGCTGCAGCTTTCTAGCTCTGCACAGTCTTGGGATTCTTGCACTGTAGCTCTCTCTGCCGCTCCATCCGCATCTGCCTCTAACCACTCAGCTAGTCCTGCTACTCCTCATCGAGGCTCTCGTAGCAAGGTCTAATCAAAGAGGTTGGGTACTTCAATGATCTTGCCCCTATTCCAGCCTTCTTGGGACTATCACTCCACATTTCCCTACCTCCAACCTGGAGGTATGGATGCATGTGATTCCTCTACCCACTTGGCTCAAAATTTCCCCCTACTGGAGGTCTCCGCATGAGTGGATGCCTCCACTCAGTCTCCTCTCGCCTTCTCCAGTTGTGGCTGCTCCACAACCTCCTGAAGCTGCTTCACCAATTGTGTCTCCTCCACAATTGTCTAAGACTTCTTCTGGCGTTGCATGTTGAGAGGTAATTTACTCTCCCTCTCAACCACCAAGTCTCCATCAGTTGCCTTGCTCCTCAAGGCTTTGCATGCATCTTGAACCTCAAGAGCATACAGGTTCTTGACTCGTGAACTGATCTATTTCACTTGTCTCGTGGTGACATGTCTAAGGAAAACCTTTCCCTTACTAAAGACTACATCATACCCTTTGTCTTCCAGCATTGCGATCGACACTAAATTTTTCTTCAGTCCTGGTACATACTTTACATCGCTCAAGGTAATGCGAGCTCCATGCTCCCTCTGAAAAACAATCATGCCTACACCTGAGACACTATACTTTTCATCATTACCCATCGCTATGAGTATCTGGAGATATTTCTCCTCCAAGGTACTGAACAAACTCTTATCGCCAGTCATGTGGAAAGAAGCTCCACTGTCAAGAAACTAACCACATCCCATCATGGATGAAACCATGCATACGAAGAGGGTGAAATCCAACTCGAACTATGAGGCCAATGCCTCACCTTCAGATCCTTCCTTGGATCCCATCTTGGATTCTTCAGTGGAAAATATGTAGCAAAATGGCCCACCTCATGACAATGAAAGCATCACACTTTTGATTTGTCAAAATTCTTCCCACCATAGGAAGAACTCAATTTGGGATGAGAATCCTTCTCCTTTCCTTTCTTTGGCTTACTCACTAAGGCGCAATTTTCTTCATCCTCCTTGGATGAAGAACCATCTCTGGTGCTTCTTCTTATCTCCTCCTGCATCAGATCCGACCAGAGTTGTTCCCAATCTGGCAGTTTCTCTCTTCCATTTACCGAGTCTTGGTAGCTATGCCAACTCTTAGGAAGAACGAGGAGAGCAAGACTCACCATTTCATCATCGGTTTTCGTGATCCCTACACTTCCAAGCTCATCCCTGCAGGTGGTGAGCTTGTTCAAATATGTAGAGATCGTGTCGCCCTTTTCGCACTTGATTTTCCAAAGCTTGTCTTTCAGCGCCAGCTTCCTTTGATCGTTGCTGTTCTGATATATATCTTTCGATATTTTCCACATCAAAAACGGTGTCTCCTTCCCATGGAGACTTGAGACTATGTGGTCTCGAACTCCCTCCAGAAGGATTCTCCTTGCTCTAGCGACACATTTCTTCCATTCCACCAATTCTGTAGCATCAGCTGTTGTCGGCTTGGCAACTTCTTGATCAATGAAGTCCTTTAGACCATTATCCTCTAATACTTCTTCCATGCAATCCTTCCAGGCTATATAATTCGAACTACCATCAAGGGCATACTCAAGTCTTAAACCGTTGAATGCCATTGGTGAAATTGAGATGTGATAAGAACTCAATTTCTATATTTAGGAACCTCAAACTTCAAACTTGTCCCTTCTTGTATATTGTTCTTCGCTTTGATCACCTTTGCTCCGATACCATGTAGAAATTATCACTGTAGATCAACAGAATATGCAATATACTAAAGCAAAATACAAGATCTACTTCTACAACAAACTTTGTGGAAGCTTAATCGAATATGAGCAAAGATTAAATAGAACACATAGAACTGAGAATGAGAAATCAATCACACATGAACACAGAAGAATAACACGGGGAAAGCCTCATCCTAAAACCCCAATCTCTGTATTATCATACAAGTGGAAATATGTTTAGATTACAAAAAGAATCAGCTCACAAGCTATCCTACTCTCTCTGCAATCAATATGTTGCTCATAGACAATCAAAGTCTTCTCAGAAACCTTCTCCTCTGCCCTCCAAGCCTCCTATTTCCTTCCACAGTTTTCCTTGGGGTCCAGTGCTGCAACCTGTGTGAACTGGCCTCTTCACACACTCACTAACCTCTGATATAACTGTGCAATCTTGAAGGAGATAATTCCTTTTGCATGGATGGGTTTCCTATATAGGAAAAATCCTCCAACTGATAGTACATTGTCCCTTCCTCTGATCTCAACTGGGTCTCTGACTGAACTGACATGCATGAGTTATTTATGACAGAATATTTAGTTATCTGAAGTGCAGCAGTTACATGCATGCATGCATTAACTAACTGAACTCACAATTAGTTCAAAAAACTATTTCAACTAATCTAACTGGACTTAACTCAGTTAACTGAGCTAACTAATTACAACTCAAAGTACAAATCATCCTCATCTCCTTAACTAAGGGATAAATTCCTCAATCAATGGAGAAATTGTTGCGTGTCTTCACATAGACTTCATGTTTGATTTTCTCTAACTAATTAACTCAAGATGAATTAATTAATTATTTTGCAAACAGCTGCTAAGATCAAATTCGAATTTTACTTCTCAATTTTAGTTCAGGGACTAACTAAAACTGAAATCCATACCGAAATGCTATTTATATCAATGTTACTTTTAGCACTTCCATTTTTCATTCCTTGTTGCTATGTCCAACACAGGTACCAGAACTACAATTTATAGCAGTGTTATTTTTAGCACTTCTATTTTTAGCATTTCTTTTTTCCATTTTCAACATATTGCTCATTCTCAGAGAAACCTACTCATCTTCCTTTCTTTGTTGTTATTCATGTATGCCTCTAATAACTTTTATAATACCCCATGTGGATGTAGTTGCTCCTACTGGATGGAAGCCTACATGCTCTTCAATTATTTCCTTTTCCTTTGGCTCATCATGTATTCCTTTTTTCCTTTCCCTCTTATTCTTTCTTTGAGTCCTCCCCTTCAATCTTAGCTTCTTCTTTTGCTAAATCCTCCTCCCATGGCTTCAATAAACTTTTATGCTCATCCAATCCAACTGTTTTTTCTCACTAGAGTTTGCATAGTGTTTTTCTTGATGGATAAGGTGTTTTTGGAATACTTATGCCAAATGTTGGAGAGGAGGAAATTTTACTTACATTTCCTCTTAATATTTCCTTACATCTCAAGGCCCTTATGGTTGTTCTGGGTGAAATTGACCTTCCTGTAGCACTTTGTCAGCTTCCTGTAGCAACTGTAGGATCCTATAGCAGCCTATTTATATCTTGTAGCAACACCTATAGGATCGTGTAGCGACCAGTTTGCATGCCAAGAAGTGGTGGGTACACCTTTTTATTTTTATTTTTATTATTTTATTATTATAATTTTTTCTTTTTTTTCTTTTTTTTTCTCTTTTTTTCATTTCATGCAAAATAAACTCTGAGTGCTTTAAGTTAACTGAGTGGGCCCCACCTACCCCTCCGCACTCCTTGCCCTTTATCATGACTAAATGATAACAACCCAGTTTCTCAAGTCTTTTTCACTTTTGTCTGGTTCCTCTCCCACACATGTAGGTGTCTTGGTGGAAAAATTAAGTCAACTACTTGATAAGGTCGAGGTTGCTCTGCTATTAATATTGAATATAAAAAATATTTTACTTCATACACTTGGAACGTTTTTTTGAGCTAAAATAAGTCCATAAGAGAGGTTTTGAGGATTTCATACCTGAGATTTACTCTTGATGTGTTTTTGCAAGTGATATTGGGGTTGTTGATATGATTGTTGAAGTTGTCTTTGGTGGTTTTGAAGTTGGTGTGTTGATCACTCGATGTTTGCATGGAACTTTTAGACATGTGTGAGGTTGCTTTTGAGTGTCTTCTGAGATGTCATTACTTTGCCTCCCTTTCTTCTTGTAATTTCTTAAGAATATATATATATATATATATATATCATTTTCTTTTGTTGACTAAAGCTCTATGATGTAGGTCATTTCTTCATGTAGTTTCTCTTTGGATCAAATGTTGTTGTTTGTTGGGTGATCAAGAATTTGGTACCAATTGATAGAGGGTCTTGTATCTACTTGAGGATCATATTTGTAATCCTCAATTGCTCCATGGTGACTGAATTTTGGATCTGGTGTCACATAGGCCCTCCTAGGATGATGATTTCCTTCAAGTGCTACCTTTAAAAATATTGTTAATTCATAAGTAAACTACGTATAAGGGTCAGAGGCTTTTTATGTGGTGGAAGGGATGGAAGAAATGGTGAAAAGGAGTGTTTTTTGGACAAAAGTGGAAACTTAGGTGGAGGAGAGGCCAAGTGGTGTGTAAAAAGGATGACGAGGTCAATATAGACCCATCCGTCCTCCTCCCCCCCTTGTCCCTAGGTGAAAAAACAAGATTTGTACCTTCTTTTTGTATCGATCACAATCTTGTAGCAAATTTGGATCAATCTTGTAGCATTTTTGGGACAATCCTGTAGCAGACTTCTCTAATCCATATCTTCCAAACGGTATATTGGATTCACATGAAATTATTTTGAGCATGTTGCCATCATCCTGATGCACCTCCCCATAAAATTCTTAGCCAATTGATGCGCGAATCTTGAGAAAAAATAAAAATGGATGTAGGTGATGGTGTTCAATTTCTCAAAAAATATGCACTGGAATTCGCTGAATTTTTTTAAGCATTTTACCATCATCCTTATGCATCTCTCGATAAAAAGCTAGGCCAATGGAGGCACGGTTTGCAAGATATGGTCAAAAAAATTTCAGCCCTATATATTTTAGCAATCCTATAGTAGCACATAAATTTCCTGTAGCACTTCAGGACAACAAGGAAAATGAATGGGAATGGAATGTGAATTATGGGAAATGGCATGGGGATGCATTTTGAGGATGACAAGAGATGTATGGACTTTGTCTTAGCCATGTTGGAGCATATTGGTATAGAAGGTGGAAGACTCAATGTTGATTGCCCTTGACTAGATGTTTGCTTCCCAAATCAACTTCTTATTGCTTGTGCATGTTGGAAAGACCTTGAATATATACTTGGAGCAAAGGATCTTTTTCATTTTTCTCATTTTTCTTTTTCTTTTTCTCTTTTATAGGCCTACTGGCTGCCTCAATGAACTTTTTCAATAGGCGGGTCTGCCTAGGCACCTCAAAGGAAGTTTTCACCTAGGATATTATTTACCTTTTTTTCCCTTTTTTTTTCCAACTCACTGGTTGTCTCATAGAGGTTTTCAACTAGTGAGCCAATCTTAGGTGCCTCAAATGAGGATTTCACCTGAGATTTTTTTTTCCTTTTTTTTTCTTTATCCTATCCTACTTTTCTTGAAGAAGAAATATATTTCAAGCATAGGAGCATTTCCAATGGATCCATGTACGTACCTAAATGACAAATGAACTCATATGCCAATTTGAAATATATGCTTTGATATGTACCAGAATATGAGAGATCAACTACTTTGACTTTGATGAGATCAAGAATTTTTGAAGAAGAATGTGTTTTTGCAACTTAATGATTGTCTGGAACCATATTTCAATATAGTTGTGATACCCTTGGTTCACTTGTTGATTTGGATCACTTTATGTGTCCTTTTCTTCCATGACATTCAAATATACTACTCTTTAGTAATTAGTCTCTTGAACACTTAAATAATTTAATGATGAGAATAGTAGAAATTATTCAATCTCAGACTCCAACAGTTACTCTCCATCAAATGTGGTACATGATTCTTTAGTCTCCTCTAGATCTTCTTCTTCTGGATGTTGTTCTTCAATGACATCAAAAGAATATCTTTTTTGCAATACTCTTCTTGATCTAAGATGAATATCATTTAGATCAAGAGGAGTTGTTTGGAAGTTTTGTACCTCAACATTATAAGTGGGTTGAGTTACTTCATTATTTGGGTTTGGAAATGGTTGTACATGTAGTTGAGTGGGAGTGGATTTTTGAGATGGATGTGGTTGAGGTTGTGGTTGTGGTGGAGGTGGATGGTATGGATAATATTGAGATGGGTGTTGAGGAAAATATTTAGGATATTGTGTATTTCTCCCATCATGCACTTGCCAACCTTGTTGCTAGTATTGGTTTTAGGCTTGAGATGACCAAGGTTGCCAAGGGATGGGTGTGTTCTAGTTACTTTGAGATTGTTGTGCATAAACTTGAAATTGTGAAGTAGGATCTTGCATCATACTAGGTTGACTAGGCTGTCATGTTCTTGGAGCTACATAATATAGTTGTTTTGTTGTTTGATTTGCTCTACTACCCTCCTCGTAAACTTCCTTCAACCCTGGTAATGATAGGCAATCTTTAGTAGCATGTGATTCTGCATAGATAACACAAATTTAAGCATCCTCTCTTTGCTCTACTTTTTCACTTAGATTCATAATAATTTTAATTTTAAAGTTATCTATAAAATTACCAATTTCAATTTGACTTACCAATCTCGATGATGATTTACTGACTCTTGCCTTTCCTCTTGATATGCGCTTGCATATTTCACAAATTTCTTCAAATGATAATTGGTATACATCACCTCTACTCATTAGATCGAGGAGATCAATCCACTCATCTCTAATTGTTCTAAGTAAGAGGTTTTTAGTGTGTCAAATCCTAAATGGTGTAATTTTTCCCTCTTAACATTATACATGAATCTCTCTATTAGATCCTCAAGGCTATCATCTTCTTTTTGAATCATTATAAATATTTCCTATTTAAGATCATGATCTTTATATTTTTCTAGAAATATCCTTTGCATATAATTATGTGATCTTATTGAATTTGTCTCTAAACTCATGAACCATTTAAGTGCGTTATCCTTCAATGTTGTTGGAAACAATCTCAAATTTTGAGTGTTTAATAAGTAACCATAAGATCTGCAAAGTATTCCAAATCCAAAGAGAAAGGTTTTTGTATCCTCTAACCTCATACCATGAAAGTTGGGAAGGAAATATGAAGGGAGCTTCATCATATGAACATTGATATCAGTATCTTAAATGGGAAATCCAAGAGGATCTTCCTCATTGTCATAATCTCCATCCATTTCTTCCACCTTCTCAACCACCCCTTATTCTTCTACATGCAAAAGTGGATGGTGATGTGGTTCTTACTGCACCATGTGATCAAGTGGGGGGTTGTGGTATTGAATAAATATTTTTTGTGTTTATAGAATTTTAGAATGAAAATTCTAATGCAATGCAATGAAAGATTCCTAATGCAATTTTTTGTTTTTGTAGAAAATATGAATGCAAAAAATAAAGAGGGAATCATTCCAAGAATAAGAGAGTGCTTGCCTTGACACCCTCCCCAGCAATCAGTGCCAAAAAATGATGATCACAGTATTGCAACAAGAATGTTTCAACTACCAAGGGTACCAACTTTAATTATCAATTCAAAGTGTGTACAAACTTAAAAGGGGTCGGCACTGTATGAGTAGCAGACACCTTCCTCTTCCTATTTAGACTCCCTTTGATGCAAGAGAAAAAAGGAAATGAAACAACTCCAAATGAGAAAAGACCTAGGTAAGCCGCTAGTCCTAAGTTGCAAAAGGTAAATAGAAATAACCAAGCCTATTCTAATTTCATTAGAAAGTTAATGACAGAAAGGAAATCTAGACTAATTGCATAAGCAAGCAATGTAAAAGCTAAATGGTGACCTAACAAAGCCTTCGCTCAACCAAAGTGGCCTAAAAGTATTCATAGGCTATAAATCTACGTCTACCATGAGTTTAGAGTGAATAAGGGCAAGCAAAGACCTTGAAAACAAACTATTACACGATATTCTCTATTGCTACATGATTGTTATAGGAGTTTGCCAGCTAGTCTATCCTCTGAGTTA
Source organism: Pinus tabuliformis (assembly GCA_031772625.1). Classification (NCBI taxonomy): domain Eukaryota; kingdom Viridiplantae; phylum Streptophyta; class Pinopsida; order Pinales; family Pinaceae; genus Pinus; species Pinus tabuliformis. The sequence continues at coordinate 770,806,273 of CM062805.1, forward strand.
TCTCACTGAATGACCAAGCAAATCAAATGCAAATGAGATGGTGTAAATTTTTTTATTAATTAGGATGATATAGGAATAAAACTCAAGTGGAATCACTCAAAAATACCCTTGTTATCATGTGCTAAAAATTAGCAGAAAATTACTACTCTAAAAACCAAAAATTCCAGAATGACCAAGCTAGTTAACCCACCAAATGCCTAACATGATCACATGCAAATGTGATGGGGTAATTTTTTTTATTAATTAGGATGTCTTAGGACTCAAATCTAAGCAGAATCACTCAAAAATACCCTTATTAACATGTACTAAAAATTATCAGAAATTTAATATTATCTTGCTACAAGATTGTTGGGAATGACTATCTATCTACGTTATTAACCATAGAAAAGTTCATACTAGGTATCTGAATCCATTTTATTCATATTTATGGCTTTATGATAATTATGGAGTGTCGAGGGTGGTAAGGAGTGTTGTGGGGCAAATTAGAATGCATTTGGAGGATTTTTTCGTAGTGTTACAGGATCGAGACAAAGTGCTACAAGATTGTCCTATTTTACTACAAGATCAAATCTTAGAGAAATCTATGGTCTTAGAAGGTGTTATGAAGGCAAGAAATGGGGGGATAAGGTAGGGGAGGGGTGTATTCCTAGTTCTCCGTAGGAGCCCATCTTGCACAAAGAAAGATGCACATGGTGGCCTATAACAAATCTAAAAAGTGATCTCTTTAAACAGTTTGCTTGAAGAGGTTGTTTGTCAAGGAAGGAAAGTGTTGGTTATGGAATGAAAAGTGTAAATAACAATGCTCAATCGTGCAAACCCATACCCTGACCTGCACACAAGATAAATTGTTCTTTTGATTCTTGAAAAGATTGTCAAACAAATGATTTAATTGGAGAAAACAAAGATGAAAAAAGGAGACTAATTCAAGTTCTAACTATTACAATAGGAAATCAACTATGTTTTTTGCTTGCCAACACAATATCTACAACCACTCTTCCCACAAGAGAGGTGATAGAAAGACATGCACAAGCAACTTTTACATAAACAAATTCTTCTAGAAAGAAAAGGAAATATTGCTAGCTAGATATATGAAAGGAGATGTATGAATAAAATACACAAATGAGAGAGACTAGAGACTCTAGGTTGGGCCATAACCCAAGAGGACTCGACCCTCTAAAGATGAATTAGACTGGAAATAAGATAGCTTCCATTCACTATGAAAGTAGTTCATACATAACAAAATACTAAGCAAAGAATCTTGTTACTCCTCAAAGTCTATTCTTCACTAATTTGAACTTACTATTGGGCTACTAGGCCCCTTTACTTTTACAAAAAGACTCGAGGGGAAGCCATTGCAGTGTCAGGAGAGGATTCATGAGCCCCCTCCTTCCACAAAATCATCATTGGAAAAGGGAAGGAGTAGGAGTCCTCCTTCTTCACCAAACTCACTACTTATAACGCCTTCAAGAAGCCCCTAGCCAATATCTTGGGAGAGGGAGGGTCGGGGAAAAGCACTGACAACCAATCAAACTCTCAATTTGTAGACTCCAATGGAAAAGCTCCAACTCGACCATAGGCGACCAATCCCTGCAAGCCCAAAACCAATAAAATACCAACCTTAGAGATAGAAGACTCATATGTTCTAGCATATAGGGGTTATATGCAGGAGCACACAATCATTTGTAAATTTATGGGCTTATGGCCTACAAAGAAATCCCTAAACTGGTGGATCCAAGTGAAATGGAACCCAAAAGGAGAGATTGGGCTTTAGCTAGGTTCCACAGGGTTCTTCACAACGATATTCAATTTGTTGGAGGAAAAGGATCGTATCTTTGAGGGAGGTACCTACTAATTCTTCAACTCAACTGGACTCTATATGAGATACTAGAAAGAGAATTTCACCCTTGAGAAGGATCATTTCAAAAGGGTCCCAGTATGGATTCGTCTATACCCCTTACCCATAAACTATTTGTCTCCCTATGTCCTCAAAGGAATTGCAAACAAAATAGGAGATTACATCAAGATGTCTAATGGACCCAAACCAAGGCACTATGTTTCATACACTCACATTTGTGTCAACTTGGATGTTTCAGGGGCTCTCCCAGAAGCCATCACACTTGTGTTCAAGGATGAAGTTTGGCTCCAAAGTATAAACTATGAACACATACCCTTCAGATGTTGGTAATTTCATAAACACATGCACCTCTTTATTCATTGCCCACAGAATGTCTCCCAAGCCGCCAACCTTCAAACTCAAAAGAAGACAAATGAACAAGGATTCACAAGAATGGCTCCCTAGAACAAAAACAGTCGAAAGCCCCAAGGGAAACAAGCTTCAGTGCTCCAAGTCAATAGGAACAAATTCGAAATATTATGTTAGGATCAAGAGGGTTAAGACAAGGAGGAAAATGAAACAAAAGGAGGCACCAACGACCAAATACCACTCCCTCAAAGGAGTAAAGAACAAGAAACCAGCCTTGGTTCAATCCTCAATGATTCTAGAAAAGGAGTTCGAGAGATAAAAATGGAGCAAGAAGGAAATAGTGACATAATAGAGGTTCTAGGAGACACAGATCTTAATATAATTGTAGAAGTTTGGGAAAAAAGAGGACTGACAACCATCTCGAAAGAGTATATTTAGAAAATAGAAGCAACATACCTCTACCAAGAAGATCTCAAGAAAGCAATAACAAAGAGACAAAATGGAGACCTCGACAACATAGGCATAAAATCTAACATCCCAATAGATCGATATAATCCCAAAGCAGTGGGAAGGAAAAGAGGCAGAAAACCCACCAGTCAAATATTACAAGAGCTTGGAGCCGGATTGATCAACGAAGGAAAGGCAAGGGCCCTAACCCTAACTCGAAAAACTTGTCAATGAATTTGATCTCATGGAGTACTAGGGGTATGAATGTGTTATCCTCTACAATTTCCTAGGCTGAGGAGGAGATCGAAAGAGGTAACCTTGAACCACTCTTAGTTCAGTAGCTAGCCCTACTGAACCAAAGAGGGATCTCTCTAAGGATTTTCCAATGAATAACTGAAAAGAAATAGGTTTTAGGCTAGATATACAAGTCTTATTTGAGTATTTGTGAATTTAGTGTTTTTGGTTGGGTAGACTAGGGATTAGAGCAGGTAATTAGGTTAATCCTTCAAGTATGCAGTGACAAGTATAAAAAGGAGCTAGATATCAGTGTGTTATTGTGAACTTAAAGTGTTGTCAATGTAGTGTAAGTCTAAGAGTTTATGAGAACACAATAAGCATGTGAAAGCATGAATTCATTAGTCTTAGAAGAAAAGAAACACAAGCATGATTTCCACATAAACAGAGCTTAAATTCAAGATTCATGTCTATATAACTGCAATTAAATTCATAGGAAGAAGATAAAACATGTAAAGAGAGATGATTTATCCATTAGAAACTGATAGAAAGAGAAAATAAACACCCTAGATTCATTGAACTAGAGTTCCTGATATATAGTTGCAACTGCTCATGTATTAGCTGTAAGAGAACGTAAGGTACCAAGCCTCTCCACCAAATTCCAACCTCTCTCTCCGAATTAGAAATCATACATATATACTCAATTGAACCACTTCCCCACCTTCAGGAGTCAAATTCCTAGGTGGTGGAAATGTTTCCAAGATTCTCTCAACCAACAGGTGAGAAAAAGAACGTTAAATACAAACACTTCTTGTAGACTTTGTTTTGGATTTTGCTTCCTTAATGAGGGCTAATAAACCACAAAAAATCCTATCATGCCTATTTATTCATGCTTACATCATCTAACCTCGAACTAACTTCAATTACATCAAGAGTTTTGACTTTGACCAAGTTAAACTGAAAACTAGGAAATTTACACAGTGAAATTTAAATGAAAAACACAGAAATTTGCAGAAGCGTAGCGCCGACATTGAGCCCACTTTAAGATGCATTCCTGAGGTCCAAATTAAGATATAAAATCATACCTTGAATTTTTGAAAATGACCCATGGGAAGGCCTTCAAAAACTCATTCTCCCAAGGTGTCTCCAAAAGCGCAGCACCTGTCAAAAAGAGGGGCATAATGCTGATTTTTTACCCATTTTTCTCCTTTTTCTCAAAATTTGGGCCCTCTATGAAAAATATGATGAAATGGGTTTTGAGAGGATGCCATGAGATTTCCAAAACTGCAAACCATTTGTCATTTGGATTCCTGAGGAAAAAGCGCAACGCCAAGGCATTGCGCTTCTGTGACTAGCCAATTTTCTGAATTAGGCACCAAAATAGCCAAAAAAAACCAAAAATGCTCAGAATTCCTTCAAAATTGGTCATGAGTTGCAAAATTATGTATGTTAAGCCCTCATGGATGCTTAAGCAAGAATCTCTAAGTTATCCCTCTCATTTTTGTCTTTTAGGGTTTCTTTGAGCTTGTTTTCCAACTGTTTGACCTTGATGTTACAAATCATATTTCTGGTTTGATAGTGATGTGCCATGTGCCTTAGTAGTTGGTTATCTCTATTGGCTTTGTCAAGAAGCTTCTCCAAGTGGTCATTGACCTTGTCTAACCAATACTCCCTGTCCTCATTGATCTCTAATGCAATTATGTCCTCCATGTCTAGGTCTTCATCTAGCAAAATGTGTTTTTTCTCCTCTTTCAATGCCTTCTTGAGTCCTTTGGTCCTTGGCCTCTTTTTCTTGCCTTGTTTTTTAGTTTCCTCAATTTCACTAGACTCCAATACTGCTTTGCCTTTGCCTGCTTGCTACAATAATTTAGCTTGCTCTTTCTCCATGATGAGTTGTCTAGCTTTTAGCTGACTGTTTTCTTGTTCTAGGAATGAGATAACAAACCTTGCCCTTGCCATGTTGTCCATGAGTTCTTTGATCTGAGAATATTTCTCTTTGATAGTTTGTTGCATGTTTCAAGGCTCATTTTCTATTTCCAAGTCCACCAACTCAAATTCATGTTTTATCAAGTCTTTATCATGTACCTGTGATCCTTGTTTTGATGATGTAGAAAGCTTGGCCCCTTTCTCAACATGAGAAATAAACACAAGCCTTTTCCCCTTTGATACATCCTATTCACCTCAGGTCTAGGTGCTTTAGGAACCTCCATTGGTTAGCTTGATGATCCTACCTCCATCTGCTGTGTTGGCATGTTTGGATGTTGAACTGAAACATTAGTCTCATGCCATTTCAAAGTTGTTTCTATGAAACAATCCCATGTCATATTTTTCTCTATAAGTTGATGGAGAATTACAGTCTTTATCAAACTATGATGAAAAAGACTGGGATAGTGTTCTTTGTTTTTCACATGTACCTTCTTGGACATTTTGACAAGGCTTCTACACAGATAATTGCACATGTTGAGAGGTTTTTGAGCTATGAAGTGCATTAGAAGTCGGATGTGACATGCAAATGTGAAGTCAACTCTAGTTATGATGGCCCTTTCCCCTTTCAAATGAGTGGCGATCCAATCTATCAACTGTTCATGAAAACCTACTTCACACACCCTTTTGCAAAACTCTAGACAATTTACATCTTCAAAACACTACTTGATGAAGGGTGATGAATTGATTTCATTGTAGTTGGTAGGTTCATATCTGAGAATTTTGCCTCCTTTATGGTGTTTTTTCCTTTCTAGTGAAGAATCTCCCTCCGTGATGATAGAAACCTTGTACACAAGCTTAGATTAGCAAAAAACTACGTTGCAAGCTTCAAAATTGAATTTGGGTGAATTTTGGAAGGTTTTAGGGTTCTCTATCACAAGTGTAGTGCCACCCTCAAAAGAGTAGCGCAATCTCCAGAAGTGTAGTGCCAACTTGCAAACCACTTTTGGAGCCGTTAAACTGCTCCAAATTGAAAACTTGATAGCTTGTTGGAAATCTCGTGAAGTCTACTAAGATGGATACCTCAAACATGTAATTTGGACACTCCATCAAGGAGAAAAATGATTTTCCCAAGGTCACTCCAAAAACCCAAGGTGTCTCTGACAAAAGCGTAGCGCCAACTTGCAGAGCACTTTTGGATGCCTTCCACTAATTAAAATCACAATCTGAAGGTACCATTGGAAATATTAGGATGTCTGCTACACAATAGAGTCCTTAATCACTGCCAACACCTGCTCCAAATCCCTGAAAATTTGCCTTGAAGTCAAACTGTCTAGAAGTGCAGAAACTCTCCTATAGCAAGCATAGTTTGGGAATTTCTCTCAAGTTATAATACTTGTGCATAAACTTAAGGAGGTTTATTTTCCTTGGCCTATCATTGACAAAAACCTCTTTCACTTTTGCAAAATGATTCTCCATTTGATTAGAAACATAATTTGAACAAAATTGTCCCTATGAGAAATGATGAGACGAGGTAGTGTAATGCAACATTGTCTTATTTGAAATAAAACATTACCTTTACCTTTATTTTTCTTTCCCTAAGCTACTAACTCCCTTTACCCACCGAATTACATGATGGACATGTTTTGTTTTGACCTATGGTATCACGATGACACATGGAGTGAAACCCTAGACCATGACCTAAAATGAAGAATTTGACCATTTCATGACCCAAGACACTTAAATGAAGATATGATACCTCAAAGAAGACAATGACCATGATGAGAGATGAAGACCATGAGTAATTGACGGGAGCAACAGTGACATAGCCACAACACCCAGTGACCAAATATTTATTTGAAGATTCACTTAAATGACAAAAATTTGACTTGACACCCTAACAACACCTTGTAAGAGCATATTTGATCACTGGTGATAGGATGAATTGATTGGCACTAACAGAATGGAACCACAAAAATAAGGCTTCTCAAACATATATAAAAAAAAGAAGAAGAGGAAAGTAAACCAGAGATAGCGTTCACTCAAGAAACAAAGGTAGGAATAAAGGATATACCTACTCTTCAAAAGTAGTGTTGAAAAGGCTATAAAAACATTGAAAATGTTGCCAGACGCACGACAAGAGGTTAGTTAATAATCTGGAATGAAAAGTTATTGGATCTTAAAACATCCATAACCACTCATAACTCATTAACTGTAATATTTCAACAAATAGGATCTCTGACAACTTTGTGTGTTACTAATGTTTACAGACCACATAGAGTTGTTGATAGAATTCACATGTTGAACACCAGGCTAATGAAAATCCATAAATATCTACCATACTCCCACAAAATTATTGGTGGCGACTTCAACATGATCCTTAATTGTTTTGAGAAAAAAGGGGGTCTCAGAAGATCGGATAGAGATGCGGAGGAATTCATGGAGGCATTGGATCTGATGGAAATGGTGGACGTGCAAACTACCAATGGAATTTATACATGGAATAACAAAAGAAGGGGGGAGATAAATTGCTTCCCACCTTGATTGGTTCCTAATATCAAAATCCATACTCTTAGCAACCCCAAAGATAGATGGAAGAATCTTACCTCGTGTTGGTTCAGACCACTAGCCTATTACCTTGAATATCCATCACTTAGGTGCTCCTAAGAACATACCCTTCAGGTTCAAAGCTTTTTGGCTAGACCACCTAGATTTCCAAGAAAAAATGGAGTGTTGGAATGAGGCTCTCCCCCTAAGAGTATCCCAAATGTTTTGATTTCAGTAGAAACTAAAGCATATCAAAACTTGAATAAAGTTGTGGAATAAAGAATCCTTTAGAAACATATTCAAGGACAAAAAATATCATGAAAGGTAGATGGAAAAACTTCAGCAAAGAATCATCCAAAATGACATCACAAATCACATGAAGCAGGAGGAAATAGACTTGCAACAAAAATGGGAAGAAAGGGAAAAACAAGATGAGAAATTATGGCAACAAAAATTCGAGATCCAATGGTTAAAATGTGGGGAATGCAACACCAAGTTCTTCCATAAATCCATAATCAAACACACACAAAAAACAAACAGTATCCTCTCCCTCAGGAAAGCAGATGGAGAGGTGATATGCTCCCACGAAGTTATATCTGCAGAACTGATCCAGAATTATGCAAGAACGCAACAAAATACAGAAATACTCATATACAAAAAGATGCGATAGAAATAAAACGTCATTTCATTAATATCAAAGAACTGAAATATGCTTACATACATAAATAAAAATGAACTAGCTCGAGCGATGGTAGCTTATCTCTGAGAAGAGATGTGGCGGATACATGCCTCTGAACTGTGTTACAATGAGGCTCAAAAGCCTATTTATTATTGAGAAACAATGGAAAACCCTAAACATCCAAAAACCTAACCCTAGGAGATGAAGCGCCAAAATTGTGGGCCCCATTTGGGTAAATTGGTACATCAACTTCCCGGGGTCATACATACGAGCTCCGTTTGGCTATCATAATACCTTGTTTCGAAGAGCTCGAAGAGAAGGCCAAAAAGAAAAGGGCAGGCTGGTTTGGGACTTATATAATCTCTTTGTTTCCCCTAAAAACTTCGTTTAGGGCCTTAAAACGTCTCTGAAAGTTCATGGCCCGAAAAACTGCCAAGAATAGTAAATTGTGCTACAATTAAGGAAACTAAAAGAGACAGTGTTGGGGATCCAAGTGGAAGATGCTAGAGGCCACCAATATCCAATTGGACCAGTCCTCCCCCCTTAGGAAGCAGTGGTCCCCATTGCGTTGAGTGCTTCCATGAGACAGCGAAACTTCTATTAAACTTGGTCCCTAGTGAGCCACTTGCCTTGGTGCAGGAGTTAGCCAGCTTTGACAATCGATGTAGTTGAATCTTATGTTGGAAAGTGTTCTTGATCTATGTGTCCATGATTCAATCAGTTGTGGCTTGTTCCATGCAGTTTGGGTTTAACTCTGTTGGTGTGAGTTGTTATGCAATGTCTGATGTGTCTAGTAATGATGGAAAGTATGGTTGAAGGTGGTCCACATTGAACACTGGGTGCAGGCCAAAGAATGGTAAGATGTTGAGCTCGAAAGAATTGTCCCCTATAGTCTTAGTGATGGTGTAGGGCCCATATCGGAGCGGGTGAATTTTGCAATGGGGCCCAACGAGGCACTCCTTCTACAGATGTAACCAAACTTTGTCACCCACCTAGAACTTGTATGGTACCCGATGTTGATGATCACGTTGCTTGTACTTAGCACTACCTTTGTCCAATATTCCATGGACCTGCTGGTGGATGTGCTAAATGCATTCAATGAAGCTATTAGCCCTGTCAGCTTCTAACTAGATATGAGCTGAATTTGCTTGAGTAGCTGCAAATGGTATGGCCACATCAATGGGACATAGTGGTCGGAATCCCAACCCCACCTGAAAGAGGTTGTGGCTAGTTAAGCTATGGAGAGCTATGTTGTAGCTATGTTGTACATAGGGGAGGCTTTCATCCCATGTGAGTGGATGCTTCGAGTTGTACATATGCAGAATGTGTACGATAGTCCTATTGACGATCTCTATTTGGCCTTCAATTTGGGGGTAGAAATTCGTGGACTTAGTGAGCTTGGTATCCAACATCGACCAGAGACTTGACCAAAATGTACTTAGGAACCTATTGTCCCGATCTGATATAATGGATTGTGGGATCCCAAAATGTACCCAAAATGGATTGTGACTTCTTCTGTGATACTCTTCTTGTAGGCCGCCTGAATGGCCATCTTAGAGAATCTGTCGATGACCACGAAAATGCAGTCGTTGCCATGCTTAGTAGAAGGAAGGCCCGACATGTAATCCATGGAGATGGATTCCCAAGGTCGAATAGGAGTAGGCAGAGGAGTATATAGGTCTTGCTTCTTGATGGTCAATTTGGCAATGGCGTAGGCAGTGCAGGATCTGATTTACTTCCCAACATCCCATCGAAGGTTCGGCAAATAAAAATACTTCTGCGATACTGCAACTGTTTTTCTACCCCGAAATGTCCAGCAACCCGACTGTAGTGTGACTCCCAAATCATATTGGCATGCTCACTTGAAGGAACACATATGTGTCCCAAGGGGCATAATAGTGCATCCTAGAGGTGAAAATTTGGAACTTTCTTACCTTCCAGGAGAGTCTAGTATGTGATGCCGAATACTGGATCGCTCTTGTAAAGATGCGACCACCCCATGGTTTTGTGCCCACAAGAGTCGAGCACAATGGTCAGCGCCAAGACTGGTGGTTGACTAAGGCAGTCTGCAACATTGTTGGTGCTTCCCTTCTTGTACTTAATGTTCAAATTGAATTGTTGTAGGTATGTGGACCATTTTTTATGGTGATCATTTTGCAACTTCCCTTGTGTCTGTATGAACTGCAGGGGTCAGTGGTCTATGTGGATGACCGTTTCCTTCCCCAGAATGTAATGCTTCCATTGTCTGCATACCTGCACAGTGGAATACATCTATTTTTCATATAAGGTGGGATACTTTCGAACTATGTGTGAAAGTGTCTCACTTTGATATGCCACTGGATGCCTCTACTGAGTAAGAATCGCACCAATAGTATAGTCGGAGGCATCTGTCTCAATCTCAAATGGTTGTTGCATGTATAGTAATGTGAGCATTGGTGCAAAGTAGACGTGATAACTTTAACTTGGAAAACACCTTCTGTTGGGATTCAGACCAAAATAACTTTGCTTTCTCTCCGCCCTTGGTGACCTGACTTAAAGGCCAAGTGATATGAGAGAACCCCAACACAAACTTGCAATAGAAATTGGCAAGACCCAGAAAGTTGCGGAGCTCTGTTAGGGTGGTTGGGGCTAGCCAATCCCAAATGACTTGTATCTTGGTTGGGTCCACATGCACACCCTTCTCATTAATGATGTACCCCAGATATTGAACCTGGGTAATTCCAAAACTTCATTTCTCCAAATTGGCACATAGCTTGTGTTGTTGCAGGGTTTGAAGGACTTGTCAAATATGGTGGAGGCGCTCTTCCCAACTCTGGCTGAAGATCAAGATGTAATCTAAATACACCACCATGAATGAAATGGTGAAGGGCTATAATATGTCGTCCATCAATCTCATGAAGGTTACAGGGGCATTCGTCAACCCGAAAAACATGACCAACCATTCAAAAAGGCCCTCCTTGGATTTGAAGGCAGTCTTCCACACATCGGTGGGTTCGATAGGCACCTAATGATAACCGGACTTCAAGTCAATCTTGCTGAAATATTTGGCCCCCTTGAGCTGATCCAAAAATTCATCAATCTATTGGATTGAGTACCTATTCCAGACAATGACCTTGTTCAACGCCCAATAGTCAATACAGAATCTCCAGGTCCCATCATTCTTTTGTACCAATACAATCGGACTCCCACAGGGTGATGAGCTTGGCCTGATTTTCCCTTTCTGCAACAGTTCCTGAATCGGCCTCTTGATCTTATCATTCTCCGAATAGAGCGTCGATAGATCGATCCATTAGGTAGCAGCGCACCCGGGGTCAGATCGATGGATTGCTTGACCTGACAGTGCAGAGGTACCCCTGTAGGTGAGGCAAAAATGTCCCTATACTCCTCCACAACCTTGTCCATCTACTGCTTCTGTGCGGACGAGCCCTATCTAGAAGTCGTAGCGACAACCTTCTTCTTGCCTTGAGGGAAAATCATAAGGAAAACAAATTTCCTGGTTTGGGAAATGATCTTACTACATTGCTTTGCAGTGATCAAAGAGATGATAGTAGGCAAGAATACCTCGGGTATCATGTATAACTTATCACCCAAAGTAATAATCATGGAGCGAGGTCTAGAATCATATACATCATGTCACTTCCACATGTATGGTTGTCCTAATAATACATCACAAACTTCAAGAGGAGCAACATCACATAGTAACTCATCCGTGAAGGGTTTGATGTTGTAGGGAAGGTGACATTGAAGGCTAACATGGAGATCTTGTCCTTGGTGAAGTCACCCGATGGTGTACAGTTGCGGATGTGTTGTAGTCGATAGGCCCAACTGCTTCACAACCTCAATTGAAATGAGGTTATTTTGGCTCTCGTTGTCGACAATGAACTACAGCGAAGAACCCTTCACCCACATTTGTCAGTGGAAGAGGAATTCCCCCTCCTCTAGACCTTTAGGCTCATTCTTCTGGCTCTTAGTGGTGGCCACAGTGGCACTAGGCTTTGCGTTAATGATCTGCTTCCCTTTGTCGTTCCCCTTGTCTGGTTTTGAATCAGAGTCGGAACATGCGTCTGATTCAGAAGCCTTCAGCTTAGGCACCAGTGACTGCTTGGCCCGACACTCACCCGTGTTGTGAGTGGAGCTCTTATGGAACTCACACCATTTTCCCGTGTCCTTCTTTGTCTTCGCGGTGGCTTTGGCGGGTTTTCTTGGGTCAACCTACCTTGGATTTGTCCTTTACTCTGTGGTTTAGGGGTGCCTTTTCCTTTATTCAGATTTTCATATCCAAAGTCTCACTTCTTCTATTTAAACTTATGCTAAATCTTGACAACATATCGATATGTCATGCCGAGCAAGGAGATGTTCAGGAACTCCATATCATCCTAGATGTACTTGAGTACCAAATGCCGCTCAGAATTCTTGATACCCAGCTTCGTGCAAAGGGTATGTAAAACATTTGTAAACTCTGAACATCTTGGTCCCTTCCCTGTCGTAGCTTGGTCCACTTTATGTATTTATCTTCATAGCTCTTGACAGGGTAATATTGTTCCTTGATGGCGTCTTGGAAAGAATTCCAAGTGGATGCAACTGAAAACAGTGAGGATTCCCTCTCATCCTTTTGATCTGGATTTAAATAGGAACGCAATAAAGTACAGACATAACCAGAGATGCAGCGGAAATAATGCTTCATTTCATTAATGTAAAATACTGAAATATGCTTACAAACAGAAATGGAAATAAACTAGCTAGGGCAATGGTAGCTTATCCCTAAGAAGAGATGTGGCGGCTACATGCCTCTGAATTGTGTTACAATGAGGTTCGAAGGCCTATTTATTGTTGAGAAACAATGGAAAACCCTAAACATCCAAAAACCTAACCCTAGGAGATGAAACACCACAATATGGGCCCTGTTTTGGGTAAATTGGTACCTCAACTTCCCGGGGTCGTAACTTTGGCATACGATCTTCGTTTGACGTGCACCATAGCTCGTTAGAAAGATCTATCCGAGTACTACAACTTTAGGACAATAAAAATTGGTACACGGACCCATGCTGCTCCCAGATTTCCCAAAAAATGTCGTTTAGGGCCTCAAAACGCCTCCGGAAGTTCAAGACCCAAAAAACTGCTAAAAATAGTAAATTGTGCTACAATTACAGAAACTGAAAAACTAAAAGAGACAGTTGTGGGGGTCCAAGTGGGATAGGTTGGTGGCCACCAACAACCACCTGAATCATTCCTCCCCCCTTAGGAAGCAATGGTCCCCATTGTGTTGAGTTCCTCCATCTGCTGAACTTGGTCCCTTGTGAGCTGTTCTCCAATCTCGGATGTGTCCAATAATGGTGGGAAGCATGGTCGAGGGCAGTACACATTGAATACTTGGTGCAGGTGAAGGAATGTGGGAATGTTGTGCTCTAAAGCATTGTTTCCCACAGCCTTGGTAATGGTGTAAGGACCATGTCGAAGTGGTCTCAGCTTCTGATGGGTTCTGGTAAGGCGTTCTTTCGGCCGATGCAACCAGACTTTGTTGCCCACCTGAAACTTGTGTGGTACCCCTGTGGGTGAGGAGAAGTTGTTCCTATATAGTTTCATGACCATATCCATCTATTGTTACTACTCCGTGGAGGAACACTTCACGGGGGTCATGGATGCGGCAACAATCTTCCCCTTACTTTGGGAGCGAACCAAACAGAAAATGAATTTCCTAGTCTGGGAGATGAGCTTGTTGCCTTTCTTAGCAGTGATCAAAGAGGTGGTGGTAGGTGGGCCTACCTCCGGTATCCTGTATAATGAATTACCCAAAGTGATAATAATAGCGCGAGGCCTTGACTCATAAACAACATGTCGCCCCCATAAGTATGGTTGGCCTAATAGTACATCACAAACATCAAGAGGCGCAACATCACACAACACCTCATCTGTAAAGGGCTTGATGTTGTAGGGAAGGCGACACTGCTGGTGGACTCAGAGATCTCGTCCTTGGTGAAGCCACCCGATATTGTATGGTTGTGGGTGTGGTGTAGTCGGTAGGCCCAGCCGCTTCACGAACTCTGCTAAAATGAGGTTCTTTTCGCTGCCACTATCGACAATGAATTGCAACGGCGAACCCTTCACCCACTTCTGTGAGTGGAAAAGGCGCTCCCCCTCTTCTGGATCTTCGGCCTCATTCTTCTGGATCTTGGTGGTGGCAACAGTGGCACTGGGCTCCGCATCAATGATCTGCTTCCCTTTTCCATTCCCCTTTTCAGGTTCTAACTCAGGATCAGAACATGCATTTGATTCTGAAGCCCTCAACTCGCCCACCAGCAACTGCTTGGTCCGACACTCACTTGTGTTGTGAGTGGGGCTCTTATGGAACTCACACCGCTTCCCCGTGTCCTTCTCTGACTCCGTGGTGTTGTTCTTTTCTTGTAGCTTTGACGGGTTGTCTTGGGTTGCCCCATCTTGGCTTTTTCCTTAGTTCTGTGATTTGGGGAAGTCTTTCCCTTGCTTCGGATTCACAGATCCAAAGTCTCGCTTCTTTTGTTTAAACTTTTGCTCGATTTTGACAACATATTGGTACGCCGTGCCGAGCGAGGAGATGTTCAAGAACTCCATCTCTTCCTGTATGTACCTGTGTAGGTAGCCGCAATATTTGAGTACCAAATGTAGCTTAGAATCCTTGATACCCAACTATGTGCGAAGGGTATGAAAAATTTTTGTGAACTCCAACACATCTTGGTCCCTTCCCTGCCACAGCATGGTCCACTTTATGTATTTGTCCTCATAGCTTTTGACAGGGTAGTACTTCTCCTTGATGGCATCTCAGAATGAATTCCAAGTCGGTGCGGCTGAAAATGGTGAGTTCGTACTTTCATCCTTCGACTCGCAGTAGGTTTCCCACTAGTCCTTGACGTGGGGCGATGTTTTGAGAAGAGCGAAAATAATCTTTTCCCAACTAGAAAAATCATGAACAGAAAAATACCCTTCTAGCAGATTTAACCATTTATCTATAGCATCTGCATCTGTTTGACCCTCGAATATGGGGATTTCAAAATTAACTTGTACCTTAAAGGGTGTGGTGTTTCCAGAGTAGCTGTTGGAAGTCGATGCGTCGCCTCTTCTGGATCTTCGGGCTCATTCTTCTGGATCTTGGTGGTGGCAACAGTGGCACTGGGCTCCGCATCAATGATCTGCTTCCCTTTTCCATTCCCCTTTTCAGGTTCTAACTCAGGATCAGAACATGCATTTGATTCTGAAGCCCTCAACTCGCCCACCAGCGACTGCTTGGTCCGACACTCACTTGTGTTGTGAGTGGAGCTCTTATGGAACTCACACCGCTTCCCTGTGTCCTTCTCTGATTCCATGGTGTTGTTCTTTTCTTGTAGCTTTGACGGGTTGTCTTGGGTTCCCCATCTTGGCTTTTTCCTTAGTTCTGTGATTTGGGGAAGTCTTTCCCTTGCTTCGGATTCACAGATCCAAAGTCTCGCTTCTTTTGTTTAAACTTTTGCTCGATTTTGACAACATATTGGTACACCGTGCCGAGCGAGGAGATGTTCAAGAACTCCATCTCTTCCTGGATGCACTTGTGTAGTTAGCCGCAATATTTGAGTACCAAATGTAGCTTAGAATCCTTGATACCCAACTATGTGCGAAGGGTATGAAAAATTTTTGTGAACTCCAACACATCTTGGTCCCTTCCCTGCCACAGCATGGTCCACTTTATGTATTTGTCCTCATAGCTTTTGACAGGGTAGTACTTCTCCTTGATGGCATCTCAGAATGAATTCCAAGTCGGTGCGGCTAAAAAATGGTGAGTTCATACTTTCATCCTTCTACTCGCAGTAGGTTTCCCACTAGTCCTTGACGTGGGGCGCTGTTTTGAGAAGAGCGAAAATAATCTTTTCCCAACTAGAAAAATCATGAACAGAAAAATACCCTTCTAGCAGATTTAACCATTTATCTATAGCATCTGCATTTGTTTGACCCTCGAAGATGGGGATTTCAAAATTAACTTGTACCTTAAAGGGTGTGGTGTTTCCAGAGTAGCTGTTGGAAGTCAATGCGTCGCCTCTTCTGGATCTTCGGGCTCATTCTTCTGGATCTTGGTGGTGGCAACAGTGGCACTGGGCTCTGCATCAATGATCTGCTTCCCTTTTCCATTCCCCTTTTCAGGTTCTAACTCAGGATCAGAACATGCATTTGATTCTGAAGCCTTCAACTCGCCCACCAGCGACTGCTTGGTCCGACACTCACTTGTGTTGTGAGTGGGGCTCTTATGGAACTCACACCGCTTCCCCGTGTCCTTCTCTGACTCCGTGGTGTTGTTCTTTTCTTGTAGCTTTGACGGGTTGTCTTGGGTTGCCCCATCTTGGCTTTTTCCTTAGTTCTGTGATTTGGGGAAGTCTTTCCCTCGCTTCGGATTCACAGATCCAAAGTCTCACTTCTTTTGTTTAAACTTTTGCTCAATTTTGACAACATATTGGTACGCCGTGTCGAGCGAGGAGATGTTCAAGAACTCCATATCTTCCTGGATGTACCTGTGTAGGTAGCCGCAATATTTGAGTACCAAATGTAGCTTAGAATCCTTGATACCCAACTATGTGCGAAGGGTATGAAAAAATTTTTGTGAACTCCAACACATCTTGGTCCCTTCCCTGCCACAGCATGGTCCACTTTATGTATTTGTCCTCATAGCTTTTGACAGGGTAGTACTTCTCCTTGATGGCATCTCAGAATGAATTCCAAGTCGGTGCGGCTGAAAATGGTGAGTTCGTACTTTCATCCTTCTACTCGCAGTAGGTTTCCCACTAGTCCTTGACGTGGGGCGCTGTTTTGAGAAGAGCGAAAATAATCTTTTCCCAACTAGAAAAATCATGAATAGAAAAATACCCTTCTAGCAGATTTAACCATTTATCTATAGCATCTGCATCTGTTTGACCCTCGAAGATGGGGATTTCAAAATTAACTTGTACCTTAAAGGGTGTGGTGTTTCCAGAGTAGTTGTTGGAAGTCGATGCGTCGCCTCTGGGTAGCCGCTGAAGGATCTGGGCAAAGTTGTCCAACATCGCGTTCCTTTGTCGCTCAAGGGATTCTTCGAGCAAGATTTTGACAGGATATCCTGCTCCCTCATCTTTCTTTTCATCCGCCATGGCAGGTCGTCGGGATTTGTGAGGATGGTCTTGCAAAGGTTCAACCAGTTCAAGCGTTAACTCCTTATATCCCAACGTCGTTGGGGACATGCAAAGAAAAATAGAGGAAAAGCAGACCACTTTGATACCACTGATCCAGATTCAAACAGGAACACAATAAAGTATAGACATAACCAGAGATGCAACAGAAATAATACTTCATTTCATTAATGTAAAATACTGAAATATGCTTACAAACAGAAATGGAAATAAACCAGCTAGGGCGATGGTAGCTTATCCCTGAGAAGAGATGTGGTGGCTACATGCCTCTGAATTGTGTTACAATGAGGCTCGAAGGCCTATTTATTGTTGAGAAACAATGGAAAACCCTAAACATCCAAAAACCTAACCCTAGGAGATGAAACGCCACAATATAGGCCCCGTTTTGGGTAAATTTTTACATCAACTTCCCGGGGTTGTAACTTTGGCATACGATCTCCGTTTGACGAGCACCATAGCTTGTTAGAAAGATCCATCCGAGTACTACAAATTTAGGAAGAGAAACATAGGTCCATGGAGCGATGTTTCTCCTAGATTTCTCAAAAAACGTCGGTTAGGGCCTCGAAACGGCTACGGAAGTTCAGGACCTGAAAAAGCTACTAAAAATAGTAAATTGTGCTACAATTACGAAAACCGAAAAACTAAAAGAGACAGTTGTGGGGGTCCAAGTGGGATAGGTGGGTGGCCACCAACATCCACCTGGATCACCTTTTGTTCAAAGTAGGTTTCCCACCAGTCCTTGACGTGTGGGGCGGCTTTGAGAAGTGCAAAAGTAATTTTTTCCCGATTGGAAAAGTCATGAACTGAAAAATACCCTTCCAACATATTTAACCATTTATCTATGAGTTTTGCATCTCTAGCCCTCAAATATGGGAATATCAAAGTTAACTTGTACCTTAAAAGGAGTGGCGCCTCCAGAGTGGTTGCTGGATGAAGATGCATCGCATGTGGGTAGTTGTAGAAGGATTTGGGCAAAGTTATCCATCATCACATTCCTATGTCACTCGAGGGCTTCCTGGAGCAGTATTTTGGAAGGATCTCCTGCCCCCTCATCTTTCTTTTCTTCCACCATGGGAGGCCATCGAGTTTTGTGACGCTAGTCTTTCAAAGGTTCAACTAGATCGAGCCCTAACTCCTTATACCCTAACCTCGTTGGGGACAAGCAAAGAAAAACAGAGAAGGAGCAAACCACTCTGATACCACTGATCCAGAATTATGCAGGAATGCAACAAAATATAGAAATACCCATATACACAGAGATGCAGCAGAAATAAAAATTCATTTCATTAATATCATAGAACTGGAATATGCTTACATACAAAAATAAAAATGTACTAGCTCGAGCGATGGTGGCTTATCTCTGACAACAGATGTGGTGGCTACATGCCTATGAACTGTGTTACAATGAGGCTCAAAGGCCTATTTATTATTTAGAAACAATGGAAAACCTTAACATCCAAAAACCTAACCCTAGGAGATGAAGCGCCAAAATTGTGGGCCCTGTTTGGGTAAATTGGTACATCAACTTCTCAGGGTCGTAACTTTGGCATACGATCTTCATTTGGCTATCATAATACCTCGTTTCGAATACCTTAAAGAGAAGGTTGAAAAGGAATGGGAAAGCTAGTTCAAGACAATTTTGGTCTCTCCATTTTCCCTAAAATATGGATTCAAAATGGCTCTAGAAGTTCAGGGCCCAAAAAAATGCCAAAAATAGTAAATTGTGCTACAATTAAGGAAACTGAAAAACTGAAAGAGACAATGTTGGGGGTCCAAGTGGAATAGGCGAGTGGCGACCAATATCCCCCTTGATCAAGAACTGAATACCTTCTTTGGGAACCTCCTAGTTGAGCCCAACATGGATAGGACCCCTGACATCTGGGAAATAGTTTACAAAATTCCCATCATTTTGGATCAAGATCATAACACAATGTTGCTCAAAGAAGTCATTGAGAAATAAGTAGAGGAGGTTGTCATGTCAATGCCCTTAGGAAAGGCTCCTGGACCAGATGGCTTCACCACATATTTTTTGAAAGCTTGTTGGCCAACAATAAAGGAAGAATTCCATGTATTATATAAGATTCAAGGAAAGACAAAATGGTGTTTGGCGCTATTAATGTAATATTCTTAACTCTCATTCCAAAGGAAGAGAGATCGGACTCCCGAGAAAGGTATCGTCCTATAACACTCTATAATATCATACACAAGATCATCTCTAAAGTCATCGCCAACAGACTCAAACTGTTGTTTCCTCCCCTGGTTTCTCTTAGTCAATCAGGGTATGTTAAAGGTAGGAAAATAATGGATAATATAATTCTATCCCATGAAACTATACACTCTCTCCAAACCTCTAGGCAACCTAGGATGTTAATGCAACTTGATATGTCAAAATCATTTGACAAAATAAGTTGGCAGTATACGAGGGAAGTCCTCAAAGCCTTGATGATCTTCCACCGGGATTGGATTGATTGGATCATAACCTTAGTTTTGGGTGTCTTCTTTTCCATTCTTATCAATGGATCCCCCACCCAGTCCTTTATTCCTTCCCATGGGATCAGGAAGGGAGAACCCCTATCCCCTTTCATTTATATTCTCATGGCTGAGGGTTTGGGTAGAATGATTTCAACATCCAAGGACACTAATAAACTGTCAGGCTTGAAAATTCATGATACTCCCTCTACTTCAACCCATCAACAATTCATGGATGACACCCTCCTCATGGGCATCCCAACTAATGTTGAAGCTAGATATTTCAAGCATATCCTTAACCTCTTTTCCAAATACTCAAGAACTATTGTCAATTTGCAAAAATCTGAAATATTTTTCTTCAAAATCATCATCAAAATCGTTGGGTTTCATAATTACTCCCTCCCTTCAAAATATTTGGGAGTCCCTCTTACTAACAATCCCGTTAGGAAGTCCACCTGGGAAGACCTCCTCTCTCGGCTTCAAAACAAACTCTATTATAGGACTTTTAGATCCCTTAATCTAGCCAGTAGATTAGTTCTGGTCAAATCCGTTGTGAAATCTATGCCCTTATATGTATTCTCAGCCTTGGATGCCCCCAAATCAGTCAACTCTATTCGCAAAATTCAGAGAAACTTCATTTGGAGAGGCTCTGAAAAAAAATAAATGGACCCTTGTTGCTTGGGACAAGCTCTGCAAGTCAAAACATGCGGGCAGTTTGGGCCTAAGAGATCTAAAAGTTATGGGAAATTCCTTAGGAGATCAAATGTGGTGGAAATGGTTGGATTCCCCCACAACACCCTAGGAAAAGCTCTAGAAAGCCAAACATGCCCCCAATCAATAACAGAAGGATCTCATTCATCTACTAGGCCATGTCACAGGATATGGTATCTGGAATCAAGCCTAGAAACACAAATGATCATCCAATAACACATTTTTGTGGAGGTTCACAATGGACAAAGTTCTCTCTTCTAGGAGAACTCACAGAAACAACTCCCAAAACTAAATGAAGAAGGCTATGCTCCTCTGCAAACACTGATGCAAGGTAGAGGAAGCAGATTGTGAACATGGCTTGACATACAAGGTCGGCAACTCCTTCCAAATAATTTTGACCGAGAGACTTTCAAAGGGAATCTCCAAGAATAATAGATCCAAGTGGATTAGGAAGATGATAAATTAAGATGGGGCATAAAATTAGGAGGTGTCTTTATCCTCAATAAGGCTTATCAATATTTTTCCAACTATAATCAATTAGAACAACATTCACGATGGATTTTTGTATGGGAAAAACAACAATGGAAAAAAATTACTCTCTCTCTGGTTGGTCCTCCATGGTAAAATCCTTATGTAGGATAACCTCACAAAACGTGGCTTTTCGGGTCCATCTTATTGTTTTCTATGTGAGAATCAGGAGGAAACTATTAATCACCTTTTGAACTCCTGCATTCATGCCTCGACTTTATGGGATTGGGAGATAGAGATATTTATAACTTCAGATAGAAACAGGGGATCAATTCAAAGCACCCTAGACAAATGGCGAACTCACATCATATCTCACCCAATTGTCAATAGAGCTTGGAACTTATTTCGAGGGGCCCTTTGCTGGGTAATATGGAAAAAAAATAAATGAGAGAATCTTCAGAAATCTACATGTCACAAGGGAGATTCTACTTACCAAAGTAAAGAAGATAATTCAGGAATTTGTCTTTGTTTCTAGTCTTTCTCCTTTGCAAGGCACTCCTCGAGCTTCAGTCCTTTGTATCCTTTAGCTCATTAGTCTGGAAAAGATTCCACCTGTTGTAACTAAACATCCCTCTATTAACCCTAATACCCCTGACATATGGTCTCCCCCATGCATCAACGTGTTCACGCTAAACTATGTTGGGGCTTCTAAGGGCAACCCAGTGTTTGCAGGCTTCGGAGGAATCTTCAAAAATGAGAAGGGATGAATCTTTTGGATCTGTTATGGAAATTAGGGATCAACAAGAACAATGCGCTAAGTTTTAGGCTATGGAGCATGGACTCAACATCGCCAAGTCCAAGTAATTTGTTATGTTGATTGTTGAAGCGGACTCAATGTTGGCTACCCTTGATTCCCACGAGCTCCAGAATGGAACTCCTGTCAACAAAGTGACCACCAACTGGAGGATTTCGAAGAATATTGAACACATTCAACACCACATCACCAATATTGATGGGGTCCACTTCCAGGTGGTTAAGTGTAAGGTAAACTTCATGGCTGACTGATTGGCGAATGAGGGGACAGTTGGAAACCTCACTTTAAGCTCCCATGCATGGAAAGAATTAACTAACGACAATCTGCGTTAGGAATGTGAATATCTCCATCAAAATGAAAAAGATAGTTATGGTGTTAATAAGCCTCCAAACCATCCCACCCGTTAGCAAGTCATTTCTTGATGAAGACGTATGCAAAATTTGAAGGTTGTTTGATGACATCTCTCACTCTCACCTCTCAGAATGATGCTTTGAATGAGCACTTGAACTCTCGAATGATGAATTATTGTAATCGCCTCCACTGCATCCTTCCCCCAACGGAATGAATCAATCAAATTCTTATGCATATCTTGTCATGCACGCGAGGCTTTTCCGCATTGATGTTTCCATTATACTCCTCGGCCTTCTCAATTCTAGAAAGGTTATTGTCCCAACACCCCACCCCCCCCCCCATCGCCCACCCACCACCCCCCACTCAAGTCTAAACTACCTTTCTTTCCTATTTTCTCCTGCTTGGTTTGCCACTTAGTGCCCCCTATGATCCATCCCCTTCTGCTCCCTCCTTCCAAGTAGATCCCATATGGATTGAACCCCCCATTCTGCCTGAGGCCCCTTGTCTAGTCGTAAACCGAGAGGCTAAAATATGGAATGATCTTTCCAAAACGACATGAAACCTAAAACTAGGGCCGAGACAATGGCTCGTCGAGCTGCCCTCAATTTTCATAACACCATCCCTCTAGAGGTAAAAGAGAACATCAGCCATTTGTAGGAGTAAGTAGCCAAAATTAGGAGGAATATCGGTACATAAGAGGCAAACAGGAATTTCAAGTGGATTCCGGACCCAGGATTGTCTAGAGCTCGTGAAAATCTTTACAGCACACCATTGAGCTCACTTGGACCATGAAAACCATCATGGGTTTGGTCATGCAAAAGAATACTTAAGCCATGAAATATCTCGAGGAAAAGTTGGATTTACTAGATGCGAAGTTCACAACCTTTGTTGAATCAATGCACCCAATGCAATTTATTACCAAGGACTCATCACAATATGAACAACTCAAACATTGTGCAAGCAAGAAATAGGAAGGGGAGGAACACTCTCTCCCAAACCCCGACCAGGTGAAGCAAGATGGTGTTATAGCGGTTGAGTTGCCAGTGAAACCCATCACTATTGGCGAGGATTAACCCAACTTAGATAACTCCCATGTTTTGGAAATTTTGTTTAATTTTTTGTATCTCATCCCAGTGGGTCTATCAATTTAAAGACATTGATTAGGGTTTTTATAGTTAGTTGTATAGTCATTTTTTGGGTAGCTCCTCTAGGGAGTGTTTTGCCTCTAATTCTGTACTCAATTCTAGTTTTTGGTCTAGTAGGGTAATGAGTCTAAGACATTAAAAGTTTCGAAGACTAATTTTTTTGTAGATGATTTGGCTTCCAGTCAGGTAGACCATGGACAACAGCTATGTATGCTTTTTTAAATTCTCAAATATAATATAAACTATGACTTACCTACAAAAAAAAAAAAATCTCAGAGTGCTTTAAGTTAACTGAGTTGGTCGCACCTCCCACTTCACACTCCTTGTCCTCTATCATCACTAAATGATATCAACCCAGTTTCTCAAGTCTTTTTCACTTTTGTCTTGTTCCTCTCCCACACAAGTGGATGTCTTGGTGGAAAAGTGAAGTTATCTACTAGATAAGGTTGAGGTTTCTCTGCTACTAAGTTTTGGCTATAAAAAACCTTTTATTTCATACACTTGCAATGTTTTTTGAGCTAAAATAAGTTTGTAGGAGAGGTTTTGAGGATTTCATACCTAGGCTTTACCCTGTTTTTGCAAGTGATATTGAGGTTGTTGATATGACTGTTGAAGTTGCCTTTGGTGGTTCTGAAGTTGGTGTGTTGATTAATTGATGTTTGCATGGCACTTTTGGACATGGTTGAGGTTACTTTTGAGTGTCTTCTGAGAGGTCATTACTTTGTCTCCCTTGGTTCTTGTAATTTCTTGAGAAAGATATATATTTTTTATGTTCTCTTGTTGACTGAAACTCGATGATATAGTTCCTTTCTTCATGTAGGTGCTCTTTGGATCAAATCTTGTTGCTTGTTGGGTGATCAAGAATTTGATAACAATAGATAAAGGGTATTGTGATTGCTTAAGGATCAAAGTTGTAATCCTCAAGTGCTCCATGGTGACTAATTTTTGGATCTGGTGCTCTAGCTAGGGCCTCGCTAAGGATGCGTAAACTGCTACAGGATTGTATGTCTTCCTATAGAAATCACACAGACCCTCCTGGGATCATGATTTCCTTTAGTTCCTACCTTTAAAAATATTTATAATTTATGAGTAACCTGTTGACAAGAGTCAAAGGCCTTATCTATGGAAGAAGGGGTGAAAAATAGTGTTTTTTATGGACAAAAGTGGAAATTTGGGTGGAGGAGAGGCCAAGTGGCGTGGAAAATGGATGATGAGGTTAAGGTGGACCCCTCGCATTGTCTCTAGGTTAAAAAACACAACATTTGTACATTCTTTTTGTACAGATCATAATCTTGTAGCAAATATGGATCAATCATGTAGCAAACTTGTTTAACCCATATCTTTCAATCAGTAGATTGAGTTCACTTGAAATTTTTTGAGCATGTTGCCATCATCCTTATGCACCTCCCAAAAAAAAATTATTACTCAATACATGCACAAATCTTGAGAAAAATAAAAAATGGTTCTAGGTGATGGTGGCCAATTTCTAAAAAAATATGCACTAGAATTTGCTAAAAAAATTTAAGCATGTTACCATCATCGTTATGCATCTCCCCATAAAACAACTCGGCCAATGGATGCACTATTTGAAAGATATGGTTAAAACAATTTTTTCCCTGTATATTTTAGCAATCCTGTAGCAACACATAACTTTTCTGTAGCACTTCAGGACAATAAGGAAAATAATGGGAATGATGGGAAATGGCATGGGGATTCATTATGAGGATGGCAAGAAATGTATGGACTTTATCTTAGCCATGTTGGAGCATCTTGGTACAGAAGGTGGAAAACTCAATGTTGACTTCCCTTGACTAGATGTTTGTTTTCCTTATCAACTTCTTGTTGCTTGTGCAAGTTGGAGAGACCCTGCATATATACTTGGAAGAAAGGGTACTTTTCCCCTTTTTTTCTTTTTTCTTTTTTCCTTTTTTCCATTATTTTTTCTCTTTTATAGGCCTATTGGTTGCTTTGATGAGGTTTTTCAACCAACATGTCTACATAGGCGCCTCAGAGGAGGTTTTCACCTAGGATATTATTTCCCTTTTTTTCTCTTTTTTTTCTAAATCATTGGTTGCCTAATAAAGGTTTTCAACTAGTGAGCCAATCTTAGGTGCCTCAAATGAGGTTTTCACCTAAGATTTTTTTTTCCTTTTTTCCTTTTTATTTTTCTTTTTATCCTATCCTACTTTTCTTGAAGAATAAAATGTCTTTCAAGCATAGGACTACTTACAATGGATCCATGTACGTACCTGGATGACAAATGAACTCATATGTCAATTTGAAATATATGCCTTGATATGTACTAGGATATGAGAGTTCAATTGCTTTGAATTTGATGAGATCAAGAATTGTTGAAGAAGGGCATGTTGTTGCAACTTAATGATTGTCTAGAACCATATTTCAATATAGTTGTGATTTCCTTGGTTCACTTTCTCATTTGGATCACTTTTTGTGTCCTCTTCTACTATGACATTAAGATCTTATACTCTTTGTTGATTAATCTCTTGAACACATAAAGAATCTAATGATAAGCATAGTAGAAATTCTTCAATCCCGGGCTCCAATGGTTGCTCTTCGTCAAATGTGATACATGATTCTTTAGTCTCCTCTAGATCTTCTTCTTTTGGATGTTGTTGTTCAATGGCATCAAGAGAATATTTTTTATGCAATACTCTTCCTGATCTAAGATTAATACCATTTAGACCAAGAGGATTTGTTTAGAAGTTTTGTACCTCAACATTGTAAGTGGGTTGAGTTACTTTATTATTTGGGTTTGGAAATGGTTGTACAGGTAGTTGAGTGGGAGTGGATCTTTGAGATGGATGTGGTTGTGGTGGAGGTGGATGGTATGGATAACATTGATTTGGGTGTTGAAGAAAATATTGAGGATATTGTGGATTTCTCTCATAAGGCCCTTGTCAACCTTGTTTCCAAAATTGGTTTTGGGGTTGAGATGGCCAAGATTTCCAAGGAGGGGCGTGTTTTTGTTCCAATTACTTTTATATTGTTGTGCATAACCTTGAAGTTGTGAATTAGCATCTTTCATCATACCAAGTTGACTAGGTTGTCGTGGTCCCTTGGAGCTACATAACATAGTTGCTTTAGCGTTTGATTTACTCCACTGTCCTCTTGGTAAACTTCCTTCAACCCTAGTAATGATAGGCAATCTTTAGTAGCATGTGATTCTACATATATAAAACAAATTTCAGCATACTCTCTTTTCTCTACTTGTTCACTTAGATTGCTAAGAGTTTTGGTTTTAAAGTTATCAAGCAAATTATCAGGTTCAGGTTGACTTATCGATCTCGATGTTGATTTACTTACTCTTGCCCTTCCTCTTGATATGCGCTTGCATAGTTCACAAATTTCTTCAAATGATAATTGGTATATATCACCTCTATTCATTAGATCGAGGAGATCCATCCACTCATCTCTAATTGTTCTAAGTAAGAGGGTTTTTAGTGCGTCAAATCCTAAATGGTGTAATTTTTCCCTCTTAACATTATACATGAACCTCTTTATTAGATCCTCAAGGCTCTCATCTTCTTTTCAAGTCATTATACATATTTCCTCTTTAAGATCACGATCTTTATATTTTTCTAGAAATATCCTTTGCATATCATTCCATGATCTTATTGAATTAGTCCCTAAACTCATTAACCATTTAAGAGCACTATCCTTTAATGTTGTTGGAAACAATCTCAATTTTTGAGTGTTTAATAAGTAACCATAAGATCTGCAAAGTATTTCAAATTCAAAGAGAAAGGTTTTTGGATCTGGAAGTTGGGAAGGAAATATGGAGGGATGTTCTTCATATGAACACTAATATCAGTATCTTGAATGGGAAATCCTAGAGGATCTTCCTCGTTATCATCATCTCCATCCATTTATTCTAACTTCTCTGCCACCCTTTCTTCTTCTACCTCCAAAAGTGGATGATGATGTGGTTCTTATTACACCACATGATCAAGTCGAGAGTTGTGGTATTGAAGAAATTTTTTTGTGTTTATAAAAATTTTGAATGAGAATGAGAATGTTGATGCAATCCAATGAAAGATACCTAATGCAATTTTTTGTTTTTACAGAAAATATGAATGCAAAAAAAAGAAGAGAATAATTCCAAGAGCAAGAGAGTGCTTTCCTTGACATTCTCCCTAAAAACGATGCCAAAAAGTGATGAGCTCGATATTGCAACAAGAATGTTGCAACTCCCAAGGCTACCAACTTTAATTATCAATTTGGAGTCCATACAAACTTAAGAGGGGTCAACACTGTATGTGTAGTAGATAACTTCCTCTTCCTATTTTGACTCCCTTTGATGTAGGTGAAAAAAGACAATGAAACAACTTCAAATGATCAAAGATATAGGTAAGTCGTTAGTCCTAATTTTCAAAAGGTAAATAGAGATAAGAAAGTCTATTCTACTTTTTTTGGAAAGAAAATGACAGAAAAGAAATCTAGACTAATTGCATAAGCAAGCAATGTAAAAGCTAAATGGCGACCTAACCTAGCCTCCACTCAACTAAAGTGGCCTCAAAGCATTCATGGGCTATAAATATTCTTCTACCATGAATTTTGAGTGAATAAGGGCAAGGAAAGACCTTGAAAATAAACTAGTATAGGAAACTCTCTGTTGCTACAGGATTGCTACACGAGTCCGCTAGCTAGTCCGTCCTCTGAGTTATCTCACCGAATGCCCAAGAAAATAAAATGAAAATGAGATGGGGTAGATTTTTTTATTAAGTAGGATGTCATAAGAATCCAATTCAAGTGGAATCACTGAAACATACCCTTCTTGACATGTGCTAAAAATTAGCATAAAATTACTACTCTAAAAACCAGAAATTCCAGAATGAGTGAGCTAGTTAACCTACTAGATGCGTAACCTGATGACGTGCAAATTTCATGGGGTAAATTTTATTCTAAGACTCCAATCCACATGGAATCACTAAAAAACACCCTTCTTAACATCTGCTAAAAATTAGCATAAATTTACTACTATTTTGCTACAGGGTTGCTAGGAATGACTGTCTATCTACTTTATTAACCAAACAAAAGTTCCTACTAGGTATTTGAATCCATTTTATTCAATTTTATGGTCTTATGATCATTATGGAGTGTCGCGGGGGTGGTCAAGAGTGTTGTGGGGAAAATCGAAATGTATTTGGAGGCTTTTTCTGTAGTGTTACAAGATCAAGACAAAGTGCTATAGGATTGTCTTATTTTGCTACAGATCATATCCGAGAGAAATATATGGGATTAGAAGGTGTTATAAAGGCAGGAAATGGGGGATAAGGTAGGGTAAGGGTGTATGAAGCCATTTCCAAGCCTAGTTCTTCTCAAGAGCTCGTCTTGCACAAGGAATGATGCACATGGTGGCCTTTAACATATTTGAAAAGTGATCTTTATAAACAGTCTGCTTGAAGAAGTTGTTGGGGAAGGAACGAAAGTGTTGGTGATGGAATGAAAATTCTAAATGACAATTCTTAGCCCTACAAACCCATACCCTGTCCTGCACATAAGATAGGTTGTTCTTTTGATGCTTGAAAAGAGTACCCAAAAAATGATTTAATTGTAGAAAACAAAGATGAAGAGGAGACTAATTCAAATTTCTAACTATTACAACAGGAAATTAACTATGTTTTTGGCTTGACAACACTATATCTACAACCACTCTTCCCACAAGAGAGGTGATTGACAGACATGCACAAACAACATTCTCAAAAAGAAATTCTGCCAGAAAGGAAAGGAAATACTGCTAGCTAGATATAGAAAATAAGAAACATGAGTAAAATACATGGAGGAGAGAGAGACTAGAGCCTCTAGGTTGGGCCCTAACCCAAGAGGAATCCTCCCTCTAAATATGTATGAGACTAAAAATAAGATGGCTTTCATTCACTGTCAAAATAGTTCATACAAAACAAAATACTAGGAAATGAAGCTTGTTACTCCTTAAAGCCTATTCTCCATTAATTCGAACTTGCTATTGGGCTACTAGGTCAATTTATTTATCCAAAAATACTTGAGGGGAAGTATCCTTGAAGAGGGGGCTAATTCCCTCCAAAACTCCTATAAAAATGGATCTAGTCCCCAACATGAGGAATCTTTATTAAATATTGGATATGGTTTCTCATGTAGCAAGGAACACATCCCTAGATTTTCTCAATCACTGGAGCTTCAGAATATATTCAATAATTTCATAATAACCCATTCATTTATTATCCATATTGTAGCAGGGAGCAAGTCCCTAGATCATCTCATCTTCCAAACCTTCAGAATTTTCT
This sequence comes from Pinus tabuliformis, assembly GCA_031772625.1. Taxonomy (NCBI): domain Eukaryota; kingdom Viridiplantae; phylum Streptophyta; class Pinopsida; order Pinales; family Pinaceae; genus Pinus; species Pinus tabuliformis. The sequence continues at coordinate 770,835,709 of CM062805.1, forward strand.
CAATATTCTCACAATATTTTACAAAAATTTTATTAGGCACATGCAATTATCTCCAAACCTTCCTAATGACCATATTAAAGCTAAAAAAACATTATTAAGTGTAGAAGAAGACATTTAATATAGCCTTTATGTGCTTAAGAAAGGTAAAATGGGCCTTAATTTGTATCTAATTTAGAGGCCCATCACCTTCATGCAATCCCAAGTTAGCACATAATCATTCCATTACAATGCTACACCTAGCATTCACTTGCATAAGCAAACAATCAACTTGCAAGCCATGATCATAGTATTGTAACCAACACCTACAACAAGCAATAATTAAACCACTTGACTCTCTAGTAGAGTCTCAAACACTACACCTTCATTTCTTCTATAATAGAGCCCATCCAATCCAAGTGTCACTACAAAGAAAATATCTTCTAGCGGAGGTTATAACGGAGGTTTTTAGTGCTATAAAACTAGAATAAATTGTCAAAAAAAAATCATTAAAACATTCATTTGGGATAGTGGATGCTTTAGCTGTGGTTTTAACAAAACTTCATCACACTTGAAAAATTTGGGCAGTTGGAGGTTCTAGTGGATGTTTTTTTTTGCAATGTGCTTAATGGAACAAGTAGCACCAGTGCACTAGATATATAAAAGCACAAGGCTACATACATAACTAAAGGCATCGAGGTGTTGAATGCAAAGAATACTGGTGCATAATATATACCGCACTAGTGCTAATATATATAAAAATATCGAGGGCGTTCCTCTAAGGAACGACACCGAGACACACAAAAAATAATTGTTGTGTCGGTGCTTTTTTGTAAACTTGCAGCGCCAATGCATATCATTTGTAACAAACACCCCGGTGCATTATTTATACAAAAGAACCGGTGTTGTTAGTTTTCATAATGCACCAGACTGGAAATAATCGAGGAGTTAGTTATATGAAAGCACTGGTGCGATAAGAATTACAATGGATCGGGACGTTAATCTCAAATAAGACTGATGCTTGAAGAGATAAACACATCGGTGCTCTCATTTTCTTAAGAGGAACAATGCATGCAAAAAGATGTCGTCACGATGATTTTATATAACATAATGCACCAGTGCATTTTAATGTTATAGACACACTGGTTTTTGAATGATACTTTCTCTTTTTTGGAAACATCCACCTGTGACAGTGCAATTATTGTAATTTTTTTAATTTGTTATTTATCAAAAAATCGACATATATCTTATAACAATATTCATATAAATTAAAATTTGATTAGTACATTTGTATATGATGTTTGGATTCATTGGTTATATTATGAGATTTCATATCTCTTCGTTATAATATTTAATCATCCATATATTTAATCAGTGATGTAACATTTTACAACGACATTAGATAACATAATAGAATAAATTAAAATGTATCTTATTATATATCAATAAGAGGCTCTTTGTCATATAAAATGGGATTGTTATTGGTAACCCTTTGTCTTTTAATTGGGGCACTATGTCCATTACATTAAACAAAATGTCTTATTTTCACAGACAAATATTTCAAAAGATACACCAAGTTGCATTGATATCCAAATCAATCATCTTTCTTCACTGGAACTGTTGTAAGTGCTCAAGCTACTTCCATGACTTGGGTTATTTTGAGGAATGTTTTGTTGATTGCACTGATTTTTTTCATCTTCTTGATCTTGCAATTCCATCCGTAAACATAAAAATAAAGTGTAATGAGTGTATCTACATTGGTGAGAATAATGAAAATTGAAATAAATAATATACATCAATGTAAATCGAATAGCAATGTACCATAGCAAGAAGTGACTCGTAAACTGTGCACATGGTTTCAAAACCAAGTCTCATGCCTTGTTGCAACAAGTATTCTCCTGGCGTAGTTCCATACTTTGTTTCTTGCACGTTTTAAACTCCATTATAAATCATAGATCCAATATAAAGTAATTTTTTGTTCTATTAATTATGAAATCAGAGAAGTAAAACAACATAGATACTTACAAAATCCACAATTAATTTTTGATATGCCAACATATACTCAAAACCCTTATTTAACCCAATGTCAAATAATTCTTATGGTGGCTCTTCGTTGTATGTTAGCACCTATTTGAATACATTCAAGGATGGTTGTTGTAAAACAACTTAAAATATATAAAAGTGAAATCTTGAGTTGTTATAAAGAAATATTAACAATTACTCACAAACTTTGAAATCAACCATTTTTTTCCTTGTCGTCTTGTTTTATGTGTTGAATGAGTTCCATGTTGTTTTATTTTCTGCAAGAAAATACGTGAAAATTAATATTTAATGCTAAATTATTTTTTTATATGTACAAAGTCAATCATGATTATATACATTCAAAGCACGTTGTTGTTGAAATGACCCTTCTTAGGGTGCAATTATGTCAATTTCTTTGACCATCTCCTTATACATTTTTTTGGACATTCGTACTAGTATGTTTCACATATTAGCGCGTTGATCATTTGGGATTTTCATAATCTTCCTCTAAAACGTAATAAACTATTTTTATAATGATATATGAAAACTAAATATAACAAAATTGATATTAATAAATGAATGGTTTTTAGTAATATATACATATAATTTTAGAAAATCATTTTATACAATTAGAAATCTTACATTTTGAATGATTCTTTTTTGTTGTTGTTGTATGTTTTTGCTATTACAATTTTGACATGTCTCATTGACCATTGCTCTAGAAATGCTTCCTGTAGTATAGATATAATTTGGTTCTTAGAATCATTGGATTGATTTTTCTATTGCAAGTGAAAAGTATGTCTATATGTTCACTCCACTAGATCCCTCATAGTTTTGTAAAAAAAAAATCCCCCTTTCGTTAACCTCCAACACCACTCGAGATGAGCTAAGGACCAATTCATCGTCATTTACGTGTTCTATATTTTTTCTTTTCTTAAAACGACATTAAGTTTTTCCTTCGTTGTTGCTCCCTATAGAACATTACACATATATGAATTAATAAATTGTTTGAAACGTGTTATATAATATTCTTAAGTATATTGTTAAAAAAAAAAAAAAATCATATTGTAGTATTTTTTCATTCATCTGATTAATCATTCTGCAATTTTTCTATTAGACTTTTACGCTCTTTGACACTTAGATTAGATTAGAAATAATCTTATCGACCTTGTTCATTTTGTGACTTTGAATGACACACACCAACCAATACATATTACTTAAACTTACATATAGTTCAAACATATTAATTTTGTAGAGAATTTACAAAGAACTTACATTCTCTATTTTTTTGTGTTATCAATGTGTCAATCAATATTTTTGTTACTTGAGACCTTATGATACATTTTTTTTATCAATATATAACATGTAGCATTCAATATAGAAGTCATTAAATATATCTTACAAATAAATCAAATAATTTTCAGCCAAAAAAGCTCTCTTGATCATTGCATTTATCTAAATAAATGCACCAGTGTGTTTAGAATATTAAACACATCACGCATTTAATTGTTCAACACCATCATAAAAAATTAATTTTAAAATTATTACGGTGCAATTTGTAAATATAAACTCACTGAAATGATTTAACGGTGTTATTTGGAAAAGGCGCGCCAATGCATGATATTACACCAGGAGCAATGGTGTGTTATATTACAGAGGGCGCATCCTAGAACATATAGTCGTTTAAAAAAAACTGAGAGGGTCAATAGGGTTTGGATCTAATTCAATAATCGATTCCCCTACTTTACATGTCAAACACCCTATATATAGTAAATACACAAACCCATTAAATCTAAAATGTATAAATTGAAAACCCTAATTCCGAAGTGGAAGAAGAAGTTAAACCCTAACGTGAATTTTGTAGGAAGAAGCAAGAGCTTAAGGTAAGTATTGAATATTTTTGTTTTTTGTCTGAATTTCAATTAAATTTAAGTAGGAAAACAAATTGTAAAAAAATTTACTAGTAAAATCTATAGTAATTTTCTTTTTTTGTATAGGATTTTTAATTATATATATATTTTTTAATTGTGAATAAATATAACAAAAATTGTAAAATATTTTAATAGTAAAATTTAAGATTTTTGCTATCCATGGTTTTGAGTGAATCACCATACATTTCAACTTCTGATCTTTCAGCAGATCCAAAATATTTTGTAGCTCCATAGTGCTATTAGTATGTCTCTCTTACAAATGATCTCTCTTTAAATTAAACCCTAACATAAATTGTAAAATGTTTTATTAGTAAAATAAACAATAAAATTTAAATTTTTTACTATGCATATTTTTTATTGAATCACCATGCCTTCCAGCTTCTGATCTTCTGAATAGTTATGTGGATACAAAGTATTTTGTTGTTGCATGGTGCTCTTGGTATGGCTCTCTTGGTATTTTGTGAGTTGGTTTCATAACATTTGGTATCAGAGCTTTGGATTCTAGGGTTTCGATGCTTCAAACAAGTCATCGTGACATTTTCGCTATAAAAAAAAAATCTACGAAGTTTCAGAAGCTGAAATTAAAACACATTTGAGTCGAAACCTTGTTGAACCTCATGTCCAAATTTTAAATCTTATCTCGCTATATTTTCAGAGATATGAGCTAAGGAAGTTAGGGTTTTTGCAGACTCCAAAATTCCATCTCAAACAGGCCATCGTGGAATTTTTGCTATAATGTTTTTCCTACGAAGCTTTGGAAGCTAGAACTAAAACCCATTTGAGACGAAATCGTGTTGCACCTCGTGTAAGAATTTCAGAACTTGGTTCACTATACTTTTGGAGATATGATACAAGGAAGTTAGGGTTTTTGCAGGCTCCCGAGTTCCATCTCAAACAAGTGGCCTTGGGAAAATCATTATAACTTTCTCTTTATGCATTAGATTAAAATTTTGTAAAAAGTGAAAGAAAGAGGACAGACTATAGTTTGTTAGGTATCGTTTTTAGGGCCGAAGGTCGAAACAGTGACACACAATACTTCATACAATTTCAATCTACTAAAGTAGTCTATAATCAGGTCATTGTAGTAAATTGGGCATAATGCTTTCTTGAAGAATCTAATCTTGATTAGACATGTGGGGTTGGAAAGAGGACTCAGAGGCTACCACAATATGAAATTTCAGAACTTGGAGATCCAAAATTATAGAGTTACAGTTATTTCAATATCGAGCTCCTAAAAGAAAGAAAAAAGAGATATGAGGAAGTTTGATGGCAAGGATCTGGTAACTTGGATACTACAGATGGAGCAATATTTTGATCTACATGATGTACAACTGTTACAAAAGGTACATATTGCATCTGTATATTTAGAACCGAATTAGTTTGTATGGTATAGAGGGATTTGCTCTTGTAAACCACTTGTCACCTGGTCAATTTTCATGGAGGAAATGATAGCACATTATGAGGATACAAAGAGCAACACCTTTTTTAGCCAATTGATAAATTTCAAACAAAAGGGTTCAATTGCAGAGAACATTGAGGACTTCAAAAAATTGAATATAAGGATAAATTATATTCCATAGAAGTAGAGGATTGATGTCTTCATAGGGACTTTAAAGGATAACATCCAACATGAGGTTCGCCTTTGGGAATCTGATTCATTAGAGAAGGCATACAGGTTGGCAAGAAAAATTGAAAGAAAAATTATGGAAACAAGGAAGCCTACCACTCATAATTATAAATACGGAAGCGTTGTTGCTCCTAGCCTTCCCCAACCTACAAGGTTGACACCATAACAATTGGAAGAAAAAATAGCAAAAGGGCTTTGTTATAGTTGTGATAGAAAATACACTAAAGGTCATAAGTTTGCTGAGAAGAAATTAATTTACATAGATAGGGAAGAGGAGGAATATAAGGAACAAGAAACATCAAAATAAGAGGATATCCACCAGGATCCAACCACAAAGAAAGAAGAAATGAATCTGACCATATCTTGTAATGCATTGACAGGAATTACCACTCCTGAAACTCTCAAGATAGAAGGACATACCAAGAAGAAAAAGGTAATATTGTTGATTGATTCGAGTAGTGCCCATAATTTTATTCATTGTAAGGTAGCCAAGGAATTGAATTGCTTCCTATATCCAACACCAGAGTGTCAAGTAATGGTTGCAAATGTAAGAACCATAAATTGCTATGGAAAGTGCCATAATATCAAGCTATCCATGGGATAATATGCTTTGAATAGTCCAATGCTTTCCATTCCAATGGGTGGTGTTGATGTAGTACTAGGAGTCCAATGCTTACAGTCTTTTGGGATGATAGCTTTCAATTTTCAAGAACTTTTCTTGAAATTTTTTTAGGAAGGAAAGGAAGTTGAATTAAGGGGTATCACAGGGAAACCAGGAAAGATAATCAGCTCTAATGACATGACAAGGCTTCTAAAGAAAGAATAATGGGGTGTAATATCTTTACTACATGTTCAAATAACAAAATCATCTATTTCTCTAGATCTCCAAAAAGTCTTGGACAACCGTTCTAAGGTTCAAGTAGTGGAATATCACATCAAGTATCAACAACAAGTTCTCCAACTCTTAAAGGATAACCTCACTTTAACTCACAATCAAATGAAACAATAGACAAGTCACATTGCAGCAAAATAAATTTTGATGTCGGCAACTGGGTATTTTTACGGCTATAACCATACAAACAAATGTCCCTCAAGCAAGCTAAGAAGGGTAATAAATTATCTCCAAAATACTATGGTCCTTACAAGGTGTTGCAAAAGATTGATACTATGGCATACAAATTGGAGCTTCTTGAATCTTCCTGAGTGCACCCATTTCTCCATGTTTCATGCTTAAATAATGTTATAGGTGACAAGATCCCAGTTCAAACAATATTATCGGAACTTGACGAGGAAGGAAAAATCATATTGGAACCTGAAGCAGTCACGGAATCAAGAACTCGACAGCTACGAAATCGATCAATTTCAGAGTATCTCATCAAGTGGAAGAACTTACCCGTTGAAGACTCCACATGGGAGGATGATAATTTTATACAAAAGCATCCAGAACTACTCAAGCGTTGAGGACAACACTTTTTTGGAGGAGAGGGGCATGTTAGGTCCCTATACTGCTAGTGTACCCCCTTATTGTTATTAGTGCAACCCCCTTATTGTATTGTTGTGCCCATGTAGTCCCCATGTTGTTATTATTGTGCCCCATAAAAGCCCACTATTGTTATTGTTGTGCCCCTACAATATTATTTTTATGTAGGCTCTGATTATATTGGGACCCCTTAGACTCTTATATATAGAAAGGAGGTCTTGTCATTTGTATCATCCAAGAATTGTTCATTTGTGTAATGTAAAGGAGGTTCCCCCTCGAAGAGACTTATTTTGAAGTCATTCATCTATCTCTTCTTCTATTTTGTGAGCTAGTTTCATAACAAAATCACTCACTTGAATTTTGGGTAAACTAATGAAATGGTGAATAGATTTTTACTGTTTAAAACATTTTATGAAATTAGATTTTGAAAAATCAATCGCCGCTCGTTTTTGAATTTTAAAAAAGATATTTCCACACATCGCTGCGTTCGATAGTCAAAAGCATTGGTGTGTTTATAAAAAAATGCACTAACATTGTCGGGGCACCAAATTTTTTCAACGCACCGACATGATACAATTTATTTTTTATTTTTTTAATTCTCGAAACAATGCAATTATTTTTTAACGCAACGGTGTAGTTTCTATTTAAAAGCATTGGTGCTCTAATTGTTATAAGACCACCGAGTTGGTTGAATTCATTTTTATTTTTTTTAATTGGAAAAGAGGTGTGTAGCAGTGTTGTTTTGTTTTGAAATGCATCAGTGCATTTTTGTAGAAGAGCACTAATATGATAACATATTTTTTTCGCAATGTCGGAACCCGCTACGGGTATCATTTGAACGTGGCGATGTTGTTAATTTTTTAAACGCATCAGTGCACTTTGTTCTGATAAGTGCATCGACTGGGTTTAAAAACTATCTGAAATTTTAATTTGACTTAAAATGGCACATTAATCTCAAATTATCCTTTAGGATGCATCCACATGAATTACAATAGTTCACAGTATACATTTTTCAACTTAAAGTCACCTTATTCTTGAAAAATGGTTTGAAAAATATATTGAGATTTAGATTGTGGTTATATGGCTCTTGAGTTTAATTTTGGATATGCACACAAATTTTAATTTCCGATTTTCATCAAATGCAAGGACAAAATATCAATAATATCAAATGGCCAATTCTTCAAATTCCAACTCATTCCTTATTGCTAACCAAAGTCCTTCACAGAGTCCTCCCTTTCCATGTCAGTAAGTTTAAATTTTATTTATATTTCAATTATCAAATTGGATTTTTTTTTAATCCATGTCAATTTGAAAAAAAATCTATCCAAATTTGCAACAACGTGATTCAAAATCCAATTCACATGTAGAAAATATTACTCCATATTTTCAAAAGTGTCAGAAGCTCTTATCAGGAGCAACATATCACAAGTAATCGGTAGATGAAAATGGACGACCCCTTCACCTTGCCAATTGGAACATGGCATCTTCCAGCCATAATCCTGGATCAACGATGGTAATAATTGTTTGGTATAATGTAATAATTTCAACAAACCAATTTCATTGATGTGCTTACTAATATCATTAATATTGTACTAATGACATTCAATATTTTTTGAAATTAGGATTCTAGTGATAATGAGTGACCCACCTACTATCTGCCAGAGAACCCCACTATAATGTCAACTCGAGAGAAGGTTGCATTAAGAGTAAGAATCAGAGAGGAAGCATACAAAGAATTGTTGAATCAACCACCTATTTAACTCCCACTATGTCCAGATTCACCAATCACGAATGACTACAACAATAGTAGTTTTTCATCACAAGTTGGCAATGGAGGCAATCAAATGGAGGTTGGTATGGATGATTAATTATGGGATACAACTACCATGGACACAATGTTGTTAGATGCATTCCAGAATGATGAGTTAGGGGATGATTCTCATAACGTTGATACCTTATTTGAAATCCTGAAATCTGGTTTCCCCACCCCTCTCTTTGGACCTAGCGGCAAGTCAAACTCTACTGAGTTGGGGACAACGATGTTGCTTTACAACATGAAAGCAAAGTTTGGCATGTTGAATGTATGTTTCTGAGCAATATTGAGGTAATTGACTTACATGATCGATCAAGTTCCTTATATTTTGTTACAGAATTAAAATTAAAAATGGTTAATTTTATGAATGTTAAATATTGACATTGTACAATTATATTCCCCAACAACTACAGGATATTCAAATACAAGGTTCTTTCGAGTGATAATGTCTTGTCGGGTAGCTGCGAAGAGGCAAAGCAGTTGTTGAAAATGTTGGTTGTTGAGTACATATCATATCATGCATGTTTGAATGATTGTATTCTATATAGAGGAGAATATGAAAACAAAGAGATATGTCTGAAATGTGGGCATGACAAGTACCGTAATTAAAAAAAAAAGGTAAATCACATGGTCCTCCTCATAAGATATTGAGGCACATGCCTATAATCCCAAGGATTCAAAGACTCTTTCATTGCAAAGAATTAGCTATGTTGCAGGGATGGCATGCCTCACATAGAAGTGAGTCAAGAGTTATGTGAATCCCAATAGATTCAATAACCATGAAGCATATAGAGGATACATGGCGTGAAAAATTAAAGGATGAAATACGAATTCTACGACTCAGCATAGCCATGGATGGCGTCAACCCATATTCCCTCCAAAACACCAACTATTTTGTTTAGCATGTAGCAGTGATAAATAACAATATCCCCCCATAGTTTTCCATGAAGAATGGACATCTTATGTTGGCTTTCATGGTCCCTGGTAGAAGAAAAGTGAAGAATATGGATGTATACTTACAACCATTGGTAGATGAATTAAAGGAATTATGGGAAGGGATACATGTGTAAGATGTATCAAGACCCATCACAATAGAGAGGACTTTTACGTCGTATGACATATGTTCTTACACCATACATCATTATCCAGGCTTAGGAGTTTTCTCTAGTAAAGTACATTCTTATTGATTTGTTTAGTAACAATATTGTTTCACATATAAATTTAATTCGTTGCAATTGTTCAGATTTTCATGACCACTAACGTGTCAGCCTGTATATAATAATTTCTCAAGTCTTGTAACAAAGGGTATCGTGGATATAAATGTTGTGGACCTTCTCTCGAGGTTAGGTGGTCTGAACACCTACAAAAGCCAATATGACTACTCTAGGGCATTCCTCCCAAAAGAACACCCTTATAGAAGAGCAATATCCGCTTTCAATGGTAAACCAGAGACAACCCAAAGGTATGCAATAATGACATCAGTTGAATAGCTTAGAGCATATGAGAGAGAGAAGGAGAAGGAGTTTGCATAAATGTTCAATTCAAATGGGGAGCCTATGTTCGATGATCTATAATTCTTTGACACCTATGTTGAGAAATTGTCCATTGGGATGAAAAGGAAATCTGTCTTTTATGAGCTCCCATATTGGGAGCATCTTAAGATTGCCCACTTACTAGATCCCATGCATATATTTAAAAATGTTTCATCTTCTTTATGGAGGCACATATCATCGAAAGAAAGTGACACATTGGTTGTTAGGAGAGATATTATTTCTTCAAAAACTAAAAAGAAACATTGGCCAAGACAAGAAACTAGAGGAGAGGTTGGTCCCTCTTGGTCTTTCAAAGAAGGTGATGTCCCATGGATTTTAAAGAAAGATGATCTTTCTTTGGCAAAGGAAGTTATAATGAGTGTGAGGGTACCTTCTTTATATGGGTCTTCGCTGCAACGTTGCTTCACAGTGGAAGATTGTTTGTCGAGGTTGAAATCGCATGACCATTTGAACCTTCTAAGAATACGTATGTCAAAAACATGTTTGTTTGTTTGTTTGTTTTTGTCTTCTTTTTTTTTTTTTTCTTTTTTTCTTTTTTTTCTTTTTTTTTTGTTTTGTTTTGTTTTTTTTTTGTTTTTTTTTTTTTTGTTTTTTTTTTTTTTTTTTTTTTGTAATGGAATATTTTACAATTACTTTTGTATAATGTATTATTTATTGTGTTGTGTCATTATCCTTCGTTCAAGCATGGGTGTGTGAACCATGACTTCCCCCAAGACGTACAATGTGCCATATCTAAATTATAGGCATTTGTATGTTAGATCATATCAAAAGAGATTCATATGGATAACATTCCACAATGGCGTCAAGAGATAGATGAGATTGTTTGTATGTTTGAGAAAGAGTTGTCGTCAAGTTTCATGGACTTGCAGTTTCATCTTCTAATTCATCTAGTAGATGAGGTTGAATTAGTTCGGGTCATTTCTTGTCATTGGATGTTCTTCTTAGAGAGGCACGTGAAGAAATTGAAAGGTTTTACTCAACAAAGAGAAAAACCTGAGGGGTATATGGCCGAGGTGTATATATCATATGAGTCTTTCTATTATGCAGTGAGTATATCAAGTAGATTGACAACACACTAGGTGCGACGATATGGGACGATGAAAGGGATGAAGGCAAAAGAGAAGGGGAGCTTCTCGAAACGAATGAAAATAGGTGCATGATAAATAGTAAGTGCAAGCTTATCATTTGCCAAATTACGACATAGTAATTATTCACATTGAACTTCATATTGTTGCATATTTTGATCTCATACGTACTACACACACACATATATATTGGTTTGATTTTATCATCAACGAATCCAGAAATTGAAATCGAAAACAAATTCATTCTTTACAATATGGAAGTGACACAACCATGGGTCACATTATACGAAGATAAGAGGAGGAAATGGGACAGTGACAAAAAATAATACAAACAATTGAATGGTAGAAGCATGCCTTATCCTGATCATTTAAAAGAAAACATGTCAATGACATGCCCTAACAGTTGGGTTGTTGATCAAGTCAAAGAGAAATATAGTGCATCTGGTCATTACCTGTGTGCTGAAGAGGATGCGCTAAACATAGGGATTGGGTGTGTTGATATTGCAACAAGATGATGGAGCTTAGTGAAAAGAGTCGCCTTCACTAAGTGGGCCCGCAGGCAAATTATGGCGCAAGTTCTATTTTTGATCACAGTGTGGATGATCACAGTGTGGGTGACCACAGTGTGAGTGATCACAATGTGGGTGACCAAAGTGGGTGACCAAAGTGTGGGTGATCAAAGTCTATTTTTAGACTGGCTATCAAAAATAGAAAAGTCAAATATTATTGTCTCATAATAATATTTGGACTATAAACTTGATCTTATTCTCTTGGAGCACTTCAGTTTGAGCTACAGATGTGGCCCATGCAGCTGTCAGAAGGAAGTACGCTTTTCTTATGAGTCAGTTGAGTTGTTGCATGCATGACTTCAGTTAGAACTCAATCAGTTGAGTTTGGTGGAGTTGATTGTGGAGTTGATGGAGTTGTGTTCAGTTTGACTTGGTTAAACTAGTTGTAGTTAGTCTAACTGCAGATAGACTAATGATGAGTTGTTAAACTAATTATTAACTCATAATACAACTATAGAATACATCAGTTAACTCAGTTGCATGTCAGTGCATGTTCAGTTCAGCAGGGACAGGTGTTAGAGAATCAGATTGCTATCAGTTGTGACTATAGTTGCGCATCAGATCTTACACAATCAAGGGATTGAGTATGCCAATGAGTTTGCTCATGTATTTGCCCAGTTTGTAGCTTCTGCTCACGTCTTACACATTGTGAGTGATTCTTTGGAGGTCAAATATGAGTTTGGTAAGCCATTCTCATTCATTCTTGAGCAGGTATTGAGCAGTGGAGGCAGGCAAGCAGTGGAATAGATTTGGAGATCAGATCTGAGCTGTATTGTGTGTAACAGGTGGAGCTGGTACTGGATTGCTTGTGATAAGCATTGTACTTTGTAATGTTACATGGTCTCAATCATTAATATACAGATAGTGTGGGGTTTTTAGCGAGATGCTTTCCCCGGGTTACATACTGTGTTAATGTGTGAATGCTCTTGATGTTTTATTGTTATTGATGCTGCTATATTGATGATCAACGTAGAGGAGATTATGTATTATACATGTTCCGCTTATAATTGTATGATCAGGATAATCTCTGTGAATATGTGTTAAATTATTCAAAATTTCTACAGGGTGCAGCAACTCGATAATTATATTCTCTTTCTGTACAATTTTAACTTCATACTACACCTTTGAATTGTAACATATATATATATTATTTATTTTTTATTATGTTTGGGTTATTAGGCACATGACACTGTGATTTTTTCACTTTTTTATAGGTGCATTTTTTCCCATCTGTGTGGGCATATGGACATCATTTTCGCACGGAGGATGTTGATGATGGATGCATGACACAAGACTGTGGAGTGGAATTCGAGTTCGACCAATCTAGTTGTGCTAGCTACCGCGATCAAAACCTAATGCAGGGGATATTAGGTTACGTTGGAAAGATACGAGAGATCATTCAAGTGGACTTCTCTTCATTCAAATGTGTTATTTTTAGGTGCAAGTGGTGGGACACGTTTGATCAAAATATTGTAAAGGAAGATCACGATAGTGGATTAATATATATCAACTCTAGAAAGATGTGGCATGAAGTTAGGGAACCTTATGTTTTCCCAAAACACTACAACCATGTGTTTTTTTACCCAGATGTGTTAGATAGAGATTGGTGGTTCATATTAAGAGATGACCATAGATCAAAACATATTTTTGAGAGCAACAATGTTATCATGCCAAGAGAGGAAGATAATCGGGGTGATGACAATGGAGAGTGATATGTACTTGTGTTATTTCATCATTTATATTATTATCATATGTTTTTGTTGTCATTATTTCGCTAATTATATTGTTTTTATTCGTCTTGTTGCCATTTTATAATATAATTGGTAAGGTTGATCTTTAGAGAGAAATTTTTTTAATTTAAATTGGTAAGAGTTGCTATAAATATTAAATTCAAATTGCTTGAAAATCTCATACTTTAGTAATAAATTAAATTTTATAAAAACATAATTTTGTAAGTTATATTAAATCTAAATTAATTGTGTCGGGAGGTGCTCTATAACTCAGTATGGGAGAGATGTTGTCACGTAACATTACATTTAAAAATAGTAAAATATTATTTTAAATTGACAAATTAAAAACAGTAATAACAAAAGAAATTAATGTCGGCTATAATTATAATACTTTAATTTACACCTTAATCTTATATAACTTTATATAGAGATATAAAGTAACAGAAAGTAAAAAATAATAGCTTTTGTTATGAGGAAAATATAATTTACTTTTTACTACAAGGAAGAAATGTAATATTTTCACATGACAAGAAATAATATATATATATATATATATATATATATATATATATATATATATATATATATATATATATATATATATTTTCTAAATTAAGCTAATTCTATTACTGAAAAATATAATACACTGAGGCTTTAGCCTGTGCATATCCATGCCTGAGTGTTGGGCAAAAACAGCAAAAACAGAGTTTGGACTGCCCATAATGGGAAACCAGTCCGAATCAAAATAAGATTGCCAATATTATCTTATTTCCCACGCAAGGGAAACCAACAATTACACATAGTTTTTATCAATTCTTCAAGGAGAAACAAAAAACAACCAAGTAAATAAATACTAGTAGTTTTTTCGAAAGCCCCATAAAAGAAACCAGAAAGCAAAATTCCCAAAACTTGAGAATAGCAGACACGTGGTAGGTTGTGTGGCAGATCCAGTGCGTGGCGGAGACGATGGGTGTTCCTCAACAACGAAGCATCTGTAAGCCTCCATGTCGACACCTGCCTGCTTTGAAGCCTCTGTGTTGTCTGCCTGTTGCGCCGGTTGTTCCTCCTCAATAAAATAATGGTAAGGATCCATGTCTTCGTCGTCATGTTGGTCCTGGTCCGTCTCCTTCCCAGTTTGCTTCGTCCCTACACTGTGAGTGCTCTTCTAGACCATGGCTGGTTCTGCTCTGGTGTGGCCACCACCTTCAGTGGCCTTCTCCTCCTCGTTAAAGGTGATGGAATGGGAGCTCCCCGTAACTTTGGCTGGTGTTGCTCTGGAATGGCATCCACCCTCAATAGCTTGCTCCTTCTCGTGAAAGGTTATGGAGATGGTGGTAGTAATGATGGGCTTGTTCATGGAGGAACAAAAGATGAATTGGGTGGAATGGAGAAGCGGTCGTGGATTGGAAGGAATGCCACTGGGAGGTGAAGCAGGGGGCATCGGAAGGAGGCGGGGAGGTCGTGAGCAGCCTCTGCCACTACGAGTGTTTGGGTAGCAACCTGTAGTCTACTGAGCCAAAGAGGATGTGGTTTCAGAGGCCGGAGAATGAGGGGGACGATTCAATCTTCCTCTAGTTCCACCCTTGTGACTATGCATTCGATGTCGTGTTCTCGGCATGTTGACACTAGGTGTATGAGAATTTTTGTCGGGATTAGGCTCAAAATGATGAGAAGGCTCAGTAGGCTTAGCGAGCGGCTCAGAGGAGGGATTAGTTGCAGAGGCCGAGTGGAAGACAAAATGGCAAGCCAGGCTTTGAGTGAAGTGAGCTCCTAGGCCTAAATCAATACAACAAAGGATGTTGTAGCACCTCCCCATGGCAGTGCGAGAGCTAGGTGCTGCAGCTGTCTAAGGGCATAGACATTGCAGAGGTAGGGGCTAAGAGACAGGGGCGGTGGTATGATTATCACCAGAGGTCAGCTTTGCGTGGAGCCGAGGTGGGTAGTTGTAGGCTGGTTGAAGACAACGCCAACTTAAATGCCATTTATGGCTAGTGTCAATGCATTTTTTAGACTGATGTGCCAGATTACGGAGGGCCATGTGGTATGGCCACTTGTCGTCCCGTTCTGTCGCCACCTTACTATCTTTGCTAGGCACCCGCATCTGGAAGACAAGAAATAATATTATTGATATTACATTGTGTGTAATTCATTATATGTTTCATTTACATTGATATTTAAAACAAAAATTTATTTATCACAAAAATTATTTTAGGATAAGTAAAATATTTCAATGTCCATACTAAATAACATAATTTTATAGATACTTTTTTTCTTTTTCTTTTTTACAAGATCGGTTATGGTTTTATATATTCCAAAAAAGAGAGAGGAGCAAGCTCCTGATACATATGGGGCTGGAAAGAGTCATGCTGAAGGAGAGAAGGTTGGGTATGCAAACCCAGGATCCTTTAGACCTGAATCCAAAAATTCCAGAGATTCCAACTACATTTCTAGCATACTGCCTTACAAACTGAGAAAGCAAGAAAATACACTTACATAACATAACTTTCATATCTCCATTTACTGCTCTAGTAGTTTGATTTTTCTCCCTCTTGACTAAGAGTAATGTTTTTGAGGTAGTTGACTGTCTCCTCAAGGTGAGTGCACTTGTTGGTGAGGGAGTCTATTTCAACCTTCTGACTCTCCAATTGTCTCTTCAAACAACAATTTTCAGACCTCATTTGAACCTTCAGGCCTTGAATTGTCTCTCTTATCTTGACGATCATAAAAATTTTAGCTCTGCATGTATCACAATTTTCATTTTGGGAAGCTTGATCTACCGGATTTAAGTCCATTGTTGAGTGATCTTCTGTTGTCCTTTGATCTGAGATATGATCCTCTGTGATGTGTTGGTTCTTCCTGGTATCTCTGCTAGATGAAGGCCCTGTTGTTGCTCCCCTGAGCTTGTTAGAGTGATGCCTATAATCCTTCTTGATGTATGGACAAAGTTCCACCTTCCCTTGGATATAGTGCCAATCTGTTGGCTTGATTCAAAACAGGGAGCAGAGGAAATTAAGCCTTACAGCAAAGACAATGGAAAAGGAGGGGATAATATAGATACCAGGAGAGTGAGCATAAATGTGCATAAAGCCAAAGGGAGAGCAGAGCGATGATGTGAAGCTTACAAGGGGATTGCAGGCAAGAGGATAGTAGCATTCCACAGGCTGCAATCTTGGTGATGGCTTGGGATTGCATAAAGGGGGAGTGAGAAGGCCCGAGAGGGCTGAGAGAAGGTGAGGAAGGGTGGAACACGGGCTGAGAAGAAGGGAGGGGACAACAAAGGAACATGGAGCTCGTTGGGGAGAGAGTTCAACAGGTAGAATAGGGGATGATTGGAGAGTGAATAGAGGAGAGGGAGGCCCGAAATATAAAGGAGAGGGGGGAGCGAAGGAGACCAAGACAACAAAGAGGAAATTCTTACCTGGGGGAGCATGATTGGAGGCATTTTGAATATCTTAGAGCTGGTGGAGTGGTACAATATGCATTGTGAAATTCGTGTGGAGTCACGAGACCTCCGTGCTCTGTCAGTAAAAAATAAATCACTGCAGAGATATGTATAGGTCTTGCAGATCACCATTGCATTGATCCACGAAATATCATAGAGTGAAGAGATTTTTGACATGATTTTCATACAGGGACAATAGGACTAAGGAATAGATGTGAGGAACACATCCTCAACTACTCTTGTTTCCCCTTTAGACCTGGCTACTGCCAAATTTGCATGGTGGTCCACGGAACTGTTGTTTTCCCACAAGATATGTTTAAAAGTGACATTTCCCAGGCCTTCCATATTTTGTCTTATTCTTTTGAGGATTCAGTGCATGGCAACATTTGGAGGGTTTCTTCTATTGATCATGGCTTCAATTATAATTGTTGAATCTCCCATTATAATAGGGTCTCTGATTTCCTTTTTTTTAGTATCTTGGTTCCCATTAGCAGGCCATAAGCATCTGCCTTATTGTTGGAGGTTTCCCCTAACCCCCACTCATAAGTGATTGGATTATTCCCCCCTAGTTCGAGGAGGATCCCTCCTGCTCCAGCTCTACCCGGATTGTTTTTGGAGGCACCGTCGAAGAAGAGACAATGCCTGTTCAAATTTCCTTTCCATGTTATAAATTCTTCCTTATTTAATCTAATTTTCCAGTTTTGAGTTGTAGGTCTAACATTGGGACCGATATTCCAATTACTTCTGATAGTTGCTTGGCTGATCCAATTCCTTTCTTCTTGCTGGAGCCTGCTACTGTCTATTTCTTTTAAACCTTTCATGTTTAGAAATTCTGAAGTGAGTCCCCAAGTTTTTGACAGAAATCTTCCAATCTTTGGGGTTTGGTCTTTGAATATGCTTTTATTTCTTGAGAGCTAAATCTGCCAATAGAGAAATGACGGGATACTTTCCCAAAACCTTTTGATGGTTTGATTGTTCTTCATTGAGTAAGGGTAATATTCTTTTTCCATTCAATAAAGAAGTCATTAAAGGTTATGGAGAAGTTGAGCTCCATTTCCAAAGGACTAGTAAGTTGCTTCCAACACTCTCTAGTAAATGGACAATCCAAGAAGAGATGTTGGATGGATTCTTCTTCGTTTAGGCACATTGAGCACCTTGATGGGCTGGAGAATCCCTTTCTTTTAAGGTTATTAGCAGTAAGAATTCTTCCTTTTAGGAGTGTCCAGCTGAATATTTTAATTTTGGGGAGGCTTTCTGTCTTCCATATAGATTTCCAAGGGGGGCAATCTTGTTCATCTTGTTGAGCCTGGAGAGATTTATATTCGAACTTGACTGAGTAGGCACCCCCACTAGGATCCTATATGACTGTATCTTCATATTCCATATTTGTTGGGGCTGATCCTTTAAGATGGAGGACTAAGAGATCCCATTGGCTTTTTAAATTTGGAGGCAGATTTGGAATGTGCAAGTCGTGCCAATTTATGTTTTCTAATCGAGAGTTAGAATGTAGGGAGGTTAACTCCTTAGCTTGCATCCATTCTCTTATCTCTTGGATACCTGGATGAGTTGATAAAGGCTCTTTCCCCATGATTCTGTCTCCTGATACCTTGATACTTTTGCCATTTTCGGGCATCTTCGAAGTGTACTTGGTGATAGTAGGTAACATTTTTTTGACTAGCTTCCATACTTGCGAGCATGGCCTTATTGGCACATTTTCATCCAGCAAGTGGGTTCTTTGATGATTCACATATTTTAAAGCCAAAGTTTGTTTCCACTAGCTCTCCTTTTCGGTTATCATTCTCCATATAATTTTGGCCCCTAGGGCAACATTCATCATTCTAGAGAGCCTTATGGATAAGCCTCCCTTCTCATAAGGAAAAAATACTTGTTCCCATTTTACCAAGATGAACTTTTTGGTCTCTTTTTTCCCTCCCTGCCATAGAAAACCCCTGATTATTAATTCCATTTGATTGTGGATGTTGGCCAAAGCCAGAATAGTGGCATATTCGTAAATTGGCAACGCAGTGAGCATGGCTTTGATTAGGGTCACCCTGCCCGCAATGTTCAACCAAAATACTCCCCAACTTTGGATTTTTTCTTCATCTTTTCAGTTTGCGTGCTCCATAACTTGGCCTTTATATTTTCTTTAGATATGGGTAGTCCAAGGTAGAAGAAGTGATTCCAATTTGCTTGTATGGGTATCTCAAGAATATGAGATATTCTTTGCATGGTGTGGGAGGGAGCATTCCAGCCATATATTATACATTTTGCATTGTTTAAGAGACCACCTAAAACCTCCATGAAGTTATCAAGGAATTTTTTGAATCTTTGGGAAATAATGCATGAGGCTCCACCCATCAACAATGTGTCATCTGCGAACAAGGAATGATTAATGCTTCTTACACCATGTGAAATGTGCAAACTGGTTAGTGTTCTTTCTCTCCTACTCTTTTCCAGAGCTCTACTTAACGAGTATGCCATTATTATATATAAAAAAGGTGAAAGAGGACAACCCTGCCTCAACCCTCTGGAACTTTGAAAGAAATCACTCGGTCTTCCGTTTATCAACGGGCCTATCCATGGTCCCATAATGTAGGCATTTATTACCTCAATGATTTCATTTGAGAAACCAAGTTTCTTTAAGACAACAGTGAGGAAGGAAGACTTACACGGTCAAAGGCATTGGCCATATCCAATTTTATGATGATTCCCTTGTTCTTTCTTCAACATGCTTGAGTGTAGAGCTTCCTGGACCACCAAAACATTGTTTATAATCTGTCTATTTGGAACAAAGCCTCCTTGGTTTTCCGAGATAATCTCAAGGAGAACTTTCTTTATTCCTTTGGTTATCATCTTCGTTATTATTTTGTAAGAAGAGTTGCACAATGAGATTGGCTGGAATCTACTAAAAGTGGAAGGCCTAGCATCCTTTGGGATTAAAGCCAGATAGGATGATTTAGTAAAACCTCCCATTTTTTTTAATAAACACATTCCTTATCATTCTTACTAAATCTTTTTTTATTATCTGCCAGTGCTGCATGTAAAAAGTAATTGTGAACCCATTCAGGCCGAGTGCTTTATCTGGATGGAGGCCCCAAACAACTACCTCGATTTCTTCTTCTGTGATTTCTTGCATAATTTCCGCATTTTGTTCAACACTTATCTTGTTTGGCACATGTTGCAAAAAGGTTTCATAGTCTGCTCTTTCTCCATTTATTGTTAGGAGGTTTTTGAAATGTTTATCAGCTTCTTTTTTAATTCAACAACTCCTCTAATTTCCTCTCCCTCTATTTGGATTTTTTCGATCTGATTTCTGGCTCTTCTGATTTTCATTGTATTATGAAAAAAGGTTGTGTTTTTATCCCCTGCTTTTAACCAAAGGCTTCTTGACTTTAGTCTCGCCACTTCCTCTTCTTTCTAGTTTTCTCTGTATATTTCCCAAAAGAGGGCCTTTTCCTGAAGATGGTCCTCTTTGGTCTCCTCCTTGTTTTCTTTTGCCTCTTGAAGTTTCTCCATTTTTTTTAATAACTCAGCCTTTCTTTTCTTTGTTTGATTTTCGTTTTCTATGGCCCATATTTTCAGTTCCTTTCTCAAGTTTTTTAACTTGGTTTCTCACACATAATAGGGGGACCCCGTGACTTTTTGAGACCACACTTCAATAATTAGATTTTTGAATTCTTCATTGTTGTTCCATATTGGGCAATATTTGAAAGGTATTGGGCCTTGATTTTCCATCAGCCCCATAGTAATTATCACCGGCTTATGATCTGATGTCGTTGTATGAATGATTCTTGATCTTGCTGAATTGTAGTTGGAGATGATGTTGTCCTGAACCAAAATCCAATCTAATCTTTCCTTTATATTGTTGCTTCCTACCCTTTTGTTGTTCCACATAAACTTACCATTGTTGGGAGGGACGTTTATTAGATTGTTTTTCTCCATAATGTTTTCAATGGCATCCCTTGAAGGCTCTGAATGGTAAACCCCTCCAAATTTCTCCTCTACATTAAGGACAAGATTGAGGTCCCCTCGCAAAATTATTTTTCTGTTTTGAGTATCATTTAAGGTCTCTTGAACCGTATTCCAACTTTTTTCTTTTTCCCTAAAGTGGTTGGGGGCATATATGTTGACAATGCAGAATTACTCATTGGTAGTTGTCTCTTTTAGGTCTGTTCTAATCTAGTGTTGTTCCTTTTTTGTTGTAGCAAACTCCCATTTTACTTTCCTCCATAATCTGCAAATTCCCCTAAGGCCCCTATAGCTTGTTGAGTTGTTCCCTCATAATATTTTAGATTTTTGATCATTTTTTCCTTGTCTTGGCAACTATTTTTGGTCTCCTGAAGCATTAGAATATCTGGGATTTCCTTTACTAAAATATCTTTTGTTGCATTTACTTTAAAAGGTGTCCCCAAACCACGAGAATTATAGGAGACCACAATAATTATTTATTTAGTTGATGGGTAGAGGGTCCTTTCCCTTTTTTATGATTTTGGTTTTTCTCATTGTTCCCAGAGATCTTCTCGAAAAAGGAGTCCATGGGATGCTGTGTTCCTAAAGCCATCTCTTTTGCTGCCGCTTCATCTCTAAGTTCTTTGTTAGATTTTCTTCCTATTTTCTTTTGGTGTTCTAAGGTTTGGAGAGATTCCTTTGATTGGTTTCTTGTCAAAATTCTATCAACTGAGGGGGGAGGAGTGTTGCAAGGGATAATAGCAACGAAGGGGGTGAGGATATGGGTGGGAGAGAGATGAGGGGAGGGGGGGGGGGGGGGATGAGGGAGGGATGGGAGGATCATCAAGAGGTCCAAAGGGGTTGGGATTGATGAAAGATGAGGATATTAGGGGAGTATTGGCTGGGGGGGGATGAAGGAGAAGGATTAGAGGGGAGAAGGGGAGCCTGGAGATGGCTTGAGGACGAGAGGGATTGTTTATTTGCCGATTTTCTCTTTTTAAATTGTTCCCATTTTGCTTTAGACTCCTCTAAATTTTCACTTTCTTGGTTTTTTGGACATCTATTTGCAAAATGATCGTATTCATGACATACCTTGCATTTAAACGGTATCTTCTCATAGTCCAGTCGTTGTATGTGCATCCATTGATTTACTTTGATCTTTATTGCCTCTGGTAAGCCCTTCCCTAGATCCACTTCAACACATATCCTCGCACAAGCATGTATGTTCTCTTTTGGTTCTCATCTATCAATATACTTCCTCACTGCATTCTCAATGGCCCTGACAGATTCATCGCCCCAGCAATGTAGAGGGAGATGAGGTAGTCTTACCCAAAACAATACTGCACTGGGAACATCCATTTTAGGATCGAAGTCGGGGGTCCATCTATTTAAGTATATGCCTCGCATGTCCATGAAGTATGGGTCGTTTCTGAAGATTAAATCTCGATCTTCCTTTGTTTCGAAATGAAAGGTGTAATACCCTCTTCCACATAACCTTATGGAGATTTTTCCATTTATTGAAGAGGACTAGTTCCTTTCAACCCATTTCTGAACCAAATGAGGTGAGGGCCAAAGTCCTGTAAACTGGTTAATCAAGCCCCTTTATGATAGAGACAGCGTCGCCCGATGGGGAAGAGACGAAGGTAGAGAGATCTCTGGGATGTCTTCAAGTTTCTTCACAAACTTGGATATCGAAGGTCTGGTTTTTGGAGGGCCAATGGCTGAGATTAGAGATGAAAAGGCATCTGGATTTTCATCTTGCTCATAGGCCTGTTTTCCTAGAGGAGGATATCCATCCTCCAGTGGTTCCATGATCGCAGCAAGAGGTTGCTCTAGTCTGCTCGAAGCTCAAGTCGACGGAGGCCCTCAGGGCACACCATGGAGGAGCTCACAGGGGTGTAATTACTTTGTTACAAGTCTTATTATATAATTTTATAGATACTTTATATAGAGAAAAGTAAAGTTATTTAAATTGAAAATTTTCTTATATTTTTACTTTAGTGAGAAAGATTGAGAGAATTCTTATTCCATTAATAGTTGCTTTCTAATTCAATTTATGAGGGATATTTGTAAAATTTTCAATGTTTACTATGGATTTGATATGTAATATTTTCATAATATTAATAATTAAAATAATTAAATGTATACATACAAGAAAAAATTATGAGGGGGCATATTTTAACATTTTAATGTGGAGAACATGAACTATAAATAAAATATTTCAATGTCAACTACATGTTTATTATACCAACCTAGATCCATCTTAACTCTAGATCTACCAAGCGCCTAGAGGGATCAAACCTCTTTTCACTCTAAAAGATGTTTGCATCTCAAGGTCAAATTTGATCCCACTCAACACTTGGTAGATCTAGAGTTAAGATGGATCTAGGCTACATGTTATACAAAACTGTGACTTAAGATTTTTAAATTTAACAATAGATTGAATTTTATAAACCAATATTGATTTAGTTAAATTGTAATTTTGAATAATTTATTATTAATAATATTTTATATTAAAAAGTGAATGAGTTATAAATTTTCTTCTTATTAAGAACTAACTAAATTATTTTACCTTAAATTATTTTTCCTTGTTAATATTGAAATATTTTACTAATTAAGTTAGATTGAATATCAATGAACTATCTAAGAAATAGAAAAATATTTATCATAATTTTACAATCATAGTTTTAACCATACTAAACTTTGCAATTTATAAAAATATCTTTGCATTTTTTTTAAAGTAAGTTGTTTTGGATGCAATTTCATATACAAAAGTTTGATATAAGTTCACCAATACATAATCTATAATAAATATTATTTCTTAAAAATAAACATCATGATGATACACATCTAACAATCATAAACCATCTAAGATACACATTTGAATTCACAACCGTCATCTAATTATATACACCTCTAGCACATATAAACGACATTAGCTAGCACAAAAATTTAATAATTTAACAGAATATCATCATCATGATCACATATAACAAAACACAAACATTAGAATATAACATCATCACCACAAACATCCTCAAATTAATATAAATATCATGTCAAATAACTGTTATCACATACACATCTACCTGTAAACACATTAAATGAACATATCTAACATGACCTAACAATATACACATATACACATAAACACCAACATATAAATTAAGTACATAAACATGAACAAAAAAATGCACCATATATATATATATAAACAAGTCAAATAAGTGCAATCAAATATTCGATAAAATAGACGTAGTGTTAGACTCGTCTACAGTAGAAGACGATGGATAGTCAACGACTACATGATCAACGTCTGTTGAACCCAACTGAGGTGGAGGAGGAGGTGGTTGGTCTGCATGAGTAGAAGATGATGGATGGTCAACTATGTCTGCGCCTTCAATGCGGTCTGGTGAAATTTAATGTGGAGGAGGAGGTGGTTGGTATACTCTGTTAGGAGAAACATGAGGCACATCCTCTAGCTCTGGCATCTCGTCATCAGGCAACTAAGGAGGTGTACTGCCAGATGGATCACTGACACCCTAATGACCATGATCTGATGGGGTGGTACTACCAGAAGCATCATGATCGCCACCCTCATCATCATGATCATGATCATCACCATGATCATCATCATCACCACCCTCATCTGATGTATATGTCGTTGCATGATGTTGGCCTGCATCCCTCATCGTTGTCAGTACCCTACTAGCTCTGATGATATGTCACATAAGAGACATCATCTCCTGTGGACAATCCCTGTACAGACCCACAAAACTAGGATCCACGGTGATATCTCGAGCCCTCGCAAGGCGGACTCCCGCATCAAACAAAACTTTGGCCAATCTATCACAATAGTCCATCTGAACTCGCAGACCATCCCTACAGCCCCAGACGCCTATGCCCCCTTGAGGATGTGCCTAGGTGCTCTTGGGCCTCGCCCATCTCCTCATCTCCTTCGACATGCGATGAGGAAGGAGGCATGTCCCCATTGAATGTGTCGATGTCTACAAAATATATAGTACAGAAAAATAATTAGACAATTTCATTAAACAATTTAATAAAACAAGTTAAAGAACATGTTATAATAAATTATATTTTAATTCATTATAACAAGAAAATGAAACTAGATTCATTTAAATAAAACACTAATATTAACTCTATCATTTGGAGGCTTAATCATTGTGAAGAAGATGTTGGGACATGCTCTTCAATCAATCCCTGCATACGGAAATGCCAACGTGACAAACACATGGTCATCCTCACTGCCCAGTGCGCCAGTGCCTTGGGAGAAATCCAGGTCAAAAACTTCGGCAAGGCCATCTTGGGCATCATCTGCCCCCACATGCACATCCGGACCTTAGTGATCGACCTAGGAGGGTGACGGTCAAATGCATGCCTCGTCTATGGAAACCTCTCAAAAAAATAAACAAAAAATCTTAGAAGCGAAAGGGAATGTCTCCCTCTCACGTCTCAATGCACGAAATCTATCTAAATCCATGCAAAACTGCCTCAAAAAAATGGCAAACCATCTGATGCACTGTGGCATATAAATCAAAGAATCAACATAATATAAAAGGGGGCAACTATTGCGCTGCCCATTAGTACTAGAGTGTGCAATGGTTGTGACTAATAATGAGAGGCACCTAACCTCCTCTGCAGCAAAAGAAGAAATCTTTAGCTATCCACCACGAACCTAGAAATCTGATGGACGGACTGCATGAGGCTCAACATATCTCTAAGTGTATGCAAGCTGACTCTCAACTGCAACACCATGTGGGGCATCAGGGAACTGGGGAAAATCCTCCCCTCTCTTGGATAGGGAAGTGATAAAGTATATGTCCTCCTCAGTGGGCCTATACCACGTCGTAGGACCAACACAAAAAACTTGCTCCTGGGCACTCCATCGACGAATCAGATGCACCAATAAAACAGAGTGCGCCTTCAGGGATGTATCCTTGTTATAGTACTTGAGGAGGCCTACATTCCTCAAGAGTGCTCGGGTCACTACAGTAATAGGGCGACCTGCCATGTTTAGACCATATTGTATGGGTTCGCCTGTTACTCTTGCTCCTGTTGTTGCTCCCTCTGTTGATGTCTTTACTACACGATTGACATATAAAATACATCAACCTCATACATAAAATAAATTTTTTTATTAAATGAAAAATGTATTTATAAATATGGAAACATAAATTTCAATTAACAAACAAAAAAATCACGGGTGCGCACAAAACAAAGTCATGCACCGGCGCCAGTGCACTTTCATCTATAACCGCACCACTGTTAGTGCGCACATAAGTATGAAACACCATTGTTGGTTCACAAATTTAACTTTTGATAGTGGTGCGACTCACTTGTGCACCAGTGTGCACGTATAACCTTTTCACACCAGTACGAAAAGTTTAGGTTATTGAATGCATCAAGCTACAACTATATTTTTAAATATTATTTTTGCAGTGTGTTTGCTAAATATAAACACATTGGGTGTGACGCATCAACATACAATCTGTCATATATTTCCCAACGTGTTTTCATTTACAAAGCACATTACAACAACTGCGGTGCTTTATGTTCACGCTCCGACATATGGTGCACCCTGTAAATTTACAGGGTGCACCGCGCCCGGTGCGAGCCAAACATATCGAGCACACCGCGTGGTGATTTTTTTCTTTCAAAAATAGTGGCAAAATTAACCTAATTTGCAATTCTAATCCACTAAAAACTTAAATTACAAAGAAACATAGACATTACTTGGGCATTTGGTCATTAGGGAGGCATTGTGGACACGTAATGGAGAAAAACAAATTTTAACACCATTTGAAAAAATTCGAAATTAAAACAATGAGCACGATACGAAAGGAGGGTGAGCAAGAGAAGCACCGACGTCAGGGTGCTTGCATGTGGCAAGAGCAACATCGGTGCTTTAGAGCTCTCTTGCATTGTGGATGGTAAAAATGAAAATTACGGTCAAGAGAATTTTTCTTATTTAACCCTCCTTCGACATGTTTAGCTAACCACATTGGGGCGGGATATATCCAAAAGCACCATGTTTTTTTTTAATTAAAAAATATCGCGGTGCATTTCGTGAGAAGCCCTGGGATGTTTCTAGATATGTACCACACAAGTGTTATGGTTTTACTATAGCACCTCTCTATTTTTAGAAATTAAAAAATGCCTAGTGATGTTCTTTAGAAGAAGCCTCAGGGCGTTTTAGTACATTTACTGAACTAGAGTGTCGTCGAAAAATAACACTGCATTTTTTTGAAATTTAAAACTACAATGGTGCTCCTTAGTGGTATGCATTGGGTCGTTTTTCTACATGAAGGGCACTACTAATGCTATCTACTGTCAAAGCATCGGGGCGTTGTGTTATTAACACACCGTATTTTTTTTTATATAAATAAATTTTCCATAGTGCACCATGTTATATGAAGCACCAATGCTTGTGTGTTTAGTAAAGCACCAGTGTGTTTGTATATTTTATACATTTTGTCCAAAAAACATTTGCCCACCCATCTCTGCCAGTGACCTCCACTGTACATAGATTTTTAGGCTATTTTTATAGTGGCTTCCGCAAAAACCTCCACTATAAGGTCTTTTCCTAGTGTGTTGAACCTGGATGGTCTGATGTCACTCTATAACAACCCCCGCTAATCCTTATCATAACATCGATTAATAGAAGGTGGTTACTATGTTGAGCCAAGATCTAAGGTGTTGTTATGGAAATAGGGTCTAAAAAATTCAATCTTTTCAACTTACTCCAAACCTTCGTTTGTCACCACCATTGTGTTCGTCTCATCTAGACGATTTCGATGATATTAAACTTTACCTCAATCTGACCTTTAGATCATGAGATGTGACCATTGAAGTCCTAGTGATTCAGAGAACACCACCTCATTAGTTTGGCCACGTGGTTGAATGGCTTCGTAGTCTTGGGGGCTGAATGGCTTTGCACATTAGGCCCAATCACCATGGATTTCCAGGAGTTATATATGAGCTTTAAGCAGAATGACCACATGCATACCCTTCATGGACTCCAGGCAGGTGCTCCTTCTATCATCAACTCGCATCACATGGAAAATTTGTTGAAAAAGGTCCATCATGGAGTTATCGCCTAGTTTAATGCCATCCAGGCCATCGAGACCACTCCTCTTCATATTCATCCTGACATGCAAAAGGTTTTGAATCAACACCAATAGGTATTTGATAAAACTAAAGAGCTTCCACCCTCTAGAGGGGAACATGATCATAGCATCACTTTGGTCCCAGGGGCACCGCCGCCGAATGTGCGGCTATATCGATATCCTTTCACCCAAAAGAATGAAATTGAAAACATCATCAAGGAACTCCTCAAAGCCAGTGTCATTCGTCCTAGCATCAGTCCTTATTCATCACCAATGGTCATGGTGCTCAAGAAAGATGGGGAATGGCGCATGTGTCCAAACTTCAAGGTCCTCAACAAGCTTACGGTCAAAGACAAATTCCCTATCCCAGTTGTTGATGATTTTATGGATGAACTACATGGGGCTTAATTCTTTACTAAGCTAGATCTTCGCTCTGGCTATCACCAAATATGCATGAAACAAGTAGACATTCCCAAGACTTCTTTCCAAACTCATGAAGGCCATTATGAATTCTTGGTCATGCCATTTGGTCTCTGTAATGCCCCATCCACTTTTCAAAGCCTCATGAATCACTTGCTGAAATCATATATCTGAAAATTTGTCCTAGTTTTCTTTGATGACATTCTCATCTACAACCTCACCTAGGAAAAACATCTTCAGCATGTAGACCTACTCTTGCAACTGCTCTAGAATCATAAATTATTTGTCAAATTGTCCAAGTTCTCTTTTGGCATGGTAGAAGTCGAGTATTTGGGCCACATTATGGGTTGTGAAGGTGTCTGGGTGGATCCCAAAAAGATACAAGCAATTCAAGATTGGCCCCAACCAAAAACCTTGAAGTGTTTGAGGGGATTCTTGGGTCTCACTGGCTACTATCACAAATTTGTCCGCAATTATGGTTGCATTGCTAGACCCCTCACTAACCTTCTCAAGAAAAATTCATTCCTTTGGACTCATGTAGCACAACAGGCTTTTGTGGCTCTCAAATAGTCCATGTGTTCCACTCCCATATTGGCACTACCCGACTTCACCAAATCTTTTGTGATTGAATGTGATGCTTCAGGTACTGGTATTGGTGTTATCTTGATGCAGGAAGGTCGACCCTTGGCTTTCACCAACCAACAACTGAGTGGGAAACATCTGAGACATTCTACCTATGAGAAGGAGATGATGGCCATCTTACATGTAGTAGATCCCTGACGACCATACTGATTGGGGCGATGTTTCCATATCTGCACAGACCATCAAAGCCTCAAATATTTTTTGGAGCAACTTCTATCCTCGCCCCAACAAAATAAATGATTGGCCAAAATGTTGGGATATGATTATGAGATAATTTACAAGAAAGGGCATGACAATGTAGTAGTGGATGCTTTATCACGCCAATTTGAGGATGAAAGCACCCTGCTATCAATCTCTCTTCCCATACCAGATTGGATTAAAGAAGCCCGCAAGGTATGGTTTTCACATTCCTCTCTCTCCCAACTCATTAATAACTTGAGAGTAGATCCTAATTCCTCAGTTGGATACTCTTGGAAGGATGAGATTCTTCGCTATAAGGATAGAGTAGTTATATCACCGACATTCGCCCTCAAAACGTGCATTTTGGCAGAGTTGCATTCATCTCCCACTGTAGGCCATGCAAGTTTTCAAAAGACTTATGCTCGCACTCGTCGTTCCTTCTTTTGGACAGGCATGAAAACTGACATTCTTACTTTTGTAGTTGAATGTGATGTGTGTCAACGCCACAAAGGAGAAACAGTCAAGTCACCAGGCACCTTACAACCATTTCCCATCCCTGCCTCAATCTGGACAGATGTTTCTATGGATTTCATTACTGGTCTTCCGAAGTCAGGCAACAAGTCAGTGATCATGGTGGTTGTGGAACGACTTTCTGAATATGCTCATTTTTGCGCTCTATCCCACCCATTTACCCCCACTTTGGTGGCTCAAGATTTCATGGACTAGATCTTCAAACTGCATGGCATGCCCACTTCCATTGTGTCTGATCGTGACCCAACTTTCACCAGTAACTTTTGGAAAGAACTTTTCAAGCTACAAGGCACCCAACTCCAACTAAGTACTTCCTATCATCCCCAAACTGATGGTCAAACCGAATCAATCAACGAATTTTTGGGGACATCCCTAAGGTGCTTCACTTTAGAAAAGCAACATCAATGGGTACAGTGGCTACCTCTAGCTAAACGGTGGTATAATACTAACTATCATGTAGCCACCAAGATGACTCCATGTGAAGCAACGTATGGTCAACTCCCACCTTCACCTACTTCTTATCGCCCTGGATGCTCTAAGGTGCAAGCAATGGATCAACTCCTACAGAACCGTGCAACCATGCTAGCCCATCTCAAAGGTAATCTCCATCAAGCTCATAATCGCATGAAGCAACAAGCATACCAACATCGTTCAGAGCGCACATTTCAAGAAGGGGATCAGGTATTCTTTGAGGCTGCAACCATATAAGCAAACATCACTCAAAGATAAGGGCTGTCAAAAATTAGCTCCAAAATTCTACGGACCTTATCAAATACTTCAGTGCATTGGAGTAGTAGCCTTCAAGCTAGCCTTACCACCAACTTCAAAAATCTATCCAGTCTTCCATGTATCATGCCTCAAGAAAGTGGTGGGAAACAATTGCAAAATTCAAACCAGTCCACCTGAATTGGATGAAGAAGGTTCACTCTGGCTCCAACCTGAACAAGTCCTCGATACGCGAGAACGACATCTGTGTGGCCGCACAATCAAGGAAGTCCTCATCAAGTGGAAAGACACCTTTCCAGAAGATGCGACCTGGGAACCAACCACTATTCTTTAGCAGTTTCGGCAGCTTCAGCCTTGAGGATAAGATTGTTTTTATGGGGGAGGGCATGTTAGGGTCCAACCCTAACCCCTTTATTTATGTAATAATGTTGAGTCACAGTTATAGTCAGTTGAAGAGTCAATAAATCCAGTATTAATAATTGTAAGTGGTTGACCCGCATTTAGGAAAGGGACCACAGTTAGTTGCAAACAAGCCATGGTATTAGATAGATGGTATTGAGAGAACCACGATGCTGACCCATGGTATTGTATGTATGAATCCTATGTAAAGGATAGAGACTCCCCATTGAGGAATGTCGTGTCTTATTTTGTAATCGAGCTCTGCTTTGCTGGAGGTTACCCCCTCGAAGAGGCAAGTGAACATTGCTTTCATCTTTGAATAATAAAATACTTGTTGTTTTTCTCATTTTGTTCTATGTTCTGGGTTGTATTTCTTCGCATAGTTGGTATTCTAGAATCTTCTCACAGATCAAGAGCATAACAGAAGGCCCTTATTTTGCCACGACAACCCAGTGGTGAGTCATCCAGACTCTCTTAGGAACACTGCTCTTTGCCACCTTCAGGAGACAGACTCTGGGACAAACTTATTCCTATCGATTGCCATAATATTCCACATCTAGCATGTCTTGCCTTCCACTTCCTAATGTCGCTTTAGGCCTTTTTGCATGGGATTTGGTTATTTCGCCGGCCAATGCACAACGTCCACATCATCTCGACCTTCTCTGTGTTGCAGGCCTTGCCATGCCATCCCAATCCTTCTCAGCCTTGGGGTGTTTCTCTTGAATAACCTCTTGCAGCCTCCGAGATGCAACCCCTCCAGGATTATGTCATCTTGAACTTCTCCTTGGCCGTCAATATCTCACATTTAATATTGGCCATTTTTCACTTTGTGCCCATTGCGAAAGGATTTGTCCATGGATCAGCTACGATAGTTTTGCAAACATATGAACTTACGCTAAAGTCTAATTGTAGCCATTAAGGGCTTATGAAGCACACTCTGGTTCTATCTCTCCTGAGCTTTGCAGACGCTCGACTGTGGCTATTAGACCACTGTACACATACACTCATGTGTATATTCATATGACATTACACTATCTCTTCTGAGCTTCTCATGGCCTCGGCCCAACCTAAAAATACATAGATATTTAAACCTTCACATGAGTAATTAAAATGCTATCCTTCCCGAGCTTGTAGGATTTAGATCAGGGCCAAATAGCCCAATCATTCCAAGTTTTTTTTTATCTATTTAATTAACAGAGATGTGTTCATCTCACCATACACAGACCTTAAGCCAAATTTCAAGCCCAACATGAACACAGGAATAAGCCTATTCCTATAAAGATATTCACAACACCTGCAATACATTTTTCCTGCCTAATTCATGTCCCTGACCATTAATCTAGCTAATTAATAGCTCTGGGCCAACATATAATATACGAGACATGAATCATAAGTAGAAAGAGATACATTCTCATTATGTCATAAGCATTAACCGACACAATGAACAAATACCATCACATGCATTAAACCCAACACATTAAACATATGCATAAACACTTAATATACTTATCTTATTAAAATGTGCTTAGCAACTGAGATTGGGACTTCAACTCTCCACCCAACCATAGACAAGTTGCAACAAAGTCGTTCTTGTAGCTGTCACCCCCGAGCCAGATTCCAATGCTTGAGGTGGAGTGATTTCAAAGGAGTTTCAAACCAATATTTTAGCTAAAATAGGGTGTCTCAAAGCTACCTCACCTCCACCCACCAACTATCAAAACCAAGTAAGCATGGTGAACCACTTCATGGGTATACAACCATATTCTACTTGGGAGATTTAATCAATATCATTAGCTGAAACATGATGTCTCAAGGGTACCCTGCCTTCACCCACCAATTATTCAAATATCTCACATAAGGCAAGGAACGCATTATTCCATGGAGAGGGACTTATAGATCAACATCCCAACTTCTCCAGGGTTTTAGACACATAAAGTTAATTCAGATGTGGAGAGAGACATAGTTGGTAACATGGAGGGTTTATTAACTATGTTACCTTTGAAGGAATAATAGTGCACTTTCCAACAACTTAGTGGAATATCCCACCTGTGTTCTCAACCCAATCCCATGGAACTACCATAAGGTGTTATCATCCCATTACCCCTGCGTGCCTCCATCTCTTAAAGGTTATCAAGCAGCAAAGCCTCTAGTGGATTTATCAGCCGTGTAGGGAAAAACCACTACTTTGTGATTATTAGTTGGTAATCCTTATGGGTTTTTTAGATGGCTATCATCAAAGCTTCTCTTCTCCTCAATTCTCTCAGTCCTAAGATCTCCTCTACCCTCTCAACGATTCAGTTGCTCTTCTAAGATCCTCACGACCTCCATACCTTTTTCCTATTCCATTCTCTGCCTACACATATGACTCATGGTTATTTTTGCCACAGGAGCCTCAACCTCCTCTTCTTTCTCTATGTGCATCAAATCCTCCTTCCTACAATGTATGAGAGAATGTGAATCGAAAGAATGCCCTATCTCTTTCCCATTTCATTCTTTGTTGTAATTCCCTATGCCTTCTTAACCATGATGGTTTTGTCTTTTTTTCCTTACTGGTCTACGCAGACCAACCACCTCGACAACACAACCCATACTACCCATTAAATTTTGTCCTTTCTTGGCTTGTAGTTTTGCCCAAAAGACACATAAGCCTATCCTTTATTTCATCTGAATTTAATACACAGTCAGGTCCATTAAAACCACTCAGTCAGCCCATAACTGATATTTAAACCAACTAACTTCGTCAAACAATCTCCCTCCTCAAGCAATGGAATACATGTCCCTCTCTCAGCCATTTAAAAATAATTACAATTATTTACAAAAGAGAAAGGTTAACTAGGGGATTTCACATAAGTGTAAAAACCCAAAAGTATAAACAATTTATATTATGGAAACTTAAATCACAAACACACATAGTTTTATAACTTGATATGCACAACACAAAATAAATCAGAAGACAAACACATCAACCATAGAACACAAGATATACCCAAGAAACTCCAACTTCGGGGAAAACTTGCAACACTGTGTGTATTTTATTATTCTTTTGTAGCAAAAGATTTTCTTCTAAGAATTACAACAAGGGAGAAACCTCCCAATTTATCACAAGAAAAAAACTCATTCTCTCTCCAGCTAAATCAATTCCCTTCTTGCACACTAGATCTGTAAAATTCCTATGCAGTCCAACAATCCAATCACACGTGCAAATAAACCTCTGTGTTGGGTTGTAAAGGCTTGACCTTGACTCGATTTCTTCTTCTTGAATGTTGAGTTTTTCGATTTGTTGAAACCCTTGCTCTTCCTTTGCTTCTCTCTCACACCTGCTTGTGCTCAACTGACTTGCCACCAACTCGTTTTATCTCCTCTTATCTTTTCAACCTCAACCCTAATCTCCTTCTCAATGACTGAGATTAAATCATAAGTTAACTTGGGAACTTATACTTTTTCCTAAGTCTAACTTTAGGAAATAGTTAAATAAATTAACATTCTACTAAAGTGGTAGTCTTTTATGTTCTTCTGCTAGTCTTAGCATTTCGACAAGCATAATACTTCTTGTCTACTCCAATCAACAATTAATATACCAACCTAGATTTATTTTAACTCAGGATCTACCATGTGCTGAGAGGGATCAAATCTCTCTCTTAAGGTGCAAATCTCTTTTAGAGTGAAAATATATTTGATCCCTCTCGGTGCTTGGTAGATCCAAAGTTAAGATGGATCTGGGTTGTTTTAATTATTAGTCTTTAAATAGGCCACATTAGAAAATAATACCATGGGAGAACCATGGATTAAGAATACCATGGGAAAAACCGTGGATTGGAGTCCGAAAATGCTATTTTATTTATTTATTTATTTTTTGTTTTATTTTGACTGAGTCAAAATGTTAAGCATTACAACATCTCTACCATACTAGGCTAGAGAGCGCCTTTGGGTGCAAACAGTTCGAAAGTTTTCACTACATTAAATTAATGAATAGTTTATTTATATACTTTCTCATATAGAAATTTCATGTGTGTGAACTTTCAATGTTTCTTATTTTTATTTATATAAATTGACTACTTTTTATTAAAGTCAACATAAATACCATGGACTATTGAATATTATGAACCTATAAACTTTAAATCATCAATAGTAATCTTTGAGCTTATAGGAGTTACTCATCATAATTTTTGGCACACAAGCTAACATGTCTCTGGAGAATATAACCTAGGTGTAGGGGGAGTTAAACCTGCTAGCTACCACTCGAGCTCTTGTCCTTTGACACTAATTCCTTCATATTAATTGACTAAAATAATTACTCATTAAGAAATTTGATCAATTTAGGTGTTTGATAGACCGAGGCTTATGATAAATCTAAGATGTTTTAATTTTTTTAGATGTTCTCATATATATGTGTGTGTGTGTATGTACGTATCTAATTATTTATTTATTGGGTTTTTTCAATGTAACATTATATTTGTTCCTAACAACATCTCTCTCATGTTAGACTATATAGCACTTCACTACTCTCATTGCAAAAAATAAAATACTTCATAACATGAGACATGTCAAGACAACTACATGATTAGATATAGCTAATAAGAATTACATATGAAGTAAAAACAATGATTCTCACACACACACACACAAATTACATATGAAGTAAAAACAATGATTGACACACACACACACACACACAAATTACATATGAAATAAAAACAATGATTCACACACACACACACACACACATCTTGTCTTTTAGAGTGGTAATTAGTGGAGATTAATTGAATAGAGACATGAGCTTAATGAAGTAATTAATGCGAGGTTCAAAAACTTGCTTCATGTCAGAGTTCAACACTTAATACTTCTTTGCATGGGATATATTTCTAGATTCTTGCTATATGCTTCTTCCTCCATCTTTTAAAAATTTCTGCTTAACTTATACAATTGAACGCTGTCACCAAGTAGAGATGAATCTGACCATAATTGTGCACATGTTATATCTCATGGGAACCAAACAAATTACTTGTCATGCATTAACAATAGATCCACGAAAATGTCAATAACAAGATAATAACACGAAGGATTACCTCTAGGCCTTAATAATGTTACAACATATGTGACCATACTTAACATTTAAAAGAGAATAAAAAAATTATGTGATAAAATCAACGACCATTAATTTACAATTCAACAAAATTTATTAATATTTTTTTAGGAAATTTATAAACCTTTAAAACACAAACAACTATTCAATCTTATTAAGGTAAAACCTATATTATATTAAACAATTTACCTAAAATATATAAGACACGAGATTACAAGTCACTTGACCACTAAGAACATCCATTAACTTTAACAAAAGAGAACGTGATTGTAGATAAATACCCCTCAAACGTGATTATGTTTTATGGCACTTAAACGTGATGTAAAATAAATGTACCTTAAAAACCTTTGTGGTAGATATTTCATCTAAATTTAACATAAAATATTCTACATTATAATTTTATAATCCAAATTCAATCCATTCATAAAATATTCTCCATTATAATTTTATAATCCAAATTCAATCCATTCATAAAATATTCTCCATTATAATTTTATAATCCAAACTCAATTTATTCCGTTTCAAAAACATTTAAAGTACGAATAAATTGATATTAAACAAGGGGTCTTATACACCAATTTGGTGTCTGGCTTGGTCGTGACCTTAAAAATAGATAATATTATTATTATTATTAACAAAATATATATTATTTTTCATATTTAATTTCTTAGTTTGAAATTATAAAAAAATAATAAATTGTTAACAATAAATTCTCATTTACTAGTGTTTTTCGTTATTTATCACTTGGAAATGAAATGAAATAAAATGATATTTTAAAGTTCACGAGACTAAAAATAGTCTATGAGACCATTAGTTTCATGTTTTTTGTTTTTTACAATTCAATCTTTTTTCGATTCAAATTGATGATGAGCTGGCCCAACCTTGCAACAATCCCCTCGCTGAAAAGACAATGCCAAGAAACTGATGCTAACAAGTTCTCATAACTTTCTCATGTCTTTGAATGCATCATATTCTAAAATGAAATGTTTTTCCGATTCCACTGCCCCAGACGTGCAAAATATACACACTTGTTCTTCCCAAGCTTATTTAGGCCTTTTCCACCGTCTTGTTTCACACCGAAGTTGATGCGAGTTGGTCCTTAATTGAGCAATAAAAACCATTGCCCTCCACGAAATGCTAACTCCAATGATCTCTTTTTGTTGTAAATCACAAGTAGGGTTGAATTCCCCAATGTACTACTTCTTTCTACCCAACTCTTTCCCCCATACCCTTTTACGAAACTTCTCCATAACAAAATTCTTTAGCTCCTTGTTATTTGTGGGACAGATATTGAGGTAGATATTCCATTATTGCATCCATGTTTTCTTTCTTTCACTCATGCCTTCATTACATAACATTAGGCCATCTACCTATTCTCATTTGCTCAATTCTTTTTAGATTCGATGGAAGTTGCTCCTATTTCACTCAACATTATCTATAAAGATTCGATGGAAGTTGCTCTTATTTCACTCAACATTATCTTATAAAACACTGAACTTTTTATCACTTGATGGTTATTTATCACTTCCATACTATGAACCCTACTTTTCCATTCCTATTTCTTAGTAAATAATTTTTTTATTATTATTCATAAGTACATCCCAAAACCGAGCTCTTCTCTAAAACCAAGATCCCATCCCAAAAAACCGCCTCTAATCTCTAAACAACACAACTATTTCACCTTTCCTTTTCTCTCGATTGGGGTATACTAGTTATGCAATGTCTTCCGAAAACATGCGAACCTCCCACCATAGTTCATTCGACTATGAAAAGTAGATGAGCACATTTCATTTAATCCTCAGCAAATCCAAACAAAATCTTTAATCCACCTGGCAGGATGACTAATACTGACGGGATCATGGTGTCCATCTCTGAAATTATAAGGGGCATTATGCCAATACAAGATGCGAACATGGTCCGGAACTTTACTGCTAGCTTCCCACTGTCCTACTCTACTCAGGAATAGGAACAGGACCCTCTTTTGTTGGGCACACTTGCATCTTTGTCTTTGTTCCAGCAATGTCAGGAGCAGCTGCTGCGATTACACTGAATAATGGCCACAAAATGCCCATCATTGGGCTTGGAGTGTGGAGAATGGAGGGTCAGGAAGTAAGGGACCTTATCTTCAATGCACTACACATAGGGTACCGTCATTTCGATTGTGCAGGTTGGACCTGCCATTTTTGACTGCATCTCCTTTTGTTTCCTTTTTTATTGGGTTTTGTTTCCTTATTATTGGATATGTATTTGATCCATTTGTGTTCCTTGAATGCGCTGCTTTTCCATTCTCTGTGGAATATGTGGGTTACCCATAACTGGGATTAGCCTCAGGCATGTTTGCTTGATCCAGTTCAGAGGTGGGTTCTCCATACATTTTAGTCCTTGCCCTGCTCCTCTGATTTGCTACCTTGTTTTGTTGCTTAGCTTTCTCATGTTGATCTGATTGGGACAGCGTGTTTTAGTTTGATGCTTGGGATCGGTGGATTTTTTTTGGCATTAGGGGTGGAAATGGTCTGGTCTAGTGACTGATGGGATGCAATCTAAATCTTTGATCGTTAGCTAGGAAAGCTCAAGGCTCGAAGGCAACTCCAAGCCTAACCGATTTTGGTATGAACCCTTTTTATAATCTGGACTGTAATCTGGAAAATCTTATATGAATCCACGATCAACTGGGGCTCTGCTACCACTGTTATGAGCCAACCCAGAGTTCTGCTATTCTAACTAAAATTTGGAATCTGAAACCTAATGCAACCCAACGTCCGAAACTAACAAGGCAAATAACTGTAGCAAAATCTTTAACCGATTACGAGCAATGACAACAAAGAGATGAACAATAGGAACAACATCGAAATACCAGATATTCCAGCCGAAACTGAACACAAACTTTAAAGAGCAGAAGTAAATCTTAGCAGGAATAGTTTGTTGCTGAACATCACATAACACAGAAAATAAGTATGTTGAACAGAAACTCTCCTGAGAAGGTTTGAAAGTCATCCTGAGGCCAAACCCGAGGCAGTATGGACGCTTCTTTTGGCACAAATGGTCTCTTCCAGGCCACTTTCAGTAACACATTTCACAAAGGCCTCTACTCTAATGTCTAAGATGTTAGTTTTTTAACCTGTTGTAGCTTAGGCGGTCTTTTCCACTATAGCAAGTCACAGACAGTCGGCAGTTACAGCAGCAGTAATGGGGCATTCAGCAGAGCCGTACAGCGCATATATGGCAGCAGTTTGTCTTGGTTCCTGTGCGCAATGGGGTATGGAGGATTGTCGTGTTTACGTCGGAGAGTAGAGGGCGCATGCTTGCTTTCAGCATGCATGTGCTGTTCTTAGTTGATTTCCAGTTTTGGTGCTGCCGTTCTATTATTAACTTCATCGGATTAGTTTGGTGCAGAGTAAGTTTAGTTGTGTATGCAGGATGTATTTATAGTAGGAGGGCACGGATCTATATTCAGTTAGGGCGTTCATGTGGGTAAGTTTCAGTTTAGGTAGAGGGAGCAGATCTCAAGGAAGGGGATATATGCTTGCATTTTGTCTTCCATTTGAGGTGGACTTGCTCGGCATTCTTATCCATGCAACTAGGGTGCCTTAGGTGACTAGACTAGGGCGAGGGTCTGAGTCATCTTGAGCACTGATGCATGTGATCAGATACATTGTATCTTCCCTCTTCTTCTATTCTGTAAAGGAGATGCAGGTTGCACCACCATGTTGGTTAGTGAGTTTTTCGTTTGGAGCTATTGCAATGTATTTACTTCTTTCAGTATTTGATAGAAGATAGATGTAATTGAGAGTTCAGATGTGTATTCACTGTTTGAATATTCAGCAGTATGTGTTTATAGTTTAGCATGCATAGATTTGCTATTTTCATCGAAGCTTTCAAGTTGGAGTTAGGTTATTCTTTCCAAGTGCAGAGTCTGCTTTTCATGGTCTGGAAATTAACATGGTATTAGAGCACACTTGCAACCTGTGAGAGGGAGTTGTGGGAGGCTTTGAAGGGTGGGATGCCCAAGCTTTAATAAGTGAAGCAGATCCAGACCTGATGAGGTGTGAGATGCTTAGGATCTTCCAGTGATTCAAAGGTTGTGTTTGATCTTAGTTGCTGATCCGTTTTTGTGTTTGTTAGAACAGTTGCAGTCATGACTAGTCATGGTCTTTGAGATTTTCACATGTTGGAGGGTCTTTCCAACTTTGTTCCATTGAATTGCAAACTACAAAATCTCTTGAAAGAAGTCGAACTTTGGTACCTTGTGCAGAAGGAGGTCATACCTCCCTCAGATCCCAAGGAATTTGTTGAGCACAATAGGAAATCGGTAAAGTGAAACAAATCATTCTTGATTTAATAAAGGACCGTCTAATATCTCATGGTGCAGAGAAGAAGATGGCTAGGAAGATGCATATTGCCTTGGTCACCTTGTCCTCTAGTGAGAGCATTTCCAGGGGAATGCTCTTTAAGAAAAAATTGACCAATACTCATATGAGCAACTCTAATCAATAGCTAGATCTTTGATGAAGATCACAGAGTTGAGATATCGGTTAACTATAGTTGGTGACAAGGTAGAAGGGAATGAGCTTGTTTGGATCAGTCTGAATGGATTTGGTCCATCTTGGTATCGTTTTGTATAGTGTGCATGTGCTCATGAGGATCTACCTTCATTCAACCCCCTATGGGATGCTTTTGGTAGGGAGGAGATGAGATTAGAGATAATTTTAGTCATCTATGAGGATGCACTAGACGTAACCCTCATTGAGAAGGTTAGAAGAAGAAGAAGGAGAGTTAGGGTCTTTTAACCAACAAAAGAAGGATTTGAGCCATATCAAGTGCTAAGTGCAACAAGCATGACCACTATGCTTTTGAGTGTCTCGAGAAGAAGAATGGGAAGGGCAAGTCGTCAGGACATAAATAGTTTGCAAGAAGTGTAGAAGCTTTAGGTGTCGATGAGTATACAACCTTGCCATGGTGTCATGCCTTTCCATCAACATAGTTTCAAGTGTTAGATGGTATGTTGACTGTGGAGTTTGAAGACATGACCGCAAATGGATTGGACTTCTTTAGGTTAGAGGGCCAAGATATTGGCATATAGATGGAGCTTGGTGGTAATGCCAAATACCTAGTGATTTGGTTGAGTTCTATCTCATTCTACATACATGTAGGAGAATTTATGGAGCTACATGAGGTATTGCATGTTCTTGGCATGATTAAAAGCCATAGTTTTAAAAGCCGAAATTGGTGACTGACCCGATCCACCTATCAAACCAATTTTTGAAAAGAAAGCAGAAAAACCAGACTAGTAAGATCTCAATGAACTAGTCTTTAAAAAATTACATGTAATAATTATATTTAAATGATTTTTTTTAGATTGAAAACCATGATTCCAAACCAATAGAGACAAATTATGCAAAAGTTCACTCATCTATATAACATGTAAGGGTGAGTATATCAAAATGGCACATAGTGTAATATATATCAACACCAAAATACATAATCAATGAGGCTCTAAGTGGCCTCTAGAGTTCAAAAACAATATTACAAGTTATTGGGCCGTTGGCCTACTACAAATCATTGATCGACATGATCACTCATCAAACTCATCTTTGATTCACCACTACTAGAAATGAGATCATCAACAAGAGCTACGAAACATCATCTAGTTCAAAGTCTTCAGACTTGGATTGCTCAACCTTATAATATGGTAGAAATTGAAAAATTTTAACATGCATAACCAATGATTTTGTTTTGAGTGAAGGGTTCATCTCCTCAACCTTATAATATGGTAGAAAAAGCTTGTCATGCCTTATTTTACTTTGAATGAAGGGTACATTTTTGTTAAGGCCATTGCAGCAACAATTAATGCCGCCAACATCAACGTAGTTTAACAATCAATACCACCAACATCAAGGTACATAAAGGGATTCATGCTCTTGATCAAATGCCAATCCCATACCCTCACACATGGCAAAATCAAATGGAAACATAGCATCCCCCGAATCCTGAAATCTTGAAATTATTAAGTTTATTGGATTTTGAGTGACATCTAAAATTCTAGTTTCTCCATATGAAATCCAATGAGGTCGAAACCACTCTAAAACATCCTGAGTCAATTCATGGTAATATTAAAAATTTAAGTAACTTTTAAGAATTTAACATTACCATTGATTGCCAGCATTGCTAGGGTTGTCTTAGTTTTTTTTGTTTAGGTTTAGGGTCTAGGAGGGGGAGGGTTGGTTTTAAGCGCAAGGAGGGCTGTTTTGGAAAGAAAACAACCTTGGGTTTCCTCCAAAACCACCTGAAAAACTGCCATTGGTGGTCTTGGGCTCCCCCACAAACGTGAGATCTAACCAGGCTGGTTAGGGCCAGTTTGTACCGACCGGTTTGGTACTTAATCGGTACAAACCGGCCCTCCAACTGGTTTTCTCTACTGATTTGTTACCTGGGCCTATCTCACTACTCGGTTTGAACCGATTTCTGGTTCAAACCGATTAGTTTTTAAAACAATGCTAAAAACCTTTGAAGTGCAGGGTTGAGTTTGATGATCAAGAATTTATCATTAGAAGTCATAACCCTGATCCTGGTTGAGCTTTTGCTAGAGGAGTTAGAGAGGGTGGACTTTACAGATTGCTAGGAGATCCCATGAAGTAGAGAACCTTGTTGACTAATAGTGACAGTCCGTGCTAGTGTTGGCATAGAAGATTTGATCACTTAAACTATGGGTCTTTGCCTCTTGTGAAAGACTTGGTTATTGGATTCCTTGGTTTTGAGGTGGAGACGAGAGGAGTCTGCAAGTGATGTGCACTCAACAAGCACGCCAAGGTTACTTTTCCAAGCAGTGAGCATAGATCAAGAAGGATTTTTGATTTGATTCATTTAGATCTTTGTGGACCCATGTCATTTGCATCACTGATAGGTAATTGTTATTGTGCTATTTTCATTGGTGATTCTTCCATAAAAGCTTGGATATATTTTGTGAGGAACAAGGACGAGGTCTCTAGTAGGTTTTAAGTGTTCAAATCTTTTATTTAGAATTAGATAGGTATGAAGATAAAAGTATCAAGATTAGACAATGGAGGGGAGTATACCTCCAATGATTTCAATTTGTTTTGTAGAGAAGTGAGGATCAAGTGGGAATTTACAATACTTTACATCTTGCAACAAAATGGGGTTTTAGAAACACAAAATAAGTCCATAGTGGAGATTCCTCAGTCTATTGT
This sequence comes from Pinus tabuliformis, assembly GCA_031772625.1. Lineage (NCBI taxonomy): Eukaryota > Viridiplantae > Streptophyta > Pinopsida > Pinales > Pinaceae > Pinus > Pinus tabuliformis. The sequence goes on from CM062805.1 coordinate 770,879,198, forward strand.
TCTTGACTGAGATTTGTTTATGTTTCTTTGGGTAGAGGCACGCTGTACCATACATTGAATAGGTTTCCTCACAAAGTGTTGAAGGACAAGATTCTAGAGGAATCTTTCATAGGAGAGAAACCAAACTTTTCTCATTTCAGGATGCTAAGGAGTCTAGTTCACATTACTATTCCAAAGGAGAAGAGGACATAGATTGAACCATACTATGTGGAAGTTGTTCTAGTTGGGTGCAGTGAGTCCTCTAAGGCTCGCAAGATCTATGTTCCATTTGAGAGGAACATAGTAGTGAGCTAAGCTGTGAAAGTGGATGAGGATGGGTGGTTTTCTAGGTCTTAGGGGCTTCCAACAATGATTACAAAGGAGACAACCCTTGTTGCTCCAAATGTTGGTCCATAGGTTTCAAGAAGTTAAGGTTTATTAGGGTAGACAAGTTTTAGTACAAGTAAAGATGCATCTTTATCACCATGTATAGTTGGGAAGCATAGATGGCTTAGTTGCGTACCTAGACATTACAAGAGGTAGAGGAGCAAGTTGGTGCTACAACGACTTCATGTCGAGTAAGTCATCCTTTGAAGAAAATTCCCAGTTATCTTGCACTATTGTCTTCCACCATTGATGTAGAGCCTTCTAGTTATGAGGAGGCAACAATTGAGTCAATGAATAGGTATGGTAGGATGCCATGATGGAGGAGTGCAACTCCATCATGAAGAATGATGTGTGGGAGATTGTGCCTATACCAAAAGGGAAATTGGTTGATGATTCCAAGTAGTTGTACAAGGTGAAACATATGGTTGATGGGGCATAAAAAGAAAGTATGAGGCTTAGTTTATAACATGAGAAGACCTTGCTGCAATTGCCAAGTATACCTATGTCGAGACTTTTACATCTTTAGCATCAATTTATGGTCAGGAGTTATATTAGATGAATGTAAAGACAACCTTACTTAATGGTGTTAATCAATTAATAGGGTTTGAGGTGCATGGGTGAGAGACCTATGTGTGCAAGTCAAAGAAAGTTCTTAAAGGCAGAATTAGGCATTGAGTGCTCGCTATCTCAAGATTCATGCATGCTTGTTAGGTTTGGGCTTCACCAAAACTTTTGTATATCCCAATCTTTATTTCTATATGATAGATTTGATTTCTTGTTTTGGTCCTGTATGTAGATGGCCCAATACTTATAGGGAGTTCAGAGAAGCTTAATATGGTAGAGTTGGCATGTTAGTTTGAGATAAGTAGATTGGATTATGCACTCATCCTTACATCTAGAGGTCTGGTAGAGTACATGTGAGGTTTTCCTTGGGTAGGGAACATACAAAATTGAGATACTAAAGTGATTTCAGATGACGGATGACAAACCCTTGGCCATTCCTATGATACCAATTATGAAGTTGCATGTTGACTTCGATTAAAATTTGGGAGATCCTTTGTACACATAGTGGAGTGGATATTTGATGTATTTGGTTAATACCGATCTTGATATACGTTTTGCAGTGAACACTTTGAGCTAGTATATGGGTGAGCCAAAGCATATAAATTGGGTAGTTACAAAACATGTGCTCCAATACTTGAAAGGTACCATACATTATGTTTTGACATGTGCAGTAGATAGTGAATTGATGTTGCATGAATTTGTTGTTCTCACTAGATAGGGGATGTAGGGGCTAGGAAAAGTACCTTAGGTTGTTGATTTTATTTTGGTTTAGGAGTGATATATAAATCTTGGTTCGGTAGGAAGTAGGTATCAATGGCATTGAATTTAGTAGAGGTAGACTACATGGTAGTTAATGCTGTGCTAGTTGTGAAGCCATTTGGCTTTGCAAGTTGATAGCAGAGTTGACAAGTGAGATGTTGGAGCCATTGTTGTTGAAATCAACATTGGGATACAATCGACAAAGGTTTGGAAACCAAAAAAATCATAAAAATTGGCAAACATCGGCCCAAAAAAAACACGGAAATATTCATTTTTTTAGCATCTAAAGCATCCACAATGTCAAATAAATGCATTGTCACACAAATATGAAAATAAAACTAATATATAAGATGTATATGATGTCTAATGCTACATCACACAACAACAATGAATATTGTCATGAATCCTGAGTTTGGACTCAGCCTCAAAATATTAACGAAAAATATAATAAATGTATCTCATCATCATGAGTCATCTACAATGAAATTAGATACACAAATTGATGATTTCCTCTGTCCCTTTTATGTGCAAAGGTAATGGCTTTTTCTATAAAGGAAGAAGGCCATGTTGTTGGCATTGGACTTTGACGTCCTCCTTTGCTCTCCAAACCCTTCTCACTGCTTGTAAAATGAGAGGAAAAAGTAAAAAAATCACTTAAATCCAATGTTAACAAAATTAAATTGTTCATCGAACTAGCGGAGCCCAAATATGTGAATTGGACTGGAATTGTAAAAAGGTTGGACCAAAAAATCAGTTAACCAAAAATACATAAATATACAAATTTTGAAAAAAAAAAACATATATATTCATGTGCATCCATATGAATCCAAATCATACACAAATGTGCAAAGTTTCTCATATATATAACAAGAGTGCATATTACCAAAATAACACTAAGTGTAATCCATCTTTGAACCAAAAAATACACCAACAAAGAGGGCTCTAGATGGCCTCTAGAGTCCTAAAGAAATCATGCTATAACAAATACCTACATATCATCAAAATCATTGCCTATTTTGGGATCATGATCATCGATATCACCCTTTAACTATTAAAATAAGATAGAAAAAGCTTAACATGGCAAATGATAATCGAGATTTTGTTTGAGTGATGGGTACATTTTTACTAGGGTCATGACATAGAAGTTCAACAATCAATACCACCAACATTGAGATACATAGAGGGCTTAGTGCTCTTGATTAAATGCTAGTTCCATACCCTCATACATGACAAACTCCATTAGAAATGTTGCAATCCTCCCAATCCTAAATCTTGAAAATTGTTAAGTCTGTTGGATTTTGTGTGGGATATAAAATTCTACTTTCTCCATGTGAAGTCCAATGAGGTTGGAACCACTCTTAGACACCTTATAACAATTAAAATTTAAGGATATTCTTTTACTTTAAGAATTTAATATTACCATTAATTCTCCATGTGAAGTCCAGTGAGGTTGGAACCACTCTTAGACACCCTAAAACAATTAAAATTTAAGGATATCCTTTTACTTTAAGAATTTAAGTTACCATTAATTACATAGGATTAGTAGGGCCTTATGGTTGAATATTAGACTGCCCCACTCAAAAATTATTTCTTCTTTTAAAAAAATTGCCTTCCAAGGGTCCGGTTCAGTTTGTCTCTTAAAACACTATTTAAATTGGCCCCTGTGTGTGGCTCAATGATTTTTTACATTGACTTCCGATTTTTTCATGCGGTTTATGATAAAATTGTGATTTTTTTGCCCTTGAAAAAATTGTCAATTGTGATTTCCCGATTTTTTTCACGATAAAATTGTGATATTTTCAACACTAGTTGGAGCCTACGATGGTCTACTATGATAATTAGACTTGTATCAAACTCTTTGAGAATCTTCTACAATGTATTCCATGACTGCTCTAAGCACATTGCAGTTCCACCATCAAATTGTTTAGATTCAATTCAGTTAAGCTTAATTTAGTTCAGAGTGAGTTCATTTTTGCATGCATGATATATTCTTAATATGAAGGCGTAGATATGTAGTCAGTTAAGGTGTTCATGCATGTAAGTTTTTAGTTTAGGTAGAAGGGTTGCATGCTTCAATTTGTCTTCTAGTTGAGGCGCACATGCTTAACACTCTTATCCATATAGCTAGGGTGCACTAGGCGATTAGACTAAGGTTAAGGCTTGACCGAATCACCTTGAGTACATTGTGAAAGTTACCAGATGCATTGTATCTTCCCTCTTCTTCCTATTCTATAAAGGAGATGTAGGGAAGCATCATTATGTTGGCTAACAAGTTTTTGGTTTTGAGCTATGTTGCAGGAAACGTCCCCCAAGGTGGCGTCCCTGTACCGGAAACTCCCCGAAACACCACTGAAATGCGGCTGAAACATTTGGGTGGCGTTACCTGATTTGGAAACGCCACTGAAACGTTTCTATGGCATTTCAGCCCGATTCAGCCCCGTTTCCGACCAATTTTGGCCCATTTCCATGACTTTTTTGCTTTTGCAGGTTCACTCAAGCACCCAAGAAGGTTGTGGGGCCCTTCTATGGCCAAAATAGATTAACACTAAATTTTATGTCTAATCACTCCACAAACTAATTTATTTCTAATCAATCCACGCTCTAGTTTTGCTAAAAATGCAACTTGTTCAATTTTTTGTTAATGAAGATGAGGATTAGGATTATAATATATGTAATTGCATTTGTCATTAGCTTATGTTATGTTTCATTTTCAACACATATAACCACGTTTAAAGGCTGATTTTGGATGTAAAGCCTAATGTATAAAGGCTGATTTTCGAATCTTGGATGTACAACCTCATTTATAAATGATAATTTTGGATTTTGAATCATTTAATCATCTACGAGAATTAACATACACAGGTTTTTCCTTCTAAAATGTCATTTATGTGTCTCATTCTCTTTTTCTTGCATGATGCATTTTTAACTTATTTATAAAAAAATTGTGTGTATATATATATATATATATATATATATATATATATATATATATGACGTTTCACCCGATGTTTCCATTTTTGGGGGGTCACGTTTCTAGCTGTACCCGTTTCGAAAAATTCCAGACATTTCGACATTTCGTGCAACTTAGGTTTTGAGCTATTGCAATATACTTTCTTCTTTTTTTATTTAATAAAAGATACATGTGATTGAGCGTTGAGAATGTATTTGCTGTTCGAATATCCAACAATATTTGCTTGTAGATTAACATACTTAGATTCGCTATTTTGATTGAAGCTTTCAATTTTTCAGCTACCTATGATTTAAGTTAATCTTTTTAAGTGCAAAATCTGCTTACCATGTTTTGAAAATCAACGACCATTTGTAGCTAGTGATCCAACTGATGAGGCTCATCAATAGGTATATTATATGGGTCACAATGCCATCCTCTAGCTTATTAAATTATCTTTTTTCTCACATTTATCTACAAATTTCGTTATATTATGCTTAGTGTGAGAGTAAAAGATGTGTTGCTATGTCTTATGGTCTAATGTGTGTTAAATGCAGGAATTGGAGCAATTTTGAGTTGATTTGAGTGCAGGAACTCAGAATAGACAAGCAAGAGAGATTCTAGGAGATGGTGCACCTCCTTAACTCCTCTAATCAGTCGAAGATCCCCTACTCTATCTCATCAACTTGGTGTCATTGGTAGCCAAGCAGGCCGCGTTCATTAACAACCGAGCCACTGCAAGTCAAAGAAGAGTTAGCTTCACCTATTCTCGAGTTATTAGGGAGTCAAATATCCCTGTTTCTAGGGAGCTGTTGGTAGCTCGACTTTTGTCTAAATAAACAAGCTAAGGGACTCACTAGGGTTCGAAGTTTTATTGTAGCCAAGAGGCCATTGAGCAGAAGCACATTTTACTGTTATTTTGATGATGTATTTGACACTTTTTGAATGATAATGAGAAGTTCTGTTTTGATCTAGCACTGAGTTGACTCAGAGGGCTGAAGCTCTTGGGTTAGGGCCCAACCCTAGCAACAGAAGTTCCTCTCTTGTATCGATATTCTTAGTCTAGAATGTTGAGTAATTGTTGAAGTTTATTCATGTTTCTTTTAGCTTAGAAGATTGATTAAGTTGTTGCTTATTCATATTTCCTTTAGCTTAGAAGATAAATTAGTTGTTGCAGTTTAGTAGGGAAAAAATTAAAAATTCATCAAAAAACTTGTGACAGTGACCCCTATCTCATCTCTCTCACGGGACCATGATTAGAGGACCCCACTACCACAACTCAAAAACAGAGTGTGATTTCCTGTTCATTGCATAGATCAAGTTTTAGCATTAGTTAGATAGTTGTTTATGATTTCTTGGAAAGATTTACATTTGTTATTTTGCTTCTCATGATTGTTGTAGCTTAGGAGGTAGTTTATTTCATAGATCAAGTTCTTAGCTTTAGTTAGATAAGCTTTTCCAAATTCAAATCATCTTTTCCACATTGACTTGTAATAGTTTGCAAATGAAAAGAGAAACAAGTGCACGTGTTATTGCAGGGTTGTGGGATCTATAGGCAAGGAACCCTTTCACCAACCCCATTTAGGTCTTCTCCACCTTCTGTTGATGCATGCCAACCCATGTTCTCGATCTCTGTTTTTTCGGTCACCTTGAGCAACCATCTTAGTCCAAATCGACCTTCTTGAAGTACTAGGCTTGGCTAAGGGTGTTGATCACCTTCCCCACATTTCCCACAACCTTCATACAACCTTCCAACACTTCATCTCACCATTCTTACCCTCCAAACCCTCTCAACCAACTTCCTGTAACATTTCAGGACATCCTGTAGCAGTACAGGAATCCCATAACAACATCCTATAGCACACCTGTAGTAGCCTTTTTTGACCTGCAATGATAACCTAGCTTAATTTAGGAGTAGTTTGACTCCTCAGCTTGGATTCCATGACCAGAAGTGCCACCTAGACAAATCCCTTCACTCCTTTCAATTTCCTGTAAGATCAGATAGTATTAGTTCTTTCATTTCTGAATTTAGCAAGTAGAACTTTATTTACTTTGCAAGTGTGAATTAGATAGTTAATGCATGCATTCTTGAATTATGAAATGGTAGAATAATTTGCTGTTTTCAAGCAACCCTGATAGCTAGATGATTGAGTTCAAGTTAGCATAGTTTCCTTTTTGAAAATTAGCATAAGGTTTGTGTCCTTTCATAGCATTTACAAGTTTCATTTTATGAGTTCAAAAGCATTTACTTTCTCTGCACTAGAACTAGCCTTTACATTCTGCTTTCAGTAGTTAGACTCCTTTCAGTTTAGTAGAGGAATGGCCTGGAACCCTAATGATCAAATGACCTAATTGAGGGTGGCATGAGTAGGATGATGCATTTACTTTGTATATAGCATTGCCACATCTAAGTTTGTACGAAACCCCAGGTTGATAATTAAAGTTGGTAGCCTTGGGAGTTGCAACATTCTTGTTGCAATACTGAGGCTCATCACTTTTTGGTGCCATTGCTGGGGAGGTGTCTATGTAGATGTAATTTTTGCTTTTCTTTCTATTTTGCATTCAGTAGATAGATGTTATTCTTGCTTTCCTTTCTGTTTTGCATTTGGTTTTGAAAAAACACCTAAAAACAAAAAAAATTCTTTCATGCCTTATAGGAGTAGAGATACTTTAGGGAAATTCTTGCCAAATATCCCCACACCATCAAACAATCAACCTTCACTCTTCTTCAGTCACTGTCATCTTCCCTCTCTGACTGCGGGGAGTTAAAGGACCCCTTAGGTGAACACCCTGAGATCTTTGAAGGGCCTATTGGGGAAGAAGAAGAAGAATCCATTCCACATATCTACACCATGGCTGAAAACAAAAATGAGGGTGCTTTTCCCATTAGAGAGATTATTGAAAATGCTAGGATGAAAAATATAAGCCCTTCTGCCCTTCCTCACTTCCATGGCTTAACCTAAGAGGACCTTGATACTTTTTTGTTTGAGTTTGCTGTTGTCTGTAGAACTTATGGTTATACATCTAATGACCAGAAGTTGAAGTTGTTCCCGTCCACCCTTAAGGATGCAGCCTTGCGGTGGTTCATGGGTCTACTTGGGGATAACATCACTACCTAGGCTCAAATGCAACAATCCTTTAAAAACAAGTATAGGGACTATTGTAGGTCCAAAGACACCAAATAAGAAATCTTTAGAATGACTCTTGGACCTTATGAATCCCTGGAAGACTATGAGGAAAGGTTCCAGCTCAGTTGTAAAAGGGCCATATGCACCCTTGATCTTGAATCACTCAAGTTAGTCCTTCTTAGAGGAATTAGGGAGGACATATTGGAAACCCTAAACATGCTGTTTGGAGGGGACATTTATCAGCTATCCTATGACAACATCAAGACAATATTCAAAAACCATTCTAGGGCTGCTAGAAAGAAGGGTAGGGCTAGTCAAGCTTTCGCTAGTTTCTCTTCCTCTATCACATCTATCAAGAATGAAATTGGAAACATGTTGGAGGACTTTAAAAGTGAAATGCTGCACACCTTTGCTTTGCAAATGGACACCATGCAGATCAAGAGGAGACAAGAGGAAGCAAAGAGAGCCTTAGCTATATTTTGCCCTAAATGCACTAGAAGGCACCCCAGGAATGAATGTCCATTAAATGTTATAAAGGTCTGCTCGGTTTGTGAGGAAAACCATTCCACAGATAAGTGTCCTTTGACTGGATGGAAAGCTGTATACCAAGGGGTAGAAGGTGGGGCTGAACAACTCTGTTACATCAATCAAAAAAGGCCTCAAGGACCTCGACCATACCAGCAGGGCATGGGAGGCCTCAAGGACCTCGACCATACCAGCAGGGCATGCAAGGTGCATCCTATTCCTATTACCATCCCAACCAGAATGCACCCCTACCCCCTTGGTATTCTCCTACTCATCCTTCATGGTCCACACCTTCTCCTTGGCCTTATGCACCTCAGTATCCTCCCCAACCTGCCAATCAAACATTTCAGCCATATGCTTCTACACATCCTTAGTGGAATAACCCATCACAAGGTTGGAGGCCTCAATTCAACCAACCTCCTGCTTTACTGCCTCCACCTCCATCTCAACCACAGCTCATTCATCCTGCTCCACCCAAGCAACCTTAGATGCCTGCTCAACCAAATCCAAACCCGAATAACAAGCAGGCACAACAGGTCTATAGTGGAGAGACATCTTACCTTGCCTATGCTGTGGAGATTCAAGAAATCAACCTCAGGTCTGGAAGAGTGCTCCCAGATAACCAACCTCCATCTCCACCTGAGGAGCTTGAAGAGGAAAAGGAAGAGAGTGTCCCTCAAGCAAATCCACCTCCTTTTCCTGAAATATTGATCCATCCTAACCAACACACCCCATAAGAGACTGAACTTCTGGGAGAATTGAAAAACTTGTGTGTTAAAATCCCACTCCTCCAAGCTATCAAGGATGTTCCCATCTACAATAAGCTTATAAAAGAGAAATGCTTCAAACATCATGGGAGGAGAAAGAAAGACACCCCTACCATCAATGTCATTGGTCAATTGTCTGATCTAATGTTGGGGAGAGTGATTTGCCCAAAGTATCTAGACCCTAGAAGTCCTGTGGTAGATGTGCACATTGATGGCATCATTGTCCCTCACACCTTGATTGATCTTGGGGCTGCCATCAAATGTGATGACTAAGGAAACCATGCTCAAACTAAACCTCCAAGGATCTTTGAGAAAGACCACCACAATGTTGCAACTTGCAGATAGGTCCATAGTGGCTCTTGAGGGAGTTGTTGAGGATGTAATGGTCTCTATTGATTCCTGGGAGTATCCTGCTGACTTCCTAGTTCTCTAGCCCAAGACCAAATTCAATGGCTATCCTCTCATCCTTGGAAGACCATGGCTAGCCATTACTGATGCTTACATAAGTTGCAAAGTTGGGAACATGACCATTAAGAATGGGCATTTGTCCAAATAGTTGGTATTGTACCCTCTTGCTCAACCATCCCTAGAGCATGACTTACCCCTATGGTTGGAAGAGGAGGAGGAAGATGAAGTGTATCATACCACATCCCATCCAATTTGTACCCTAGATGCTATTATAGGAGGGGGCAACTTGATGAAGATGACCTCATTGACCAAATCCTCCAGAACCAACCCCCCAACACCATGCCTCTTGATGAGCTTGTGAAGGAATCTGAGGGTAATCCTTGGACTGAGTTATGCCTAGTGGACCCAAGTCTTGCACATGTCAAAATGGTAGAATTTGGTCCATCTAAAACCTTGAAGATCAACCCCTCTCTCAGCCAACCAAGAAGAGAAGTTGTGCAACATGCTGAGAGAACACTTAGATGCCTTTGCTTGGAGCTATAAATAAATGAAGGGAGTGCATCCTTTGGTGTGTACTCATCACATCTACATCAAGGAAGGATGCAAACTTGTGCGCCAACCTCAGAGGAGAATGAACCCAACCCTCAAAGACATAGTAAAGGAAGAGTTGCAGAAGTTGTTGGATGCAGGGTTCATCTACCCCATCTCAGATAGTGAGTGGGTGTCCCCTCTAGTTTTGGTCCCAAAGAAGAATGGAAAGTGGAGGATCTATGTGGATTACAGAGAGCTGAACAAAGCCACTAAAAAAGACCATTTCCCTTTACCTTTCATTGATCAAGTCTTGGATGGTCTTGCAGGGAAGAAGTTCTTCTCTTTCTTGGATGGATTCAGTGGTTACAATCAGATCCAAATCAGCCTAGAGGACCAAGATAAAACTACATTCACTTGTCCTTGGGGTACCTTTGCTTATAGGGTCCTTCCTTTCAGATTATGTAATGCCCCTGCCACTTTTCAAAGGGTAGTTCTGAGCATCTTTGCTGAGCTAGTCCATGACTTTGTAGAGATCTACATGGATGATTTCACTCCATATGGGTGTGACTTCCTGGAGGCTCTCTCTAACTTGGGGAAAGTCCTAAATAAGTGCATTGAAATGAACCTCTCGCTTAGTCCCGAGAAGTGTGAATTCTTGATGAATGCAGGGATTGTCCTTGGCCATTCAATATCTCAAGAGGGAATACAAGTGGACCCAAACAAAATTGCCATCATAAAAAGGGTCCCTACTCCTCAAAAGCAGAGGGATGTTAGGAGCTTCTTGGGCTTAGCTGGATATTATAGGAGGTTTATCAAAGACTTCAGCAAAGTAGCCTCACCATTGTTTGGATTGCTGGCCAAGGACTCTGAATTTTGCTGGTCAGATAGTTGCCAAGAGGCCCTAGAGATATTGAAAGACAAATTAACTATTGCACCCATACTTAGAGGCCCAAATTGGGCTCTTCCTTTTCACATCCATGCTGATGCATTTGACAAAGCTATAGGAGCAACTCTAGGCCAGATAGATGACAAGTTGCCTTATGCCATTTACTTCATTAGCAAAAATCTGTCTAAGGCTAAATTGAATTACACTGTAACTGAGAAGGAACTCCTAGCTATTGTCCACTCTCTGAACAAGTTCAGACACTACATCACTAGATATCAAACTTTTGTGCATACTAACCATGCAACTATCAAGTACTTAATGAACAAGCCTGATGTGAATGCTAGAATTATTAGATGGTTGCTTCTATTACAACAATTTGATTTAACTATCATTGATAAGCCAGGTAAAGAAAATGTAGTTGCAGATTTTTTGTCTAGACTTGCTTTGCCTGCAGGTGATGAAGGGATGGTTGATGATCAGCTACCAGATGAACACTTATTTGCTATTTCAATTCTCTCTCCATGGTTTGCTGATATAGCCAACTACCTAGTTGCTGCAGAATTCCCTCCAAATCTGTCATCCAGGGAGGAGAGCATAATTGTAAGGAGGAGTGACCCTTTCACTTGGATTGGGGGCAATCTCTTTAAGCTGGGGCCATATGAAATCTTGAGGAGATGTGTCAGGGAAGAGGAACTCTTTGACATCTCCTCAGCTTGTCGTGATAAGCCTTGTGGAGGTCACTTTGCTGCCAAGAGGACAACTTTCAAGGTTCTACAAGTTGGCTACTACTGGCCCACTCTCCACCAAGATGCAAGAAGATACACCAGTCGATGTGATTAGTGCCAGAGGATGGGGAAACCTACTCCCAAGGATGAAATGCCCTTACAACCTCAGGTGGATTTAGAGCCATTTGACAAGTGGGGCATGGATTTCATTGGGCCAATTGATCCACCATCAGGGCAAAAAAGTACATCATTGTATGCACTGATTATTTGACAAAGTGGGCTGAGACAAAGGCTGTCAAGGTAGCAACAAAGGAGAAAGTGGCTGAGTTCTTAAGGGAGAATGTGTTCTACAAATTTGGGTACCCCAGAGAGCTAGTCACCGATCAGGGAGCTCAATTCACATCACATCTGATCGAGAATTTGTTAAGGCAACATCATATCAAGCACAAAAAATCTACTGCCTATCATCCTCAGGCCAATGGACAAGTAGAGGTCACCAATAGGGCATTAGAAGGCATCCTCACCAAGGTTGTGAGCAACAACATAAAGGATTGGGCAGACAGATTAGTGGAGGCCACTTGGGCCTATAATACAACTTGGAAGACAACTACTGGTTTTACCCCTTATGACTTGGTCTATGGAAAGAAGGCTCTGCTCTCCATTGAGTTTGAGTACAATACTTTGAGAATGGCAGCACAATTGGATTTAGATGTTACAAAGGCACAACAGGAGAGGCTGCTCCAGTTAAATGGCTTGGATGAATTCAGAATGCAGGCCCTCCTACACACTGAAGTTATCCAATTGCAAAGGAAGGTCTGGCATGATAGGAACATCAAGGACAAGGTTTTTCAAGAAGGGGATTAGGCCTTTGCTATATGACTCTAGGTTCAAAGACTTCAAAGGAAAATTGATGACAAGGTGGTTAGGCCCATACCTGATAGAGAAATGCCATGACAATGGAGCTGTTCAAATCAAGACCATTGATGAGGAAGGGATTCCCTTGCTTGTCAATGGCTATAGATTGAAAGTTTACAGAAAGCCTATGTCCAAGGAAGAGTTCATTAGCACCATTAGCAGAGAAGTGAATGTGATTGGAAGTGTCCTAGCTTCCAAGTCACAACATTGCTAGACACTGTTTTTGTTTGTGAAAAAAAAGAAAAAAGAAGAAAAAACAATAAGAGACCTGGATGAAAACCTCCGTAAGGCATCTGAGGTCAATTTTTGGGTTGAAAACCTCCTTGAGGCACAACCCAAAAGTAAAAAAAAAAAGAAAAAAGAAAAAAATAAAAGATCCCTGGGTGAAAACCTCCCTTGAGGCGCCCTGGGCATACATGCACGTTGAAAATCTCTCTTGAGGCAGCCTGTGTGTCCCTCGAAAAAAAAATAAAAAAGAAGAGAAAAAACAAAGGAGAATGCCATGACAAGGATCTACAACCTGTCCCTTAATAATCACTATCATTTTGTTGGTTTTTGAGGACAGTGGCAAATTGCAGAGCTACAGGGACAACATGCTCAAGTTCCATTCATTTTTCCCTCCATCCACTCCATACCCTCCATGCAAACCATGTCCTCACCACTCTCACCCATCCTCGTGGCTCAAAACCCCATTTTCAAGCCCTCTCTGGATTGCTACAGGATGTCTTGTTATTGTTACAGGAAGATCCTGTAACACTACATGAAATTCTTGAAATTCTATAGGAAAAGGATCCGATTTGGAAAATCATCATGCATGACCTATCCAAGGTTAATTAGGGTCCTCACACCTTGATCCACCACTAACCCATCCTCCATGCATCCCTGATTCACAAAAATCATTGTTTTTCAAAACTAACCCTAAGCTTTGTCTCATCTAATTTTTTTTCAAAAAAACACAGAGTACATTTCCTCCATTTCCACAACCCTTCACTACTCAATTAGGGCCCTAACATCATCCTCCAACCCCCTACACTCTTTCTCATCACTCCCCTAAAGTTGGAAGCCCTTGAAAAAGAAAAAAAAGGGTTGCTACAGGATTTCCTGTAGCAGTCTGTGCCACTATTGCAATAAGCCTGAAACCTAGTTTTTTCTTCCCATCAAGTTGAGGGGATGATACCATCATTTTGAAACACCCTGCCATTCCAAGCAGGACTCTACAGTAGCAGTAGCAGTCACTGAGATATCAATAAAGAACCTGCACACATGAACAACACCAACAATCAAATACACAGGAGAAAAAAGACAGCAAGGTAACTCCCTGAGTAGTAGCGCAGAGGTCTAGCACTCCAACATGCATCGATTGAGCACAAGGTAGGCACAAGTATGGTAACCTCTAAGCTCCTCCCTAGGTGTAAAATAATGAAAAATGTATGAATGTTGAAGTAAGGTATTTTTATAAGCTGGAGGTGGCCAGTTAACTTGGTCACCCTTGGTTAGTGAACGAAAAGTGATTTATCAGTCATCATGCAACATGGGAGTGTCACATCAGTCAAAATCAGTTAAGAGGGAGTGGGTGTTGATTACGAGGGACGAGAGAATGATAACTCCAGGTGGGCCAATGGTTCAAATGAGGAAAACTCGTACTTTTGCCAAGTCATCACAATGCTCCGAGCCTTAGCCAAAAATAGCATATAACGTACCAAAGCTCAAATTCTCTTGCATCTTTGCTCATTTTGAAATCAGTTAAGGTAAGGACGAGCCTGGGAAGTTATCGAGAGGATTCGAACTCTACTTTGTCATGCCTACAAGAGGCAACGACAGGAAGCTATAGGAAGTTATAGGAAGCACATAAAATTGCTACAGGAAGCCTCCAAGGGTGCAAGAACGTTGCCTAGGGTTGATTTGGTCTTCAATTATCATTATACTAGGCCTTATGGTGAAAAGTAAGTGGCCCCTCTCATTCTTTTGTCCATGATTTACATGCTGGTGCACCTTGAATTCTCTTAGTAATAACAATCATCTTGTGGATTAAAAGAGTTTTTCTAGCTATAAAGTAGAGGGGATATACATAATTGTCATCAAATAGAGATTCCAACCCTCTGTTCCCTTTGAATTCATATTGGAGCTATCACAAGAAGAAACCCTCCTACACCTAGTTGAAAACAGAGAAGAGGATGGGAGGGGGATTCAATAGGAGAGAGCCTACATATACTAAGAGAATTCACCTTCATCCCCCTGTAGTAGATATTTTCAGAAGGCATCAGTGGTTAGGTTTCTTTGAGTTGCTAAAGGGATATGATGATGATATCACTTATGAGTTTGCCATGGCCCTAAATTCTCAAGCAAGAGGCAGTGTCACCACTGTGGTGAAGGGATTATCCATTACTATCCTGAGTTGATTAGCAGGGTGACAACACTTCCCCTAGGGGTCCAATGGAGAAAAGAAGACAAGTCAAACAATGCCATTGCTAAGAAGAATTTCTTCACTGCTAATGAGAAATAAAAATGGAGTCAGAAAGGAGAGCTTACCCTATCCATGGGATGAGGTGGCCTACCATATACTTAAGTTCATCTCTTGTGAAGGAAGACTGAGTGTAGTCTATGGCTACTAGTTCAGACTGCTCCATGAACTGAGATTTCGAGCAAGATTGCCCATAGCCCAAAGACTCAGTGTGCCTTATTTCCTCCTACAGTCCATCATGGACATGAGCCAGAAGGTGAAAGAGGGCAAGCAACAACACTTAGGCCACCATGGCCTCATCAAACTAATAGTGGAAGATGCCTTGAATAAATTAAGGGTTCCTGTCCTTTGGTCCACATTCAGGGATATGGACAGAGAAGACTTCCTTGACACTCAAGTCCTTGCACTTGGTGAGACCCCAACCTCTAGTGTTGAAGGAGAAGAGGCAAAAGCAGAAGAGGAAGAAGAGGCAGAGAAAACAGAGGAGGAACCCGAGAACAAGGAAAAAGTTAAGAAAGGGAAAAATGAAGAAGAAGAAGAGGGAGGAGCAACAGGGAGAACGAAGTCCTGAGCAAACCATTGAACCTAGAGAAGAAAAGGTATCCCCAGAGAAGAAAAGTTTGTCTCCTGGACCCATTGAAAAGGAGGCAGCTACCGCCCTAGTTGCCTTTGAGCACATCAATCAAACCTAAGAAGAAAAGTTAGAGGCAAGCTCCCTTCTACTTCAAAACAAGGAAAAGCACTAGAATTAAATAGGGGAAGCCTCAAACTCCCACAAAGACCCCTATTATAATTGAAGAATCACCAAGTAAAAGAGAGGAGCTAGAACCCATTGAAAAGAAAATTGAGGAAATCACATCTCCTGAAGCCATCTCAAAGACTCCCATAACCTATGTAAGAAGGCATGTTACTAGATCAACCTCCTCTAAGCAACCCAAGGCACCTACCACACTCCAACAAAAAGGAAAAGGGAAGCTATAGGAAAAACAAAGCTTGCTACAGGAAACACAGAAAATGATACAGGAAGAGCAGAAAATGCTACTAGAAAGCAGAAGGGCAGAAAGAAGGGAAAGAGGCTGTTAGACACATACATGGCGGAGGCAGAATATGAATGATAAACATGAGATTGCATATTTTATTCACAATGATACATATTTATAATACATAGGAGTGACCCTTGGTTTCATATTCCAAGTGGTCCCTTGGACTCCCTTTAGCTGTTCAACTTCCAGACCAACCCTTATAGGATTAGGTGTCCAACATTCCTCCCCTTAATTCAAAGAGGTATATATGAGTCCAAGAAGAGAGTTGTAATACAAAAGGTGCAAAAATGCATGGCAACACTACGTTGAATGTGCTCTCTGAAATGTTGGTATAAGGGGTGGTTTAAGGATGACCACCAACACTGGAAGGCTTAGTGCAATTCTCGAAACTCTTCCAAATCTGGCGTGAAGCTGAGGTCTTCTGCTAGAGGAAGTGCTCCTTATGTTTTGAAGAGGGAAACCTTCAACCTTGGAAGGGAGGTCTCATCCCACATAAAAAGGAGAATCTCAATCTCAACTTGTGATGGTTTAAGGATGACCACCAACTCTGGAATGCTTAATGCAATTCTTGGAACTTTTCCAAAACTAGCAAGAAGCTGAAGTCTTCTGCTAGAGGAAGTGTCCCCAATTCTTTGAAGAGGCATAACCAAATGAAGGCATGCTCAGGGGCATCTTTGTTTCTTACTACAACTTTGAATTTGGTATGGCAGGTTGTGGCTCAGGCTTGCTTGATGTGGCTTTGAAGCTTGTATATGACCATCACTTCCCCCACTGTCAGATACAAGGTGAGAAGATGAAGAGATCTCAACTGCAAGACTTTTCAATATTCGAGAACAAATCCTGTTGTATGAGCGAAATATCTTCTTGGCTGTTGAAGCCCATTGCCAAGAAGTGATCCATCCAAGATGAATCTTTGTTCTTGTAGGAGGTTTGTTTTTGAATCATCTGTGTGAAGAATGGGTATGTTGACCACAATGCTTGCACGGATGAAGATCAAAACAATGATCTTTCACATGGCCAACTCTTTCACAATGTTGGCATTTCACAATCTGTTGTTGTAGAGGAGGAGGAACAGGTGAAAATGAACCGTCCTGAAGAAATCCAACACTTTGAAATTGAATGGGCTTGGAATAGTCTGGAATGTGAAAGGAAACCTCCTTATCATATCCAAGGTCTGTTCTGTGCTTGTTATGGACAAGCTCTTCCCAAGGCTTGATGATCGACTTGGGAAGTGTAGGCTGAATTTCTGCATCTGCATGTAACTCTGCTGCTTCATTGGGTACTGGATCTAAATCAACTTGCTGCTTATGGGAGTTTGTTTCAATGTTCTGAACAGAAACAAGTTCAGAATGATGACTATACTTTTGTAACTCCTCTTGCTGTAGCTATGATTCAAGCTGCAAAAAATCAATTTTGTCTTGTGCATTTTGCAGACAAATTTGAATTTCACAAAGAGTGTTCTTTTTTATTTTCATGGTATCATGATCAGTGGAATGTATCAGAGTTTTCAGGAACTCTAATACTTCATCAACTTTGGCCATTTTCCAACAGTTTAAATTCCTGGATCTGAATGTGCTCCCAAAAGAAAATAAAAGAGTACTCCCTTTACTAAAGGAAGATGTATTGGAATATTACACCAGGGCCAAGAGTGTCAACACCAAATGTAAGTGTAGTGTTGAACCTGAATATTAGGAACAAGCTGTTATCCTTTTCAGACTGAATAATAGCAAGAAAAACTTATCTCTCCATAACAGATGCAATTATCTTGCACTCCACTTCTTCAAAACAAATTGCAGTAAAAATTACAAAGATTTTAGTGTAAAGAGTATATCAAGAGAAGGCTTTGGTGCTTAAAAGACCTTGTAATATGACATATGGTCACAATCGATCACTATTGGAAAAGAGCTCTTGAAAAGCAACAATGTTGGCCAATATCCTTTCAATGTTGGTGAATAATTGTTGAAAGCATTGATAAGCAGTGTCTGCTAGAGCCGAGAATCTGAAAATTTGAATGTACAGACTAGCGAAAAACATATGTAAAAAATATAGAGCAGTCAGTTTGTTATGGGTCACCATAAATAACTAGGCAGCTTGCTGGATCACGCTAAACACAGTCTCTTTAATACTCCTGAGAATTTATGCAGCCATGTCGATGCCGAATGCCAAGCTCATTGCTTTAGCCTTTAACATAGCTTGGACTCATTCAATATATACGTTCAATGCACATATGACTCTTATGCATTTCCTACGTTTGCAAATGTTCCAGTATCTACACTAGCGACGATAATATGATAGGCCCATGTTGGAGGCTCCACTCTACAAGATCCATGTAGCAAGACTAGACGCTACAAATTCTTCACACGTCCCATGCAGCAAGACAAAATCGATCAGGTTTCTTGATGGTTCCACTGCGTCCCACGCTTTCCATGTAAACAACAAATCACACTTCACCATTTTCAGATCTGAGGAGACTCGATGTCAAAGGTATGCATGCGGGAATATGAAGAAACTGTGTGTGTTGGAATATGAAGAGACCCACACCAAATCAGTCTCCTTTTGATCCAAGGAATGAAGTCACAGTTCGATTCAACTAGCATAGATTGTTACACTACGCACCATTACTCGCGCATTGTCATCATAATTTTTTGTCATCCGTCATTCTCAGTGCTTCTCTTCATCACGCAGTCCATAATCAGAAGCGAAATTAGAGTAAAAAAATATATCGAAGTTCTTTGCACAAGCGAGCTAGATGCACTCTTAAAATTCAACCGAAATGAAAGACACTATGTCTCTACATGCACCACCCTTCCTTTCAACGATTCTCACTGCCATTCCTTAGAAGATCGAGTGGAAATAGAGCACCGACATAAAAAACACACTTTCAAGCCTACAAGTTTCCACCTCCTTAAAACTACACAGAGAATCAATGCTTCTTCATCGCATGGGATTTACACATTATTCACAACGTTTATTCCTTGCAACACGATATATCAGAAGAAGGGCCCGCGGATGAGAGAACTTGTAGAGGGAGTTGGTGTGCAGAGCAATAGAGGTGGTGTCCGGGTAGAGTCGTATTGTGGAATGGCGCACACGATGGTATAAAAAATCGGAGAGAATAGGCATTATAACATAGTAGCGTAGAATCGTTTTGTCAGGCCAACACACATGGTTAGATAAATCGCTCTTCAAGGGGAATTCCTGTGAGAGCAGAATTTCAGGGGATTAAACGGAGGAAACACTTCTAATAGGGAGCAGAAATGTCAGAACTAATTACTTATGACACAATGCATGCCGACCCAAGCAAACGAATACAATCCTTCAAGGTTCAGTCTTTAATGCACAGGCAACATGGACTGTATACGATTCCACTCTCAACACAATACACCACTCAATGATTTTTATATACCATAAAAACTTCAAAACATATACCAATTCAATGACTTCCAACGAATTTGTAGAGATGGGCCATAAAAAACTCACCACGACATTTAATCAAACACAATCCTGTTCTCAGCATTCACTTTGGGCATCATTCACCACGGTTCTTGGCAAAGTTTCAAGAATTCACCCTCCGTCGTAGCCATACGCACCATTCAACACATAGAGAGCTTGGGCTTTGGTTCATAGTGGTGGAGGATATTCTCTCTAACTTAATTTCCTCGACTCTCTGTGATATGGATTAAATCCTCAGATATTCTTTTGCGCCCATTGCTTTCCACATTTCAAAACTGCTGTGTGGGACTGGAGAGTAAATTCTTGGTGATGTAATCTATTCGTTTGAATGTGGAATGGAGAAAGAGCGCACAACTTCTATTGGTTTGCAGGAGCAGAGAAAATGGCAGTTACATGGCAAAGATCATAGCTAGAATTTAGCTAAGAAAACATTCATGAAATGCAGAACTAATGGGAGCACTGACATGCACAGAGAGGCCACAAAACAAGTGGCTCAAATTTGGGCAAGACAGGATTACGCCTGCTCCGATACCATGTTAGACACATACATGGCAGAGGCAGAATGTGAATGATAAACATGAGATTGCATATTTTATTCGCAATGATACATATTTATAATACATAGGAGTGACCCTTGGTTTCATATTCCAAGTGGTCCCTTGGACTCCCTTTGGCTGTTCAACTTCCACACCAACCCTTAGAGGATTAGGTGTCCAACAGAGGCAACACAATAGTTACAGGAGGGGGCAACTTCTCCAGGAACATTTGAAAAGGATCTTCCAGAGCTATAGGAGCCTAGTCTACAGTGCAATTTGAGCTCCTATTACAAGTTCATTGAAGGAGGCAGAGTGATTCCACAGAAATTTACCGTCCCTCTCTTCTTTGAACTTGAAGCAGAGAGAGGAAGGACACATTAGATGGATGCAGATTGCGAATCCAAGAAGGTGGAAGATGTAGGCCTTATGGAAGAAAAGCTCATAGAAATGGGCAAGGAGTTGAGTGAGTTAAGGGATAGAGAGTACACAATGAGAACACAACTGCAAGCATAAAATAGATGGTTGAGGAAGAAATTGCAAGAGAAGGAAACCCAATTGGCCATAATGGCAAGCCTCTCCATGGAGGCACTACAATGTAGACTGCCATCCAAATCCTATGCACTTTTCCTCAAAGACCAATGGATGTAGTTCTAGATCAAGACATTAGCACAACATGGGTCCATGCCATTCCAGGACTACAAGCAGTTCATTGAGTTGTGTGACAAAAGTAGCATTGAAGACAAAGCCAAATTAGCTGAATTCTACCTGCACAACCTCACCTTAACTGATATGAATGTTTGGGATCCCAATGCAAAATTGGGAGACTTGCAACTGATGGCCCTTGCATCTTGGATGGCACATGAGGAGGCCAGAGCTGAGGAGGTGAGGAAAGTATTGGCCAAAGAAGAAAAAGAACCCCTCTACATCAGGGCAGAGCAGATAAGTTCCATGGTTGTAATCAACACTCACAACATCATTTCCAATGATGCTAAGCTAGCACCTAGATACCTTGCCACCCAAGAGCAGGCCATCTCCCACTTTGAGGACACTCTTAGGTTGTTAGGGATAGAGAGCCAACAAGCATGTCAAAGAAGATGGAATACCTTGCCACACAGTCTCCAGATTAGGGAGTATCACTCTCCTGAAAGGTTGAGGAATGCATTGGATAGAACACCTTTGTATAAAAGGGCCATGCAAAGATTGAAGATCAACTAGATTGGACTTAAGCTCAGTCCACCTTTGTTGTTGGGTTTACAGGAAGGAAGGAATGAAGAAGAGGAAAGGAAGCAATGGGCAAACATAGAGGAAAATGCAGGCTTCTATCCTTAAGAGGGCTCACCATCTACAAAACCTTGGGATGTCAGAGAGGCCACCAGGGCCATGAAGGACATGGACATAGATGACTAGGTTTCTCAGAGGATGAGCAACAATTTCAGTAGGGGGGTGATGATGAGGCTCATCAATAGGTATATTATCTTTTTCTCACATTTATCTACAAATTTTGTTATATTATGCTTAGTGTGAGAGTAAAAGATGTGTTGCTATGTCTTGTGGCCTAATGTGTGTTAAATGTAGGAATTGGAGCAATTTTGAGTTGATTTGAGTGCAGGAACTCGGAGTAGACAAGCAAGAGAGATTCTAGGAGGTGGTCCACCTCCTTAACTCCTCCAATCAGTTGAAGATCCCCCACTCTATCTCATCAACTCGGTGTCATTGGCAGCCAAGCAAGTCGAGTTCATTGACAACCGAGCCAGTGCAAGTCAAAGAAGAGTTAGATTCACCTATTCTTGAGTTAGGGAGTCAAATATCCCTATTTTCTAGGGAGTTGTTGGTAGCTCCACTTTTGTATAAATAAACAAGCTAAGGGACTCATTAGGATTCAAAGTTTTATTGTAGCCAAGAGGCCATTGAGATGAAGCACATTTTATTGTTATTTTGATGATGTATTTGATACTTTTTGAATGATAATGAGAAGTTTTGTTTTGATCCAGCACTGAGTTGACTCAGAGGGCTGAAGCTCTTGGGTTAGGGGCTAACCCTAGCAGCAGAAATTCCTCTCTTGCATCTATATTCTTAGTCTAGAATGTTGAGTAATTGCTGAAGTTTATTCATGTTTCTTTTAGCTTAGAAGATTGATTAAGTTATTGCTTATTCATGTTTCCTTTAGCTTAGAAGATAAATTAGTTGTTGCAGTTCAGTAGGGAAAAATCCATAAAAAAACCTATGATAGTAACCCCTATCTCATCTCCCTCATGGGACCATGATTAGAGGACCCCACTATTGCAACCCAAAAATAGAGCGTGATTTCCTGTTCATTGTATAGATCAAGATTTAGCATTAGTTAGATAGTTGTTTATGATTTGTTGGAAATATTTACATTTGTTGTTTGTGATTGCTGTAGCTTAGGAGGTAGTTTATTTCATAGATCAAGTTCTTAGCATTAGTTAGATAAGCTTTTCCAAATTCAACTCATCTTTACCACATTGACTTGTAATAATTTGCAAATGAAAAGAGAAACAGGTGCATGTGTTATTGCATCGCTGTTGGATCTGCAAGCAAGGAACCCTTTCACCAACCCCATTTAGCTGTTCTCCACCTTCTTTTGATGCATGCCAACCCATGTTAGAGATCTCCGTTTTTTCGGTCACTGTGAGCAACAATCTTAGTCCAAATCCGAACTTCTTAAACTACTGGGCTTAGCTAAGGGTGTTGATCACCTTCCCCACATTTCCCACAAGCTTCATACAACATTCCAACACTTCATCTCACCATTCTGACCCTCCAAATCCTCTCAACCAACTTCCTGTAACATTTTAGGACATCCTGTAGCAGTGCAGGAATCCTGTAACAACATTCTATAGCACTCCTGTAGTAGCATGTTTTGACCTGCAATGATAACCTAGCTTAGTTTAGGAGTAGCTTGACTCCTCAGCTTGGATTCCATGACCAGAAGTGCCACCTAGACCAATCCCTTCACTCCTTTTCATTTCCTGCAAGATCAGATAGCATTAGTTCTTTCGTTTCTGAATTTAGCAAGTAGAGCTTTATTTACTTTGCAAGTGTGAATTAGATAGTCAATGCATGCATTCTTGAATTATGAAATGGTAGAATAATCTTCTGTTTTCAAGAAACCCTGATAGCTAGATGATTGAGTGCAAGTTAGCATAGTTTCCTTTCTGAAAATTAGCATAAGGTTTGTGTCCTTTCATAGCATTTACAAGGTGACACCTTTCATTTTCTAAGTTCATAAGCATTTACTTTCTCTGCACTTGAACTAGCCTTTACATTCTGCTTTCAGTTGTTAGACTCCTTTAAGTTCAGTAGAGGAATGGTTTGGAACCCTAATATCAAGTGACCCAGTTGAGGGTGGCATGAGTAGGATGATGCATCTACTGTGTATATAGCACTGGCACCTTTAAGTTTGTACGAAACCCTGGGTTGATAATTAAAGTTGGTAGCCTTGGGAGTTGCAGCATTCTTGTTGCAATATTGAGGCTCATCACCAACCATTTTAAGAAAAGAGGAGTAACAATCTTCAACGAGTCACTTATGACCGGGAGATACTAAACATTGAATGTAGGTGGAGTTATAAAGGATCTCATGATCAAAAGGGACATAAATGTGAGCATGAATAACATCAATCAATAATGTGTGCATGCATAATAGTGTTGAAAGTAGTCGCGAGAAAGGTCCTTCTTTGACTTGTGCCTTAGTCAAAGAGACCAAGAAGTAGTTTTCCTTAGCATAAACGAGTTCCTAAAAGTTAGGACGAGTTCCTAAAATTTAGGGCGATTTCCTAAAAGTTGGGACAGTTCATGAAGCAGTTAGACTGATATGCAGGGGTTGACGGCTCAGTGGTTGTCTTCTAGTGCGAGTTAGATTTGGGAAAAGGACGAGTGATTGAGTCTCAATTCTAAATTGAGACTAGACGAGTTACAAGAGTCAATTTGATTCAGTTAACTTATCAATCACAAGTTAACTTCCTGAAATACGACTTGCCAGATTTAGCCTATGCGAATTGCTTATAAGGAGGACGAAGGCACAATTGTACATTGTTGTTTTATGAGCACGAGTTGGTGAGAGAAAGCAATAGAGAGTACAAGTTTGTGTGTGTGAGCTTGTGAGAGGAAGAGTGTGCAAGAGAAGCTTGTGCACAAATTGGTAGAGGCTATTTTCCCCTGGGATTTGCGCTAGGAATTAGGAGGTAATTCCTAGTTAATAGGAGCAGCCTATGTGCATAGATTGTGGAGAGGAATACACTGGAAATAGGGGCTCCAAGAGTGCAAAGGATAAGGGAAGCAAGGTCAGGTCTTGCAATGGTGTTTTAGCTTAGTTAGTACAACTAGAGAAAACCAAATTGGTTTCTAGTGAAACAATATTGTATTGTAAGAGATATATTGCTCATTCTTCTATCAACAAAATTCTCAATCAAACAGAGGGTTTTCCTAGTTGGGTTCCCTAGAATTTTTTGTGTCTTGGTTATTGAATCACTTTGTTTATTTTTGTTCCTATTTCGCTACAAATAAGTAGAGAAAATTTGTGTCCTAATGAAAAGAAACTAGCTTTCAGATTATTCATTAGAGCAATTGTAGATTTTCGTGGATTTTACACATGGTATCAGAGTAGTGAACAAAATCAAGACTAACACAAGTTGAGGCAAGCATCATAAGAAAAGAACTTTTGAAGCAGTGACAACCTCTGGTAGCCTTATCAACTGAGAAGGAGCCGAGTTTATTGTGTCTTTTTGTGATTTGGTACAAACTGAGTTTGAGGGCAGTTCTATGCTTCTTTTTTTTGTGTGTGTGTAATTCTCTGTATTAGGCCGAGATTTTTTGTGTGCCTTAGAAGGAGGGCTAAGCCCTTGTAGTCTTAGTCTTAGAGGGCTAGAAGGCCTAACAGGTGGCTGGAACATTCCTTAAGGTTAGCGCATGAAGGAGGCTTGTAAAGGGAGGGTTACACAGGTTTTTGTGGAGGTTTAGAGTCCGGGTTGGAGGACTAGTGCACTAACTAGAGGTTGAGGAATATCAAAGGAACAACCCAAATCATGACCTAAGAAGGGCAGAAGAAGTCTGCTAGTTGAGGTATGTTTTGTGTTCTTCAGTGGTTGATGCATTGCTAGGTTGTGTTGGGTTGTTCTACAGTCTATTTGAGCAATAGTTGGTGGCAGCTTAAGAGCTGATTGGGAGGTTGCTAGAAGGTGTCTATTCAGCCCTTGTGAAGGACTACAATACTGATAGGAGAGGCAGAATTATTTGAGCCCTAAGTACAACTTCTTGTGAAGGATTACAAGGCTGTTAGCGGGCAGGAGTTGGAGAGCTCTATGGGAAAGCAAGATGGTGTACCAAGGGTTGAGAGCAGATCACTTTTTAGAGGGAGCATTGAACTTGGTTCCATGGAAAGGGAGGACTAGGATAGTGTTGGAAGATAATGAGGTGGGAGAGTTCATCAAGCAAGCGATAATGCCACCTCAAGATGCCCAACAATTGGCCCAACATAATAAGAATGATATCAAGGCAAGGAGGATTATTCTAGAAGGGGTCAGAGATCATATAGTACCTCATATCCATGAGAAGAAGACAACATATGAGATGTTCAATGCCATCTTAAAACTATATCAGAGTACTAGTGATACCAGGAAGCTTGCTCTTAAGGAAAAGTTGAGGAGTATTCGAATGAGCAAGGATGAGCCCCTTGTCACATATTTGGCAAGGTTTACTCAAGTACGAGATGAACTGGGTGGTGCGGGCTTGGTTGTATCTGATCACGACCTTGTGAGTGTTGCCTTACTTGGACTTCACATGCCCTGGAAATGGTTTTAGGATGTTGTTAGTGGGAGAGAGAATTTTCCCAATTGGGAAAGGTTTTGGACTGACTGCATTCAGGAAGAGATCTAGAGAGGGACTAGAGATGGTAGATCAGTTACGACAATGGACGAGGAGAACCTTGCCCTGGCAGGCAAGGCCAAGGGCAAGAAGGGCCAAGGAGAGGTCGAGTCCAGTCAAAAGGGCAAGAAGAAGGATCTAAGCAAGATCAAGTGCTTCCATTGCCATGAGTTTGGACACTATGCCACTAAGTGTCCTAAGCGGAAGGAGGAGTCCAGTAAGGATCATGTAGCTGCATCAACGGAGGTAGATGCATTTTCTGCCCAGTTCGAGAAAGATTTCTCATTGATTGCTTGCATGGCAAGATCAATAGATAGCAATATATGGTATATTGATTTAGGAGCATCCTTCCACATGATCAAGAAGAAGAAGAGTTTCAGCTACCTGAAGGAGAAGGACATGCAGTGTTAGATTGAGCTAGGAGGTGATGGTCAGTATGCAACTAGAGGAGTTGAGACTGTCAGTTTTCAGAGGGAATCAGGTAATCCTCTTCATCTTAGAGATGTTCTCTATGTTCCAGGAATTGAGGAAGAATCTTGTTTCGGTAGCTACCCTTGAGGACAAGGGATATGATATCATCTTTAGCAGAGGTAAGGCGTACCTCTAACCCTTAGCTTCTGGATGTAAGAAGTAGATAGGTGTGAAGGTGAAGAATATCTACAAGTTGCACGTAGAGATAGATGTAGCCTTGAGAAGCAAGGCAGGGAGAGCTTAGAGTAGGGAAGTGGTGGTTGAGCGAGAGCAGGATAGGGTTCTCAAGATGGATCCTCAACCAATATCTCAATTTGAGTCTAAGATGGTTGGCAGTTGGGCTGACCAACAGGATGATGAGGAGCATAACCGAGAGGCAACCACTCAGTTAGAGACTCCTAGAACAGGGAGAGTTCAAGCCAAGTGGGCAAAGGATTTGGTTAAGGGAGATCATAAGAGAGTTGAATCTTCCAATATCACTTCCAGCCGGAGGAAGCAGTCATAGAGGAACACAGGGTACATGGCACTTATGATTGAAGTGATGGACTTGTAGAGCATGGTGGGAAAGAACAGGTCTTTAGATCAGGTTTTGCAGAGGAAAGCAGGGAAGTCTTCTAGTTCAGAGGGAGCAATTGCAGTAGCGGAGAATGTGGTAGTGTTGGAGATAGATCCAGGTGGACGAGGTTCTTCCAGAAGCACCTTCCTTGCTAAGAGGGAGTGTTGAAAATAGTAGCAAGAAAGGTCCTTATTTGACTTGTGCCTTAGTCAAAGAGACCAAGAAGCAATTTTCCTTAGCATACACGAGTTCCTAAAAGTTAGGATGAGTTCCTAAAATTTAGGGCGAGTTACTATAAGTTAGGACAATTCATTAAGCGGTTTGACTGATATGCAGGAGTGGAAGGCTTAATTGTTGTCTTCTAGTGCAAGTTAGATTTGGAAAAAGGATAAGTGATTGAGTCTTAGTTCTAAATTGAGACTAGACGAGTTACAAGAGTCAATTTGACTCAATTAACTCATCAATCACAAGTCGATTTCCTAAAATAAAACTTGCCAGATTTAGCCTATGCGAATTGCTTATAAGGAGGACGAAGGCACCATTGTACATCATTGTTTTGTGAGCATGAGTTGGTGAGACAAAGCAATAGAGAGCACAGGTTTGTGTGTGTGAGCTTGTGAGAGGAAGAGTGTGCAAGAGAAGCTTGTGCACAGATTGGTAGAGGCTATTTTCCCTTGGGATTTGTGCTAGGAATTAGGAGGTAATTCCTAGTTAATAGGGGTATCCTATGTGCATAGATTGTGGAGAGGAATGCACTAGGAAATAGGGGCTCCAAGAGTGCAAAGGATAAGGGAAGCAAGATCAGGTCTTGCAAGGGTGTTTCAACTTAGTACAAGCAGAGAAAACCAGATTGGTTTCTAGTGAAACAATATTGTATTGTAAGAGATCTATTGCTCATTCTTCTATCAATAAAATTCTCAATCAAGCAGAGGGTTTTCCCAGTTGGGTTCCCTAGAAATTTTTGTCTTGATTATTGAGTGATTGTGTTTGTTTCTGTTCCTATTCCTATTCTGCTGCAAATAAGTAGAGGAAATCTGTTTCCTAATGAAAATAAACTATCTTTCAGATTGTTCATTAGAGCAGTTGCAGATTTTTGTGGATTTTTTACAAATAGTACCTATCAATGTGGGCATACATTTGCAACTATTTGTGCTAAGGAAAGAAATGCTTCCAAGTAATATGATCACTAACAGAGCATTATTTATAAACATTGAACAGTCTATGCCCAACCCCTTTAATGCAAAACCAATTTCAATTCTTTGTTGCAGAGCATTATAATCGCATGTCTTCTAAGATGGAGATGGTACATATTTTGAGGAACTATAACAGTTCTCCCTCCTAAAATTGCCTTGCCCCAAAGTGACTGTAGTGATGGATACCACAAACAACAAGGATGAGAATTGTCCTGATAAAGGTATGATGAGGTGGCCATCTTTTTATTGTCATTATAGGGAATCAATGAGGCAACACAGCTCTATCACTTGGATAGAAAATGAACTTTTAGATGATTTCTTCCATGGTTGAAGTTTCAACCAATGTTATCAGAACTGAACTGGTGACTGAACCAGTTGACCCCCTGAATCAAGAACTGGTCTGGAACTGGAAAAAACCTGGACCGAAGAACTGGTCGACCATAAAACACATAAAATATTCAAGTTTGAATGAAACACATGTATATTCATGTGCATCCATAGGAATCTAAAGCATTTATACAGAAATATGCGAAAGTTCTCATTTAAATTTTATATAACAAGTGGGAGTGCATATAACCAAAATAGCACAGTGCAATACATCTTTGAACCAAAAATAAATCAACAAAGAGGCTCTAGATGGCCTCTAGCATCAAAAAATTCATGCCATGACAAAATACTTACATATCATCAAAACCATTGCCTATATTGGGATCCTCATCACCAATATCACCCTCTATGGATTAAAATAAAAAAGAGAAAGCTTAACATGTTAAATTTGAGATTTTGTGTTAGTGATGGGTACATTTTTACTGAGGTCATGATAGAGGAGTTCAACAATCAATACCATTAGTATCAAGGTACACAAAGGGCTTGGTGCTCTTGATTACATGCTAGTTCCATACCCTCGAACACAACAAAATCCAATGTAAATGTTGCAATTTCTCCAATCCTGAAATTCTAAAAACTGTTAAGTCCGCTGGGTTTTGAGTGGGATCTAAAATTCTACTTTTTCCATATGAAATCCAATGAGGATGGAACCACTCTCAGACATCTTGAAACAATTAATGGTAATGTTAAAAATTTAAGTAAAAGGATGTGAATGAAAGATAAAGTAGAATGAATGACATTCTCTTATGTATTTCATTTTCATCCTTTTACTTTAAGAATTTCACATTACCATTAATTACATAGCATTAGCAGGGCCCTAGGGTTGAATATTAGGCTGCCCCACTTATAAATTATTGTTTTCGTTAAAAAAATTCGCACTCAGGGGGTCCGTGGTTGCGTTGTACAGAAAAGACAGAACCTATCAGACTAGCCTTTTCCAGTTCCAAGCCATCGGCTGGACTGCTTTTGTGGTCAAAACAGCTGGCTTTTCTGGTTCCATCGGTTCTGATAACATTGGTTTCAACTCTACTGACAGAGGCATTAATCAAAGCAGGAGACACCAATGTATCTGAACCAATGACAAAAGCCGTGCAAATTGCAGCTGGCTGCCAAAGCTTGCAATGCAGGTAAAACTAGAAGTCAATGACCCTCACTTGAACTTGCATCTCATCTCTCTTCAAGAGAATGTTCATTATAATACTGTGTGTTAGCGAAAGTGTACCGACAATCTTCTGGGTAATGTCCCCAATTAATCTGGAAAGGTGTTCCAAGTTCCAAGTTTCCAACACCTGCTTATGGCCTCCACATGTCATTACTAATTAGGGAATTCTAGCCTTTAGGGTCCAATGCAGTTGAATAAAAAGAAAGGGGCTTTCTTCACTCTCTCATATAATAAAGAGAATACATGGGAGAAGATGATTCTGTGATTGTTGGAAATTTTGAATATGATGTAACATATGTTGTTTTGGTTGTTGCAACAACACATTTGGAGCTTGTTGCTGAAGTATATGCTTGTGGCTGTTGTTGCTGCAAGTTCTATGCTCCCAACTGAACAATATGTTGTAGATTTCATTGATGTTGGAAATTCTGCTTTCGCATTAGTGGTAATGTCAGATATTGAAGTTGTTGAAATCGATTAGGTTTTAGTGGTTAGAATTGCAAACTTTATATTGAAGGAAAAACACTCCTGATTTATTGCAATGCTTTCCTCCGTGCACATCTGGTTGGATTCCCATTAAAAAATATTCAAATTCTGTTGCATTTGTGTCAAATGATCCATGCTCAGTCCAGTCCTTATTTCTTGCAATGCTGCTGCAACCATTTTGTTTTGCGCTTCTGGTTGGATTCCCATCACAAAATATTCTCTGTTGCATTTGCATCAAAGGATTCATGCCCAGTGCTTGAAAGTTTAATCCCTGAATTGCTTGCCCCTGTTATCTTCTCCCATCCACCTAAAAGTTCTATTCATGTTGCCTTTGTCATCTTGAATACTAGGAGCTTCTAATTAGATTCATTGCCATCCTTCCTCAACCAACAGATACATCATACATCGATTGTTGGTTTGGTTATAAGATGTAAGTAACCAAAAAATTAATAGACTCACTATGCATACAATAACTTTCTGAGTGAACATTATTCTTGTGTGATCAGAGATGCCAATCTTAATTAGGATGGAGTTTAATTTCTCCTATTCTTTAACAATCACCGAAGTCAGTTAAATAGAAATCAAGGAGTCACATCCATCCTTACATATCGGTGATCCATTAATAGCAAGTGCTTGTATAAATTGAAATCCATGCGCATGTTAAATCTCAAAGCAGAAGTTTCCCATCTCATCAATCCTCTTTTCCTGAGGTTTAACATTCTATAGACGACGTGTCAAGGCAACTTGATGCTTCCCTCCATAGTCAGATGTGACTAGATTTATAGAATCCCAATAATGTGTTGCATTTACCTTTGGGATTGAAGTCATGTCTGACATGAATATGAATTTCTCTAAACTGATAAACTTGAATTGATCCTTTTCAGCCTTAATTGTGTAGTGTGTAGAGGTTACCTGATCAAATCTGTAATATCTATGATTGCCCATTTCAAGTCTTTCTTGTCCTTCAACTAATATGTGTCCAACTGAGAAGCATGTGTCCTGAAAGCAGTGAGATATGGTACCATGTTTGTGCTTATCCATGTTAAATTCTCTAAGCCCAGCAATCAGATTAATGTGCCAGTAAATTTTTATACCCAGATTTCTACTTTTACTGAAAACCCAGAAAATTTAAATCTGAAATCTACACACAATTAACACAGTTAAGCTTCTAACAATTTATGCACACCAAAAAACAGAAATTCAAACACTCAATTTTTACACAGCTATTTTCCATGGAAAACCCCAGTGTGGGGAAAAACCAGCAGAGAGGGATTTTATTAGGTTTTAGGAAAAATACTACAGCAGCAGTACCAGAGATATTACAGATAATTGTTAAAATTGGCAACTAGGGCCAAATTCCATGTGGGTCATCTTATTTGTGGCAGCTGATATTTTTCTTGGATCCCTCTCATCGAGAGGTGTAGGATTGATTTAAAGATCATCTGATTCCGATAAGTATTCATGGAAATATGAATTTATTTGTGTTATGGGACAATTCGTCAAGGCCGGCCAGCAACCAAATAACCCCCATGTGTTCTCAACGTTTTAGTGTAAAAGGAAGTGACTTGATAGTCATTTGTGCACACACTTCACTCTTGATTTCTCTCCACTTGTTTTAGTGGAAGAGAATTCTAAGAGGAGGAAGCCCTAAACGCAGGTCTAGAAGGAGGCCCTATTCGCAGTAAAAGAAGGATGCCCTAGCCGCAGGTCTTGTGAAGGTTTGGCCACAGTTCAAAGGGAGATCTAGCACGGTGAAGGAGGCCTAACAGCTTTCCCTAAACACAGTCTTATCATACCCTAGATGCCCTAATCTTTACGCTGTTTGAGACAGCCCTTAGACGCTGGAAAAGAGATACCCTAACCGCAGTAAAGAGGCTCCCTAACTCGCTGTCTAAAGGATGCCCTAACCAGCAAAGAAGGTAGGGACAACGTGGGTGTCTTAGGGCTGTTGGAGCCTCTTGGTGACTGCGTGGAGGGTTGTTCTATGCTACAGCCAAGCCGAGTTTGAAGAAGGGAGCACACAGGTCTGTGAGGGCAGAAAGAGGTAAGGTATGACTGTTTTGGAGGGCTGTTAGGGTGCTGCAGAGATCTGTGGTAGGCCGCAGGCCTAGCCACTCCAAAATAGGGCTGCATGTAGGCTTGAGAGGCTGCCATATGCCCAGAACAACAACATATGGAGGCAACACTTTACCTTGACTAGGCCGCAGTTATTTGGAGGCTGTTTGTGTGGGTTGATAAGGATTGTTGCAGCGTGCACATGCCCTAACCAGGAACAGCAGTACAGCAGTATGTGTAGTGTGTTGGGTCAAAGTTTTTACGCAGTCAGCCCTAATCCTATACAGACTTGGAGCAGCATAGCAGGATGTATAGTGCACATAGGAGCAGCAATGAGTACATGTTGTACAGTGCAACTATGTTACCGGATCCGTGGGGCTAGGTAGTTGGATCCGCGGATCCCCGGATCAGATACGGATCCGGATCCGGATCCACTGGGATCCGCACTGTGCACACTAAGAGTCACTTTCAAAAATAATGAACCTTTCGTAGTAAATAAATCCAAACCTACAAAATCATGTGTTCTATGGCGGCGGCTTGATCGATTCTGCAAATGAAGGTGCGTTGGTTGGACCAGTTGGGTAACAAAAGTCTGTCAGAACATATGTGCGTCAAACGATTATTGAAATGGGCATTTAACATATTATTTAACATTGATAAATGTCTGTCGGAACATATGTGTGTCACGGGATTGTTAGCCTCCAGTTTCCACGTAAAATTATTTTGCCCACATAGCACTTAACGTGGATTTTAACTTCCCATCTCCCAAGTGTTTGGTCTCTGATACTTTATCTTATTAAATTTCTAATTCAATTCATTTTATAAATGAATCTAAATAGTTTTGTTCTTTAATTTAATTTATAATAACTAAATATTTTAAATTCCCAGCTCCCAAGAGTTTGGTCTCCGATACTTTATCTTGATAATTTATAATTCAATTCACTTTAATTTAATTTATAATAATTAAATATTTTAAATTCCCAGCTCCCAAGAGTTTGGTCTCCGATACTTTATCTTGATAATTTATAATTCAATTCACTTTATAAATGAATCTCAATAGTTTTGTTCTTTAATTTAATTTATAATATTTTTTTTTAATAGGTAATTTATAAACTATAATAATAATAATTTTTATAATAGTTATTATTATGTTTTACGTTAATTATAAACTATTTAATTTGTATGAATACTTATTATTTAATACATAAATAATATATTAATTCTAAGCTTATTAATGGAATATATTAATTATTTTATATAAGTATTACATTTTACAAATATATATAAACTATATATTATAAAATTTATAATTTTTATTTTTAAAATTATAAAAAAAATATTTATATTATTTGTACTTGCTGTTTCCTTCGCGTATCCGGATCCTGACTTTTCAAAACATTGGCGGATCCGGATCCGAATCCGTATCCGTATCCGTATCCGAATCCTGGTAACTTAGGTGCAACATAGTGCACATAGGAGCAGCAATGCATAGCATGATGTACAGTGCAGCATGGTGTAGATCAGTGTTGCTGGACATTGGAGCAGCAATGGGACAGCATGGTAATGATGGGCATATAGCAGAAGCGAGAATGCATACAGCAGCATGATGATGAGGTATTGCAACATGCATTTGGGTGCAACGTAGTGCAATGAAAAGCTCAGCATAGTGCAGCAGTGCAGTGATGGGTACAGTCATGATTAGTGAAACATGATGAGATGCAACATAGTGATGATGGGTGCAGCATGGTGCAGCATAGTGAGGTGCAGCATAATGATAGATGCAGCATGGTGATGGAGTCACCTTGGAGAATCAGTTGAAGCAGCATGTCTTCAATTGAGTTCAACTACTTCATGTATTATCTTCTTAGAGATGATCTATGCTCTTATTTAGATAAGTCAAAGTGTTGACTTCTGTTGTATATGTACTATCTCTCTCTCTCTGCTGGACTATTGAAGAACATATAAGAATAATTGATCAAGGGTTTCCCCACATTGGGGTTTGTCCTTGGCTAG
The DNA here is from genome assembly GCA_031772625.1 of Pinus tabuliformis. NCBI lineage: Eukaryota > Viridiplantae > Streptophyta > Pinopsida > Pinales > Pinaceae > Pinus > Pinus tabuliformis. The sequence continues at coordinate 770,913,414 of CM062805.1, forward strand.
CGCCACATCTTGTGTCCTCTTGTCTTGGCTTGTCTTTTGCGATTTATGTTTATGTTCTATCTGCAATTTACTATTACACTGATGTGATTGCTAATCTGGAAAAGATATTGAGCTAACTGTGAAAATTGAAATAAATTGCTCTAAGCATAGAACATACCTAAAAATAACATGGTATCAAAGCAAAGGTTAAGACAAAGCCCAAGCAAGAGTGAAAAAAGCAATCACCGATGATAGTTGGGATCCTCATCCCCCTTCAAATTCACCGAGGGTGAAGTTGAAGCAGAGAATATTATCCGAGTGGCGCAGAGGAAGCTTCTGATGGCCTACCTTAAGATCACTTCAATGGGAAGTCTAGATCCAAGGGTGGAAGGAAAAGCAGATGCCTTACAATAATTTCGGCCATTATGCGAAGGAGTGTTCGAATGGTAGGGACACATCACTTGATGATGATAACAATCATTCCAGGGATCGGAGGAATAATAGGTAATGAAGGGAATGGCTGACTCTTCAAAGAAAGCAAAGATCCCCAGGTATGAAGAATCAAATGTCATTTCTGATAAAATAAAGAAGCATTATCTTATAGTGGCCCTCCCCTCCAGACTCTTTGGGAATCTGACTTATTGATTGTAGTGCTTCAATGCACTTCATCGGATAGAAGGGTGCTCTCTCTAATTTGGTAGAGATGGAAACAATCATGGGACTATACTTGGAGTCAATGCCACCTATCCTGGAAAGGGTGTAGGGAATGTTTATTAGAATAATGCTATTTAGTGTTTAATGCTCATTCTTATTAGCTGTTTCTATTTTTATCTTTTTAGCAGTTTCTTAGAAGAAACTGGGTGTTTCTATTTTCTACTAGAAACTTGATGTTTCTATTTTTGTAAAATATCTCTGTATTACTTATTGAGCTTCATTTGCTCATGTAAATCAATTCAATTCATTCATTGATTATGGTATCAAAGCATGGGTATTTTTTTCGAAATAATTTTTCATTTGTGTAAAAAATTTTGTGCTTCATTTCGAATTTGCTCTCTAGGTTTTTGAATTTGCTGCATCATTGCAGATGCCATTGTTTCATCTGAGTGCGTCCAAGAGACTTGATACATTCCTCTCGTGCTTTGTGCTGGCCAGGCTCGAACTCATCGTGCTCAAATTCGCTACAAATGTGCACAATGTTTGACGCTGATCGAACTTGATTTTTTTTTTACCGTGTGGATTTTTTTTGTGCGAGGTTAGGCTCTGCAACCTACTCGATTCCACCTTCTACTGCGGCACCAGTGTTTGGATTCATCGTCTTCTCCTCCTAGCGTCGGCTGTTGGTGACAAACACCACACACGCCACCACCACGAGACCGACGGCCTTTCGCGGCAAAGACCGAGACTAGTAGAGCGGAGTTGGAAAAGCTTTACAAGAGTCGTGGAATTGGTGGAGTCTGAGACTCGCATCAATCGGCGCGTGACATCCCTTCAGAACAAAAAAAGGAGTTTGCGACCTGCACTGGTTTCTGCAATAATCCTCTGGCGAGAAGGCATCTTACACATTCAAAGATCCTTCGTTCGATTTTGTGCAAATTGTGCGAGGGAGATTCTCCAGGTTCAGCTATTTTGTGTCGACAGCTTAAGGCCGGTATAGGTGGCTTCTTACAGCTCGAAAGCTTCCTTGACGAGAACGAGGACTGAGAAGGTGAAAACCGATGCCTTGAAGCTCCCAACAAAATTGAGATAAGGGTCTATTGGCTTAGATCCGACGCCGTTGAAAGAAGACTGCTCAGGCCACCTCGCTCCCTTTTATTTCTTCTCGTTTCCTTGTTGAGAATATTGACTGGATGGTTCCAGGGAAACGATTTTATCGTTATTCCTGTAAGTTTTTTGCAAACTGTGCTAGGAATACCCTCCAGGCAGTCACGGTTATAATTGAGGCTGATAGCCATCTCTGCAACGCATTAACAACAACCCATTTAACGATTTGATGGAGTGGATCTGCAACAGCAGGGCATTTGGCGGAGGAACAGCAGGTTCCTGATTCGAATTTCTGAAAACCGGGCGTGATAGCACGTGGGCCCATATTCACTATCCTGCGTGTTACAAATTTGCTACGTGGGTGTTGCTGTCCGTGTGGTTGAGAACGTGGGTGCTGCTGCTACAGCGTATTACAAAGATTGCTGTTTGCGTGGTTAAGGACGTGATTTTTTGTTTCGTGGGTGCTGCTGTCTGCATGTTATAAGGATTTATCGGGAATAAGTGTACATAAGACCGAGGAGAAACTGCGTGCTGCAGTGATACTGTCACCACAATGGTCCTTCCACCTTCATTTGAAAGTCACGAATGAAAATCATGTGATTTTTTTCTCTTGCCTCGTTTTTTTCGACCAAGGATTTTCTGGGTGCATCGTTTTCTGTGCCTCGATTTTTGAGTCAGCAAATTTGAATTTTGTTTCCAGCGTTTGTCAAATTTTGTCCGGATCAGTCGGCATTTGCATTGAAATCTGTGCCAGACTCCTCTATTGTTTTCCGTGTCTCGAGAAACGTGCAGATGGCCTCACTAACCAATCTGATGTTGGAAGGCAATCAATGCTTTAATGGCATAAATTATAACATCTGGAAACAGAGAATGTTGACCATTTTTGAATATAGGCATCTTGACCAGCTTGTTTTGGGCAAAGAGCTCTGTCCTGGTACAGTCGGTATAGATCAAGATAAGTTTGATGATCGAAATTGAGAGGCTGTTATGCTTCTCAAACTCTCTGTCACTGATGATCAGTTACCGCAGATTCCTTCCAGCAAGACAACTGCCGAAATTTGGCAACATTTGAAGGAATTGCACGAGATATCCGACAAGAGCAAAGATTTCTTTCTCAAGAATCAGTTGTTCTCCATCATGATGGAAGAACATATGTCTTTACAGGAACATCTTAACAGGATTAAAGACATTCGAGATTAGCTCGAAGCCATTGGTCGGACCATGGAGGAAGAAGATATGGTAGGCATCACTCTGAAAAGTCTACCAAAACCTTATGAGCACTTCATCGAAACACTCAACATTACCTCCACTTATGTTGATCTGAAGTTTCCGGAGTTAGGCACCAAACTCATGCAGCAAGATCGTTGGAAACAACAGTTTGGTAGTGGTGCTTCATTAGCCTCCTCAGAAAATGCTTTTGCTGCCAAATATCAGTCCTCTCAGTCCTTTCAGCAGAAAGGTTCTTCTTAGCCTTTTGATCTTGCTAGGAAGAAAAATGTGCAGTGTAATTATTGTCACAAGTTCAACCACATGAAGAAAGATTGCCGACAGAGGATTGCTTCTAAACAGAAGAAACAGGGAGGGCCCCATCAGACAGCAAATGTTGCAGAACATTCTGAGAAGACAAAATCTGCCTTTTATGCCTTTATGGCTAAAAGGTCTTCAGATCATGTCCCGTCTTTTGCCTGGTACATTGACTTTGGTGCATCACGCCATTTCTCTCACAGGCATGATTAGTTTATTGACTTTTCATCTTTCAGTGATTCCGTGGTATTCGGCGGAGGTGAAGAGTACACAGTGGTTGGCAAAGGTACAGTTCAGATCCAGTCTGGTGGGTGCACACTCATCTTCCTGAATGTATACTATGTTCCTGGTATGGAAATTAATCTGCTGTCTGTCAGCCAGATTATGAGGAACTCTCCTCAGCTTGATGTAGTGTTCAGTGCACACGAGTGCTCCATTATTGACAGGGACACTAGTCTTACGGTTGCTGTTGGCCTAGAGGATCATGGTCTATATAGGCTTCTTGACACTGGAGATTCTCCAGAAGTAGCTCTAGCAGCTCGTGTTTCTCCTATAAGCACTCTATGGCATCAGCGATATGGGCATCAGCGATAAGTATCTCTCTCAGATCTCTCGGGAGGGACTTGTGTCAGGGTTACCTAATATTCAGACTCAGCAGTTGGGAGTATGCGGCGCCTGTCAAGCTGGCAAGCAACATCGGTCTTCATTCAAGGATGGAGAATCTTGGCGTGCATCTAAGGTACTCCAGTTAATTCATGCTGATATTTGTGGTCCTATGCATACATCTTCTATTACTGGTTGCAAATATTTTTTGCTTATTGTAGATGATTTCAGTAGAAAGATGTGGGTGTATTTTCTAAAAAATACATCTGATGTATTTAGTATCTTTCAAAAGTTTAAATCCTTAGTTGAAAAAGAGTTTGGTTGCAATATCATAACTCTTAGGACAGATAACGGGGGGGGGGGGGGGGGGGGGATTTTGTTCTTCTGTGTTCTCCAACTTCTGTGATACTCATGGCATCAAACGTCAGTTAACTACACCCTACACTCCTCAGTGGAACAGTGTTGTCGAACGCCGCAATCGTACGGTTGTTGAAATGGCTCATTCCATGTTACAACACAGGAGTGTTCCAAACAAATTCTGGGCTGAAGCAGTATTTACTGCTGTCTATCTTCTTAACCGATCACCTACTCAGGTTGTTAAGGGGAAGACTCCTGAAGAGGTTTGGTCTGGCTGTAAGCCTAAGATCAGTCACCTAAAAGTATTTGGCTCAGTTGTATATGTTTGGATTCCAGCTGCTAAGTGCTCTAAGTTGGATTCCAAAAGCCAGAAACTCATGATGACAGGGTACAATGATCATCACAAGGCCTATAGGTTGATAGATATAGCCTCTGGTCGTCTTAGCTTCAATCGTGATGTAGTATTTGATGAAGATAGAGGATTCTTTCAGTCTCCTCCTTCTGAGCAGTGTTCTGAGGATCAGCCTCACAGTGTTCTTCTTCCGGTAGGTCCACCTGATGGGAGGGATGATGCAGCATCAGTATTTGATGATGCACTACCTGAGCTTCCTCCGGAAAATAATCCTCCTCTTGCTGCTCCTATTGTTCCTGAGCCTTCTTCATCTCCTCCTGATATTGGTTCCTCTACTCTCCGGCCTAAATGGTGGGCTAAAACCATTGGTGATCTCTGGGATAATGAGCTCCTTGAAGGTAAAACTTCTAGACATAAGAGCAAACAACAGTCTACAGTAAATTTTGCTCTTATGGCTAACCTGCATAGTACTTTTGAGCCTCAAACCTATTCAGAGGCTAAGGGTACACCTGAGTGGGAACAGGCTATGGAAGTTGAATTCCAGAGTCTTCAGAAGAATCACACTTGGACCCTTTTTGATCTTCCTGCAGGGAAAAAGCCCATTAGTTGCAAATGGGTGTATAAAGTGAAATACAAAGCAGACGGAACCCTAGACAAGTATAAAGCTCGCCTTGTTGCTCGAGGGTTCTCACAGAAGGAAGGCATTGACTATGAAGAGACCTTTGCTCCTACAACGAAGATGAGTACCATACAGCTTGTCCTTGCCTTAGCAGCTCAGTTCAATTGGAAAGTCCATCAGATGGATGTAAAGAGTGCTTTTCTGAATGGTGACTTATAGGAAGAAGTCTACATGACGCAGCCTCCAGGATTCAAGGTTGCCGGTCAAGAACAGAAAGTCTGTAGATTAGTCAAAGCACTCTATGGTCTGAAACAAGCTCCTCGGGCTTGGTACATGAAAATTGATCAGTACCTCACAGATCATGGTTTTCAGCGGAGTCCATCTGATGCAAACCTGTATATCAAGCATATTGGTGATGATATTCTGTTTGTGGTTGTCTATGTGGATGACCTTATCATTACTGGCAGCTCAACACATTTGATCCATGGGATCAAACAGGATTTGTGCAGCACTTTTGATATGACAGATTTAGGACTTCTTCATCACTGTTTGGGGGTTGAAGTCTGGCAGATTGAGAACAACATCTTTCTCTCTCAGTCTAAGTATGCCAGAAATCTTGTGGACAAATTCAGAATGCAGGGTTGCAAACCTGCCACGACTCCTATGGAACCAGGGCTCAAACTTTTAGCTCAGTTATCCTCACCCCTTGTGGATGAAACTTTATTCAGGCAATTAGTGGGCAGCCTCATCTACCTTATTGCGACTAGACCTGACATCAGTTTTGCAGTGAGCTACATTTCCCGCTTCATGGCAGCTCCTAAGGCTGATCATTGGAAAACAACGAAACATGTGCTGCGTTATGTGCGTGGCACTCCTGATTATGGACTTCTGTACACTCGAAGTTCCAATCCTATACTCAGTGGTTACACAGATTCTGACTGGGCCGGTTCGGTTGATGACCATAAATCTACAGCTGGCTATGTATTTAATCTAGGATCCGGTGCTATCACCTAGACTAGTAAGAAGCAACAGGCAGTGGCTCTCTCCTCAACAGAAGCAGAGTATCGGGGAGCAGTTAAGGCATCTTGTGAGGTAGTTTGGCTTCGACGTATGCTTGCGGATATGCATGTTTTCCAGACAGGCTCTACTCCTTTGTTCTGTGATAATCAGGGAGTGCTCAAACTTGCCAAGAATACAGTCTTTCATGAACGAACAAAGCATGTCGAAACCCATTGTCACTACATTCGCCAGCTTGTTGAAGATGGATCCATCCAATTGCGATATGTTCCCACAACGGAGCAACCCGCCGACATCTTCACTAAGCCTCTTGGTCCTGATAAGTTTGTAAAATTCAGAGGGTCTATTGGTGTTGTAAATAGATTGAGCATTAAGGGAGGGTATTAGAATAATGCTATTTAGTGTTTAATGCTCATTCTTATTAGCTGTTTCTATTTTTATCTTTTTAGCAGTTTCTTAGAAGAAACTGGTTGTTTCTATTTTCTAATAGAAACTTGATATTTCTATTTCTGTAAAATATCTCTGTATTACTTATTGAGCTTCATTTGCTCATGTAAATCAACTGAATTCATTCATTGATTAATGTTACCTCTCAATTGAATGAGGGTAACTTGATTCATTTACAAGAATCTCTTTATATACTTGATTGCAAGAAGAACCTGGTGTCCATTTCGACAATGAAAATCAAAGGTTTCAAGATGGCATTCATTGATGGAAAGGTACGTGTTTGAAAATAGAATTTTCAAAGATGCTTTTACTCATGGGTTCAGGGTTGGCAATTTGTGTCAAGTTGCAGGAAGTCCATTGGGGACCATGTCAGTTGACACATCTCGTCTATAGCACCGGAGGTCTACTTATTATGGGGCCCCACCCGAAGTGAGTCAAATGGTGACAGGGATGACTGAATTCAAGAAGAGCATGAAGGTACATGTCCGAGTTGTACCGAAGGAAAATCTTACAAGGGGACCATTCCCCTTATGTAGCAGGTCCACAGGTTTGGAAGAACCCGAGGGGTTTGAGATTCATGATCAGGAATCTCATGTAGGCAGGTGGAAGAAAGCCCTCTATGGCTTGAAGCAAAACACCCCGGGCTTAATATGAGAGCACTGATAGCTGTTGGATGAAGCTGAGATTCACTAGGAGTGAAGCCGATCCAAACCATTGCTTAAAGGTTGTGGATGATAGACCTCTCATACTGGCACCTTCTGAGGACGACCTCTTTCTGACAGGTGCAGACCCTCATTTGCAATAGTAAGAGGGAGTTGGATTCCGGATTTGGAATGGTAAACTGCAAGCCTGTGACTACCTCAATGGAGCTTAACTTTCAGAAGTTATGTGGTAGTGATGCCGAACCTGATTTGGGAAATGCCTCTGAGTTTCATAAACTCATTCTAGCATTGATGTTCTTGGTGAACTCCCGTCCGGATATATGTTTTGCAGTTAGCATGTTGGGCTCATATTTGGTTGAGCCTCACTGGATTGGTGCCAAGAATCATTTGAGATATCTTCAGGGCACAATCTCTCATGGATTGAGATACACTGTCGGAAATGTGAAGCTGCATGATTATTCTGATGCTGATTAGGCAGGCAGTGTGGAGGATTGCAAGAGCACTTTTGAGTGCTGGTTCTCTTTGGGTTCTGCTTTGATATCTTGGATGAGCAGGAAGCAGAAGTCGGTTGCTATAAGCAACGCTGAGACCGAATACATAGCTACGAGTATGATCTCGTGTGAAGCTGCCTGGTTGCGGAAGCTCTTCAGTGAGCTATTTGACACACGATGGATACCACTGTGATCTTCTGTGACAACTAGAGGGGGATTCGATTGTTGAGGAATCTTGTGTGTTATGATCGCTCCAAGCATATAGACATCAGGTACCACTTAATTGGGGATATGGTACATCGATGAGCAAGAAGGCTCCATTGCATTGTGACTGATGTGTAGGTCGTAGGCATTCTGTTGAAGCCCTGAGGAAAGGTCAAATTTGTGACTTTCCAGAACGACTTGGATTCGTTGAGAGACCCTCTTATGAGGGTCCTATATGATGCATGCATTGAGCTCTGAGAGCTCCGGGGGGCTTGGGGTACTTCTTGGAGCAACAAGCGACCACAGGGCGACTCACCCTCCCCTAGTGGTGCACTGTGTACAGGGTGAATGGTTCAACCTTCCCTTGTGATACCCGATGGCGACTTGTGGGCAGGATGAGTGGTTCTCTTGCTGAGGCATCCTACCCATGCAGTCTGGGACTCATGGGAAGTACCTCTCATTTGGCCAATGAGCAGGGAAATGAGGATAGGGACCATAGTAGTACCGATGGATGCATCGTGTATCTACCGTACTCCCTATGCTAGGATGATCGACATTGATCTGGGATCAATTGGAACTGACTTCGGGTCAGTAAGAGTGATATAGCTCACTCTCTCTTGGAACTGATCTGGGATCAGTATGAGTGGTTTGAGACACTCTCTTTTGATATTGATCTGGGATCAATGAAACTGACTTTGGGTCAGTAAGAGTGACATAACTCACTCTCTTTTGGAACTGATCTAGGATCAGTAAGAGTGGTATGACACACTCTCTTCATATGGGACTGACTTCAGGTCAGTAGAGAATGGTATGAGACATTCTCGATCAATTCTTCTTCTTTATGGTTCAATAGAGCAGAGCAATGCAGTGCAAGGCACTTATGGCAGAGATAGTACAGTCTGGCAGATGGATCAGTAGATGGAGTTCTCCCTAGTTGAGAGGGAGTGTTAAAATTGGTAACTAGGGCCAAACTCCATGTGTGTCATCTTATTTGTGGCAGCTGATATTTTTCTTTGATCCCTCTCATCGAGAGGTGTAGGATTGATCTAAAGATCATCCAATTCCGATAAGTATTCATGGAGATATGAATTTATTTGTGTTATGGGACAATTCGTCAAGGTCGGCCAACAATCGAATAACCCCCATGTGTGCTCAACGTTTTAGTATAAAAGGAGGTGACTTGATAGTCATTTGTGCACACACTTCACTCTTGATTTCTCTCCACTTGTTTTAGTGGAAGAGAAGTTTAAGAGGAGGAAGCCCTAAACGCAGGTCTAGAAGGAGACCCTATTCACAGTAAAAGAAGGATGCCCTAGCCGCAGGTCTTGTGAAGGTTTGGCTGCAGTTCAAAGGGAGATCTAGCACGGTGAAGGAGGCCTAACAACTGTCCCTAAATGTAGTCTTATCATACCTTGGATGCCCTAATCTATACGCTGTTTGAGACAACCCTTAGACGCTGAAAAAGAGATACCCTAACCGCAGTAAAGAGGCTCCCTAACTCGCTATCTAAAGGATGCCCTAACTAGCAAAGAAGTTAGGGACGACGTGGGTGTCTTGGGGCTGTTGGAGCCTCTTGGTGACTGCGTGGAGGGTTGTTCTATGCTACAGCGAAGCCGAGTTTGAAGAAGGGAGCATGCAGGTTTGTGAGGACAGAAAGAGGTAAGGTATCACTGTTTTGGAGGGCTGTTAGGGTGCCGCAAAGATTTGTGGTAGGCCACATGCCTAGCCACTCCAAAATAGGGCTGCGTGTAGGCTTGAGAGGTTGCCATATGCCCATAACAACAACATATGGAGGCAAAACTTTACCTTGACTAGGCCACGGTTATTTGGAGGTTGTTTGTGTGGGTTGATAAGGATTGTTGCAGTGTGCACATGCCCTAACCAGGAACAACAATACAACAGTATTGCAACAATGATTGTGTAGTGTGTTGGGTCAAAGTTTTGACGCAGTTAGCCCTAATCCTAGACAGACTTGGAGTAGCAGAGCAAGATGTATAGTGCACATAGGAGCAGTAATGAGTACATGTTGTACAGTGCAACATAGTGCACATAGGAGCAGAAATGCATAGCATGATGTACAGTGCAGCATATGATGGTGCAACATGGTGTAGATTAGTGTTGCTGGACATTCGAGTGGCAATGGGACAACATGGTAATGATGGGCATATAGCAGTAGTGAGAATGCATACAACAACAGGATGCTGAGGTATTGCAGCATTAGGATGATGAGGTATTGCAGTAGCAGGATGATGAGGTATTGCAGCATGCATTTGGGTGCAGCATAGTGCAATGAAGAGCTCAATATAGTGCAACAGTATAGTGTTGGGTACAGTCATGATTAGTGAAGCATGATGAGATGCAACATAGTGATGATGGGTGCAACATGGTGCAACGCAGTGAGGTGCAGCATAGTGATGAGGTGCAACACAATGATAGATGCAGCATGGTGATGGAGTCACCTTGGAGAATCAATTGAAGCAACATGTCTTCAACTGAGTTCAGCTACCTCATGTATCATCTTCTTAGAGATGATCTATGCTCTTATTTAGATAAGTCAAAGTGTTGACTTCTGTTGTATATGTACTATCTCTCTCTCTCTCTCTCTCTCTCTGCTGAACTATTGAAGAACATATAAGAAGAATTGATCAAGGGTTCCCCACATTGGGGTTTGTTCCTGGCTAGCACCACATCTTGTGTCCTCTTGTCTTGGCTTGTCTTCTGCGATTTATGTTTATGTTCTATCTGCAATTTACTATTATGCTGATGTGATTGCTAATCTAGAAAAAATATTGAGCTAATTGTGAAAATTGAAATAAATTGCTCTAAGCGTAGAACATACCTAAAATTAACACCAATCATCAACCCCAGAAATCGGTCGTTCCTTTTTGCTTGGTATGGCTTGAAGCACAACCTCTTTCCATGGCAGCGTATGGCCCTTTCGCATGGCCCACGACTTGGCCTCTTTTCTTTCTCACTCTGCCTAGGGTACGACCCTTCTCCTCAGCTGCTCGACTTTCTTGTTTTTCACTCAAGTCAGCCCTCTTTTCTCTCCCTCAAAGTGATTTAAAAAACAATGTGTCCTTCACTCACTCATTCCAACAATTTATAATCCTTCTAAGGCCAAATACCATGGGTTGTCAGAAGTTAAAACATCAAAATACCATGGGTAATGCCATGAGTCATCATTTAGCCTAAGTTTACATTAATTTATTAAATCACTGTACTTTTCCTAAGTAAAACTTAGGAATAATTAAAATTGTTGAAATAAGTAATTACTAAGCTGTCTTCTGCCTGCTTGGACACAAGGCCTATGCAGAGACACCTGTCCGAGCTACAATTTTTAACAATCTAGTACAAGATTTCCAAAACCAATTATAAAGTTGGTGAGTCTCTTTGCACAACTGTTAACATTGGATGGGAAGCAACCGACTAATATTTTCATAGAGTACTGCTGGTTGTTGGAAATGCAACTAGTGTCGGTTTTCATAATGTATTTAAAATGTACTATTGATGTATTTATTATATTCATTCTTATTATTTATTTCTAGTCAAAGCATGTTCTTCATGCTTATAGGGTTTATTGAGTCAAAGAAATATAATTGAGTCAAAGTCCCATTTGGATTTCTTGTAAGAAAAAGAAAACTATTTTTATCTTGAGTCAAAGAGTCAAAATGTTGTCCATAGACCAAGTTGGCCCTTCTTTGTAATATTCCTAATTGGAATTTAACAGCTAATACCAAGCAATGGACTAGGAACAATAATTAAACCAGAACTCTTACACAATTAAAACACCAAAATGTCCAACAACACAATCTGAGTAATTTTATTAATTTTATGATAAAAGAGTACATTAAATGAGCTGAAATTTCGGAACCTGGGCTTCCTATGTAAGATGAGCAGAACCCGAAAAAATGGCCTGAACCCAAGTGGTAGAAATGGTCCCGGAGTGATTTGTGCACTATCCAGAAATAATCTGCTTCTCGCTACTGGCTGGAATGTTGATCTTAGGGTTGAATACTCCTCGGAATGCTCTGAAAATTTAGCTCTCCTCTCCCAAAACCTAGAAAAATCTAGAAATGGTTTGGTCCAACTCCAAGCCTAAATTGAGCCCACCAAGTGATGAAAATTCCCCAACTTATTAGCAATTCGCGCTGCTATAAGAATGTGGATTTCAGGCCTGAATATCGCTTGGAAAATTCTATAAAATTAGTCGGAGACTCCTCTCAATAAACCCACAAAAACCCAGAAAGGGTTTGGGCTAAATCCATCGACCCCTGGTGAACCCCAACAAGTGTGAATTGCCCAATCTAGGCAGAAAACGCCCCACAGTTTTGATACTACTGAATTATGCCCAAATCTACCACGAGAAATTTCTCCCAGCTCCGACTAAATTCTCCACTGAGAAATACCTCCTATCTTCAGCCCTTATCTCTCCTGACTCCACTTCTTTAAACCCTTGCACAACACTTGGTCAAATAGCTTCTACGCCCCTGCCAAAAGATAGAAAAATCGACCTAGGTAATAACCTCCAATCCAGCCCGGCGAATCGTTGTCCAAACTCCGGTCTAACAATAAGAAAATTCCCTGCAAAAGCCCGGAGCCTCTAACCCACGCGTGCTCCCACAATGTGCTCCACAAAAATACCTCTACGCTCAAGAAATGTGCACTGCTGAGTAAACTCCTGCAATGATGTCCAATGGAAGCTCTGAATTGAGCTCCCCAAATTGCCTCACTAGGGAGACACTCGAAGTTCTCCAAAATGAGGGTGGAATTCCCGCTCGGAAATTCCTTGTGTTGAACAACACGAGTTGTTTTGGCTAGGCAGCTCAAGAGAACTAGTGTTAATCTGTCAAATAATAAAAAAAATACCAAATGGAGGCCAAAAAGCTGTATTTATAATTGCTAGCCCTCTCCCTTGGTGGTCCCCACCTTCAACTAATAAAATATTACTTTGCCGCCATTCTTCAATAAAATAATAATTTCCACTTTTCTCCCACAAAATAATATTTTCTCCTTTTTATTAAATATCACCAAAAATTGTCAAAACTCCTTAGTGAATTTTGCACTCACAAAAATTGGGAACATTACAGTCCTCCCTGCCAAAAATTGCTTGTCCTCAAGCAATATCCTGCTGCTTCAAAAGTTGGCCTAGCCAATGCCAAGGTCCCAAATGTGCCACTGAACCACTCCTTGCTGTTGAACATCTTGCCATACTAGTGATGCTCCTCATGTCAACAGCGAATCCCCAGAACCTAATGAAAGATCTGAATGATCTCCCCCTGTAGAAACCAACTCACCCTTGAGAGTAGCTGAACTGCCAAATCCTGTTGTACCTGGATCCCGTGCTAGTCTTAGAAGGGTGCCACCACGCTGATGCTGCGCCAGTCTGACTATGGCAAACTTCCCATGATGCTCAGACTTTATCCTCCCCTCCTGAAACTTGATGGTGGATCTGTGAAGGCCAAGCTTATCCTGCCCAGGCATCTCCATGATGTCAATGTCTACCCATCCACTGTCAATCTCAATGCTGAGCAGCAACAAGATAAATCTACCTCGCTATACAATGGAGGTTCCAGCAATCTCCCATGCGTCACATCCAAGGTGAACTAGATCACCCTCTCCCATGATCCCGCTCATCATAGAATGGAGTGTCCTATCAATCAAATGGATCCCTAGATCCCATGGCACAACTCCCAAACCTCCCTGCCTGCGGTTGTGACCTACTGCTAGCTGCTGGGAGTCTTTCCTTTCCAAGTCTGTGCCTCAAACTCATAAAATCTGTCATGATTTTTAATTGATGAAATGGTGATGTACGGAAATAGAGTGCAATGCATTATAGTTTTAATGTTTTCCTGCATGAAATCCTGTGACGAGAACACTCATGCTGATATGGTTTAATGATTCCAGCTGATTACAGGAATGAAAAGGAAGTTGGTCAAGCACTTGCGGAGGCCTTTCAGCAAGGCTTGGTGAAACGAGAGGATATTTTTATTACTACCAAGGTACATTGCATTATCTGCTGAGGAGGTTCCCTCTTTATATCTCTTTTAAAAGACTATAGACTATAATTTAAGGGACTAAGTTCCAATTTGGCATACTGTAGCCCTCCCCTATGTAACAGTATCATTTGCTATTGTTTATGTTATAGCTATGGAATTCAGACCATGGACATGTTCTTGAGGCATGCAAGGACAGTTTAAAGAAACTGCAGTTGGAATATTTGGACCTGTACTTGGTTCATTTTCCAATAGCCACACGACATACAGGTTGTAATGGTCTTCTAAAATTTTTGGATGCAAAGTTTCTGAATGTTTTTTTGCTGCCTCTAATTAAGCTGGTAAATGGAAATTAAACCCAATGTTGTTAAGATGTGTTCACTATTCATACAGTTTAAATATGACAGGGGTTGGAACAACTGATAGTGCCTTAGACGAAGATGGTGTTCTGGACATAGACACCACAGTTTCACTGGGGGAGACATGGCATGCCATGGAGGATTTGGTTTCTGCAGGTTTGGTCCGAAGCATTGGGATCAGGTAAAACCAGTAGTAAATTTAATGTACTATTTGGTTTTGGAAATATCAGGATAAAATGTATGGAAAAGCATGTGTACTAATAAAATATATTGGATTGTTGATTTCAGCAATTATGACATTTTTTTAACTCGAGATACCCTGGCTTACTCAAAAATAAAGCCTGCTGTCAATCAGATTGAGACACATCCCTACTTCCAGAGAGAGTCACTAGTGAAGTTCTGTCAGAAGCACAAAATTGCAGTCACCGCTCATACACCCCTTGGAGGTGCTGCAGCCAATATAGAATGGTTTGGTTCTGTGTCTTGTTTGGAAGATCCATGTCTTCAGGTATATGCCTCTTTCATTCGTTTATTCCTTTCATTAAACATTTGCTTGGAATCTTTCTCATTAACAGAAACTCTGTAATTTCAGAATTTAGCCAACAAATACAAGAAAACTGCAGCACAAATTGCACTGAGGTGGGGCATTCAAAGGAATACAATTGTAATCCCCAAGTCCAGCAAAGTAGAACGTTTGAAGGAGAATATTGATGTTTTTGATTTTGAGCTTTCAAAGGAGGACATTGAAGCAATCAAGTGCATAGATCGCAGATTACGCACCAATAACCCAGAAAAGTTTTGGGGAATTCATCTTTTTGATTAAAATGGTCTTAAGATGGGAATTGCATAATATAAGCAAAACCTGGGTTCTCCTGTTCATGTCTAAATACTTGAACAGAGGATATGAATCTCTGGAAATACTTTTGAAATTTTCATGTCAGGGATAATGACAGGCAGATACGCTTATTGTGATGTATGGTAACGTAAAATGTGGAATTTGCATTTTCTGATTAGTGCAAAACAATGATATGACATCTAGTTGATTACGAACCTGACGTTTTAGAGCAACATTAAAGGAATATTGTAATCCTATACGCAGAAATGTTTTCTGTGACCTTGTCTAATTAGCTCAAATTTCCACTTATTCTCCCTCCATGAATCACAATCATACCAAGTTTTATCAAATAGTGAAGATTCTTCTTGATTGACCGCTAGTTAGTTTGTTAGGGTCCTGTATGTTTTGATATATGCAATTATTTACACTAGAGGCACACCCAAAGACAACCCGAGAATAACAAACCATTTCAAGGAGAATTATCTCTTTACAACCATTTACGAAGAAACATGTGGAACTGCAAGTTATGCCATATTTCTTTGAACTAGGATCACCTCTCAAGAAACTTCCAGATAGAAATATACTTATGCATAAAATAGTCTGCAAAATATATATTATGAAAAAGAAAGTCGCAACCTAAAGCCAAGATAATAGTAGTATTCTTTGTCAATTGAAATGGAATTTGCATTTGTATGGACCTTAAAAAGGAACAGATTTGGTTTAAGTGTTCAATTTCCTTTGCATGAGAAAGGATCAGTACAGCAATTGAGGGTCGGTCACTGGTCCATTAGGGAGTTTGCATTGATGGGGTTGAAGAGAAATTTGAGACAACATTGGTCACATGAATTTCCATCTGCAGGGAACTTCGAATTATGTAATTAAGGTTGCATGGAAGTGATCCTTTACTAGCACGATTAGCGTAGTAATTTTGACTTGAGGTTCTCTCCAAATTTGTCTGAGGTGGTGGGATTTAGAAATCTATCAACTGACTCTACTGAGATTATCGTCCATGCCATAAACATGGAAGATGGCATGGCTAATTACTTTGCTTGGTTTCAGGCAGAGTCGGAGCAAGTGCTAGTTGATAGTTCGTGGCTCCTTTGAAGGATAGATTAGAGGAGGATATGGATTTCAAACCTGTAAAGTCAATTTGGTTGTTGTGCGTAAACTTTGGCTGTTATGATTTGTCTTGTCTTAAGATGGTCAAGAAGACTTTCGTACCAGTAAATGGCTGGCTTTTGATCGAATTTTTCTTTAGCTTAGAGGTCTTGCTAGAGCAGATGATAACGGTGGCTGCACTAAAGACAGTTGCTTATGGCATCATTATGACACCAGGAAATGTGTAATACCAAACATACACGACTAAGCTTTGTCCTTTGATAGAGTTAACAATTCAAACTCTTGCAGATGTTTCTCATTTTCAATGGCTTTTTGGTGGGGCTTACCATATTTGGCTCTTCTGTATTTTAGTCTAAGGCATACTTTTGATTATATCGGTTTTAGTTAGGATTGCTTATGTTTATAGTTTCTAGGCTTTTATGAGCATTTGTGTAGCCGTTTATGCTTTTGCATCTAATGGTAATAACTATTATAGATTAGGGGCTTTAGTCTTATTTTACTTTGTAGGGTTGTTGTGTAAAGTCAAGTTGTTGTTGAGCCCCTGTAACAAAGAAAAAAGTGCTGCCACCTTAATGTCATTTCCAGTGGCACTGACCCAAACAAAAAAGAGTGTCTCTTCTAAAGATTTCCAGTGGTCACATGTTCTCCCATGAAATTTCCCTTGCCAAATTCTCATGGAAACTACCCCCAACGTAGAAACCCATTAGTTAGTCAGCTACAAAAGCCACGAAATTTACTTTCAACTTTCAAGTAATGCAGCCAACTTGTGGATGGTGGCTAATGGGGCACTGGCGCCTTTGGTTATCAAACCCCAAGGCACTTTTGACTTGCGTTGCCAAATTTGACTCATCCCCTTAGAAGGTTTGCAGTGAGTTTCCTTCCATTGCAACTTCCTCTGCCTCCCGTAAAGGTATAATGTGAAAATTTTAGCTACTTTGGCCTAGTGACGAATTTGTACTCTTTGATTTGCTAATCACTGGGATTTCATAGACCTTAATTTTCCGAGCTTCCATTTCTGGTCAAGGGTTTTTTATTTGATTTTTATTTGTTTAAGAAGACAAATCAGCAATTCTTGAAAAGGGTTCTTTGTTCTAGGGATGGCTGGTCTGTTGTCTAAAGCCATGGCACTAGAACCATAACCTAGCAACAGAAGAGTTTGATACCACTCTTATTTGAACAAGACTTCCTAATCTCTCTCTGAAGTTTTATAAGCTTGATATTTTTAGAGATGTTAGGAATCACCTATGAAAATGTTGATCAAACAAACCCCATCTAAAGGGGTTTTACCTTGTGTAAAACTCAGTATGGAGATGAGCACACTATTGGAATGATGCTAATCTTCGATGTGATCCTTTATGGCTAAGTGCCCTCATTAATTGTATCCGTAGGTTATGGCTTAGGACTTGACCTAATCAACATTATTTAACATTAATTCAAGTACCCTAAGGTTGGCCTAAACATATATGGGCCCATAACCCCTCATGGAAGGAGATGCCCCACATCAAGAGTTTTGTTTAAACACGCAATTCATAACTCACTTGTCTCATCTCATTCAAATGTTGTGATTGATCTTTTAGCCTATGGGAATCTATATTCGCTAGCCTTATATCAGCGATCTTTTAGCCTATGGGAATCTATATTCGCTAGCCTTGTATGGGCACCTGCATCTTGTTTTCTTTTCCATGCACCTACATCTTGTTTTCTTTTCGTGCTATGGTATTCCCTTATGCTTATGGTTTACATTAATTTAGGTTTATTGGTTGGATCCATTCGATGTTTTCTTTTCCATGCTATGGTATTCCCCTATGCCTATGGTTTACACTACTTTAGGTTGGTTGGTTGGATCCATTCTATCTTTGCTTATTGTTTCTAATATCGACATGGTATAAAACCAAGTGTGAACCTCCCTTCCCTACTTACAAATATTTTCCATGTTTTGAAGTTTTCTAAAGCTATTAATTACATGTGATGTATTTTGATTGTGATGGATTTATACCTTGCATTTGGCCTACAACTTGTACTAATGTGATGTACTCGCAAGTTAAGTCTAGATTTCCCTTGTGTGCACATAAAAATACATAGTTTTTCTTCTCCATGTTTATAAGCCTATAACGTTGGTGCCATTATCATTTGTAGAACTAGGGTTTCATATTCCTTCATGAGAGTTTCAATGCATCCGTTTCCCATTTTTATCTAGAGGTTTGTTCTTGGTAGTGTGAGTTGATCTATGAGACTATTTCTCAGTGGCAATATCATTGCAAAACTAGGTTTTGTCAATCTCTTGGCCCCTTTCGCAGGTTTTCTTGGTATCTTCATATTGACGCTCTTTCACTTCACTAGATGGATTGTTTCTTTAACCTGCTTTGCCAATTCAGCTACATCAGATTCATATTTTGACGCTCTTAGTTATGACTCCACCATATTTGGGGCTCAAGATGAAGCTTTTTTTCATATTCTAGTGGCTAGCATTTTATGATGGATACTATGATTAGTGATTGATGATGATTGCAGCTTGGACATGAACTTATGCATAGGTTTTGTGTCAAACATGCATGAAGTCATCCAAAGTCCTTTCTATTTTATAATTATTAAAATGAAGAGCCTTTCAATGTTATAATTTTTTTAATAAAGTGTAATTTAATTACAATAGTGATTTAGATAAATTTCCATTGTCAATTACTAGTGAGATTGGGATTTAATCTCAACCATTGATCTCAATGAGTGATTAAGGTTGTCGATACTTAGTCATTAAATCAAAATTATATAGAAAGGCTAGGTAGAAGGGAAATGACAGTGAAAGATACAATGACTTAGCTGAACATAGTAACATAGAATTTTGCTCTGTGTGCAAGCCAGGAGAGAAGGGAAATATGTTTTCCAGCAAGGAAATCAACCTCAGTAAATTCATGGATGTTGTATTATCTAATAGAGAAAGAGGGAGTACAATTTGGGTGCGGTACCTTTTTAATCCCCTAGTTTTGTAAATGTAATTAAATGATGACAATGCTAAAGGGCTAGCATGAATAGCTTGTGAGACCTATTTGATGTAAGTATCTTATTAATTAAATTTTAAATTGCTAAAGTTGAAGAATAAGGACTAGCCTATGTGGATCCTAATGTTGGAATGGATACCTTGCTTAAGGAACCTTTTAAGGGGGATTGGATGTTGAGCTTTGTAGCTTGGGAGGTACTCCAAACCTTAGGTTAGTGGTTTATGGAGGAATTGGCACACAAAAGTGACTTGTGGACTAAGAAATCAAGCCAGCGGGCTTTGCACCCAAGCATGTGGGTGTGAAATCGTGAGGAGGTTTGATGGTTTGACTAACGGAGATGATAGAGGATCTCTCGAGCAACTAGGGGCAATGAGAATCATCGAATTTCGAGGTCTAGAAGTGAAGATATGAATTTTTGAATAAATTGAGTGGGTGAATATGTCATAAGATCAAGTCGGCCTTAGTACAAGGAGCCCTTCTTGATAGGTTGGATGTCACCCTAGAGAAAGATATATAAAGGAGTGAGGAGAGGCCTCATTCCTCACATCCAAGTGCAACAACTCATAAGATAATACATCTATAGTGGTCGCAGACCTTGGAGCTTGAGTGAAGGTGGGAAAAGGAGACGGTTTGCGATTGTTTTTCTCTAGACAACCGAACAGATCCAAGAAGGACGCAGAGGCCGAGTTTAGGATTTGGTTGGGTTTGGTTTTGGGAATATTATGTGTGGGAAAACCTTTGAAAGAGGGGCCGCAGTCCTATACAGATGGCTGGAGGAGGGTCGAGCCCATACTTTAGTAAGGAGGGCTGTAATGCTGAACAATGGGTTGGAAACTAGCCCAGACCTCAGCATATAGGAGCAACATCTAAAGGGAGGTAGGCCATTGCTGTTAGGAGGTTGGTTGGATAGTTTGTGGAGGACTGTTAGTAACCAAGAGTAAGGGTAATCAAAGTGGTTGGATGCCCTCACTAGTGTGCAAATGCTACATCATAAAGGTATGCATTGTTGATGTTTGGTTGATGTGTTTGGACACTTGTGCATTGCTAGAGGGCAGCGTGAGAGTGGACCAAGTTGGAGTGACCTAAATAACAACTTGTGAGGGTTGTAGAGGCTTGCTTGAAAGCCTAAGAAACAAGTCTCTTGAAGGACTAAGGGATTGTTAGAAGCAGTAGAAGAAGAGCTCACATGTTTGATCAACCAAGAGTAGTTTGTAGCCCTAGACTTGCTTTGTGGAGAAGGGCATCTACAACAAAAGTTGGGTAGTCCTCCATGCTCTAAGTTCATTGTTGGATAATAACATTCGATAGTGATAGTGGGAAGCCCTTCGACCCTAAGTGTGTCTTCATCAGGCAACATAGGAAGGAACTAGTGGGAAGAAAGTCCCAAAAGAGTTGAGGAGTAGCAGTGGGAAATTGAGAGTTGTTCACAAATGGAGTTGTGAATAACTTGACATGAGTCTCGATGTGTTGATGCGTTGAAGGACTAATGGTCAACAAGAGAGTAGGTGGAGTTGAGTTCAATGACCTAATGGAGCTGGTTCATTGATAGAGGCAGAGTTGTGTTGTTGCAGATCAGGAGCCAAAGGACATGCATATGTGTACAGGGACAACCAAAGCAGCCGTGAGGAGTTCTACATCAACTAGACAGTCAAAGTACTTTGTTTAGGGTAGATTGGTGGTCATCCTGACAGACTCCAAGTGCTAGTTGTTGTAGTCTTGTATTAGTGGATGTATGAGGGCCATTATCCTTGGTACGAGAGCCTTAGGTTGTTGTATTATCAATTTGTTAATATAACAAAGTTGGGTTTTAAAAATTGTAAAAAGTTCTCTATATTTGTCCACTAGTAGATTTATTGTTGTTTATCTTTCGCTGTTGCAAAGTAGTTTTTTGTGATACTTGGATTTGGTAGCATCAACGATTTAAGATTTTATATTAGACTCCAGTATCGTGGAAAAACAAGTTTCCTCTCTTTCTTGAAATTATTGTTTCTAACCCTTGATGTTCTAGTTGATCTACCAATTGCCAAGCAATTATGAGAGAAATGGGGGAGGAGGTATTAGACTTCCCAAGCATCGACTATGTGCGATTTGTTGACTCTGCAACCCGAACATGGACCTCAAACCTCTCATACGTGAGGCAACATTGGTGAGGAGGAAGGATGCCATTATAGCCGTTGGATACAAGGGAAGTGATGTCGTAAACTACTATTAGCGAAAAACTAAGTGTCAACCCTGAACCATTGTGTGTAGGAAACCTATAAACCTGTCTTTGGAAGTTGGATCATACAATCCATGTTTGAATTTAGTTAGCTGAGGAAATCAATGAGGAGGCCCTCAGATTGAGTCAGGTAGATTGAGAGGGACTTGACTGTTTGCTTATTTTTGTGCATGTAAAGCACCAAAGAGAAGGAGAATCGTCCAAGGACCATAGGACGCAGTGAAGGGATTTCGTTTTGTGTTGTGCAGGCCTTTAGTGGCCATATTTTTGCTCCGTGATTAGTCTAGACTAAATGCTTGAGAGGTAGCATACCTATTTCTTGCAAGTGAAGGAGAATGATGTTTATACTCTATACCCTGAATTAACCCTTTGTTGAATTTCCTTGAGTGAAACATCCTTCAGACATTGAATCTGGCTCGAGGGTGGCCAATTGCAAGAAACTTGCAGTGTAGTTGTGTGCCTATAGTTGGGGGGAAGTGGCTGGCCCTTCTTCAATTTCAAACAAGTTCAAGTGGTATAGATAAGTTTTTTCCTTGTAAATAAAATGTTAAATGTTGTTCCATGCTTCATGTTAGAATGCTACACTGTTACAATGTGTACTTGGTTAATGACAGACTGCAAGTTTTAATGTTATATTGAGTAAGTATGATTAGTGAGTTGAGTAGCTAACATAACTTGCTTGGATGATGATTTGCATTCCTTTTATGAATTTGAGTGCTGTATGTAATGGAAGCCTTTCACTTGTGATATCGGTGACCATTGTGAGATGTATGATTCTAAATTGAGTGGTTAGTCTTGGTTATAATAGTTGCATCTATTCAATCTTTCATGAAAGCTACCATGTTGAATTATTGTGTCGATTATAACGGTGAAATGAAACTTGTATGACTAGCATGAATGCCCAAGCTTTTTAAGCACAAGTATTGGGAGCCCTCCTCTACTTGAAGGGACCTTGTTTCTCAAGAGATGATCATGTACACTGACTTCTCTATTTTGTGTGTGTTGGAGGTGAGATGCTTGAAGTTGCCTAGTTAAAGGCGGTGGTTTGATTGATCTTAGATGTTGTTAAAGAGCTCTTAATATTAGAAGTAACTTGGGTAGAAGTTTTGGGCTTTATTGGGAATTTGGAGTTTGGGAAGTTTAGTCTTGGCCTTGGTCACATGGTCAACAAGAGCCATGACCAAGAGCTAGTTCGAAGTGGGCTTATTGAATACCGAGCTACTAGAGAGTTATAAAATATAGGTCGACGAGTTGACACTTGATGGCAATGAATCTATTTCCAAGCGCGTTAGCTAATGGTATTGGACATTGGAGTATCGGGAAACCCTGAAGAATGACATGGCAATGCCAGGTGGAGGATATGTGTCACCTAAATTTGGTGTTTTGGTATGCCAGCTAGGAAAATATGAGTGACATATGGCATAGGTTAGTAGTGCCATGTGGTAGGGGACACATCAACATTTGCCATGTGTTAGGTGATGTTGGAGAATGATGTGGCATGCTGAGTTGTCATATCATCATATCAACATATTGGGATTTTGTGAAGGTTGTACTATATAAAATATTTGATATCCTGGTATTCTGGTATACACATCAGTAGTGCCATGTGGCAAGGGACACATCAACTTTCACTATGTGTTGGATTGCGATTGGATGATAGATATATGAGGTGACATGTTGAGTTAGCCACTCGCTTATCACCCTATCAGAAAATTGCAATGATTTGCATTTATAGGGAATTCTTTGATATCCTGGTATTTCATGTTGGGATATCGCTATATTGGCATATAAGAGAATTTTAACCATATCAACATATTGAAGGTTTTTTGAAATAGGTATATCGACATATCAAAGGTTGTGGCAACAAACATATTGACATAAATGTTTCATGACCTACCAGATTATCAAAACACCAAAACCTCTGGAGATTTGGACAAGGCACATTATATAGAATGGTTGATATGGTGAGGTGCCGATATGCCAAACTGTCAATGGACATGGAATGTGATGAGTGGCCAAGGATTGCCATGTGTCAGCGATGTGGCTTGTACAATGCTCATGTGGCCTCAAAAGGGTAAGATTTTCAAGTGGGCATAACTTTATGCCTGGAACTCAGAATGAGATGAAATTTATTTCGTCTAAACACTGTTGATGAGCAGAAGACGATGGTGGTATCAAAAATATGATTTTAAATGACAAAGGAAAGATGAAAACTTGATAATTCTATCTTCATAATAAACCTTGAAGGTTAGGTCTAGTTATGCCCCACATCCCTAATGCGAGGTCGAAGGGTTGGGTGTGCTACATTGGGTATAGAAGAGCATCAAAGGAGAAGTGAGTTGTGTGATTTAGTCAAGAATTTAGACACACAATTTCTAGCAAGGCCATATTGAGCTATAGGAGGCAGTGCATTGTCTGAACTACAGGTTGTGAGCATAGGAATGCATAGGACAATTGTACAAGGCTATGCTGTGCAACCAACAAATTGCTATAGAGTTTATATTTTTCAGTGGTCGAGTTTTTTCAATGTGTGAAGCCCTTGTAAGTTTGGAATTATTTTAATGAAACACTTGTTTGAAGGGAATAGTGGATTTGGAAATTTACTCACTAATTTTATTTCTAGCCATTGTGTGATTAATTCCATGATCATACTTTTTCTGTTTAAAATTTAAATTCAACAAGTAATTATGATTGAGATCATAAGGAAGTTCTTTACTTAGGGCTTTAATAGAAAATTTTAACAGTGATGTGAGGACTACATAGCTTCTGGGGTTGACCATAGTGACCCTAACAAGGCTACGACCATTTACTTGAGAAGGGAGATTTGTCTCCTTTGATATAGTTTTCATTCATAGATTTATAGGATATATCTTAGTCTACTTTATTGATCATTATATGGATGGTTCTTTGGTGTGTTTCAGTGGATTTACCTTTTCCACATTATGATGTTGGTCCATTTTGGATGTTTTTTTTGTGGGAGCTTTAGTCTCATCAATACCCTATTCTCCTTTATGTTTCTATAATTAACCGACATAGTAATGTGGTTCTTTATTTCAGATTTCCACCAAAGGCCACCTTTTCTAGGTCATGGAACCATGTTGGCATCAATGCTATGGTGTGATAGGGAGGTTTGATCTTCAAGTGGTTTGTGTTTGGCTTTAAGTGTAAAGGTATAATCTAATGCTTTCTTGTATTAGTCTCCCAAACATCATTAGGGAGTCCTCTTTATCTTGGCTATGGTCATTCTTCTATTCTTGTTGGTTATCCACACAACCACCCTCATTGGTATTTCTAGCGATGAAAATTGTTTGTGAGGTGTTGGGTATTTATAAATCCACTACCCTATTATATTTAAACATCCTTTCCAGCGTCATTCTCAAGTACATTTTGCCTCGTGTTCATAAGTCTACACCCTTGTTGCACTTAAGCAATCTCTATCATATTCAACCCCTTTCAAATATATGGAATTAGACCTTCATTGTCTCTTAAACCACTGTTGATATTATTTGACGTGGATACTATTTTCTGAAAATTATTGAATAAAAAATATATTGGCATTTAACTTAAATAATTTGTAGAGGAAATTTAATAGAAAATCAATCATAGAACACAACATAAATTTTCCCAACAAATTCTCCTTCACTTTTCTATTACTCAAGAAAATTAGGGCTCCCCTAACAAGGAAAATGACCCTCATAGAATACACAAAAAATACAACACAATAGAACTTGTATTTTCATCCCCATGGCAATTTCTAGAATTCTGAATTGGAAATTCTCAGCCTTGGAAATAACGTCCTCCACCTACAAATGTGACCTTCTTTTCCTCCACTTGTATGGTCCCTTGTGGATTGGAGAATTTTTTCCTCCTCCCCTTGCAAGAACCTAGTTGGAAAAATTATACCCCTCACAAATTTTAGCCTCCTCCAAACTCGACCTTCTCTCTCCACAAACTCACTATCCTCAAATCTCTCTCCTGAAATCACCTTGTTGCACATCTTTCTCTTATCTTCAGTCTCTCTTGAGAAAATATCTCTCCCAAGCATTCAATATGTCTTCCTCTTCTCTCTTCGGCTTGTTTTATAATTTTCATTAAGCCAAATCCCTAACCCTAATCTCCTAAGTAATAAGTGTCTAAGACTAGATCCCAAACTTCACTTGAGATCAACAGTAGAGATTAGATCTAATTCACTAAATAGCCAACATTAATTAATTAATTAATTAATGTGCTTTTCCTAAGTTAAACTTAGGAAATAAATTATAAAAGTCACTTGTTCAACATAAGCAACTAAATGGACTTTTGGACATCTTTTGCATGCTTGATATCTATCCTATGTAGAAGCCCATGTCAGAGCTATCAACATTAGTGCTCCCTCCTAGTGAGGAAGGTATTCTACACTGCTGATTTTTCTACAATAAACACGGTAGAAACCAATTTTCTGATATGATAATTCTTCTAATGATCTTCAATTGATTTATCTTGTGCCACATATATCATTAAGAAATTATACACAAAAAATCTCAACAAGAATGCAACAAAAACAATAGAAATAAATAAGATTATAAACAGAGAACCATGCACAATAGAGACAACAAATTTTCCCTAGGATGGGAAAAATCCAACTCTTCTTCTAGGAGAAATTATTCTTTAGCAAGGTTTACAATAAAATATCTAGAAACTTGTGCCAAAAACCAAATCCAAACTTTAGCCATCTCATCCTTTTTTTGCTCCCACGAGTGTCGTCTATATAAGAGAGATGATGAGTGAGTGAGTGAGACAAATGAAGTGTCACATCATGTGTATATACAGAAGTCGAATGGATGCATTTACCCCAAGGGACACACCCTTTCATGGTGGGGCTGTCTTGTCCCTTTTGAGCCTACATGAAACCCAAAAAATAAAATTCATTTTATTTTAATTTCCATAATATTTCTAGGCCGGCTTAGGAGGCCTCTTGGCATGTGAGAATACCACTCGATATTACACAAAAATCAACACCCTCTTAGCGAGGGACATATTCTCTTTTGGTTGCAACAAATTCTCCTTTAGCTGAAAAATTTCCTTCCTTAAGAAGAGTTTATGAGCTTTCCATGTTGATGCATGTCTATAAATAACTCCATCCTAGAGTGGGAAATGCCAACTCCTCATATATCTAGGGTTGGGAAAAATCCTTTATGGCTCCTTAAGCAAATGTTTCAATCTCCTCTGGTCATGACCTAGATTACGCATTAAAATTTTTCTAGCTTCTTGGGAGAGAAATTTCCTTTGGACCATTCACCTTTCTAGTCAAAGTCTTTTATGACTTAGTCAAGTCCTTCTGACAGCCAAGTCCTTTTGGATTCTAAGGAGAAGATCTATCCAAACCTATAATTTCCTTGGGACATTCACCTTTAGTCGACCTAGCCAAGTCCTTTTGGCTTCAGAGGTGGATGCATCTTATAATTTCCTTTATAATTGCCTAGGGCCATTCATCTTTATTGTCAAAGTCCTTTATGACTTGGCAAAGTCCTTATATATTTTAAAGGTGAATGTATTCATCTCTCCTTGGTCAAAGTCCTTTATGACCCAACCAAAGTCCTTTATGGCTTCAGGAGATGGTCAGCCCAATCCTACAAAGACTTCATCATTCCCTTCCAATGAGGGAGACATTCGACATCATGCTAAGCTTTTCATTTGTGGATATATACCAGAGACATCCGACATCATGCTAAGCTTTTCATTTGTGGATATACACTGGAGCTCTATTGCACTCTCTGTATCATGTCTTGGATGAAGTGGCCTAACCATGTCCTTTTGGCTTCTGAAGTAGGTCTTCTTGTGATAGCCATGACTTCTCCCTTTGTCACGTAAGCATGTCCTTCTGCCACTACTGCTCCCTCTATCATGTAAGCATGTCCTTCTGCTATTGCTGCTCCCTCTTATTGTGAGAACTCTCTTGTCTCCAACTTGCTTTAGGCTCCAACCTGGTTGAGGTTTCAAGCTCTGCTCTTCAACTTCCTTGTGGACCTCTATTTCATCACATTTTCAAACTGATCCACCATGATATATCTCTAAATCTACATATAAAGAAATTGTCACAATCAAACACAATCTACAAATATTGCCACTGCCATAAATACTGCGACTGTACAACTCACTGTCTCTGCCACACAACTTGCAACCACTGAACTGCCATATAAGTTGCAACCACTACATCACTATACACAACTTGTACCAAAGATGTCATAACAATTGTTCTTGTTCGCTGTCTAATGCTTCTCATAGTCTGCTTCAACCAGAGCTTCAATCTGGTCAATCAAACTCTTCCTCGAAACTTGTTTACTTTTTGTAAGCAGAACATATGCAACATGCTCATGGACCTTTAAAAATAAACCTTTAAAATGAATGCAAGATATTTTGACCATCAAATATGAGTCAAAATAGCACCAAACCCTTCTAATTACATTCATTTCTAAATCTTGATCGTCCAGCGTCTTTGAGAACTCAATTTGGACAAGTAATGACTTCAAAAGCTGAAAACAACCATAACAACCCATATATGAAATTAAATGCTCTACAATTTTCCCCTTTCCGGATGCACTTCAATAAGCTGCCCGAATTGATTCCTCATTCCAATGTGCAGACGGTCCGCTTCATTCTATCGCCACTTCGTTCCATTCCTCAGTTCTACCGTGTCCACAATGTATATAACAACATCAGTTTTTTATCACGTCAATGGTTCCACGTGATTCAATGCTGACCATGTACTGACCAATCGTGTATTCACAGGTTTGGAGCGGGATCTCGAGTTAACCAATATGTGATACCTTATGGTGCAACTATGTATCAAGGGCTGATCCAATTGAAATTTCCTATTATTACGTGTCAATGTACTGCTCGCATCTGAAGTGTAAAGCATGATCAAGGACCTTCTTACTCCTACTCACATGGCCTTACGAGAATCGATCTCAACCTTGGTGTTTCTCTTACTGCAAACAAATCAGTCTTCCGCCAAATAACAACATTTAATGCGTCAATCTTCAGGTGATATGTCGAGCCACAAATCCAATGCATGGTCAAACCAGATCAAACAATGCAAGGTCACCCTTGTGATGTAATTCGTTCGTTGAGATAGAATATCGTTGGTCCAACAAAAAATCATGTTGGATCTGGTTTGACAATGCCTATTGATCACACTCATAACTGGTGTCTATTGATTTTTACGAGTTTGTTCTTCAAACGCACAAACTCCCTAGAATCCTTGGTACAGACCAAATCGATCATTGTATATCCATCAAAATTCGAACAAAGCGTGGCCTATGCTGTAAATAATAATTTTCTATCTTCGCTGCTGTTAGTAAATATCAAACTTTCGATGAGAACATAGAGAAAACAGTTGCATGTTAAAAGAACTCCTTGCCTCGTTCCAAACTCAGATCAATTTTCCACAAAACCCATATTCTTCTCATTCTCGTAGAGATCATTATTGCACTATGATTTCCCATGTTTGAGAGGGTCTTAGGGAATCTTTTTGTTTATGAAGCATCTCAATGTAATGTAGATAGAGCACTTTTAGCTGAAGACTCTGATGTTGCCTGCTTATAAGCACCATGGAAAAGGCATCTTCAAATATTCTAGTTGCAACTTCTCATCTAGGTGTTAAATCTTACAAACAATGTTGCTGCAACTACCAAAACTATAGAGCTATCTTTTATGTCTTATGCCTTTCCATATGCCTGAGGTTATTCAACCCTCCTGTTCACAATTATAATGTCCTCGACCTTCTTCTAGGGCTGTGACCCCTTTTCTCTGCACAAAACAGACTCTAAAATCAAGTGGTCACTTTATCAACCTTGCCCTGATACCATGTTGATTTTCTACAATAAACACAGTAGAAACCAATTTTATGATCTGATAATTATTTCTAATGATCTTCAATTAATTTATCTTGTGTTGCATATATCATTAAGAAATTATACACTGAAAATCTCAACAGTAATACAACAAAAAAATAGAAACAAATAAGATAATAAAGAGAACCATGGACAATAGAGACAACAAATTTTCCATGAGAAACCCAAACTTGGGAGAAAATCCAACTCTTCTTCTAGGAGAAATTCTCCTTCAACAAGGTCTACAATAAAATATCTAGAAATCTATGCCAAAGACCAAATCCAAACTTTATCCATTTCATCCTTTTTCTGCACCCACAAGTGTCTTCTCTATAAGAGAGATGTTGAGTGAGAGACAAATGAAGTCACATCATGTGTATGTATACAAGTCGAATGGGTGCATTTACCCCAAGGGACACACCCTTTCATGGTGGGGCCGAATTGTCCCTTTTGAGCCTACATGAAACCCAAATTTTTTTATTTATTTTATTTTAATTTGCATAATTTTTCTAGGCCAACTTAGGAGGCCTCTTGGAATGAGAAAATGCCTCCTGATGTTACACAAAAATCAACATGTGTCACCCCCATATTATGTATATAGAAGACAAAATTCCCCTTTACTAAAGGCTTGGTGAGAATACTCATCTACAGACATGCACTGAAGCTTCACAACTCCCCTTTGGACCCTATTTTTTATGAAGTTGTAAATGATCGCTCTATGCTTGGACCTGTCATGAAACACTTGATTTTTTGAGAGTTTGATGCAACTTTGATTATAATAGCGAATTATAGGGTGATCCAACTCTAGACCAAATAACCTTGTGAGCATCTCGTAAATCCAAATAGCCTCACAAATCTCCAAAGTCACTGCCTTTGCTAAACTAAGCACCATTGAGCGCTACTTCATGCTAAACCATGAAATTTCCATTGATCCCATACTGAGGTAGCACCTTGAGGTGATTTTCCTATCCATTACACTCCCATCCCAATCTGAGTATGTATAGCCCTACAATTTCACTCCATCACACTTGACATATCTTGACCCATACTCCATTATACCTCGTAAGTACTTGAGCATATGCTTCATTCCCCTCCAATGCACCCTCCTCGGCTCCACCATAAACTAGCTTAGGGTATTTACAACAAAGCATATATTTTGCCTAATGTTGACTAGATACATAAAATAACCAACCAACTACCTATATAATGTGGGATCCACCAACTAAGACTCTGAAGCATTCAACATATTCAAGTTAGTAATCAATGGTTTAGACACATGCATGTAATCCACCATGCCAAAACTCCTCAAGATATTCACTGCATATATTCCTTGTCCTAGGAAAATATCACTCGCTTGTTTCCACACATCTAATCCCAAAAAGGAGTGCATCATGCCAATGTCCTTAATCTCAAACTCTATAGCGATATCGTTCTTGCGCATCTCTATTAGTTTCTATGACCCCAGGAGAAATAAATCATCAACATACATCACCAAGATGATTGGAAAATCTTCAACAACTATGTAATATAAGTTGGGATCCACCTCACTCTCGCTGAAGCCCATACCTAATAGATACCCATCAATCCTTGAGTACCATGCTCTTGATGCTTGCTTGAGTTTGTACATTGCCTTCTTTAACCTGCATATATGAGACTATCTCCCACGCACATCAAAACCCTGCAATTGTTTAATGTACAATTCCTCCTCAATTACCCAATTGAGAAAGGTTGTACTTACATCCATCTAATGCATCATCCTCCCCATCTCATAAGAAATAGTATAACAACCTTGATAGAAGTATACTTGGTGACTGGAGCAAATTTCTCTTCATAGTTCACCCCTTTCTACTTGGAAAACCCTCTCACCACGAACCCAACCTTATGCTTCTCAATACTTCCATCCACATTACGCTTGATCTTGCAGATCCACTCGAAGTTCACCACTTATTTCCCCTTCGCCTTGGCACGATATCCCACATATCATTCTTCATGATAGAAGCATACTCTTCCACCATAACATTCCTCCAAACCTGCTGGCTCGCTACCTCCTCATAATAGCTTAAAGTGAATGTTGTCTCTCATGAGCACCATATAACTAGGAAACTGTCTTGATGGTTTGTTCTCCCTTAAAGAGTTCATAGGAGCCTCCACATGGTCCTAAGAATATCTTGGTGTTTTCTCAAGCCATCTTGGCCTCCTCCTAATGTACTAGAAGGAACCTCCTACTCCTCCTCTTGATATGAAGATTAATTCCTTCTTGTTGGTGTTGCTGGTCTCTCCTTAATGTTCAAAACATCTTGCTTCTTATCCTTTACCGTTGCTAGAAAGGTTTCATGTGACTTCCTAAAGGCTTGGCTTTCCTTGAGCTTGACATCCTTTCTCATCACAATCTTACCCTGCGAAGGAATGTACACCTTGTATGCCTTTGAAGTCTCGCTGTACCCCACAAAGATGCCATTTTATGCTAAGGGCTCCAACTTTGTCCTCTTCTCTGAAGGTATAAACCCAAATATACGAAAATTTCCCATCTCTAGATTCACCCTTGTAAATGCCTCCTTCATAGTCTTTTCCTCCAACACCTTGTGAGAAATCTTGTCCGGAACATACACTTTTGTGTTGCAAGCTTCTTTTGAAAGGAACATGGGAAATCTTGATCATGTATCATAACTTTGGCAACTCTGATGGTGGCCCTATTCTTCCTATCTCCAACCCCATTTTGATGTGGGTTGTAAGGCACTGTCAATGCCTTGTTGATTCTTACCTTGCATAATTTTTTTAAGTCATTGGAGGTATACTCACCTCCATTGTCTGACCTTAGAACTCTAACCTTCCTCCTTGTTTGGTTCTCCACGAGAGCTTTAAAATCCTGAAATTCACTGAATACTTCATCCGTGGTCTTCATGAACTAGATCCATGTCCTCCTGGAAAAGTGATATATGAATGTCACATAATACTTGTACTCACTTAAAGACAAAATTGACATGGGACCAAACACATATAAGTGTACTAGATCCAATATGCCCTTGGACTTGATGTAATTTCTAGGAAAGTTTGTCTTGACATACTTTCCAAGTGTGCAACCCTTGCACACACCCTGATATTCTACATTAAACTCTGAAATATCAATGTATATCTCCCTTAACATATGCAAGGCTCTATGGTGCAATTGACCCATCCTCATATGCCATAACTCACACAAACTATCATTGTCATGAGATAGGGTTTGTATAGGTTGACCCTCAACATGTACAAGTTCCCTTCTCTCTTCCTGATCCCCTGAATTGTACTCAAAATTGAATATCTTGTCCTAACAAGTGCTTTCCTAGCTCGAAAGAAAACCTCATACCCATTCTCCTCCATGGTTGAGATTGCTAGAAGGTTCTTGGTCAACTATGGAACATATAATACCTTTGTCACCTCCAAAGGCCCTATTAACTCTAGCTGAAACTAGATGTTCCAAAACCCTCTATTGTACACCTTACATTGTTTCAAAGATCCACACTTGAACAAATCTCATGATCCTGTCATGTGACAATAAGCACTTGTAATAACCCCTGGTTGATTTTCTATGTAAATAAAATAAGACCAAGGTCATGGGCATGCATTCCAAGCTGAATATTAGGCAAAACATAGTGATGGGGTATCACTTGTGATTACTTAATGGCTATGGAAATTGACAAAGACAAAGTGACAATAATTTACATTTTATTTATGAAATAAAGAAAAATAAGAGAAAAGGAAGGTGAAAGGTCACAAATTTGCATGAGCAGGAAATTGAAGGAAAAAATGAAGGAAAATGAAAAAAATAGAGACATCAATAATAAAAAGGCTTATGAGGATCAATTCAAAACTTTTTTCAATTCAGTCTTTAGCTCTCTCATTCTTTCTTACTCTTGTACACTTAGAGAATTCTTGGAGCACTTGGGCATAATTTGGATTTGGAGAAAGAATGCAAGGGAGGGTAGGAAAAAAACAAGGGAACAAGTGGATCAACAACTACAACTAGATTGCTTTACAAGTAACAAGTTGCATGTGTGATTTACTTGTTGATTTATGGATGCATGGTATACGCATGTAATTTTCTAGTTATGTGCTGTCATTGACATGGAGGATTGCCTGGATTGACAATGGTTTTAGCCTTCCCTTGCCATTTCTTGGATAGCCATGGTGTTGTGGGTTTTCCACTTGATTTGTTTTCTAATTGGTGCCCATAATTCCTTATGGATGTGGGTTGGAACAAATGCTCTGGAAGCCTTGGAACAACTTGGGTTGAGTTACTATTCCTCGAGCCTAGGTTGGGACAAACGCTCTAGATCCTTTGGTGGGTTGAGTTACTAGTCCCTAGACCTAGGTTGGACAAACGCTCTGGAGCCTTGGAAGATTGTGGGTTGAGTTACTAGTTTATGGAGCCATGGACAACTTGGGTAGAGACCGATTTGGTTGGTGTTATTGATTTCTGACCGTGAGGTAGGATCATTGGTTGAGGGTTGAGGTGGTTTGGATTTTAGTAGCCTTGGTTTGGTTTTGTTTGGTTTATTCCATGAGATCCCACATTCATGCTCGGAATATGGCGCGAGGGTGATTGAATGAAGAGAAATTCGGTTCAGCCCAATCTATGGTTGGGTGGTACATGGAATTCCCTGACTTGGTTGGTATTTTCATATTATTAATAAGAGTTATTGTAGTGATTATGTTGGTGATATTATGGCTGAGTTTCC
Source organism: Pinus tabuliformis (assembly GCA_031772625.1). Taxonomy (NCBI): domain Eukaryota; kingdom Viridiplantae; phylum Streptophyta; class Pinopsida; order Pinales; family Pinaceae; genus Pinus; species Pinus tabuliformis. Next base: position 770,947,539 of record CM062805.1, read on the forward strand.
ATTGTTTATATGTTGGTTATTTTCGGGTTATATGTTATTCATATGATGTGTCTCTTCTATGGTTCTTGTCATGAATTGTTTAGCTATTGATTGACTGATGAATATATGAACTAATAATTTTTGTTGTAGCTATGTAGAGACGGCATAGGGCCTTCTCAGCAATTCTCAGATGAATCTCAGACTTTTGTGATCAAATATGCATTCATGACCTGTAACTTACATGTTTTCCATGTGTTTGACAAAATTTCTAGTTTGTTTTGGTTAGTCTAGGCCAAGTTTATGACTCAATTTTGTATGTTTAGCCTTATTGTCATGTAACTTATGCTTTTGAGAAGTCTCAGGAAGTTCTGAGTAGTCTCGGGAAGTTCTGAGCAGTGGTTTGGAGGTTGACCTAGAATTGCGGTCCAAATCTCACGATGAAACCCTCTGAACTAGACATTTTGGGTCACAACCACACTCAGGCAGTGTTGTGCATGCAGCTGGAGGCCCTCAACTGCACCCAGGCCTTGTCATGCATGCAGTTGGGAGCCTAGGTCAGTGAAAAGGAGCCCCAACTCAAGGTTTAGGTCACCTGGGGTGGTTCTTTGGCACCTGAGTGTCCTCTAACCTTGAGGGATGTTGGGAGTTGTTAGTTTGTGGTCAGTTTGTAGGCCCCACTTCCTTAACTGGAGCCTTGGAGGTGCGGTCATATCATACTAACTCTTTGTCTCATGTTTACCCTGGAAGGTTGGTGAAATTGGATAAATACGAGAAGGGTGGTTACAGATTGGTATCAGAGTTTCCCTATTCAAAATATTTGTTGGAATATAATCCTAACATCTAAATTTATTTTTTAGCCTAAGTATCCTTGACTTAGCCACATGCACTAATAATCATGTTCACACTTGGTTTTTGGTAAACTAGCTCGGTGGACCAACTTTCTTTTTGCCTTTAAAGGCTTAATATTATATAAATATTGTTCCAACCACTTTCCTAAACCATTTAGACATCTAAGTGCATGTTCACACCTAACCACACCTCATCCACTTGAGTTATTTGAGGATTGGCACTCCACATGAAGATTGCCCCTTAAATCAAGGGATTTGGTCCCCCAGACCATTTTAGCATGTTTTAAAGTTGCCTTCCTTGGAAAATGTGCCCCTCCTCATGATTTCCTCGTGGCTGATAGTTGGCATAAGTTGTTTTGAGTCATTGTTGCTATTTTAGGCCTCCCTTAAGCTTTTCTTAGCCTTTTCTAGTTTTTTACTAGTTTTTTCCTAGTTTTCTAGATTCGATAATTTCTATATAACCACCTCCCTTTGGGATTAGAGGTTTGGTTGCTCATGCATTACTATTGTTCATTAATTTAATACATTGATTTTATGGAGTAAATTATTTCTCTCCTCTCTTGAATATCAACAAATTACTTGTGCTTAATTTAACTAAAATTCTAGATCTATCGGAGTTTCTGCAGGAATTCTACATGGTATCAAATGTTATGAAACCAGCTCACAAAAAGATAGAAAAGAGAGATCAACGCCTTAGAATTCAGCCTCTTCGATGGGGAAACCTCCTTTACGTTACACAAATGAGCAATTCTTGGATGATACAAATGAAAAGATCTCCCTTCTATATATAGGAGTCTAAGGGGTCATAACATAATCATAGCCGACATAACAATAATAATGTAAGGGCACAATAATAACAATAGTGGGCTTTTATGGGGCACAATAGTAACAATATGGGCACTACATGGGTACATCAATATAATAAGTGGGTTGTACTAATAACAATAAGGGGTTACACTAGTAGTATAGGGGCCTAACATGCCCCTCTCCTTCAAAAAGCATTGTCCTCAACGCTTGAGTAGTTCTTGATGCTTCTGTATAAAATTCTTGTCCTCCCATGTGGAATCTTCAGCGGGTAAGTTCTTCCACTTGATGAGATACTCTGAAATTGATTGATTTCGTAGCTGTCGGGTTCTTGTTTCTGTGACTGCTCCAGGTTCCAATATGATTTTTCCCTCCTCTTCAATTTCTGGAAATATTGTTTGAATTGGGATCTTTTGCAACTTTTGAATAAGTGGCCATACTTCTTCGTCCTTATTCCATTCATCCCTTGCTTCGTTTATCCAATTTGGTTGGATAATAGAAATAACACAACAATGCTTCCACATCCTCATCCTTGAAGAGTCTTCCCATTCGGTAAGGTCGCCATTTTTTAAGTGCATGTAGTATTGCCAACATTTCCTTCTCATAAATAGCTTGCTTGAGATGTAGTAGTAAAAATACCCAATCACCTACATCAAAACATTTTTCACTACGATGTTGATCTACATGTTGTTTCATTTGATTTTGCACCGAAGCGGCGTTATCCTTTAAAAGTTGGAGAACTTGTTGTTGATGCTCAATGTGATCTTTCACTACTTGACCTTTTTTCTTCTTGATATGTCCTTCTATCTCTAGAGTTTGAGGAGTGGTAATTTCTTCCAATCCTTTACAAGATATGGTCGGATTCATTTCTTGATGCTCGATGTGATCTTTCACTTCTTGAAATTTTTTCTTCTTGATATGTCCTTCTATCTTGATAGTTTGAGGAGTGGTAATTTCAACCAATGAATTACAAGATATGGTTGGATTCATTTCTTCTTTCTCGATGTGATCTTTCACTTCTTGCACCTTTTTCTTCTTGATATGTCCTTCTATCTTGAGAGTTTGAGGAGTGGTAATTCTTGCCAATGTTTTACAAGATATGGTCTGATTCATTTCTTCTTTCTCTGGGGTGGGGTCCTTGCGTATATCTTCTTCTTTTGATGTTTCTTGATCCTTTTCTTCCTCTTCATATTCTACGTAAAATAATTTCTTCTCAACACACTTATGACCTTTAGTGCATTTGCTATCACAATTGTAACAAAGCCCTTTTTCTCTTTTTTCTTCCAATTGTTGTGGTGTAACCCTTATAGGTTGTGGAAGGCTAGGAGAAACAACACTTCCATATTTATGGTTGTGAGGGGTATGCTTCCTGGTTTCCATAATTTTGCTTTCCACTATGTCACAAAGCCCTTTTACTCTTTCCAATTGTTGTGGTGTTGATCTAAAGAAGGTGTTGCTCTTTGTATCCTCATAATGTGTTATCATTTCCTCCGTGAAAATTGACCACATAACAAGTTGTTTACGAGCACAAAGCCCTTCATACCATAAAAATTGATCCGGTTCTAAATATGAAGATGCAATACATACCTTTTGTAACAGTGGTACACCATGTATATCAAAATATTGCTCCATCTGAAGTATCCAATTTACCGGATCCTTGCCATCAAACTTCTTCATCTTCCTTTTTCTTGATTTTAGGAGTTCGATCTTGAAACGACTGAACTCTGTAATTTCAGATCTTTAAGTTTTGAAATTGCTACTTGTAGTATCCCTCTATGTCCTCTTTCCAATGCCACCAGTCTGATCCAAATTGGATTCTCCAAGGAAGAGTTATGCACAATCTCTCAAGATGACCTGATTATAGACTAGTTCAGTAGAGCGAAATTGTACAATGTACCACGAGTCACTGTTTCAACCTTTGGCTCTGAAAGATATACAAAAGAAACTACAGTCTGTACTCTTTCTGTACCTTCTTACGAAATTTCAATCCGATGCTCAGAGAGAAAGTTATGACGATTTTCCCCAGGTCACCTGTTTGGAATCTAATTCAGGAGTCTGCAAAAAGACCAACTTCCTTAGATCATATCTCCGCAAATATAGCGTGAAAAGCTCTAAAATTTGGACCCGGGATTCAATGCGATTTCTTCTCAAATGGGTTTTTTTTAAGCTTCTGAATGTCGCAGAAAAAAAGTTATAGCGAAAATTCCACGATGACCTGTTTGGAGCAACGAAACCCTATAATCCAAAGCTCTGATAACAAATGTTATGAAACCAGCTCACAAAAAGATAGAAAAGAGAGATCAACGCCTTAGAATTCAGCCTCTTCGAGGGGGAAACCTCCTTTACATTACACAAATGAGCAATTCTTGGATGATACAAATGAAAAGGCCTCCCTTTTATATATAGGAGTCTAAGGGGTCATAACATAATCATAGCCAACATAACAATAATAATGTAAGGGCACAATAATAACAATAGTGGGCTTCTATGGGGCACAATAGTAACAATATGGGCACTACATGGGTACATCAATATAATAAGTGGGTTGTACTAATAACAATAAGGGGTTACATTAGTAGTATAGGGGCCTAACATCAGAGCTAGTTCGAATATAGTGGATTGTACACGGTTTTATTTGCAGGTATAGATCATCAGGAGGTGCAGCAAGCAGAAATGGATCATCTCTCTCATCCCACAAAACTCGTTCTAGATCCTTTCAATTACTTCGAATGGAAGACAAAGATTACTTTGCTCCTCCGAAGCAAAGGGATTTACAGGGTAACAATGGGAATTAAGATTGAACCGACTTTTGCAGCGGAGAAGATCAAACATTTCAATAAATTAGATGAAGCAATTGGGATGATATGCCTATCAATTTCTATAGAACTCCTCTTTCATGTCAACAGAGCCACTACTCCCGTTGCAGTTTGGACCACATTGGAAGGACTATTCGACAAGCAGGATGGAATGAGAGTGCATCAATTGGAGAATGAACTCATATCCATTAGTCCAACTCATTTCAACAACCTGCAAGAATACTTCACCAAGTTTAAATCCCTCATCGTTGAACTTGATGCATGTGGAGTCAAGAAAGAGGAATATCAACTCATCCTTTCGATTCTCTCAAAATTAGGCCCTTAATATTCCGTATTTGTATCGTCTTTTCAAGCTTCTAAATTGACTCAGAAAAAATGGAAAATGCCTCCATTGAATGACTTCATTGCAGCATTGACTCAAGAGCAAGCTAAGTTAGTCCAAATGGGTGGCATCAAGCGTTCAAAGAACCAAGCACTTGCGGCTACTGATGCTCCAAAGAGCAGTGGAAGAGACAAGCAAAAAGGGAAGGGTAAATTTAATGAATCGAAGAAGGAGAGACCGATACAATCTTCAGAAAGCTCTTCTTTGCCTAAGGGTAAGAAGAAGAAGGAAAGAACACTTTGCTACTACTATTCCAAAGTTTTTCATCCCGAAGAAAATTGCACGAGGAAAAAAATTGATGAGATGGCTAAGCAATTGCAGCAGCACAATCTCACCATGCCCGAGAATGCAAAGAAGAGGGATGATAACAAAACGAGAGATGGGAGAGGGAGAGAATGAGATGGTCATGCTTTAATGGTTGTCACATCCACTCCATCAGCTTGGATCCTTGATTCAGGTGCATCGAACCATATGGCTGCATCAAAAGATGAATTTTCCTCCATTGAACAAAGCACCAAATCCCCAATTTACTTGGGAGATGCCACATCCGCAAAGGTGTGCGAGAAGGAATTGTAGACCTTGAAGGGGGTTGCTTCACAAATGTGCTTCATGTTCCCTCGCTATATGCAAATCTTCTCTCGATATATCAGATCACTCATTCCGGTTCTAGAAGGAAGGTGGAGTTCACTCCAGACTCCATAGTGATTACTAACATTTCCACGGGCTCACAGCTTGCACATGGAATTGCAGATCACGGTTCTCATTTGTATTTCTTCTCCCACTTTGTTCCTAAATCTATTAGCACTGTATTTCTGTCACAATCTAATGATATCAGTAGGTTATGGCATGAAATATTTGGCCATCTAAACTATAAGTACTTGCATCAACTCAGCAAGGAAAACATGGTAGAAGGATTACCCGCTATTAAATTCACAAGCGGTGTATGTCAAGGATGCATTCTTGGCAAGCATCCGAAGCAAAAGTTTGACAAAGGGAAGGCACAAAGAGCTTCTTCACCTCTTGGGATGATTCACAGTGACATCATAGGCCCATTCCTGCAGCCTTCAATCAGTAAGGCTCGATATGTACTCACCTTCATAGATGATTTCTCTCGCTTTACTTGGGTATTTTTTTGAAATTAAAATCGGAAGTATTTGAATGCCTTATAGAATTTAAAGCACTTGCTGAGAATGAGTTTGGGTGTAAGATTAAGATACTCTGTACTGATAATGGGGGGGAGTATGTCAAAAAATATGCACAACAACTTTGTATTGATGCAGGTATACAACTACAACACAGTGCCATATACACCACAACAGAATGGTGTCACGGAGAGGAAAAACCGGTCATTAAAAGAGATGGCCAATTGTATGCTACAGTCCAAATCATTAGCTCCTAAGCTATGGGCTGAAGCTATTAATTGTGCAGCATACATTCAGAACCACATTCCTCACAAAGCACTCAAAGGCACCACTCCATTTGAATGTTGGACTGGTAAGAAATCGAAAGTGTCGCATTTTCACATTTTTGATTCATGAGCATGGGCTCACATTTCGACAGATAAGAGGAAGCCTTTGGAGCCTCAAAGTGTTGAATGTATCTTTGTTGGATATCCTGACAGTGTCAAAGGATATAGATTTTTGGACTCTCACACTGAAAATTTCCTTGTAGCTCGAAGTGTGAAGTTTGAAGAAGAATCACTGCATGATTTTTCAGTAGACCCTGCTGAGGAACCGCTTGTTGCCACTGATGAGTAGGAGTTTGAAACTTATTCGAGAACTTCAAAGCAACCATAAGAGAAGCCTCTTGGGTTTTATTAAGAGGATTAGGAGTAGGTTATGGCTACTCCAACTCAGCTGCCAACTTGGGCAGAGAAAACCCTGCAAGATGTGGGTGAACTAGTCGGTGATCCTGCGGATGCGAGAAGGACTAGATCACAATTTTTTGGGGCTCCTAAAGCCCTGGATGCCAATGAATCATTGCTTCCCATAAATTGATATATGACACTTGGTTTAGATCCACAGTCACACTTTGAGGCTGCTGGAAACCCACTTTGGGAGGCTGCCATGGATGAAGAGTACTTTGCTCTCATGGAAAACAACACATGGGACTTGGTTCCACTTCTGAAAGGAAGAAAGCTTGTTCGATGCCAATGGATCTATTGAACAAAGATTGCTGCAAATGGTGAGATTAGAAAGTACAAAGCTCGACTTTTTGCAAAAGGATACTCACAGGTACATGGCATAGACTACACAGAGACATTTGCACATGTTGCAAAAATGGACTCCATTCGACTAGTTTTAGCCATTGCTGCTTCTCACAGATGGGAAGTTCATCACATGGATGTGAAGAGTGCATTTATTTATGGAGATCTCAAGGAGGAGATATATATGGAGCAATCACAAGGATACATTCAGAACTCTTCCCTCGTTTGCAGATTAAAGAAATCTTTGTATGGCCTAAAACAGGCTCCCAGACCCTGGTATGAAAAGATGGATTCTTTCCTGCTTTCCATTGGATTCATTCGATGCAAATCTGATCCGAATGTTTATTTGCTGCAACATGATGATTCCCTTTTGCTGATAGTACTTTATGTAGATGATTTAATGATGACAGGGAACCTTACCTCATCTATTGATTCGGCAAAATCAACATTGCATGATCGATTTTCCATGACAGATTTGGGACTGTTGCACTACTTTCTTGGTCTTGAAGTTTCTCAGTCTACTTCAAGGATCAATATGGCATAGTCTAAGTATGCATCAGATCTACTTGTCTTCTTTCAGATGAGAGAATGCAAGCCAACGACATCTCCCTTTCTTTCGGGGATCAGATTTGTGGATGCAGGTACTACACCTTTGGTGGACAATACACTGTATCAATAGTTGGTTGGGAGTTTGTTGTATCTTACTCACACCCGTCCTAATATATCTTTTGCAGTAGGAGTTTGTTCCAGATATATGCAGGAGCCCCATGAGATTCACTGGAAATCTGCAAAGAGAATCCTTAGATATGTGAAAGGTACTTCCAGTTTTGGTATCTTTTATGTTACAAATTGCCCACTTTCACTGATTGGGTACATAGATTCTGATTGGGCTGGCGGTGGTACAGACTGCAAGTCCACCTCTGGTTATGTTTTCAGCTTTGGTTCAGGGCCTTTTTGCTGGTCTAGCAAGAAGCAATGCACGATTGCTTTATCTACAGCCGATGCATAGTATAAAGGTGCAGTGAATGCAACTACACAGGCTATTTGGTTGCAGGGGTTTCTATCCGAGTTTGGTATTCAGTATCCACTTCCGACTATCATATTTTGTGACAATCAGGGGTCCATTTAGATATTGATTGATCGAGTTCAAAGGCAGAGGACCAAGCACATTGAGATTCACATGCATTACATCTGCGAGCTGATCCGTGACCGAGTCATATCATTGCAGTACTGCCCCACTGAGCAGCAGGTTGTAGACATCTTCGAACCACACTCGTTGGTTCGAAACGCGTCGACAAAGATTTTATGATGTGATTTTTTTTCTGAAAATATTTCTATAAACTCATCTTCACCAAGTCTTTCATTGAAAAGAAATTTTCAGAACTGAGAGCTATGCTTGGAGTGGTGGGGATAGCTCAGTAGGCCCTTTTGGCCACTTAGCCCTTTTTTCCTCTTTTGGAGGGGTAGGGGGGTTTTCCACGATGTTTTGCCTCTTTCTTCATTTTATGAGGATCTTTTATTTATTGTACCTGATTACCTAACATGGCATCTTGACCGGGACTTAGTTTAGATAAGTGAGTTATGATGAAGGGGGGGTGTTGGAATATAATTCTAACAACTACATTTATTTTTAGCCTAAGTATCATTGAATTAGCCACATGCACTAAAAATTATGTTCACACTTGGTTTTTGGTAAACTAACTCGGTGGACCAACTTTCCCTTGTTTTTTGCCTTTAAAGGCTTAATATTATGGAAATATTGGTCCAACCACTTTCCTAAACCATTTAGACATCTAAGTGCATGTTCACACCTAACCACACCTCATCCACTTGAGTTATTTGAGGATTGGCATCCCACATGAAGATTCCCCCTTAAATCAAGGGATTTGGTCCCCTGGACCATTTTAGCATGTTTTAAAGTTGCCTTCCTTGGGAAATGCGCCCCTCCTCATGCTTTCCTCATGGCTAATCGTTGGCATAGGTTGTCTTGGGTCATTGTTGCTATTTTAGGCCTCCCTCTAGCTTTTCTTAGCCTTTTCTAGTTTTTTACTAGTTTTCTAGATTCGGCAATTTCTATATAACCACTTCCCTTTGGGATTAGAGGTTTACTTGCTCATGTATTACTATTGTTCATTAATTTAATACAATGATTTTATGGAGAAAATTCTTTCACTCCTCTCTTGAATATTAGAAAATTACTTGTGTTTAATTTAACTAGAATTCTAGACCTATCGGAGTTTCTATAGGAATTCTACACACTTGGATTGGAAGGGCATAATGTGTTTGTCATGAATGCATGTCAATTGTCTATGTTTCATTATGTATGCATTGTGATGACCAATGTTGCAATTGTGCCATCATGTAGAGGTTGTTGATGTTAATGGTGAGATGATTGATATGTTGATTTCATTATATACACATATGTTGTGCTAATCTAGATTGATTTGCAAATGAGATAGCCTCCCATGAACTTCACTGAGGTATGTTGATCATGTTCATATTAGTTTATCTGACATGGTATGTTTGCAGGAAGTAGAAGATAAAGATTACAAAAAAAATGTAGTACAATTCACGTGATTCTCCCTATAAATCAAATGAACAACATGGTGATGAGTACTCCCCTGACATAATAGATACATTGAGAAGTTTGAAAGAAAATATCAGAAGTTGGAAGGCAGATAATGAAACAAGTGAAAGTTAATGTAGTGATTCTTAAGAGTCTATCATATTTGCAGAGAGAGGGACCGCTTGTTGGAAATACTGAGAGGGGGGTGGAATCATTATTTCTTTTCAATTGTTCTTTTTACCAGTTAGATTCTTTACAATTATAATCAGAAACGAAATAAACAATAACTTTATTAAGAGAGGACTTTAATCCTCTTTTTCAAATAATTGAGTACAATAATAGTTGAGGGCACAAACCCTTCAAAATTCCAGGCACCAACGTGTAGCCAAGCACCAACTTGGAATTTTTAATGAGGCTCCGACCTCTAGGGATTCGACCCTATTCTTCTCAAGGTTCCAACCTTGTGTTTATGGGATCCAACCCCTAGGACACCAATCCTAATTGATTTTTTTAATAGAGAATGTGTGATGTACTTACCTGGATGTCTTTGATACAATTCTTCAATATTCCATAAATACTTGAAATTGACTTCACTTACTCTTCACTATACCTTGTCCTCCACTGGACTTCATTGTTGCTGCAAATTCAATTAATAATACCATAGCCCAGCTACAAGCTCCAAGCCACTGTCCTTCAGTCTATTTGAGCCACTGTCTTACCACAGTCCGAGCTTCGATTAGTAGTACATGACCACCTGTACGTGTAGAAAAGGCTGCCTGATCTGGAGTTGTAGACACAGTTTGAGTGTACAAGAATCAGAGTCTGAGGGTGTAGAAGAAGGCCTCTAGTTTAGAGCTGAGGTATAGTGCCTTAGATCCAACCTTGTCACTATAACTTCCTATAATAAATCCCGAGGTGTAATAACTATAACTGTAACTGTATGTAATAGTCTTGTATTGAGGTCGAGGTGTAGTCCTGCAATGAGGATGAGAAAGAGAACAATTATACAATGAGGCCAAGGTGTAGTTATGTAATGATGCCGAGGTGCAGTCCTGTAATGAGACCGAAAAGAAAAATCCTGTAACGAGGTATTCAGTCCAAGGTATTATGCACAGTCTGAGGTATGATTGGCTACAACAAGAGATCCGAGTCACCACAATTTGAGCTAATATAATCACAGTCCGAGCAAAGGAGTTGTAGAATTCGAGCCACCACAGTTCAAAGGTATGAAGGCCGAGGTGTACGAGATAATAAACAGTTCGAGACTGTGTTTAGATGCTTGAAGGTGATAAACTTTGGCTGTCCATGCTGTCAGTAATATTTAAGACCCAAACCAAAGATCCACCACTGCCCTTCCTAATGTTGCCTCCTTTTGTGTTCATGAGTTGTGAACTACGACTCCTTTTCTGTGTATTGGATGATCGAAGGATGCTAAAGGAATGAGGTCCGAACCTTTATTTATAGTGGTTTTTGCAAAGGAGGTGAGGAGACATGTCTTTAAGAATAGGCCGACATGAGTGTGAAGTGTAGGTCATAATTAAATATATATTTTCCAACTTAAAAATTCGATTTCTCTCTAACCACCAGGAGTTTGGAGGCGTGTGAGGGATCGTTGGAAAGGGGAAACAATCCTCTTTCAGATGGTCTAGAGTTAATTTCGAGAGGATGCCTTCAAGGTGTCTAGATTTAATTGTTTTGTTGACTGTGCATAAATTTTTGTGCAGACTGTCCTCATCATAGTGTGTCATCATCATGACTCCAAGTTTTCCATGTGATCATGGTGGCATTCATGCCATCAACCATGCATAATTCTTGGTGACTTCCAACCATGACATCATATGTCACCAAATCAATGTCCATCAAGAGAGTTATATTTAATCAATGACAATTATTGACCAACAGTCTCCCCCTTTGTCATTGATGGAAATATATGGACATCCTCTCCCCCTTTGACATCAATGGAAAATGGGGTGGCCAAGTACTCCCCCTGTCAAAATGATTTCTTTGTCATGCTATTCCCCTTGACATGCTGCCCTACTCTTGTGAAGATGATTATTTAATGTGATGCAAGAGCAATAACCCCCATCTTTTGGCGAAGGTGTTCAAATGCTTCTCGTGGAAGAGGCTTTGTGAAGATATCTATAATTTTTTCTTGTACTGATGTACTCCAACTTGATGTCTTTTCAGCGACCTGTTCATGAAGAAAGTGATATTTTATTGGAATATGTTTGGTCTTTGAGTGCAGGACTCGATTCTTTGAGAGACTGATGGAACTAGTGTTGTTACAATAGATGGTGATTGGATGCTTAGTTCTATGTTGACATCCTTCAAAGCTTCTTTCATCCATAGTATCTGCGTACAACAATTTGCAGCAAACATATATTCGACATCAGTTGTGGAAAGAGATATAGATGATTGATTTTTGCTAGACAATCTCTCATGAAGAATGCATGCTGGTACTTTTTTGATCGTCCACGCTTCCAACCCAATCAACATTGGTGTAAGCTGTAACTTTAAGAGTCGTGCTTTTGGGATACCAAAGACCAAAGTCATGAGCTCCTTTCAAGTATCTGAGAATTCTTTTCACAACCAACAAATGAGATTTCTTAGGAGTTGATTGAAATCTTCCCACCATTCCTATCGCTTGCATAATGTCGGGTCTTGTAGCAGTTAAGTGTAGGAGAGATTCTGAATTATTGACCTGTAAAGATTTGCATCTATGGAGGGGGATTCATCATCTTTGCTTAATTTTCATTCTGTGGTCATTGGTGTGCTCACAAGTGCACATTCTTCCATCCCATATCTTTTAAGCATGTCTTTAAGATATTTTATTTGAGATATGAACATGCATACTGTTGTTTGAGATACTTGTAGTTCAAGGAAGTAAGATAACTCACCAATCATTGAAATTTCAAACTCTTTTGACATATTTTGAGAAAACTCATGGCTCATCTCATCATCATTGCTAGCAAAAATCAGATCATCAACATATACAAGAGTGACTATTAATTTATCCTTGTCCATATTCATGTAGAGATTACTTCCTGCAACCCCCTTTTTAAAGCCTTGTTGTTGTAGACAGTGATATATTCTTATGTACCAAGCCCTAGGAGCTTGTTTCAACCCATATAATGCCTTTTTCAACTTAGATACAAAGTCTTTCCTTATGCTAGATCAAGCCCTTTTGGTTGCTCCATGTAGACTTCTTCCTTGAGTTCCCCATTCAGAAATGGTGATTTTACTTCCATTTGATAGACTTTGAATCCTTTTGAGCAAGCAAATGCCAAAAACTTCCTTATAGCTTCCATACGAGCTACCGGTGCAAAGCTTTCTTCAAAGTCGATTCCTTCAATTTGTGAATAACCTTTACAGACAAGCCTTGCCTTATTTATGATGATTTGTCCATCTTCATTCATTTTGTTTTTGAACACCCACTTGGTTTCAATTATATTTTTATATTTTGGACGAGGTACGAACTCCCATGTTTCATTCTTCTCGATTTGAGACATTTCTTCTTCCACAGCTTCCACCCAATGAGGATCCTTGCTTGAGTAAAAGTTTCTGGTTCTATCACAGATAAGAGAGCAACATCATCTTTCCTTGGTGTATTCTTCATCCTTCTTTGGGTTTGTATTCCCTCATCTACATTTCCTATAATCTGCTTTTTCGGATGATGTTTTTGGAGGAATTTCACTTTTGAAGGAGTTTGTGATGGTTCTTTTTGATTTTCTTGATTTTTTTCCCTCTTTTGCTAACTATTCTTTTTCGAATTCTTCAATGATAGAATCTTCTTCATGGACTTCAATTTATTTTTCTAGAAGAGCTTCACCAATTTTTACATCAATGCTTTCTACTACTTTTCGTGGTCGATTATTGTAGCACTTGTAAGCTTTGATTCTTGTAGAATATCCAAGGAGTATTCCTTCATTGACCTGAGAATCAAATTTTCCTGGTGAGTCATCTTTTATCTTCATAAAACATTTTCTTCCAAAATTCTAAAGTAATTTACCGAAGCAGGTCTCCCTTTCCATAGTTTGTATGGTGTCTTGTCATTATTTGGTCTTAGTTGAGTTCGATTCAAGGTATAAACTACTGTCCCAACTGCTTCTTTCCAAAACTTGGGCTTCAAATCAGCTGTTAGTAGAATTTTTTTTGCCATCTCTTGTACAATTCAGTTTCTTCTTTCTACTACATTTTGTTTGGGAGTTCTAGAAATAGAGAGCTCTCTCTTGATTCCATGTACTTTACAAAATTCATCAAATTCTTTTGAAGTAAATTCCCCTCCTCTATCTGTTCTAAGGAATTTAATCTTTGATTCTTTCTCATTTTCTACTAGAGCTTTAAATTTTTTTGAAACATTCAAAAGCTTCGGATTTGAATTTTATAAAGTATACCCACATCATTCTAGTATAGTCATCAACAAATAAAGCAAAATACCGTTCTCCTTGTAGAGCTACAGTTCTAGTTGGTCCACATAAATTTTCATGTATGATCTCCAAAGGTTTTGATGTAGATAACTCCTTAGTCTTGAAACTGATTCTTGTTTGTTTTCCATGTTGACATGGTCCACAGACAACTTCATTCGACTTGATAATTTTTGGAATGTCCCTTACTGCATTTTTTTTGCTGATATTGATAAGGTTATCAAAGCTTATATGTCCCAATCGTTTGTGCCATAGCCAACTTTCATATGCTTGACTTACATAACATTTATCTTCTTGAATTTTGTTTAATATGTATACATTATCTGGTGTTCTTATTCCTTTATCTATAAGTTCACCTAAGGAGGAGCTCCTTATCTCAAAATCTTTTGTACTAAAGACAACCTTGTGTCCTTGATCACAAAGTTGGCTCACACTCAAAAGATTGTGTTTCAGTCCTTCCACCAACAATGCATTTTGGGCTTTTCCTTTTCCATTGACAGAGAAACAATTACTTTTCCAGCTATCTTGGCCGATCCACTTCCAAAAGTCACATTTCCATATTTCTTGATTAAGGAGGTAAATTTATTTTGGTCACCTGACACGTGTCTTGAACATCCACTGTCTATGAACCATTGATTTTCATCACTATGAGCACATAGGGCTAGGCCACATTCATCAATAGTGGGTTCATCCTTTTGTAGATCTTCCTTTTTGAATGGAATTTTTTTTTCATCATGACCATAATCATTACATAATGAGCAACTTGAATCATACTTAGCCACAGGTTCAAAAGTGTTGTAAGTCTTGATTTGTCCAGGTGGCTTGCTTTGTTGATTCTTATTTCTTGAAGCATTGTCTTTACGAGCCTTGCAATGCTTGGCTTGATGACCAAAGTTTTTACAATAAAAACAATACCCAAGAAAGATTGTTTGGTACCTGTTAGAATAGCCTTGACTTGAGGTAGAATTCTTCCTTGGAGTTGTCCTTCCTTCATTCCTTGGATTGATAAAGGTGAACTTTTGTTCTTGGTGAGACGACTTCTCTTCTTTTGGATGACTAGAAAGAATGTCAGCATAGCTTCTTTGGATTTCCTTATTCACATTCTCCTTTGTACTTGATGATTCTTCTTTGAAGCCAATCCCAAATTTTTCATATTGAGGTCTTTGATCATTAAGGATGTTATCAAGTGTTTGAGGGATTTGCCAACTCCTTTTAACTTGATCCAATTCTTTTCTTAGCGAAAAAATTTCAGTTTCACGTTTTTCACAAATCTCTTCTTTCTCTTTTAGTTTATTGTTCAAGAAATCTTCCCTTTTTTTGCTTCCTCCTTTTCTAATATGAGAGAAATAATCTTCTTTTGTAATTTCTAATTTTCTTCAATGGCACTCATTAGTAACTCATCCACATTTCCTTTGCCTTCTTGTTCGGAGTCATCATCATTTGTAAATTCCATGAATAATAATTCTCTGCTTCTAGCATAGTCATTTTCCTCATCTGACTCGTCATCATTTCTTTATTTTTAGTTGATTTCTTCTTGGTTATCACAAATTCATCTTCATCAGAATCGTCTTGTTTGGAGCAGAAGTCTTCTTGTTAAAAACTTTCTTTTTGAACATCACCTTTTTATATTCCTCCTCATCATCACTATCATATTTATGAGGACATTTTGCAGCATACTGACCTATCCTTCCACATTTAAAACAAATGAGAGGATACTTATCTTTTAGATTGGATCCTTTTATTCGCTTTCGTACAAACTGTGCAAGTTTAGATTCAATATTGGAGTCATCATTGCTGGTATTCCAATTCTTCCCCTTATTTTTGGATTTTGAAGCTTTGAATCTGCTTACTTGGAATTTGGGATCCCTTTTCTCATTTCACAAGAAATGAGAATTCCATGAAGTTCATCCATTTTTAAAGTATCCAAATCCTTCATTTATTCCATGGCACTTACCTTGGAGTCAAATCTATCTGGAAGAGATCTCAATACCTTTTGAACAATTGTGCTTTTTGTAGAAAATCTGATGTAGGTTAACACGATAATGCAATATAAATCAAAGCAGAATACTATAACCTACTTCTACTATCAATTTGTGGAAGCTTAAAGATCGAGCTGAACAATATAACCAGAAGAAGAAGAATCAATGGCACAATGCACATGAAAATACTTTGGGGAAAGCCTCAGCTAAAAACCCCACACTATTGTATTATCATACAAGGTGGAAATACATATGAATTATACAAATCCTTAGCTCTCACAGTTAGCCAACTCTCAGTACAATCCTCACAAATGCTCACAAGAAATCTTGGCTTCTCTCTAGCCTTCCTCTCTACCCTCCAAGCTCCTATTTCCTTGCGTTGTTCCTTGTGGATGATTCTCCTATTACCAAGTGGATGATCTCTCTACCAAGTGGATGATCATGCTTCAAAACTACACAATCTTCAAGGTTAAATCCTTGACTACATGCATGAGTTTTCTCTTTGAGAAAACACATGCAACTGATAGTACACTGTCATTGACATTAATCTCAACTGGTTCTTTCTCAGAATAGACATGCATGAGTTTTTGATGAGGGAATCTTCAGTTAACTGGAGTAGCGCTAGTTGAGTGCATGCATGCATCAACTGACTGTTAACTCACTATTATTTCCTCATACAATTTGGAACTAATTTAACTGTACTTAACTCAGTAAGCTGAGTTAACTAATTACAACTCAAATATAACTCAATCTTATCTCCTTAATTTAAGGGATAACTCTTGCATGAATTTAGAAAGACTTCTAACTTGAATTTCTCCAACCAATTAATTTAAAATAAATAAATAAATTATTTCCAAGTAGCTGTTAAGACTAAATTCAATTTTAATTCACAATTTAATTCAAGGACAAATTAAATTGGAATATTCTTGTTGCCATATTTCAACACTTTCTTCAATATTTTCTTCTAGGATTTAAGCGAGTTGATGACTTCAGCTACTCAGAGAAAGAATGACACAATGTCTTCTTCATCATCCATTTTAAAACTCTCAAATTACCGTCTATGAGTTTGGAGCTTTGCCTTCTTAAATTTGTAGTCCCCATCATATAAAGGAATGAGTTTGTCCCACATTTGTTTTGCAGAATCACAACCCATGACTTTTGTGAATTTAGAGTCAGTAATTCCAATGGTTATGGAATTGAAAGCTTTGGAATTTGAAATGTAAGATTTCCTTCCATCTTGATTAGTCGGAAGAGTGGGAGGAGATTTGTACTCATCCAAAACAGATTGCCATACTTCAGGTCCATGAGACATTAAATAGTAGGACATCCTCTTCTTCCAAAAACCAAAGTTTGTGCCATCAAACAAGGGAATCTTTCTTGTCATTTCCTGATTCTTCATTGTGATTGTGAATCCTTCTTCCAACTGTTAGGCTGATAATGAAGAAGTTGGATCCGATTCCAATTGTTGGAAATACTGAGAGGGGGTGTGAATCAATATTTCTTTTCAATTGTTCTTTTTACCAACTAGATTATTCACAATTATAATCAGAAATGAAATAAATAATAACTTTATTAAGAGAGGACTTTAATCCTCTTTTTCAAATAACTGAGTATAATAATAGTTGAGGGCACCAACCCTTCAAATTTATAAGCACCAACCTTTAGCCAAGCACCAATTTGGACTTTTTAATGAGGCTCTGACCTCTAGGGCTTCAACCTTATTCTTCTCAAGGCTCCAACCTTGTGTTTAGGGGCTCCAACCCCTAGGACACCAATCCTAATTGTTTTTCTTAATAGGGAATGTGTGATGTACTTACTTGGATGTCTTTGATAAAATTCTTCACTATTCCATAAATACTTGAAATTGACTTCACTTACTCTTCACTGTACCTTTTCCTCCACTAGATGTCACTATTGCTACAAATTCAGTTAATAATACCATAGCCAAACTACAAGCTCCAAGCCACTATCCTTCAGTCTATCCGAGCCACTGTCTTACCATAGTTCGAGCTTCTATTAGTAGTACATGACCACCAGTACGTGTAGAAAAGGCTGCCTAATCTAGAGTTGTAGACACAGTCTGAGGGTATATAAGAAGGCCTATAGTTTAGTGATCTAGGTGGATATTGGTGTCCACCTACCAATTCCACTTGGACCCCCACCATTGCTTCTTTCAGCTTTTCAGTTTCCTTCATTGTAGCACAATTTACTCTTTTTAGTTGTTTTTTCGGGTCCTGAACTTCCGAAGCCGTTTTGAGGCCCTAAACGATGTTTTTTGGGAAAATTGGGAGCAACATGGGTCCATGGATGAATGTTGGTCTTCCCAAAGTTGTAGTTCTTGGATAGATCTTTATAACGAGATATTGTGCGCGTCAAATAGATATCATATGCCAAAGTTATGACCCCGGGAAGTTGATGTACCAATTTACCCAAGCGGGGCCCACAGTTTGGCGTTTCATCTTCTAGGGTTAGGTTTTTGGATGTTTAGGGTTTTCCATTATTTCTCAAAAATAAATAGGCCTTCGAGCCTAATTGTAACAAAGAGTTCAGAGGCATGTAGCTGCCACATCTCTTCTCAGAGATAAGCTACCATCACCCTAGCTAGTTTATTTCCATTTCTGTTTGTAAGCATATTTCAGTATTTTACAGTAATGAAATGAAGTATTATTTCTACTGCATCTCTATATGTATGGTTATATCTGTAATTTGTTGCGTTCCTATTTAAATCCGGATCATTTAGAGTTGAGGTATAATGCCTTAGATCCGGACTTGTCACTATAACTGTCTGTTATAAAGCCCGAGGTGCAGTAACTGTAATTGTCTATAATAGTCTTGTAATGAGGCCAGGGTGCAGTCCTGCAATGAGGCCGAGAAAGATAACAATTATGTAATGAGGTTGAGGCACAATTCTGTAATGAGGCCGAGGTACAATATTGTAATGAGGTAAAAAAGAACAGTCCTATAATGAGGTATTTAGTCCAAGCACAGTATTTGGTATGATAGGCTACAACAAGAGATCTGAGTCACCATAGTCTAAGCTACTATAATTATAGTCTGAGCAAAGGAGACGTTGTAGAATTCGAGCCACCATAGTTCAAAGGTATGAAGGCCGAGGTGTATGAGATATTACACAGTCCGAGATGTTGTGTTTAGATGCTTAAAGGTGATCAAATTTGGTTGTCCATGCTGTCAGTAATATTTAAGACCCAAACCAAAGATCCACTGCTGCCCTTCGTTATGCTGCCTCCTTTTGTGTTTACGAGTTGTGAACTACGACTCCTTTTCTATGTATTGGATGATCAAAGGATGCTAAAGGAATGAGGTCCGAACCTTTATTTATAGTGGTTTTCGCAAAGGAGGTGAGGAGACACGTCTTTAAGAATAGGCCGACATGAGTGTGAAGTGTAGGTCGGTTATGAAGGAATTTACAGGGTAAGTTCCTCAGAAAGAACACCAAAAGGACACCGCTCACAACCAGATCACAAATCGATACACCAGTATTTTTGACGTGGTTAAAACCCTCAAAGAGGGAAACAGTCCACGGCCTGCGCCAACGTGGCTACTACAGGCAATTTATTAATCAAAGAATGAGAATTTACATAAGCTTCTCTCATGCACGGATTACCCGAACAATGACCCTCCATGCGCTTTAAATAGAACTCATGGACCAATCGGGTGTCAAGCCACGGATCAAGTGTCGGTAATACCGAGGAGAGAGTGAACCGTCGGATCACTACATATTGTGACCGTCAGATTGTAAGTTACAAAATGTACAACGGTAAAGAAACACACTTTACCTAACTCTATACCTAACTCTACACTAGACCAAGTTGAACTTAACTATATCCTATGTGTCGAAATATCCTAACATCCCCCCTTAAGAACAACTTGGGATAGGATTGAAGGATTTACAAGTATGACACAATAGGAGAAGGAAGGAGGCACTAGAGCCTATCCCCCCTTAGTGACAACTTCCTGAACTCCAAGAATATATCGAAGTTTAGTGAACTTCGCCTCTGTGAGAGCCTTTGTGAAGATGTCTGCAACCTGATCATCTGTTGAACAATATTGCACTTCAAGAACATGGTCATGAATGAGCTTTCTGATGAAGTGCATGTGTAGTTCAATGTGTTTGCTGCGCTGATGCTGGACTGGATCTTTGCATAGCTGAATGGCACTTTGATTATCACACCAAAGTGTGGTTGGATGCTGCTGCTCAAAGCCAAACTCTGATAGGATCTGACGAAGCCACAAGGCTTCCTTACTAGATTCCACGGCACCACGATACTCTGCTTCTGCTGACGAAAGAGAAATGGCAGCCTGTTTCTTACAAGCCCATGTAATAGGTCCTGAACCAAGAGTGAAGACATAACCGGCAGTAGACTTCCGATCATCAGGGTCACCAGCCCAATCAGAATCAGTGAAACCAACTAATAGAGGAGCTGCTTTGGCACTGTAATGAATCCCAAACTGTACTGTACCTCGAACATAACGAAGTATTCTTTTAGCTGCTTTCCAATGACTTTCACGGGGGTTTTGCATAAAACGAGCAACAAGGCCAACAACAAAGGAAAGGTCAGGACGAGTATGGGTTAAATACAAGAGTTTTCCTACAAGTTGACGGTATAAGGTAGCATCAACTTCAGGAGAAGTACAAGAGACTGAAAGTTTGACTCCAGACTGAAAGGGAGAAGGGGCTGGCTTACAGTCTTCCATGTGAAAATGACGAAGAATATCACAAGCATACTTGGACTGGGAAAGGAAAATACCCTCCTTGGATTGCAAGACTTGAAGACCGAGAAAATAGTGTAAGTGTCCTAAGTCTATCATTTCAAATTTCTTTTTAAGGCTGGACTTCACATGGTTTATAAGGTTGGGATCACTACCAGTAAGAATAAGATCATCAACATAAAGAACAAGGATGATAAGAGAGTTGCCCACTTTCTTGGTGTAGACAGTATTGTCAGAATAACACCTAGAAAAGCCAGATTCTAAAAGGAAGCCATCCATTTTGGCATACCAAGCCCGAGGAGCTTGCTTGAGACCATAAAGGGATTTCTTAAGTCGACAAACAAGGCTGGAGTCTGTTTGTATGAAGCCAATGGGTTGTTCCATATAGATTTCTTCCTGCAAGTCCCCATGCAAGAAGGCAGATTTAACATCCATCTGATGGACTTCCCATTTTAAAGAGGCAGCAAGGGAAAGAACAAGGCGGATAGAGTTCATTTTGGCAACAGGGGAGAAGGTTTCAGTGTAGTCAATGCCTTCAACCTGTGAAAAGCCCTTAGCAACAAGACGAGCTTTATGTTTATCAACTTTCCCATCTGGTCCATACTTGGTTCTGTAAACCCATTTACATCTAACAAGTTTGCGTCCCTTTGGTAGAGGAACAAGATCCCATGTATCATTTGCCAACAATGAATGATATTCTTCATTCATAGCTGCTTCCCAATGTGGATGGCCTGAAGCTTCTGAAAAAGTGTCAGGATCATGATTTACTGGAGCTTGAGCCAGTAAAGAAGAGGCTCTTTCAAACTGAGAACGTGTACGTCGCTGATCTGTAGGATCACCGGCAAGATCACCT
Source organism: Pinus tabuliformis (assembly GCA_031772625.1). NCBI lineage: Eukaryota > Viridiplantae > Streptophyta > Pinopsida > Pinales > Pinaceae > Pinus > Pinus tabuliformis. The sequence goes on from CM062805.1 coordinate 770,969,127, forward strand.
GCTGCATCCCGAGTAGCACAGACCCATCTTGGAAGTTGAGGATCCTGAGAAGGTGGGGGAGGATTATCATCCTCACTTTCATCATCTGAAGAAGAAATGTTTTCAAAAGTAGAAGAGATAGGAAGAGGTGGCACATCCGCCGGACTAGGCTCGCAGGCCGATTTATTTTCATCAAATTTTACATCTCTTCTAATGATAACATTTTTGGACTTAAATGGAATAAGTCTATAACCTTTTACATCTTCAGAATATCCAACAAAAGTACATTTCTCACTCTTAGGTTCTAAAGATTTATGCTTTTCATCTGGAATATGGGCCCATGCTTCACTTCCAAAAACACGAAAGTGACTTACATCTGGTTTAATGGAACTCCAAGCTTCTTCTGGAGTGATATTCTCTAGAACCTTAGTAGGAGTGCGATTGATTATATAATTTGCACAATTAATTGCTTCGGCCCAAAAACTAAGACCGAGTCCTTTAGATTGCAGCATACAATTAGCCATTTCCTTTAAGGTGCGATTTTTTTTTTTCAGCTACACCATTTTGTTGTGGAGTGTATGGAACAGTATGTTGCATTTGAATTCCATTTTCGATGCAAAAGTTGATGAATGTGTTTTTAACATATTCTCCACCATTATCAGTTCTTAGCTTAAGAATTTGATGTCCAGATTGTTTTTCAACAAAGGCTTTGAAGGCCAAAAAAGTGTTAAATACTTCGCTCTTGAGTTTTAAGAAGTATACCCAAGTGCGTCTGGAGAAATCATCAATGAAAGTTAAGAAATACTTGCAGCCAGAGAATGAAGCAACAGGAAGTGGACCACATATATCACTGTGCACAAGCTGTAAAGGGGCTGAGACGTGCCAAGAGGCACGTTTGTCAAAACTGTCCCGATGATGTTTTCCGAGTACACATCCGGAACAAACACCATCTCTGCAAGATACCATAGGAAGACCTGTCACCATATTTTCTTTACATAGATGCTGAAGGGAGCGATAGTTTAAGTGACCAAATCGCTCATGCCAAAGTTTGCTCACTTCATCATTATGAGCAACAAATACTGAGGGAAGATTTGATGACCCAAAGTTGTGAAACTTATACAACCTTGTGGAATCATCAACAATACCAGTAGCTAGAATCTGTTTAGGATCTCTTAGATCCTTGATTACAACATCATGAGGTGAAAATTCAACAATTTTACCTTCACCTGAATGAGTTATCTGATATACAGATAGAAGGTTGCAGGATAAGGTTGGAACACATAATACATCATTAAACTGACCATTGTCTAGATGAACAGTTCCAGTCCCGACAACATTAAGAGATCTATCATCACCAACATATATATTTTTGGTGTTACAATCATTTAAAGAAGAAAACATGGCTTGGTTTTTGGCCATGTGATAAGAGGCTCCAGAATCAATGAGCCACTCATGAGAAGGAGAGGAAGAAGATACATTTAATGCATAACCAGACTGAGATGATTGACAACGACATGCAGAAAGTGCCATTCCGGAAGTTGAAGTTGAAGTATGCTCCACATGGATGTTATGTTTCTTCATTGCTGCTTCCAAGGCTTCCATCTTCTTAAAGCATTTAGATTCTAAGTGGCCATCTCGATTACAAAAGTTACAATGTCTATCAGTCTTCTTCCATTTGTTTTTATTGGTCTTATCATTTTGCTGAAATGATCTTTCATTTTGAGGCTGAGTTGGTTTAGGACCATTCTTTTGAGGATATGACTTCTTAGGATTCTTTGAATTTGGTTGCTGCTGGGCGGCTAACGCTTTCGTGGAAGAGTTTCTAAGATTAAGAAGACCAAGGTGTAAGAGTTTGTCTTGTTCTCTTATTAAAGAATCACAAAAAGAGTCAAAGGAAGGGGCCTTGTAGTCTTTTCCTTGACAAATGAAAGCTTCCCTTGTAGAATGGAAGGTGGAAACAAATACAGAGTAGGCTGGTCCCAACTTAGTAAGGATGAAATAAATAAGGTTACTATCTTCTTTCTTAACCTTAACACCTTCCAAAAGATATCTAAGGGTCTTGAATTTGGACAAGAAATCTTCAATGCAAGAAAAATTATTAGGATCCAATGTAAGCAACTCATTTTCAAGTTGATGGGCTCTAATTTCATTTTTAATCCCAAAAACTTTAGTGATTTTTTCCAATGCTTCATGAGGAGTCTCAAGTTCTGCAATATGGAATCTAAGATCAGGAGAAATAGACATCCCTATCAAACCACGTGCTTGATCTTGTCTATTTTCCCATTTTGCAGCCTTGTCTTCATCTTTTGGTTTCTTCTCTTGGTCTGTGGCTATTCTGTAGAGACCTTTAATTCTAAGTAAATCTTCCATGTAGGCTATCCATTGGAAGTAGTTAGTGCTGTCAAGAATGACTTGGCATGGACTTTCCATTTAAAAAAAAAAAAACTGAAGCTGAAGATGCTGAAAGTAAGTGTTCCAATGGATAGATCTCGAAAAATTAGGATGTTTTAAAAAAAACGGCTCTGAAAAAGGCTTCCGGATGAAGAAGTTATGGCTTTTTGAAAAAAATTTGTTGAAGTTGCCGGCAAAGTGCGCGAATGTGCGGGAATGAAAAAATCCGCCCCCAAAAAATGGAGACTTGAACCCAAGACCTCTACTCTCTTAAAATAGCTTTGAACCAATTGATCTATACAAAAAATTTGAGAGAGAGAGAGAGAGAGAGAGAGGGCGGGGGGGGGGCCTTGGTTTGCGTGCTTGCCTTGAGAAAGCTCTTTTTCCCTACAAAACACAAAACACAAAACCCAACACGAATATGCAAAGAAAAACGAACCTTGCGGCTCGAAGTTAGCTTTAGCCAAAAAACTAGATATTTTTAAAAAAAATCTCAAAGTTAGCTTTAGCCGAAAAACTAAATATTTTTCTCAATGTTTCTGATTTTCCGAGATCACACTAAGGTGCAGGGAAAAGAGCATATGCATGAGAAAAATCCTTCCTTTCTGTTTCTGATTTGCCCAGATCGCATAGAGTCGCAGGGCAAAGAGCATACGCAGAGATGAAAGGTATAGATCCGGTTAAAAAAAAAGGCTAAATAAACCGAAACCGAAATAAGCAGAGAGACAATAACAGTAAACTGCAAAAACACTGTATACCTCCCAATCTGAAAAATGACGCAGCTAGGGCTACCAGAAACCTTTTCGCGTGAAACGAAAGGGGTTCCTCACTGGAACAGATGCTCCGAACGCAACAGAGCAGTCCTCTCGGCCCGAAAGCAGTCAGAAACAACAGATCTAGGAAACGACAGCCGCATGCAGTTCTACCGGCTTCAGATTTGGATCACCAACGGACGCGGCCCTCAAATAGCTCTGATACCATGTAGGAATTTACAGGGTAAGTTCATCAGAAAGAACACCAAAAGGACACCGCTCACAACTAGATCACAGATCGATACACCAGTATTTTTGACGTGGTTAAAACCCTCAAAGAGGGAAACAGTCCACGGCCTGCGCCAACGTGGCTACTACAGACAATTTATTAATCAAAGAATGAGAATTTACATAAGCTTCTCTCATGCACGGATTACCCGAACAATGACCCTCCATGCGCTTTAAATAGAACTCATGGACCAATCGGGTGTCAAGCCACGGATCAAGTGTCGGTAATACCGAGGAGAGAGTGAACCGTCGGATCACTACATATCGTGACCGTCGGATTGTAAGTTACAAAATGTACAACGGTAAAGAAACACACTTTACCTAACTCTATACCTAACTCTACACTAGACCAAGTTGAACTTAACTATATCCTATGTGTCGAAATATCCTAACAGGTTAGATATTGAATATATATTTTCCAACTTAAAAATTTGATTTCTCTCTAACCACCAGGGGTTTGGAGGCATGTGAGGGCTCGTTGGAAAGGAGAAAAAATCCTCTTTCAGATGGTCTAGAGTTCATTTTGAAAGGATGCCTTCAAGGTGTCCAGATTTATTTGTTTTGTTGACTATGCATAATTTTTTTTCTAGACAATCCTCATCATAGTGTGTCATCATCATGACTCCAAGTTTTCCATGTGATCATTATGGAATTCATATCATAAATCATGCATCATCCTTGGTGACTTCCAACCATGACATCATATGTCATCAAATCAATGTCCATCAAGAGAGTTATATTTCATCAATGACAATTATTGACGAACACTGCTTAGGACCAGTCATGGAGAGGAGGAAATGAATGGGGAATATGGTAGCAGGTCTCAATTAGGATATAGCTTTGAAAAGGATGACATAGTTAGAGATGGTAGGTTCTTGGATACACCTGAAAGGAGGGGCAATGACCATGGGTTCTATTCTAGTTTTGGTTCAGAGAGATATCACCATCACCATCCTTATAGGAGGAGTGAGAATCATTACTTTCTAGAGGAGTTCAAGAAAGCAAAGCCTCCTACATATTATGGAGAAATGAAGAAGTCACAAGATACAAAAGATTAGTTTCTTGGGATGGATAATTTTTTCAGATTACATGATTATTCAGAAAATATGAAATCTAAGATAACTAGTTTTAGTCTTAAAGGAAAAGCAGACATTTGGTGGGAAGATGTAAATAATCTCAGAGGTATTCGAGAGGAGGAGCTGACTTGGAGTGATTTTGAGAGACTTTTCAGGAAGAAATATCTATCTGAAAGATACTATGATGACAAGGCAACGAAGTCCTATGAGTCAAAGATGGGATCTATGACCGATGAGAAGTATACTAACAAAATCTTAGAGTTGTTGAAATATGTGCCTTATATCAAGGAGGAGAAAACAAAGATCCAATGCTTCATTAGTGGGTTTCCGGTATCATTCAAAGACAAGATTGAGTTTGATGAACGTAGATCGCTGGAGGAATCCATCAGAAAGGTTAATCAATGTTATGAGCAACCAAAGCACAAGATTGAGTTTAAGTAGGATTGGAAAGGTAATGAGAAGAATAAAGGAAAGTGGGCTAAGAAGAGAGGAAAACCCCAAGACACATATGACAAGGAAAATGTAGTATCAAACAAGAAATTCAATGCAGTTGATAGAGGACATGGATTTCAGTTTGAGAAGCATAACAAGGGTGATGGCAGGAAGTCTTTACAGTGTTGGAATTGTGGCAAGGACCACTACATGAGATATTATTCACAACATCAGGGTGGTAGACCGCATATTTACAGTGCTCAGGAGGCACAAATAGTTGGGGATGTTGGACAAAGTATCCCTTATAGTTATGTAACATTGGATAGTATGCAGGTTGATCACCAATCATCTATTATCAAGATGGAAGGTAAGCTTTGTGATCAAGTTGTTTCTATTTTGATTGAACTTGGATCTAACTATAGTTATATCACTCCTGACCTGATGTATAAGTGTTGCTTGAATAAATAAGTGCATGCAGAGTCTTGTTTGGTGTAGTTACCTATAACTATCAAGAAAAGAGTTCATCATTGGGTAAGAGATTGTGCATTTGAGCTAAATGGTATGTCTACATCAACACATCTAAATGTGCTTCCATTGGGATCATACAATATGTTATTAGGTATGGATTGGTTGTACATTCACAGGAATAAGGTAGATTTATATGATAAGGATATTCAGTGCTTAGATGATGACAAAGAGAAAATAATCTTGCAGGGTAAGAAGAAGCCTACATAAGTGAGAATGATTACAAATATGCAAGAAAAATGCAGTAGCAGGAAAGGGTGTGTATTGTTTGCAGTTCATATTTCTAGTGACAAAGGGAAGGATGTTGAGGATGCGGAAGTATTGAAGAGTTATTCAGTTTTGCAGTAGTTCCAAGATGTATTTCCAATAGAGATCTCATAGTTACTGCCTCATAGGGAAGTGAAATTTTCTATTGAGTTGATGTCGGGAGCAACACGAGCATCAAAGAAACCGTACAAGATGAGCACTCCAAAGTTGGTGGAATTGAAGTTGTAGCTTAAGGAAATGCTTTATAAGGGATACATTAGGCCAAGAGTGTCACCTTGGGGTGCATTAGTATTGTTTGTGAAGAAGAAGGATGGTACTCTCAAGTTATGAACAAGGTGACAACTAAGAACAAATACCCTTTGTCGCGGATTGATGACTTATTTGATTAGTTGAACGGAGCAACAATGTTTTCAAAGATTGATTTGAGATTAGGATATTATTAGGTACACATCAAAGAAGAGGACATCTACAATACTGCTTTTTGAGTCAGGTATGGGCATTATGAGTTTGTTGTGGTTCCTTTTTGTTTGACTAATGCTCCAACTACTTTCATGTGTTTGATGAATAATGTTTTGTGTCCTTATCTAGATAAGTTTGTGATAGTATTCATTGATGACATATTGATATATTATAAGAATGAGGAAGAGCATGCAGGACATCTAGCAACAATGTTAAGACCGTTGAGAGAGCATCAATTATATGCCAAACTTAGTAAGTGCAATTTATTTCAGACAAAAATTCATTACTTGGGGCATGCGGTTTCCAGGGAAGGTATAACAGTGGACGCAGAAAAGATCAGAGCTATCATGGAATGGGAAACTCGTCAGAATTTGGATGAGGTTAGATCATTCATGGGACTAACAAGTTATTACATGAGGTTCATCAAGAAATTTGTAGAAATTATGATGTAGATTTGCAACTTCTTATGAAATTTTAATCAAAGCCACAAGACAGAAACCTACTCTACTGTTATGTGGAATTCAATTCACAATTTAGAGCATCAATCACAAACATGCAATGAGAAATAACACACATGCACATTTTTTTTGTTTTGTTTTTTTGTTTTTGTTTTTTTGTTTTTTGTTTTTTGTTTTTTTGTTTGTTTGTTTGTTTTTGTTTTTTTGTTTGTTTGTTTTTTGTTTTTTGTTTTTTGTTTTTTGTTTTTTGTTTTTTGTTTTTTGTTTTTGTTTTTTGTTTTTGTTTTTGTTTTTTGTTTTTGTTTTTGTTTTTTTGTTTTTTGTTTTTGTTTTTTTTTGTTTTGTTTTGTTTGTTTTTTTTTTTTTTTTGGTTTTTGGTTTTTTTGTTTTTGTTTTTGTTTTTGTTTTTGTTTTTGTTTTTTGTTTTTGTTTTTGTTTTTGTTTTTGTTTTTGTTTTGTTTTTTTGTTTTGTTTTGTTTTTTTTTGTTTTTGTTTTTGTTTTTTGTTTTGTGTTTTGTTTTGTTTTGTTTTTTGTTTTTGTTTTTTGTTTTTGTTTTTGTTTTTTGTTTTTTTGTTTTTAGGGAAATCAATTTACTAAAAACGCCAATGCCTACTTGCATTAATATGATGAATAGAGATATATTACAATTCCTTTGTTCAACTTAGCACAATTGCAAGTGAATAACCTATCTCTCTGCTCACTAAGAAGCTCTGACCCAGACTTAGTCAATTTTTGCCTTTTCTTGAGCCCCTATTTCCTTGCGCAATTCCTTGAGAAATTGGGCCCCTATTATTTAGAACATTCCTCAAATTGATTGTGAAATTCCCAAGGGTTGATCATTTGACTGCATGTAACACTTGTGCACTCAAGACTAGTCTACAACTGATGTTACATTGTCTTGGAATCTCCACCATAGCTGTGGAACTTGAATTCTCTGCAAGCAATAGCTATTTTGGGCTGATTGATCAGTTAACAAGATGATCAATGAGTTTGAATGAAGTATCACTGCTTAACTGACCTTCCACTAGTTCTCCCAACCATTAGAACTAGTTTAATTGAAAACAACTTGAAATAACTGACCTTGATTGCTACAAATTAGCAATCACACATGCTTAACTAAACTCTAACTTCTCTAACTTGAATTTACTAAGATAACTGAGTGACAAGAGCCATGCCACCTCATTTAACTGCATCAAGTTGTTTGTTGATGTGGAAATTTGAATTTTCTCAATTTTAATAAAGGCAAAATCAAATTGATAATTTCTCGCTGCATTTTTCAACATTCCCTCTTAGCAAGAAATGGATTATCAACCACCCCCTATCCTGCACTTGTGGAACTCAAACTTTCCTCTTGACAAGGCCTATGTTAAAATGTCAACATCTTGTTCCTCTATCAAAATGTATTGTAGCAACATTATCCACCTCTACACATAGTCCCGTAAATGGTGATACCAAATATCTATATGCTTGGATAGATCGTGAAAACAAGATTCTCAGAGATCTTGATGCAACTCTGATTACCACAATAGATCACAGTTGGATCCAACATCTGACCAAATAGTCCCACAAGTATCTTTCTAATCCTGATTGCCTCACATGTTGCCTGAATTGCAGCCATGTATTATGATTATGTCGAGCTGAGAGCTATAGATGTTTGCTTCCTACTGTACTAGGAAACAACTGTGGACCCTACACTAAAAATTCAACCTAATGTACTCTTTCAGTCTGATGGAATCCCCACCCAATCTGCATTTGTGAAGCCACACAACTTCACTCCCTCTGTCAATCTATACCATAGTCCAAACTGGGTAGTGCCTTTGAGGTATCATAAAACATGCTTAGCTTCCTTCCAAAATAATTTGGTCGACCTAACCATAGCTTGACTCAGCTGGTTTACTGCATAAGACATATCTGGTCATGTGTTCATAGGGTATATGAGTGAACCTTTTATCACTCAAAGAAAACCTTGGTTATGGGGGGGGGGGGGAACTCTAAGGTAACCTCTAACCACTTTGGGATTGAAAGTGGCTCCATAATCCGGAGGTGGATCTCTCTTCAAGCTCAACTATCCTAGGTTACAACGGTAGTAGGTCTGTTAAACACTCCCCAACAACGACGCAAAAATGTTATCACTTAGAGAAATCCCTCGCTGCAGGAAAAAATATAAGGTAACCTCTAACCAATACTTAAAATTGAAAGCTATCCATTTCAATTCAAAGGGGGATCCATTCTATAACACAGTCAAATTTGGCTGGTTATATACTCAACACATCCACTAGATCTAATTGGATTATACAAAATTGTTCTGGAAAGGACAAGAAGAACCATTGGGCATGGAGTCTTTTTGACAAGAACTAATTATAGGCTATATGAACAGAATACAGAGGCAAGGTAGCAACAAATTTCTTAGACAATTCATCATTCAGCTATGATAGAAGCAGATAGAAATAAATATCGAAAACAAAGCAACTGGTGAATTCTGTGAAAGATATTCAAGTCGAAAACATATAAACAATTTGACAATTCTAAATCTAAGCTGATAAACAAAATTCAAATTTAATCACTCAATTCCAAATGTAGAATACTTATGGATCATATTGTGAAATAAAAGAAATAACATGCACTAGAAAACAAACAGGAAACCCATCACACAAGAATCTCTGTAAATATGAACAAGTAACACTGATCACAACAATTTATATTAATGTCAAAATTATACACATTGTACCAAGGTTTTGTAAGAATTTTCCAACCCTTTTCAATTACAAAGTCTCTGTATTTATAGAATACTCACATCCTGTAAGCAAGTTTCTAGCAAAGATTTAATTACAAAGTCTAAAACTAGATGAGAAATTCTCTAATTAAAAACTGAATACTTTACATCTTTCCATTGTAAAAATAAATAAATAATATTATGTATTTGAATATCATGTTGTTTCTTGAGTCATGGCTAAAGCTAAGGATCCCCAAGTCAAATTTGATGAGGTGGCATCCAAGTCAAACTTGATAAGGCGTTTTTCTAAAAATAGAAAAGATTAAATTTGGTGAATTCATGAAAATTAGGCTTCAAAGATCAATTCGAATCTATCAAACTGTGATATTTTTGAAAAATACGACAAAGGTTTTTGTTAATGGGTTCGTTGTCGAAAAACACCTCTTTGGGTTTTCAGAAATTCGTTTCTAGCGGTTCATAAACTGCACTTGAAGTTAATGCCTTTTACAGGAAAAAACAAGTTTTAACTGACCATTTTTACAAAAATGCCCTACTACTCTGGATGTCAGCGCTTTAACCCTGGTTTTTTACAAATCGAAACTGACACTCCCATTTTCAATGATTTAAATTTTAATTATTTACAGATCGATACTGACATTGAAACTGTTAGTGCTTTAAAACTATTGACTAAAATTAAGATAACAACTGGCTCACGGGGATGCTTTCGATCATAGATGACAACAAGAAGTCTGTTCCATTGGGCTGATCCCAACTCAACAAATACAACTTCAACTTGCACTTATTATACAAATGAAAACCAAAATGTAAACCATACTAAACTATACACTACACTATAAATTGAAATTGAAATTGAAAAATTTAGGCTGAAAATAAATGCTTGGCCAACAAGCTTATTACACACTCATCCTACACGAAACTACTGAAATAAATGCTCAATAAAATAATATAAAAATTCCAATTCAACCAATCTAGTAGCTGCTCAAATACTCTGTCTTTTGACTGTGCTTCAACAAAATCAAAACTGAATTGTATATTGGCAAAGACAACTCATGATGTAATTTGTCTCCACAGGGAAAGAATGGATGAAAATTCAAAATGAAAAAACCCTCCATGTAGTCAATTATGGGATCATAAAAATAATGATCTATCTGATGAACCTTAATGTATTGAATGTCTGGATAATCATGGTTGAATTTCTCAAACTAGATTTGCAGTTCAAGCTCTAAATTCTTCAGAAAGTGGAGCCGCCAAGGATGTTTTCAACTCTGGATTATTTGAAAGTGGATTTGCTAGGTGAATTATGCACAACTGATTTGTGTTTGACCTCTGTTCACCATCAGAAGTCAAATTTGATCATTGTCATTCTTCTAGGATATTTTCTTGAAGCTTTCACTTCCCTGACAACGACGCCAAAATGTTATCACTCAAAGAAAGCCATGAATATAGGAAAAACTCTAACATAACCTATAACTGCTTTGGGATTGAAATTAGTCCTTCAATCCAGAGGGGAATCTCTCCTCAAACTCAACTATCCTAGGTCATAATGGTAGCAGGTCTGTTTAAACATATGTTCTAGAGGGGGATCTCTCCTCAAACTCAACTATCCTAGGTCACAATGGTAGCATGTCTGTTTAAACATATGTTTTCTGTAGTTGAATATGCTTCTCCTTGCCATGGTATGTAATCTTCTAATGATTAAAATAGAGATATTCATTGTGATGCTCTGTTCATAGATTTAATTGTTTGCACTCTTCTTTCTAAAGCTGGTGTTGGAATTCATCTGTTTGATGCTCCTTCTCAGTGGACTATTTTCTTATATTCTACCTTTCATCACAACAAATCAATGGTTCATATTTTTCTTAGCTACCTTGCCCTTTATGGATGTTTTAGTGTGATTTTTCAATTTAATCCAAATTATATTCATCGCCTAATGGTGTGGCTTTTTCTCCAGATTCCAACCAAACAAACTTTCACATTAATCTAGCCATAGTTTAAACATATATGCTATCGTTGTGACCTAGGGTAGTTGATTTTGAGGAGATACCCCCCTCCGGATGGAAGGGCCAGCTTCAATCCCAAAGTGGTTAGAGGCTAGCTTAGATTTTTTCCCACAACCAGGGTTTTCTCTGAGTGATAACATAACCCACTAGTTGCTGATAAATGGTAGAATCCACTTCCTCACCTGAAGTGACATCCTCCTTCCTCCAGTTGGTCACTAGAGGTGTCTCCATGGGTTTACAACTCTCCATGTGGAATATATGTAGTATCTCATTTGCATACTTTCCTTGAGACATAATAGTTCCCCATCACCTTACGATACTTCCAAGACGAGGAAGTAGTGCATGAGACCCATGTACTTCATTTCAAATTATCTTGAAAGTTCCTCCTTGCAAGATCTGATCAACTGTTCATCACCAGTTGAAATCATATCATCAACATATACGATAATAATAAGCAATTTACCTTATACCAAGATATGATAGAGGTTTAAATCTGCTTCACTTTTGGTGAAGCCCAAACCATCGAGATAACTATCGATCCTAGTGTACCAAGCACGAGGTGCTTGTTTGGGACCATATATTGTTCACTTGATTCTGCACACATGAGACTCTTGATCAAATGTCTCAAAGCCTTCTAGTTGCTCGATTTACACACCCTCCTCAATAACCCCATTTAGAAATGTTGTTTTTACATCCATTTGGTGGATCTTCCACTCCATCTGCATAACCAGAGAAATAATTGATCTAATGGATGATTACCTTGCTACAGTAGAAAAGGTCTCCTCATAGTCAATTCCATCAACTTGAAAGTAACCCTTGGCCACAAATCTGGCCTTATACTTCTCGATGCTTTCGTCTTCTGCTTGCTTAACCTTGAAGATCCATCTCGAACCCACAACTGATTTATTTGTTGCTCTTGGGACCACTTCCCAAACACTATTATTTACAATGGATTCGTATTCCTCCACCATGGCATCAACCCATAAAAATTTCTCTATTTCTTCCTCGAAAGCGGATGGCTCAATCTCTACAAGCCAAATCATTAGAGCCATGTAGCCAGTGTACCATTTAGGTGACCTTCTCTGCCTACGCAAATTTGAAGGAGCTCCCACATTCTCCCTCGCATCTGACACAAGTCTATCATTTTACTTGGTCGTTTTTCTACCTTCTTTGGATGGTTCTACTTGAGTGGATGTATCCACACTTTGCTCCTCAATTTGTGGCTACCCCACAACTTCCTGAGGCTCCTCCTTTGGAGTTAAAATCTCCTCTTCTCCTGGGATTTGAAGCTCCCTCTCAAGAGAGCACTGCATCACTTTCCCCTCATAAAATTTTACATCCATTCCCAAATTCATTATGAGAGATGGAAAGTACACATGGTAGTTGTGAGGAGTTTTTTTGTACCCCATAAATACCCCCAATTTTGTTTTCGTCTCAAGATTCTTCCTTGATTATTTGGAGACATGGCAGTAAACAAAGGCTCCAAAAATCCTGAAGTGCGACACATCCATCTTCCTCCCCGAGAAAGCCTCCTCTGGTGTAATCATGCCCATAATCCGATGAGGACTCTGATTATGCAAATAGACTATTGTGTTGCAAATAGAGTGCTTTGATACCATGTATAAATTATGATGAATATTTGCAACTGCTTATGAAATTTTAATCAAAATCACAAGAAACAAAGCTACTCTACTGCTCTACATAATTCAATTCACAATTTATAACATCAGTCACAAATATGCAGTAAGAGATGACACACAATATTTTTTACCGTGGAAATTAATCTGCTAAAAACCCCAATGCCTACTTGCATTAATATGATGAATAAAGATGTACTACAATTGCTTTGCTTGATAATTGAGCACAACTTGCAAATGAATAACCTATCTCTCTATTCACTTAGAAGCAATGACCCAAATTTAGTCAATTTATGCCTCTTCTTAAGCCCCTATTTCCTTTCAAAATTACTTGAAAAATTAGGCCCCTATTATTTAGGTAATTCCTCAAATTGATTGCATAATTGCCTAGGGTTGATCATCTGACTACATGCAACACCTGTACAGTCAAGACTAGTCTACCATAGTTGGGGAACTCAAATTATGTGCATCCATTAGATATTTTGGGTTGATTGATCAGTTAACCAGATGATCACTGAGTTTGGCTAAAGTCTCACTGCTTAACTGCCCTTCCATTAGTTCCTCCAACAATTAGAACTAGTTTAACGGAAAACAACTTGAAATAACTGACCTTGATTGCTACAAATTAGCAATCACACATGATTAACTAAACTATAAATCCTCTAACTTGAATTTACTAATCTAATTGAGTGACAAGAGCCATGTCACCTCAGTTAACTACATCCAAGTTGTCTGCTGATGTGGAAATTCAAATTTCCTCAATTTAATCAAGGCAAAATCAAATTGAGAGTTTCGTGCTGCATTTTCAAGGATTGCTTATCTTATTACATCTTTAAAGAGGAAAGGAAATAAATTTGAATGGACATAGGAATGTGTAGTTAGTTTTGAGTAGTTGAAGCAATTGCTTACACATGCTCCAATTCTAAATATTGCATATCCAAATAAAGAGTTTATGGTAAGTACAAATGCTTGCAAGAGAGGACTTGGTGACTCACGAAGGACATGTAGTATGCTACGAGTCAAGGAAATTGAATGAGCACGAGCATAACTATGTGACTCATGACCTTGAGTTTGCAGCTATCATTCATTCCTTTGAATATGTGGAGACACTATCTTCTTGGTAGGAGGTCCATCTTGATGAGTGATCACAGTGGGCTAAGGTACTTGTTTGACCAACCTAATTTGAATTCCAGGCAAGCTAGATGGTTGGCTACGCTTAGTGAGTTTGACTTTGAGATCAGGTACATTAAAGGTAAAGAGAACAAGGTTGCAGATGCTCTTAGTAGAAGAGTACATGTAAATCACATTACAATTATGAGTTCTTACGGGAAAAACTTACAGGAGTGAAACTTGTAGGTGGGGCAACATGATGACAGGTACCAATAGCTTAAGCACATGTTATAACAACAGGGTACAAGATGTGGATTATCATCTCAAGACAGATGGCGTGGTTAGATTTAGGGACATGATCTATGTGCTATACAATAGCGAGCTCAAGAAGCTTATCTTAAGGGAATTTTATGTCAAGCCATATTCAGGTCACCCGATATCAGAAGACATTGACAACGGTTAAGAATTTCTGCCATTGGACGAACTTGAAGGAAGAGGTGGCTGAGTATGTTGCGAGATGTTTGGATTGTCAATATGTAAAAGCAAAGTGTAAGCATCTAGGTGGTTTATTGCATCCAATTCCGATTCCAGAGTGGAAATGGGAGGTTATTTCCACAAGCTTCATTATAGGCTTTCTGAAGACATCTAGATAAGATGATTCTATTATGGTTGTGGTTGAAAGGTTGACTAAGGTAACTCACTTCATTCCAGTGAAGTCTACAAATTCAGCTAGTGAGGTAGCCCAAGTCTTCATCAGGGAGATAGTGAGGTTACATGGTATTCCTAGGAAGATTATGTCAGAAAAATATGCCAAGTTCACTTCCAGGTTTTTGAAGGATTTGTTTGTAGGTTTGGGGACAAAGTTAGCCTTTAGTACAAATTATCATCCACAGATAGATGGACAAACAAAGAGGGTCAACAAGATTCTTAAGGACATGTTGAGGATGTATGTCATGCATCAACAACAAAAGTGGGAAGAGTATATTCCAATGGTAGATTTTGCGTATAGCAATGGGTATCAGGAATATTTGAAGATGAGTTTGTTTGAGGCACTTTATGGGTGGAGTTTTAATACTCCCATCGGTTGGAGTGATCCAGTGAACATGGTAATGATTGAACCATACATGTTGGCAGAGATGGAACAATAAATGCAGGTTATCAAGAAGAATATAAAGGCAACACATGACATGCAAAAGAGTTATGCAGATCAACACAGGGTATTTAAGGAGTTTCAGGTTGGGGAACATGTACTTGCGCATCAAGCCCAATACGATCTCCTCGAGGATTGGATCATGTTCGCAGTTGACACTTCAATATTGCAGGGCTTTCAAGATCTTTGAGAGGATTGGACCAGTGGCCTATTGATTTGCATTGCCCCGGAAAATGAAAGTCCATGATGTTTTCCATGTCTCATTGCTTAAAATATCTGTGAAGGATGCTGATCATGTGATTGGTTGGTTTGTATTGCAGGTGGAACCAAAAGGAGAATTCCAGTTGGAACCCTAGTGCATTTTGTAGTGAAATATTCTCATGCTTCGGAATTGAGAAATCAAGCAAGTTAAAGTGCAGTGGAATCACTTTGGGCCCGATGAAGCTACATGGGAGATGGATGATCAGATGCAAACTATGTATCCTTCTTTATTCGTTGGTTGAGAAAATGTATTCTGATACATGTTTTGATGCTGTGTTTTGGTTATGTTTATATATATGCATATGTATGTTATAAATACCACATCAAGCTGTGTTATAAAGCTCCAATAAGTGGTATTGTGTTCATGGCATGATGGTCATGGTCTCAACAATATGATATGATGTAAATGCTACATCGAGCTGCGTTATAAATATCTATGGGAAGCAAGTGTTTTTATGGTTTATGTCATTGAACACCAAGGGAAGTGTTCCCCTAAGGGGAGGGGTTTGTAACAACCCTTGGTTGATTTTCTATGTAAATATAATAAGACCAAGGTAATGAGACACATATTCCAAGTTGAATGTTGGACAAAACATAATGATGGAGTATCACTTGTGATTAATTAATGGCTATGGAAATTGGCAAAGAAAAAGTGGCAATAATTTGCATTTTATTTATAAATAAAGGAAAATATGAGAAAAGGAAGGTGAAAGGTCACAAATTTGAATGAGGATGAAATTGAAGGAAAAATGAAGGAAAATGAAAATAGAGGCCTCAATAATAAAAAGGATTATGAGGAACAATTCACAACTTTTTTTCAGTTCAATCTTTGGCTCTCTCATGCATTCTTTCATTCTCTCTTATTCTTGCACACTTAGAGAACTCTTGGAGCATTCTTGGAGAGCTTGGGAATACTTTGGATTTGGAGAAGGGAGGAAAAGGAAGGAAAAGGAAGGCAGGAAGGCACAAGGGAATAGGTGGATCAACAACTACAACTGGATTGATTTGCAGGTAACAAGTTGCATGTTTGATTTCATTGCTGATTTATGGATGCATGGTGTATAAATTCTATGTAGATTCGAAACTGCTCATGAAATTTACCAAATCATAAGGCTCAAATCTGCTCTACTCATATGAGGAAAGCAATTCATGATCGAGAACACATCGTAAACGTGCAAAAATATTTAACACACATACACAAATATTAATATAGGGGAAAGTAACTGCTCAAAACCCCTTGCTATCTGTATTGCATTAATACAAAAATAGAGAAGAAATACAATGCTTTCTCAAGCCTGAGCAACCTATGTAAGCGTATAGTCTATCCCTCTGCTTGACTGAATAAACCTGGACAACATTTAACCAATTTTTCAAGCCTCAAAGATCCTATTTCCTTGCGCTGTTCCCTTGGGAAATTTCCCCTATTTTTTAGGAATTTCACACCAAGGAATTGCACAATTGCCGTAGGTCAATTCCTTGATTGCATGCACCACTTTTACAACTTGGAATAGTTCACAATTGATAGTGCACTGTCCTTTAACTCCAATCTAAACTAGGTAACTCTAATTCTCTGCATGCCACAATTATTTTGGGCAGATTGATTCGTTAACTGGTTGATCACTTAGTGTGGTTGAAGTTTCACTTCCACAACTTTGACCTCCACTAGTTCTTCTGACAATTAGAACTAGTTAAACTAAAATAACTCTAATTAACTGAAATAGATTGCTACAAATTAGCAATAAATCATGATAAACTGAAGTAAAGTGTCTCCAAATCAAATTAACTGAGTGACAAGTGCCATGTCACCTCTGTTAACTACCTCCAAGTATTCGATTGAAATTGAAATTCGAATTTTAACCTAGTTTGACCAAGGCAAAGTCAATACTAGATTTTCTTACTGCATTTTCAACACATGGTATGTGCATGCGATTTTATGGTTATGTGCTTCCATTGACATGGAGGATTGCCTGGATCAACAGTGATTTTAGCCTTTCCTTTCCATTTCCTGGATAGCCATGGTGTTGTGGATTTTCCATTTGATTGTTTTTCTAATTGGTGCTCATAATTCCTTATGGCTGTGGGTTGGAAAAAATTCTTTGGAAGCCTTGGAACAACTTGGGTTGAGTTAATAGTCCTGGAGCCTAGGTTGGGACAAACGCTATGGTGCCCTTGGTGGGTTGAGATACTAGTCCCTGGAGTCGGGTTGGACAAACGCTCTGGAGCCCTAGAAGGTTGTGTGTTAAGTTACTAGTTTCTGGGCCCTGGATAGGTTAGGTAGAGATCAATCTAGTTGGTGTTAGTCATGTATGACTGTGAGGTGGAATCACTGGTTGAGGGTTGAGGTGGTTTGGCCTCTGGAAGCCCTGGTTTTGTTTTGTTTGGTTTATTCCATGAGATCCCACATTCATGCTTGGATTATGGCGTGGGGTAATGGGTTGAAGAGAGATTCGGTTCAACCCAATCTATGGTCGGGGGGTACGTGGAAGTCCCTAACTTGGTTGGAATTTTCATATGTTAACAAGATTTATCCTTCTACTGTGATTCATGTATAATTGTAGTGATTATGTTGACGATATTATGGATGAGTTTCCAGGGCTTATATGCTGTTTATTTTCTGGTGATATGTTGTTCATATGATGTGTATCTTCTATGAATCTTGTCATGAATTGTTTAGATATTGATCGATTGAAGAATATATGGACTAATAAGTGTTGTTTCAACTATGTAGAGAGGGAATAAGGCCTTCTTGGTGATTCTTAGATGAATCTCATACTTTTTATGATAAAATATGCATTCATGACCTGCAGCTTACATGTTTTCCATGTGTTTGAAAAAATGTCTAGTTTGTTTTGGCCAGTGTAGGTCAAGTTTATGACTCAAGTTTGTATGTTTAGCCTTGTTTTCATGTAACTTATGCTTATGATAAGTCTCAGGTAGTTTTGGGCAGTGGTATGGAGGCTGACCTGGAATTGTGGCTAAGATCTCGGGACCACACCCTCTGAAATGGACATTTTGGATCACAACCGCACTTAGGCAGTGTTGTGGATGCGGTTGGAGGCGCTCAACCAAGCCTTGTCATGCATGCAGTTGGGATCCTAGGTCAGTGAAAATGAACCCCAACTTAGGGTTTGGTCACCTGGGGTGGTTCTTTGGCCCCTAAGTATCCTGTAGCCTTGAGGGATGTTGGGAGTTTGTGGTCAGTTTTTAGGTACCACTTCCTTAACTGGAGCCTTGGAGGTTGGGTCATGTCATAGTGACTCTTGTCTCATGTTTACCATGGTAGGATGGTGAAATTGGGTAAATGCAGTAGGGGTGGTTGCAACACTATTGTCCACAAATCACACACCCTTGGGTATGGTGCCAAAAAGGAAAGAAACCAACAAGAACTCCTTCTCAAACTTGGTGACAAACTTGTTGATTTGTGAATTTTTTGAGGCTGCAACCTGTGCCTTCCCTTTGCCCTTATTCTTATTTGGACAAATACGTACATAATGGCCAAATTTGTGACATACAAAAATTTTAAATTTCTTTGTGTCCTTCTTCTTCCCATCCAGTGAAGTAGATTCCGCATTCACATTCTTCTTAGGCTTCCCCTTACCCTTTCTTGCATGACTCACAAGGGAAAGGTTCTCATTTTCACCTTCGTGCTAACCACCATGTGGAGACTCCTCTCTAATAACTTCCTAGATGAAGTCATCCCACAATCTCTCCCCATATGGAAGTTTCTCTTGTGTCACAATACCCTTAATGAAGGGATCCCATTGCTTTGTGAAAGCCATTCAGGGTCGTTCAAAGTAACTCCTCTTCTGACATGACCTCCACAATTGCAACTAACTCATAATGAACCAATGTGACTAAGACGAGATAAGATGCTATAGTATATGACTTGGACATCTTGGTGCTCTTGATTTTTTCCCTCAACTCCATTATTTTGTCATGGTTGTCACTGTAGTACAACTTAGAGAGAGCCTACCACATTTCCCTGGCTAATTTCTTTTTGGAAAGACGAAGGATAACATGATTCTTCACCCCATTTAGAATGGTTTTCCTGGCTTTCACGTCCTTTTGGTTATGGACTTCCAGTTGTGTATCATCAATAGGAGGGGTGAGTTGTTGATCTATAAAATCCCAAATCCCATTCTCCATCAACGCTAATGTCATATTTTCCTTCGAAGGACTGTAGTTGGATTCACCCTCCAATCGATCTTCAAATGTCGGCCCTGTTGCAACCATGCTCACAACTTCTAAATCAAATACTTAAACCCCATAAAAATTAACTATTGGAAAATTATTTTACCACTGTAAACTGCTGTGACAAATCGATATTCTCCCTTCTCGTAGTTTTAGTGCTCTAATACCATGTTAATTTTTCAATACCAAATTTGATTGGATATTCTTAGCAATTTATTTTATATCAAGAAAATTATATTCACCATAATAAATTATTTTTTTCTAAAAACTAATAAATAAAAAGTACACTGGCATTTAACTTAAATAATTTGTAGTGGAAATATAATATAAAATTAGTCACAAAACACAACATAAACGTTCCCAAAAAATTCTCCTTCATATTTCTATTACTAAGGATAGTTAGGGTTCCTGTAATGGAGAAAAGGACCCGAAGAGAATACTAGAAAATATAGCATAATAGAACTTGGAATTTCAGCCCCTTGGGAATTTCAGCCCACTAGAAATTCTTAGCCCTAGAAATAAGTTGGCCTCCACATACAAGTTTGACCTCCTTCTCCTTAACCTGTATGACCCCTTGCACACTAGAGATTTTCCTCCTCCTTCCCTTGCACAAACTTTGCTAGAAAAACTTAGCCCCTCACTATTTCGGCCTCCTCTCTCCACAAACTTGGCCTCCTCGGATCCTTCTCTTGAAATCACCTCATTGCACACATTTCTCTTCTCTTCAATATCTCTTGAGAAAATATCTCTCCCAAGCATTCACCGTGTCTTCTTTCTCTCCTTTAGGCTTATTTGATAATTTTGATTAAGCTAAATCCCTAACCGTAATCTCCTAGGTGATGAGTGGCTAGGATTAAATCCCAAGCCTCACTTGAGA
Source organism: Pinus tabuliformis (assembly GCA_031772625.1). Lineage (NCBI taxonomy): Eukaryota > Viridiplantae > Streptophyta > Pinopsida > Pinales > Pinaceae > Pinus > Pinus tabuliformis. Next base: position 770,989,715 of record CM062805.1, read on the forward strand.
TCAATGAGAGAGATTAGATCTAATTCATTAAAATGAAATACATTCATTTTTAATTAGAAACCTTAGCTTAACAAATAATATTAATTAATTAATAAATGTAGTTTTTCTAAGTTAAACTTAGTAAAGAAATCATAAAAGTCACTTGCTCAACATAAGCAAGTACCTAAAGGGGCAATTGGACATCTTCTGCACGTTTGACACCTAGCCTATGCAAAAGCATTGGTCCGAGCTATCAATATCAACATACCACTCTCCTAGTGTGTGGGTAGTATGGTAGGGATAATTCTTCATGCCTTCCTCCAACGAATGGGTAGGCCAATGACATTTTTTTTTTTTTTTTGGAAATGGAATAGATCAATGATTACATTATTCATTTTTGCACATGTTGTTTACTCTAGTACTCATTCATTAGATGAGCAATCCAATAGTACCATGTATTGTAGGTGCACAATATGACAAGGATATGTCTTCTCTCCCTCCTCCATTGCATGAATAGGTAAGTGATAATTTATGAGCAGTTTGATGGCAATGATCTTCCAACATATTAGGTCCACTTTTGTATTGAGTTGGGTCATCACAATCCCACTCTCTCTTCTTCTCACTATGATAGACTCTACATTGAGTTGGGTATGTCCATTTTGTTTTATACCTACTCTCTACTTATTTATGTCTTTTTAGATAACCCCTTTTCATATGGATAGATTAAAGATCATATTCCAGATGATGAACAATTTAGTGATGGAATTTCCTCAAGAATTGAATAGTTTTTTAAATAATGACCAGGTCTTCATATACCCATCCATGCTTGTATTTAAGTTGGGTCTCATATCCAATCTCCTTTATATTTTTAGCAATGGTTTCGCCTCTATTGTAGTAGGTATCCTTATTATTGTATTTTCTCATTCTTATGCATGTCTCTATACTAGAATTAAGGAGGATATTGTAATAATGTTAACTTTTATATTTTATTTATGGTTAAATTCTTTCTCATTACTTATATTATTAGACTATGTTTTGAAAGCTATTATAATCAACATTATTTTAGATTATTTTAAATAATTAAAGTAAAATTAAACATTTATGTAACTCCCTAACCTTTTCATAAAAAAATATTTTACTATAAATGGTTTATAAATACACAACTCATACCTCATTTTTATCATCTCAATCATATTGAAATTGATGAAATATTTACATTCTTTGATCTCTATATTGAATTTGATCAAATATTTGTATTCTTTGATCTCTATATTTTTTTACAGCATGCACTTACATCTCTGTAATTTTTTTCAAGTTATAATATTCTTTTGTTGATTAGCTTTATACTAATTATGTTTTTGGTTGGTTGATTATGCAATCCTTATTTATTGTTATTACTCTTAACACATACATAAAAAAAAAATCCAAAAAATCTAATTCTTCAAGTGGATAGAATTATTTGGAATCCAAATTCTTCATCATGAGAATGTAGTCCTTTAATGTAGCGATGCCATGCTTATGGTATTTTAGAACCATGAGCCGCTCTGATCGGAGTCCCACCCAGGAAAAAATGAAACCAAATAGATAGGGGCTAGGCAATTTTATTATCAAGTCAATATAGATTTCTTCGGGCCTTCCATCCACGCACGTCTTACGGTTCTGACCTGCAGTCAACAACTAACCGCTTTGTCGATCATGGGTACTAGGATGGGGTTTACCATAGCCTAAAAATGGAAAGGGAAAAGTAAGATAACCATAAGGTTATTGTATAAGGGAAAGTAAGAAATATAATCATAAGGTTATTATATAGGGAAAAGGGAAAGCATAGACTCTAAAGGAGGTATGGGCAATTCAAAATATTCCTAATGTGAATAAAAGTAGGGCAATTTAAAAGATTAATATAAAAATATTTTTAAACCAATGTAAATCATCATTTTTAAAAAATTTAAGAGAGATGTCATTATAAGAGTATATTGTCAAAAGTAAAATGTGGAGAATAGATTTAAAAATACAATAATAATTGAAGAAATAATAAAAATCAATATTGAAAATATTATTCTTCTATATCAATACAAATTTGTTTTCTTTTTCATTTTTTTCTAAATATATTCTATAAGTATGTCAAGTTTCAACTTTTCTTTTTCTAATTTTATTGATGCTCACTATCATCATCACAAGATTCATTCATTGCAACTTTGCTTGCAAAACCTACAACATTTTACTTTTTGGTGTGATTCCATTGATATTTTTGATTCTTTGTCATCACCTTGCACATACTTTGAACGACTGATCTCCTAAAGGTATTTTTAGTGCCATTCACTTGTGTTGTTTTACTTTGGATTTATTTGGCTTTGATAACAGACTTTTTTGAGTGCCATTCACTTGTGTTGTTTTACTTTGGATTTATTTGGCTTTGATAACAGACTTTCTGGTTGATTGGTAACTCAAAGTATAGTGCCCTTTATTTAAGTCCCCATGGACAAAGTTGTTGAGTAATTTTTTTAGTGTGAAGCAAGTCCTTAGCGCAGTGACAAGTGCCCGTACTCATTGTTCAAAGTATGTTGTGGTGTACTATGTAGCTTGATGTTGCCTTTGAAAATAGAGTAACAATTTTTATTTATTTATTTTAAAGTCTGTGAGGTTTTACGTAGTTTCTCATGAAATGTAGAAATAGAAATATAACTCCATGAAGATTATAGAAAAGATTCAATCTTGCTTCTAGTTAAGGAAAGATAGAAGAGAAGGTGTCCCACATGTACAAGAAAACCAAGTTTATTATCCAATGTTGAAACTTTCCCCTTCATCTATGTTATCCAAGGTAAATTAATGACTTTTAAAGATATCCTTTTACATTTTGGGAATGATCTTGAGTAGTGCTAAGGTTGTTGTAGGTTTCATTTCAAACAATTCTCCCTTGTGCTTTGTGAAGGATCCTATTCTGTCCTTCAATGTGGATATGACAACCTTAATTTTGTTTTTAAATCTTTATCCTTTGTGGGGCAAGGATAAAACAATTAATTTTTGTAACATAAGATGCTTTATAGGTTTAATGCTTTATGGCTAGCATTAAAAAAATCCAACTTGTGGATTTATGATGCATGGGGTTCTTTATTTAAGGCATTAATCAAGATCCACCCACATGAAAAATTCTTTTTTTATTATGGGATTTCTCTATAAGTTGAATTAGGCACATGTCACGAATAATGGTCGTTGGGTTATGGAAAGTTGACGATCTCTTTATGAAGCTATCATTTCTTGGTTTCAACCCACATTTTGGAGTCTTTATTAGATGTTCCAATTGGGGTTAGGATGCTCAATTTTCCTCTTGTAATGATAGGGCATAAATTTTCTTACAAACTTTGGTAATTCCTTGGGTCTAAAGATTGCAAGGGGCCCAATTCTACATTTATGTTGATGTGAACAAAGGTCTTCCTAATCAAATTGTGTCAAAATGAGAGCATTGTAGTTGGACACAACAATTGGATTATGGACATATTTTTTTCTTTTCAAGTTCTATTTCAAGCATAGTCATGTGACAACTTATTGTCTAAGAAAAAATGTTTCTTAGGTGAACAAGAATAAGAATAACAAACTTACTTGGTGGAAAGACTCAGTGAGAAAATGCTAAGGATGAATCCCTTTTAGGTGGAATGAAAAGGGGTTCCACTAAGTTTGTAGCTGAATCTACAAACGACTCCCTCCCATACAATAATGACCCATGAATCAAACTCTCTACTTCTAGTCTCCTCCCTTGACAATGCCCTCGAGGTGAGGACGGAGGTGAAGAAAAGACGTGGATCAAACAATTCAAGTTATAGAAGGGAACCATACCCTTTAACCAAGCCAGATGATGCAATGTTGTAATTAGTATTATGCGAGACCTCCAATTATCTCAAAATAGTTTGTGAATTAGATTAAAATAAAAAATAAAGACAAAAAGGGAAACACCATAAATATACATTATTATTACTTATCAAACTAGAAGAATGTTACACTTCTTCATGTATTATAAAGTAGCCAATATAGTATATGAAAATTGTTGTTACTAAATTTTAGTTGAATACCATAAATATACATTATTATTACTTATCAAGCTAGAAGAATGTTACACTTCTTTATGTATTATAAAGGAGCCAATATGGTATATGAAAATTGTTTGCCAATATGGTATATGAAAATTGTTCTTACCAAATTTTAATTGAATATTAATATATATATTATTTTTTAATAGAGATAGGTAATGCGCCAAAATTCTTTTATTTTTTTAAATTCCAAAAATACAATAACCACAATGTAATTGTTTTAAGTCTCACTTTCCTGTCAAAAATAGGTATTCAATGATATTTTGAAATGAAATTTTAATACAAAGTAGTTGTTTTATGCCTTACTTTTATGCCAAAAATGTTTATTCAATAATATTCTGAGATAAATAATTGATACAATAATATTTCGAGATAAATCATATATAAATATTATGATTTTATATTTGATGTTGATAAAATCTTGTGTTGTGTTTGTTAAGGGAACATTTCACCCATCTTTAGGGACATAAATAAAACTGATGATGCCAAAAGTGCTAGACTAAGAGGAAAAAATGAAATATAACCCTTAAGAGGAACGATGAGACCATTGCTATTATTAAGTAATTGATTAATTATTAAAAAATAAATTAATTACTAAAAATAAAATAATAAAGGAAATGAGATAAATTATCAAAATAAAAGAAGTTAAAATTGAAATTGGAATTAATTTAATTTGAATGGGTTATAAAATCCTTTACTAGAAACTTTATATCACTAAAGCTCATTGTGAAAATCTTTTGCACAATTTACTAGAAGTTTTTATCAACATTAAGTTAATGACTGTGAAATTCTTTATGCAAAGATTTATATTTGATTATATTCTAAACATATAATTAAAAATAATCTTCTAAACATATAATTAAAAATATAATGTTTTTTTAAATGATACAACATTAATAATTAATGTTTAGGATTAATTTTAATAAGTGATAGAACTTTGAATGCTAATGAAAGTAATTTAAAATTAAGAATAAATAAAAGTGGTGGAATTTTTAATTTAATTTAACGTAGAATATTTTAAATGTGTAAGATTCAAAGATTATATCTTGATTTTATAATTGATTTTTTAAGAAAAAATCAAAATATAAAAAAATTAATAATATTTGGTTACTGTTAAAAAATATTAGTGTTTTAATTTTAATAAATGATAGCACTTTGATTGAATTATGATAACTAAATTCATTTGAAAATTGACATAAATAAAAGTGTTAGAATTTATAATATAAATTTTGTTTGGAACATTTTAAAGTGTATGATTCGAGTGTTAAATTTTTTTAATTCACAATTAGAAGAATTTTCCAAAGGTTATATTTGGACAACGATAACATGTTTTGACATAAATAAAAGTGTTAGAATTTATAATATAAATTTTGTTTGGAACATTTTAAAGTGTATGATTCAAGTGTTAAATTTTTTTAATTCACAATTAGAAGAATTTTCCAAAGGTTTTATTTGGACAAGGATAACATGTTTATATGATTTGGATAGTTTCTAGAATAATTTTAATTTAGTATATTAGATATTTAGAGTGCTAATTTCAATTTCAATAAAATTGTTCCAAAAACTTTAACTTGACAATAATAACATGTCTCCCCGATTTTCAAAATCTCTAATTTGTTTTTTTAGATATTTGGAGTTTTAATTTCAGTTCATTTTTTGGATTTTGGATGAAAAAATCAATTAATTAGTATTTTATTTTAAATGATAATATGTATAATTGTAATAATCATACCAAATAATTTTATAATTTAACTTAATATACAAATAAATGATAAATAATTTCAAATTTCAAATTGGAAAACAATTTTAATTATTTTAAAATAACAATTTGATATTGATTTCAAAAAAATTATTATTACTATAATAATAAACATTTCTTATTTAATTCACAATAAATAATTTCTTAATTTAAAAGAACTTTATTATTCATATAAAAATAATTTAATTCATTATCTTATATTTTTCAGTTATACATTTAATACTTAAAAAAACATATATCTAGCATTTACACATTTTAAATACCAAAAAAACGTCAACATTTTCATACTTTATAACCTTTTTTACAAAGTTTAATATATAATAAATAAAACGTTAATGTGATTATTTCACAAACTAACATTATGCCTTTATTGCGGTATCCTTTCTCTCTTTTATCATTTTTTTCTTTCTAAATTGATTAGTAGATTTTTATTAATATTTATTAATATCGTAGAAAAAAAGTTTACATTTGAACCATTTCCTCAGTGCTTTCCAAAACATTCCTCTGGGTAGACATGCTTTTAATCATGAAAAAACAAAAGGATAGAAGATCGAAGGATTGGCATTTATACCTAGCCAATCTTGCTACTAGAAACTTAAACACGTCTGATACTGTAAACTATAACTAGAAAAGTAAACTATGTACTGTATACATATATATGCCAAAAGAAAAAAAAAACTCACTACATCCCGAGAGTAACCTAGTTTTTACTTTAATAGGCCAACATCCCGATTTCTTAGTGGAATTTTTAGTCCAAGATTATGACTGGTGATGTGACTGTAGAGTTGCCCTGGGGGGAGGCTTGAGCCGGAGCATTGATGACCGCAGGCCCTTCCTGGTGCTCATTTGACTCAGTGTCTGAGTCAAAAACTACATAGTGTTCTATGCGAGACAACCGAACAACTATATCATCCAAGTTGTATCTAATGTATCTCAAAATGCACTTGATATCTGATGAGCACTAGTATTGCAGTAAGGATGCTGCAACTCCTAGGGCTACCAACTTTACTTCATCAACCCGGGGTTCGTACGAACTTGGAGGTGACAGTGATGTATACACAAATAGATGTAATTGGTTTACTCTTTGTCACCGCTGAGCTGGGGCGATATACCACGAGGGTTTCTCAAACCGGCCTTCTATTGACTAGAAGAAGTTTGATTACCAACTCAGAGAAGGGAAATTTACCCTAATTGGAAGAAAAGATATGCTGTCTATTGCATGAAGGAAATACTGAAAGAAATGCTTGCAAAATATCATGAAATCCTCTATCTACTTGCTAACATAGTTTGCTTGCAAAATAACCCTACTCTAACACCTGTGAGGTTTTAACTATTCTAAGCATGAAATATGATCTAGAAAGTACTATCTGCTGCGTGCATGAATAAGTATAAAAATAACTTTTTTCTTTTTATCTTTTTGCTTGAAACATGAAAATGATAATCTTGCTTAGTTCTTTGGTAGGGGAGACAGGTGTGAAGAAAAAGGAGTACAATGGTTCATATGGCTTGGAGGGCAAGTAGGGACCTAATCCTGGATTTTAGTGATGATTTTTCTCAATTCGGGCTCAAAACAGGCTACTACAGGTTTTCCTACAGGATGTCTACAGGAAGTACTAGTTCACCTATAGGATCCCCTGTTTTACTACAGGAACAGGCCGAAAGCTTAGGGAGTGGTCTAGAAGGTGGGATGGAGCTTGGAAAAGGTGAATAAGGAGGGAATAAGGCATGGGAGTGGTAGGCACTTAGAACTCAAGCCAAAGCTTTGAGATGGTTGGATTTGCTCAACAGAGATGGCAAGTTTTCCTCATAAGGCAAGAATTCGAATTGAGACCTTAGTGAATTTTGGCAATCATGGGTGGATATGGCTTGGCTGAGGCTGATGAGATGAGGTCTCCCTGCAATTTAGAAACTCCTGCAACAACAAACATCATTCTTGGCATTCATACATAAATTCATCAAAGACAAGAAGGGTTTATTCAAATAGAGGAAAAAAACAGAGTTGTCACCATTTACTTGCTAAGTTCATGCATGGAAGTGCTTGAAACCAATATGAAAGCGAGATGAGATCAGTGCAAAACCTAAGAGATTAGAAAATACCAATTGCAACTTATCTATGAAACTGAAAGATAATGACCTAATTAGCAAGAAAACCCTAGATTACACAAAAAGCAAGAATTCTGTCTTTTTGGGTTGTATGAGAAGTGTTCCTCAAACCATGATCCCTGCAAGGGAGAAATGAGGTGAAAACCACTTGCTGTCAGCCTTTTTGGAATATCTTCTTATCACTACAATGCTACTATCAAAACTATCCACAAATGGAAGCAAACTAATTAAACCTACCAATACTTGCAAATTAACAACACCAAAATCAATTTAGCACTAACTATGAAGATAACCTAAGCATACATATACAACAAGAGGAACCTCTGCTGCTAGGGTTGGGCCCTAACCCAAGAGCTTCAACCCTTTGAGTCAACTCATCGATGGATCAAGAGAATGCTGCTCATTTTCATTAAAGAAATAAAAAATACATAAGAGTGCTGGGTTACAATGCTTCAACTTGAAAACTGCTTAGCTATATTGAACAAAAAAATCCGAATCCTAATGAGGCTCTAGGCCTCTTGATTTATACAACTGAAGTTACCAATAACTTCCTTAAATTTTGGGAGGCTTGGCTCCAATATCGAGATCAACAGGTCTTCAACTGTCACTGGCTTGGCTGCCAATGAACTTCATGACTCGACTACTTGCAACTCTGAGCTGATGAGATTTGATTGAGGAATATTCGAGTGAGTGAAGCGTTAAGGAGAGAAATCTTGTCTCCTAGAATCCCTCTTGCTTGTCTCCATTCGAGTTACTGCACTTTAATTACCCAAAATTTGCTCCAAAAACCTGCAATCAATGCACATTAGACCACTAGACATGACATCTCATCTTTACTCTCCTCATTAAGAAAAAAATAATTAAAACATGTAAATAATGATGAGAAAATTTGATTTTAGTAAGCTGGAGGTCGTCCATATAATTTACCCATTGATGAGCCTCATCATCACCCCCTACTGAAAATGTTGCTCATCCTCTGAGCAAATCAATCTATGTCCATGTATTTCACTGTTTTGGTGGCCTCCTTGACATCCCAAACTTCTGCTGTAGTCTTCTCTTCTTGTGGATAAAACCCTGCATTCCTCTCTATTTCTTCCCATTGATTTCTTTCTTTCTTCTTCTTCTTCCTTTCTCCCCTCTAACATACCTAAAAGCAATGGTGGGCTGAGTTTCAATCCAATCCAGTTGACTTTGAGTCTCTGTAATGTTTGCTTATACATTGGGACTCTCTCTAGTGCATCCCTCATTCTATCAAGAGAATGATATTCTTTGATCTTTAGGCTGTAGGGTAAGGTGTTCCATCTCCTTTGGCAGGCTTGCTGGCTCTCATCTCCTAGCAATCTTAGCATGTCTTCAAAATGAGTGACTGCTTGTTCTTGTACAACAAGGTATCGTGGTGCAAGCTTGGGATCATTTGCAATGAGGTTGTGAGTGCTGATGACAACCATTGGGTTAGACTGTTTTGCTCTGATGAAAAGGGGTTCTGCATGCCAAAGCCATTAGTTGTAAGTCCCCTAGCTTTGGATTGGGGTCCCACACATTTAAATCTGTCAAAGTTAAATTGTGTAGGTAGAACTTAGATATATTTGCTCTATCCTCCAGGGTGATTTGATCATAGAGGTCAATGAATTTCCTGTAGTCTTGGAAAGGCATAGTTCCTCTTTGTGCTAGGGTTTTTATCTAAAACTGCAGCCATTGTTCTTTGAGGTATAAGGCATATGACTTTGCTAGCATCCTGCATTGAATTGCCTCCATGGATAAACTTGCCATAGTTTCCAATTGGCCTTCCTTTTCTTGTAGCTGCTTTCTTAGCCATGTGTTCTCAGCCTCTAATTGAGATTTCATTATTGTTTCCATGTCTCTTATGCTACTTAATTCTCTGCCCATTTCTTGCAGCTTCTCTTCCATGTGGCCTACATCCTCCACCCCTTTTGATTTAGCAATTTTCATCCATCGATGTGTCCTTGCTCTCTCTTTTTCAAGTTCAAAGAATAGAGGAATGGAAAATTTTTGTGGTATCACCCTACCTCCTTCAATGAATCTATAGTAGGAGCTAAGGTTTGGATGTGGGCTAGGCTCCTTCAGCTCCTGGGCCTCTTCCTCTATTTTTTCTTGAGTATTTCTTCCTCTTTTCCTTCCCTTTGCCCTTGTAGCCTTTCCTGATCTTTTTTCTATGTTTCCTGTAACTCTGATAGGGTTTCTTTTAGGACTGTTTCTGCTTCCTGTAGGTCTAACTATGTTTCCTGTAGGAGACTTTTCCCTTTTGCTGAGTCTGACCTAGTGACAGGTTTCCTAACATAGGTGATAGGTGACTTAGGAGAAGCTTGTTTTGATGTTTATTTTCCTTCCTTCTTCCCTAGAGGGACTATTTTCTCTTGTTGTTTTGGTGAGTCCTCTATGACAATTGGAGTTTTGGTAGGGGTTTGAGGTCTCCCTTGTTTAATCCAGGTGCTCTTCCTTGTCCTGAAGTAAAGTGGAGTTTGCCTCTGTCTCTTTCCCTTTGATTTGATAGGTGTACTTAGGGAAGTTAGAGCAACTGTTGCCTCCTTCTCTGTAGGCTCTGGAGACATCCTTGGTGATTCTTCTTCTTCCTTGCTCTGTTTTTCAGAATTTTGTTCATCCTCCTGTATTTCATCCTCTTTTTCATCCTCTCTTTCATCTTCTTCTTCATCCTCTTTTTCTTCTTCTTCTTCATCCTCTATTTCTTCTTGTTTTTCATCCTTTATTTCTTCTTCTTTCTCACTAGAAGTAGGGCTTCTATCATACTCAATGGCTCAAATTACTCCTTCTTCCTGCATGTCTGCAAATGTTGACCATGTAATAGGGATTCTTAAATTGTGTAGATCATCTTCAAGGATGAGTTTGATTAACCCATGATGTGCTAGCTGCTGATGTTTTCCTTCTTGTACTTTGATGCTCATGTCTATTATTGATTGTAACAGAAAATAAGGTACACTAAGCCTATTATGAGGATGTGTCTCCTCTCGAAATATTAGCTCATGGAGGAGTCTAAAGTGGTACCCATACACTACACTGTATCGACCTTCAAAGGAAATATACTTTATGGTGTGGTAACTTACCTCATTCCAAGGATATGGAATGATTTCCCTTCTAACCCTATTTTTGTCTTTAATTGGTTCTTCGCCTTCCAAGAAAAAACTTTTCTTTGCAAGAGTGCTGTTAGTCTTGTCCTCTTTTCTCCATTGCAACCCTAGGGGGAGTGTAGTTATCTTGCTAATACTCTCAAGGGTAATTGCTACTGACAAACCCTTCACTACAACAGTGGCACTGGCTCTAGTGAGAGGTATGAGTGACATTGCAAATTCTCTAGCCACATCATCATCGTATCCCCTCAGTAGCTCAAAGAACCCCATCCATTGATGCCTTGTAAATATTTCTACCACAGGAGGATGCTGGTGTATTCTGGCTGTGTTGGTGGGCTCTCTTTTGTTGAAACCTCCTGTCATATTTTCTGGAAATTCTTGTTTGAGTGAGGTTTGGGTGGCTATAGTTTAAGAACTTTGGTAGGTGATGAGGTTTCATACTTTATCCTTCATTAACCTTCACATAATTCTCTCTACCTTTATGCATATAGAAAATACTCAAAAGAAAGGAGGATTTCTTCTTCTTAAATAAAAAACACAGAAGGTATGGAACCTACCTCCCTTTCCTACGCTCTAGTGATGAGAACTATTGAATTGATTTCCCTCGGTGTCCACTTACAACTCTCTATGGTAATTCTCTCTGTACCCTGTAGCTTTCCTATAGTTTCCTGTAGGTGCACTTGTTTGCTGTAGATGTTGACTGCTTCCTACAGGGATGCCGAGAGTAACTTTTTGTTTCAATGACTCCTCGAAGTTGCCTCTGCCTTCAGATTTCTGAAATAACTAATACTTCACATGGAAGTTAGTGATTATTTCTATTTGTGGATGATTTTGTTGGGTGATGTGCTGGCTTTCTGAGTACGAATACCTTCTTTTGGACCATTGGTCCCACTACAAGTTCATCATATCACCTTTCCTCATAATCATCTCCCACTTTTATTCTCCGTAACTTAACCACTTTTTTGATTCATTCCCCTTTTTTTTTTGATGTGACCTTGCCACGTGTGGAGTTGACTAACCCTTTCTCTTCTCGTTATCTGACCGAGGGTGGCCAAGTTAACTGGCCACCTTCGCTTATAAAATCAACTTCCTGCATCATTCCTACAATTTAATCATATTCATACCTATGAGGGAGTATTGGTGAGATGACATACCTGTTGGTCCTTTGCTTTGCTGATGCATGCTGGAGAGTGTTGTCAATTCATTGTTCTTTGACCTGGCTGCATATTCTTTAACTGTGTTTTTCATTCTTCTTTTGTTGATGAGTTGCTCCCTTGATGATGTATAGGTGTTGGTTTTTGTTGCTTCTGAGCTCTGGAGGAGCTTCTTCATTCCTATAGTCCTTGTGCTAACGACGGGTTGAAGTTGTTGTGGTCTCTTTTGTGGAATATGCTGCTACAGGAATTCCTACAGGATGTCCTGTAGCTTCCGTTTTCTTGAAATTTTGCATCTCTTCCCTACTTTGAAGTTGACTGGGTATTGGAATGAGTGGAGGATGTGGTTATGGAGTGGAGGATGAGGTATGTTGCTGTTGGCATGTATCTTTTTGATGGTTTTTTTTTTAATTATTTTTATTTTATTTCATTTTATTTTCTAACTTGATTTCTTGATGGATAAAGGCGTGACACGGTCATGGAGGGTGTTGGATGAGGTATGGTGAGGTCAATGGCTCTTTTCATAACCCAAAACAGGTTTGTGTCACCATTTTTCCACTGGACTTCCCTTCCTGTAATTTTTCAAGGCGTCTTGTAATACCTACAGGAAACTCTTGTAGTATTACAGGGAATCCTGTAGAAAACACATAATTGCTTGGAATTGGAATATGGAGTTGAGTATGGATGGAAGAACATGGGGATTATGGAGGAGATGAGATGGATGAAGGAAAACATAGGTTGTGGTAGGGCCTGCTGCCCTCTGTCCCCCGTGCTTATCTTCTTCTTGCAAAACATGCAAACATATAATTGTTCTTTTTGTATGTTTTTTTTCTTTTTCTTTTTATTTTTTCTTTCCTTTTTCTCTTTTTTTTTTGTTTGAAAAGACAACTAGGCTGCCTCAAAGGAGGTTTTCATCCTTGTTGCCTGCCCTGGGTGCCCCAAAAGAGGTTTTCACCCAAAGATATTTGATTTTTTCTCTCTTCTTTTTTAATACTCTTGGGCTGCCTGTTTGGCCAATTTAATGTTTTTAAATTGTCAATCATAAATTATCAACCAGGGTAGGTATATTGATGAAGTACAGGTGCACTATATGTGCTAGAAGTTATTTATTATTTCGTTATATTTTTGTTAGGATCCAAACTCAAGATTAGTATGGACATGGTGTCTTTAATTATATTAATGTCTCAATCTCGAAAGTTATCAACTAATTTCATAGGAGTTATTCTCTATTGAATCAGTTTATGGATGCTATGAGAATGATACTAGATTTTACTTGTGTTACATTGTTTTGGATTTTTGTCTTGAATTTTTATGCTGCAACTCTAATTTACTAAGTGAAAGAGAAATCTATTCTATCAAACTGTAAAGGAATACTGTCTGAATTCAATTTCTAAGGAGAATACTCTCACGCTTTTACTTATTCAATTTCATCCAAACAAGACATTCTGAACAACAACTATGCTATGAAGTAAACACAGTTGGACTACACTAGATAAAAAGAAAATGAAATAACCATACTGTACCAGATAAAAAGAAAATCAAATAGTAGAGTTAAACTAGGTATAAAGCAAAGGGAAGTGCTCATGCATATAACGATTCACTGGCGAACTCATCATACTGCATTTCTTCACACAAAACAAAGTATTCAAGTAATGAAAGAAATCTAATTGCAATTGGTTAAAGACCTGTTACTGGTCGTAGGGGCCCTCCATGAATCAATCCACAATCTCCAATCAACGCAGCGCATACAAACATAAAACCAAGTCTATTACTTGCAAAACAAAACTTAACAAACTGTTTTCAAAAATTTTATCATCCAGCGCACACACAAAACATAGTGCGACCATAGTTTTTATAATAAATCTTTGGCATAACAGTATGAGCATTTTAAGCCTAAATATCTTTATTTCAATTAAAATATATCTCTAAACATTTGATTTGCTATTCCGAAAGCAAATCGATAAGATTTCGTTGAAACTCGAATTCTGTCCCGACGACAATCTTGTAGTTGACTTTGGGGTTTGATCGTGATATCCTGCGATCATCTTGATGAATTGGTTCGAGGGAATAGGAAGGAATCCACTAGGGGACCATTCCTTATCCATCCGTATCTTTCTTCGCTGAGCTGGAGCTTCTGAACCTTGCAAACAATGGAGGTAGCTGCAGAAATTTGGATTAGCTGCAGAAACAGACCAATTCTGTAGCCAAATGCATTCTTTAACAAAACAATAGGGTATATAGACAAACATGAATAAGAAGACATGTAATTGCTTACCTTTAACAAAACCTTGTGTCTATTGCATTATTTAGGTGATAAGTATAGGAAAAGAGAGGAAATATAGGCAAAAAGGGATGTCAAGGTAAGAAAATCTTTGGACTCTACATTCCCCCATGTTGGAGGTTTTGTATGTCCTCATACACTTCATCATTGTCAGTCACTTGTGCCTTCTGATCATCACCTCCAAGTTTCACTTTCTTCTTCTTTCTGGCAACGACTGGCATCCTAGGTTTTGTCATGAGAATTTTGTATTTTAAGTTGATAATCTATCTTTGCATTGTCCTGTTTTCCTTCTTCAACTTTTTGTTCTTTTTATACCACAAACTCAAATAAAGGATGAGATTGTTTCTTTTTGCAATCTGGATCTCACTTTGTGTCTTCAATGCTTGATTCTCATTCTTGAGATATCTGTTTAGTGTTTCTAACTCAAAATTATCCTGCTTTAAAATGCTTGAGGCTGAGGGTTCTTGTGGTTCATTTAACTGACTGCTCCCTTCTCCAGGACTTTGAATTGTTTCTTTAGTTGCTGTCTCTTTTCTTTCCAATGACTCTATATGGTCATAAATCTCCTATTGAACAGGGTCAACACCTGGACTATGCACTGAGCTTCGTAGAGGTGAGCTGCAAGGTGGTGGTGACATTGTCAGTGATGATTTTAGTGACCCTTTTGGAGAACTTTCAGGGTTTTCAGTTGGTTTTTTCTCAGTTGGCTCGTTTTCCTCGAGATCAATGTATTCTTTAGCTTTCTAGATTATCTGTTGCATGGTGCTCAACCTTGTACTCCTCCTTAGTCCAGAGGTTTGTAATCCCTATACTTTCCTTCTTTTAGTTTCTAATTTTTCTTCTTGAGGAAGGGTCCTGGTTTGTGGTATTTCCTTTGCTCTTTTGCTAACTTCCTTCCTTATAAGATTTCCCTTTTTCATTCTCTGAAAAATATCTACTATGGGCAGCTCTTCTTCTGATAATTCCAGGTGAGTCTGGGGTTCCTTCTATTTCATTACTTCTATTGTTCTCCTCCTTCCTCTGAGGGTCGTACTACTGCTAGCTTGTTTTGGGGATCTTTCTTCAAAATGGTTCCTCACCAAAAAACTTTCCCAGTTATCCGATGGAACTCAACCAATATCTTTACCAAGACATGATGATACATGGTATTTTCTATAAATTGAATTCTCTTTTGAACATTTGTGGACATTTTCTTGAGACTATGTAAGAGAAAATAAGGAAGATTCATATGGTGATCTTCAAGAAAATGCATCATCATGCTAACATGGTAAAAATACATATGCCCAAACCGACCCTCACAAGTGACAAATTTTTGAAGTATAAGCAATAAATTTCTAGATTTACTCTTAAGGGTTGTGTTGGGAATACCTTTCTTGAAGACAATGGTGTCCATATTTGGATTTTTCAGGAAGACCTTCCAATCTTCTCCATTAATTCCCTTGTTCTTGAACCATTTTTCCTCGCTCCTTGGTAATTTAGTAGCTTCTGTGATCATGGACTCTGTTATGGTGATCTTAATGTCTCCTATTTCGGCTTCAGTTCCATCAAACGAGCGTGCAAATGTCTTTTTCACTTCCTTGTGAAAACCATTGAATTTTTCAATGAACTGCAACCATTGTTTCTTTTGTAGCAGCTCCTTGGTCTGAGGGTATCCCTCCAAGAATTTCTTCCCTGCTGGCTCGGTTCGAACAATGATCCCCATTATGGAGGATGCTTTGCCTCAAAGACTGGTTACCTTGACAAGAGAATGGTGTTGGTAGGGTTTTGCTAAGTGGCGGAAGGACAGAGTGGCTATGAAAGTTCAAAGGAGTGTAAGAATAGGTGGATTATAATAAGGGTTATAGGAATGAATTAGACCATTGGGGTGCATTAAAATGATGATTCAGTAATTACTTTGGCGGATTCAGAATGAGGACGTGACATGAATTTTAAGTGGTGGATTATGATGTTTTGTTAGGCGACCATCACCCTTAAGTTGTAATGATTTTGTTTTTAATTTTCGGCAGTACTATGTCTTCTTAGTCATATATGCAATATATCAATCCCTATTGCTAAATTAAAGTAGCACATACCTGTGATCCACTTTGCTAACCTTGTTTGTTGTTCTGAGATCTCCTGCAGGTACTTTTCTTTGTTAGTTGTCCTTCAATTCAAATCACCAAGTGTCCCTGTAGGCTTCAATTTTTTTTTTATTAGGATGCAGAAAATTGTCCTAGCTACAAAAACTTGTCTGAGTTGCGGAAAGTTGCTGATTCTGTAGCTGAGAAGAAAAATTTAATAAAGGAACTTTGTTATTTTATTTTTGAAAGGAAAATTTGAAGTGCCAACACAAATTGGTTTTCACTCTAAATTTTCTGTATAAACCTGCCAACAACATGTTGGGTTTCATGTTTATACCCCTTTTTTATTTATTATTATTATATGTATGTATGTGTATATATATATATATCTATATATCTATATATATATATATAGATATATATATATATATATATATATATATATATATATATATATATATATATATATATATATATATATATATATATATATATATATCTATAGAAAGTAAGACTGAGTAAAAATTTATAAGGTGGAAAAGAAGAAGAATTCTTCTTGACCATATTTAGTTCTGAATTATCTTGGAATATTTTAACAAATTCTTCTTTTGTCAATGGCTTCTGGCAAAGTTTGAGTCGATGTCAATTTACTAATAGAGGAATTTTCTATTCATTAATAGTCTTGATTCTAACTGCACCATTGTCAAAAACACTTTCAACTTCATAAGGTCCAAGCCAATGGGTTTGGAATTTCCCTTGAAAATGTTGGAAATACTAAGAGGGGGGTGAATCAGTATTTCTTTTTCCGACTATTGTTTTACTAGTTAAAACATTTATATTCAGAACACAAGATGAACGACAATAATAAATTATTTTATTAATATAATCTTTGTAGTAAAATAGATACAATATATAAGTGGTTGCAATAGGTTGCCAAGCACCAACTTGGACTTTTGTGAGGCTCCAACCTCCAGAGCACCAACTCTATTTTTCCAAGACACCAATCTTGGACTTAGGAACACCAACTCCTAAGGACTTCAATCCTTCCATTTCCTGAGACACCAGTCCCAAAGAATCCTATCCTTCCTACTTCTGAGGCATCAACCCCAAGGAATCCAATCCTCCTTACTTCTGAGGCACCAGCCCCAAGGACTCCTATCCTTCTTGCTTCTAAGGCACCAGCCCCAAGGACTTCTATCCTTCTTGCTACTGAGGCACCAGCCCCAAGGACTCCTATCCTTCTTGCTTCTAAGGCACCAGCCCCAAGGACTCCTATCCTTCTTGCTTCTGAGGCACCAGCCCAAAGGACTCCAATCCTCCTTACTTTTGAGGCACCAGCCTCAAGGGTTTTGACCCAATCTTGTTAAGGTTCATTTGATAGTAATGTTCTGCTCTCAGAACTCTTCTTTGCTGAGTTCTGTCTGTTTATAGCTTCATTGTAGTCTCCAAGCTACAACATCAATGACAACCAGTCTTCTTATGAAGTAGTCTTCACAACTCTGCACACTACCCACACATAGTCTCCAATAGCCTTCATGCTCTCTGATAATGTCTTCACACAACTTTAGTCAGTCTACGATTAGCTGCACTAGGCTTTGCATAAAGACAAACTTCCTGTTCAAGCTTATGTTCTTTGCTGGCTACTTCTCCCCTTCGATTGTCTGTTGTCCTGTTGGCCCTTCAGCTCTCTTTCTGTTCAGCTGGATCCTCTCGCCGCCTCTGTCTCCTCCAGCTTATTTCCACAAAAATGTTCAATAGCGTTCAACTGCATTCAACAACCTCTGTTCTCTAGTTTTCCTGCTTTTATTCATACCTGATCCTCTGATTATCGGTTTCCTCTTTCTTGCTGGATCTTTGGCTTCCTCCTCGCCTGCTTCAGCTTCCTCACAGATGGCTTGTCTGTCACTGTAGCTTCCTCTGTCTCATCATGCTCATAGGACACGTTAATTCATAAGAGAGTTCCAAATAATCCACGGAGAACACATCTTCCTGGTTAAAACTGTAACAACGCTCCTTTCGACAATGATAGCAGGCATACACAGAGCTTTACGGTGTAACGGACATGCCACGTACTATCGCAATTGTAACCGGCATAGTTCAGCCTCTTAAACTATTAGGACCATTCCTTAATGTATTTTTGCCTCAAAAGCCCAGTGCAATACATTTTTGAGTTACACAAGAAATATATGAAAAACAGGCGGACTTCAAATTTATTTTACCCACATCTATTCCTATATCAGGTCCACTGCTTAAATCGCAATCAGCGATTCGCGACTTCCAGAGGTCCTTTATATGTCAGGCCCATGACATTGCTGATGGCCGATGGCCGATCCACTTGCGGATGCGATATTGCATTGAACCATGTTGCAATCAGACCATGGGGTTCGTGACTTACATCGCAATTAGCGCTCAAGAGAGTGAAATTCCTTTGTGTATTGTTGCGATGGGTGGATGCTTTATAGCATTCAACCATAACACAATGCCGCAGCGGGTTCACACTTATCATAATTATATGATATCCATATCCATATAAATATTGTAGTCGAGAGTTTGGGGTTGACAACCCTTTATACATTGCGATTACCACGGATGCGATATAACAATAGGGCGTGATATATTAGGACCAGGGTCCGCATACATTATTGCAATCAGAGGTTTCGGGGGTGACACTTAGATAGAACCTGCCGATATAATATACTGCTCCACCTCCGATAGTGTATTTGGATATATATATATATATATATATATATATATATATATATATATATATATATATATATATATATATATATATATATATATATATACATATATACATATACATATACATATACATATACATATACATATACATATACATATACATATACATATACATATACATATACATATATGCTTTGACCTCCGTTTGCGCCTCCGATAGTGTTAAACACATATAAGCATCGTTTTTGCTACAGATGGTGTATTTGCATATATAACCAAGTCTTCCGCCTCCATTTGCGTTAAATGCATATTTATATGGTTTTTGGCCGCTGATAATGTTAAAGCACACATATATGGGTTTTTGGCTGCCGATAGATCCCAATAGTGCATTTTTTGACATTCTTGCTCTGATAGCTCCCGATAGCTGTTAAATGCATCCATTTCTCCTCTGATGGCTCCCGATAGTGTGCTCCTATTCTTTGGCACATATATATATGACATATACATATATGGCTCCTCTTGCTCTGATATGTCTGTTTCTGCATATATATATATATATATATATATATATATATATATATATATATATATATATATATATGGCTCCTCCTGTAGCTCCTCTTAGTCCAATGTGGCTCCTCTGGCTTGGAAGTGTCTTTCAAAGACCTCCTTGCATATATGAATGCCTCTCTTGCTCTGATATCTTGTAATATGATTTGATATGCCTCCTTTGGTAACTCCTCTTGCTTATGGCTTGGCTATCCTGATGGCCTTGCTCCTGTCTCTTCATGGATCTACTCTGCTTCCCCTTGGCTTCATATCGTCATCTAGTATCTAGAATATTTCCATATTGACATCAATGACAACCTAGGTCAATAATATCCCCCTTTTTTATTGATGGCAATATTCTTTTTCTCTCTCCGTTTGACATTAATGACAAAGGAGTGCTTTGGGACTCCCCCTATCAAACTGCTTTTGTTCTTCATGAATGGTAGATCTTCATGGGTCTGTGACTCCCCCTGTCATAGTGCTCTTCCTCTTTTTACTCAAGATAGAAGGATTGATGTTTTATCATCAATTTGCACATTATTCCCTCTTCATGTCTCAGAACTACCTTATCATAGCTTCTACAATACTTAAAGGTGCTCTACTTCAATGCTTACAATTAGATTTCAAATAGCTATACACCAAGTGTCCAAGTCTAGGCTTTTATGCTTCAATCCATATTGCTGTCTCCACAGGTAACATTGAGAGGCCTTCATAGTCTGAATTAAGAGAAAATGCCCCTGAGATTGTCTTTCTTGCTATCTTTCTTTAGATCTGAGTTCCTTTGTGTCTCTGTGCTTCTCCTTAAGTTACTGCCATCTAGTATTCAATCATCATTGCATTTGGACAAAAATGTGAGGGGATGTGCCTTACTGTTGCTATATTTCTTAAGTGATATGTATCAGCTTAAGTTATGCTTGACTGCACAACATTCTCCTTCTTATGGGCCATCTTTTCCTTGTGTTCTTGTACATGTCTCTGCATGTTATCTCTACTAGAAGATTTAGATATACAATTTTTGACTGTCTTTTAAAATCATTCGACTGATTTACATTTATTTGCAATGCTTCAGTTTGTTATATGCTGTCAGTTGCTCTTACTTCAAACTCCATTCCAGATGTATCTGTTTGTTTGAATACTGCCTCTATTAGTGTCCAGAATTTATATGTTCTCACATTGAATTCCTGAGTTAAGACATAAACTTCTGTGATAAAAACACCATAGTTGTTTGCCCTATTTTCTCTAGCATTAGATGAATTTCTCTATTGCTTCAAATATTACTTAGTGATTAAGTGGAAAGCATCTTCAACAACAGTCCAAAGAATGGTTACAGTATCATATTCTTCAATGAAGTACCCCTGAGAAATGATCTTTATCAAAGAATGTCTGTTAATATAGTTCAGCAAGGATTTCATAAGGACCCCCCTAACTATTACTGGCTCCCCCTAACTATATGCATCATCTCCTTTGGCAAAGTCTTCTCATAAAAATGCTTAGATTGTCAAAATTCAGGTCAATGACATATGCTGTTGGTTGGAGAGATCAAGGGACTCTGGGATTGTATTTCCTTCCTCTCCATACTTGTGTAACTTTCTTCTTTTGCATGGTTCTAGCTTGTGTAAGTGATTTGATATTCACCCTATGAGTGCCAATAGTTAAAGAGTTATTAAACTAAAGGTATTACAGACTCATGTGCTGGTGTGTGTGTTATGTGTTATTGAGACAACGGATCGATCAGATTGCCAATACACAGAAAATAAAATGGAGAGACAACAGAGAAATACAGTAAGCAACACAAGAAATAAACAATTTTAATAATGAGTTCACCCTATTCTCCAGGGCTACGTCTTCGGTCCAGCTTCAGTGGTGGCCTTGTTTTATTGTGTATTTCAACAGAGAAATTACAATACAGGGACTCAATATGAGTTCTCCTGAAGCAGATTTTGCTTGGTAGGGTGGTTCTTGGATTCCCCAAGCCACTCGGAGTACACATACTCGTCTTCTTCCTACCAGCTCTGTGACCCTTGGTCTACAGTGGAAAGAGCCAAATGTGATGCTCAGTCCGGACAGATTCCTCTATGGGAAGTCTTGAATCTTCAAGATCTCTGGTGCTCAACACTACCTGTGGTCAGCTCGACCCTTTGTCTCTTCTTCTTGGCTTTACTGTTCTCTGTGTTCAGTCCTCCTCTCAGGGTCCGCTGTTCACTGTCTCTCTTGGCCGCTTGGACTCTTCTCAATTCTGATTCCAAATCAACTCTTCTGGTTCGACTGTCTCTATTCATGGCTTTAGCCATTCAATCCCTATGCCTGTTCGGTTCCTCTTCCGCCTGTGTCGATTCACCTTCTATAGCTACGCTTGGAGTTCCCTGTGTTCGGCATCATCATGAGTGCTTAGGGAGTGGCCACTTTTCCTCCTGTAAATGGTTCCAGCATGCTTTGTCGGTTTGTTTCTTCAGTTACACTGTGGATGCGTTCTTCCTCCACCATGGAGGTTAAACGGATTCCCAATCCCTTTAGAATGCGGCTTAATTCCCTGTTGATTCCGATTCTTTCCATCGGGCGCAATCTCAACCGTCCGATCTGGGCCCTCCAGATCCGACGCCATACGCATGTTTCGTGTGGTTGACTTTCTCGACCGATAATGCACGATCAACGGCGGTTTTCTCTCACCTCCGCCTGCCATGCGTCGATCGGTGTATGGAATTGCTTCGCTCCTGTCCAAAACTTCTTACCGTTCAAGGGCGCCCCGATCAAAACCATCGGTTTCTAGAGCGCGGGTCCCACCTTTTGTCTTTAGCGCTTTTACCTTTTCCCGCTCGCGGTCCTCCGGTTCCTCCATGCTACCAGGTGCTGGGGATTTCCCATTTTGGCCCTGTTCGCTTAGCGATGCGCATCAAAAACTTCGCCCTTTCTCCATTCCAGGGCTCCCAGGGGCTACTTTGGCCTCCTGCGCGGTCTCCATGGGCCTCGGTCAATGCGCTTTGACCAAGGTCCTCGTCGTTCCACGTCGGCTGCCATGGCCACTGGTTCAGGGTGTTTTTGATACTATTTTGGATTTCATTAGAGATTTGTTTGACCTGATTCAGTCATGGTTCTTGACAGTCTTTCTATGGATCCAATTCGGATCATGGCCTCCCTACTGAAAAAGCTTTTGGACCACCAAAAGTTGGTTTTCAAGTATCGACTAAGTGAGGATACTGTTTCTTCAAATGTCCAATCTCAATCCAATTTCCGCTGCTCGGCTTTGAACCTTTGAGCCCAATCCTGAGGTACTCAACTTCTCCCCTGCATGTTGTACTCACCTTCTTGTCCAACACTGTGTCTTCCTGCAACTCATTGAGGTATTCAGGTAGCAGGTCATCAATAGAAGGCAATTGACTTTGCTCTTCAAGGTCCTCAATCATTGAAGCTTCAAACAATCTCAAACAATCTGCATTTATGACTGAGTAAATGTGCATGTAAGCTGGTAGATCAAGGCGAAACACATTTTCACCAATCTTCTCAAGTATCCTGAAAGGTCCATACCTGATAGGCTTTAGCTTTTTACCTTCACCTTGCATCCTGTCCTTGCTGATATACAACCAGACTTTGTCTCCAACTTGAAAACTATGCTCCATCCGATGCTTATCATGCCTAGCCTTATACTTGGCCTGGCTCTTTTCCAGCTATTCCTGTACTGCCTGATGGATCTCCTGGATTTGTTCAATGAACTTGGTTGCCTTATCCACATCACTGTGCCCATCAACCATGGTATCTTTACCAAAGACAAAATCCAAAGGAGACCTTGGTGTGAAGCCAAAGTAGGTCTCAAAAGGAGATCTCTGTGTAGAAGAGTGTTTGGCTCTGTTTTAAGCATGATACACATAACACAAGTGTTCATCCCAGAGCTTAGGATGTTTACTGCAATATCCTCTCAGTAACTGGATTACAGTCCTGTTTACTACTTCTGTCTGGCCATCTGTTTGTGGATGAAAATATGTGCTTTTCTTTAACTTGGTGTCCATCAGTTCCAACAGACTAGACCAAAACTTCCCCACAAATCAGGTGTCTCAATCAGATACAATGGAAGTGGGTAATCCGAAATGAACCCATACATGTTCAAAGAACAATTTTGCAGTCTGTTCAGCTGTGACCTGTTTACTACAAGGTATCAAAATGCACATTTTGTTGAACCTATCCACAACAACGTATAGATAATCATGACCTTTCCTAGATTTAGGTAGTCCTCCTACAAAATCCATGGAAATGCTTTCCCAAGGGTGAGAAGGAACTGGCAACGGAGTGTACAAGCCTAGTTTTCTATTGCTGGGATTGATTTTAGCACACATGGCACACCCTCTTACATATCTAGAAACTGTCTCATTCATTTTCGGCCAATAGCAGAATCTTTGCAGCTGTGCAACTGTTTTGCTTACCCCAAAGTGACCTGATATCAGAGAAGTGTGTGCTTCCCTAATTATCTTTATCCTCTCAGTTTTTGGAATGCAGAGTTTCCCACAATGGTATAAGAGTCGGTCCTTTATATGATAGTTCAGTTCTTCTACTCTTTTGCCTTGACTCAAAGTTGCATATACATCTTTAAAGTCCATATCCTGAGCATATTGTTCTATGTAGCTTTCATGTAGTACAGAATTATGCTTAAGTATCGTAGATGCATTTATAATGGGTCTAGATAACATGTCTACAACCTTGTTATGTATGCCATTTTTATATCTGATGACTAAGTGAAACTGTTGTAGAAAACCCATCCACCTATAATATCTTGATTGTTGCAACTTAGTTTGGGAGTGTAGATATTGGAGTGTCTGGTGATCAGTATGTATTATTGTCTCTTTTCCCATTAAGTAATGTTTCCACTTTTTCACACTCTGAACTAATGCATACAATTCTTTATCATATGTAGGATAGTTAACTACTGCAGGATTAAAAGTCTCATAATGATAGGATATGGGTTTGCCGTGCTGTGTCAACACTGCTCCCATGGCATAGTGACTGGCATCAATTTGGATCTCAAATGGTCTTTGTAAATCTTGCAGTGCTAGTACAGGCGCTGTAATTATTTTTTCTTTCAAGGTGTCGAAGGCTTTCTGATGTTTGCCTCCCCACTAAAACAACTTATTTAATCTTGTTAAAGCATGTAAGGGAGCTGCAATCATGGAGAATTTAGAGATGAACTTCCTCCAATATTGTGCTGCTCCTAAGAAGCTTCTCACTTCTGTAGCAGACCTGGGTTTAGGCCAGTTTACAATGACTACCACTTTAGAGGGATTTATTTTCAATTCACCTCCCCCTACTATGTGACCCAAGTAGTTTAGAGATGTTTTTCCAAATTCACATTTTGAGAGTTTAACATAGAATTTTTCTCTTTTCAAAACATCTAATGTCTGCTTAACATGCTTTAAATGTTCTTCCCACGTTTTACT
Organism: Pinus tabuliformis; assembly: GCA_031772625.1. Classification (NCBI taxonomy): domain Eukaryota; kingdom Viridiplantae; phylum Streptophyta; class Pinopsida; order Pinales; family Pinaceae; genus Pinus; species Pinus tabuliformis. The sequence continues at coordinate 771,014,909 of CM062805.1, forward strand.
AAAAATCAGAATTTCATCCAGGTACACAATAACAAAATCATTAGGAAAAGGTCTGAGTACATCATTCATTAATCTCATGAAAGTAGCAGGAGCATTAGTTAAGCCAAAAGGCATAACTAGCCATTCATACAATCCTTGCTTTGTTTTGAAAGAAATCTTCCATGCATCTTGCTCTACAACTCTGACCTAATGGTATCCACTGTGCAAATCCAGCTTGGTGAAATAAACAACTTCTTTTAATTGATCTAAGAGATCATCTATGCGAGGAAGGGGATAACGATTCTTGATTGTTATCTTATTCAATGCTTGGTAATCAATGCACATTCTCCATGAGCCATCTTTCTTTCTCACCAAAATGATTGGTGGCCCACATGGTGATGTGCTAGGCCTGATGAAGCCCTTCTCGAGCAACTCCTGCACCTGATTCTTGATTTCAGCATTCACTAAAGCAAACAACCTGTACATCCCAATGTTAGGCAATGGAACATCTTGTTGCAAAATAATATCATGTACTATTCCCTTTTTGGGTGGCAGACCTTTAGGTTCTTGAAACAAGACATCATACTCTGAAACAACCTTTTCTATATCAGCTTGTTGTTTAGCATTACAACCATCAAATACATTGGTTTTATCAGGTTTCTTTTCCTTTACAACCATCAGTAAGAATCATTTGCATGAATTAATCATTCTTTTCATCTGTCCTGAGTTTACGAGAGTATAATTATTCTTGAGCTTATGAGCTCTTACAAACTATTCGATTCCATCTTTAACCAGTAGATATTTGTTCTCAGCTCTATAGAAAATAGCCTTTCTATCGTACAAGTAAGGACTTCCTAAACCAATTCCACATATATCCAAAGGAATTATGTCTAACTCAACCTCATCTACAAATGCTGACACAAAAGAAAACTTGAGTTTGCACTGTCTAGTCACTTGTAGTTGTGCTTTATCATTCAACCATCCTAATGGGTATGGTTTCTTGTGAGGTGTAGTTGCTAATCCCAATTTCTTTACAATTGCTTCAGAAATCAAATTTACTTGAGAGCCACTATCAAACAAAGTATCAATCTTTTGATTTTTGGAAATAACTCGAATATGGAAAAGATCATGTATTTTTCTCTCATTTTCTTCATCAATAATAGATTGAGCAGAATTACTAGTAGACGCTTCAAAATTCTTACCTTTTATACCTGTGGATGCTATGGTTGTTTCATCTCCGGAATCTGACCCCAAATCTCTCTGAATAGCTGCAGCTGCCTTCTTTTTCTTGCCCTCAGACTTCTTAGGTCTCAGGTCTGGATGCAGAATCCAACAATGCTCATCATCATGCCCCTCCTTTTTACAGTGAGTGCATGAAGCTTTGGCTTTCTATGCATTGTTAGCCTTCCTTTCTTTCCACTTCTGTTTTATTTTCTCCTTGCTCTTGCTTACAGTGGGTTGGGATGGTCCCCCAACTTCTGGATTGCCATTCTTTCCTCTAGCCTCTAGATGAGTAGCTTGTACAAACACCTCATCTATACTAGTGGGATTAAACATGAGGATGGTATGCCTCATGTAGCTGTGTAGACCACCAATGTACTTCAAAAGAGTCTCTGGTGAGTCTAGTGAGATACCCAACGTCAATGCTCTCTTTCTAAACTCTTGAGTATACCCTTGTACACTTTGCCCCTTCAACTGCCGAAGAGTTTGCCAACTCATCATGGCTTGCTGCATGTAGGCCAATGGATAGAACTGTTTCCTGATTGCAGAAACGAAGTCACTCCAGACAGAGATGGTCTTACCATGGCTTTTCATATCAGCTTGGGTTCTACCTTCCCACCAAACCAAGGCAGTGCCTCCTAGGTGTAGGCTTGCCAGCTGAATCTTACTCTTGTTTGAGTTTATGTTCTGTACCCTGCAATACACATCAATTTGTCTAATCCAATTGTCCAATTTTTCAGCATTTAGCTCTCCATCATATATAGGCAAATCAAATTTAACATCTAACTTAATCAAAGATGATTTCTTATTATGTACAGGGCTATTAGGAGGTGTGAGAAAGTTTTCCTCTTTCCCTTTTCCTTTGGAGTTGTCATGGAAGTGAGACTCATCTTCTTCTTTCTCTTGCTTAGAGCCTGATGCATCTTCCACCTTTTGCTTTCTAAAGTCTCGGTACATTTCTTCAACCATGGACTTCATAGCTAGGAAACTCTCTATGAATTGAGGGTCTGGCCCCATAGAACTTTCTTCTGACATGGTCTTTCGAGGATAGACTCTCCCAATTTCAGGATTAGTTTCCACCAACTCTCCTTCTCCTAATTTGAGCTTTGATCTTGTGAGCATTCACAACTATACCAACACAAGCTTGTCTAACCTTACAACCTTACTGCTCTGATACCACTTGATCTGATATTCACCCTATGAGTTCCATCAGTTAAAGATTTATTAAACTAAAGGTATTATAGACTCATGTGCTGGTGTGTGTGTTCTGTGTTATTGAGACAACGAATCGATCAGATTGCCAATACACAAAAAATAAAATGGAGAGACAACAGATAAATACAGTAAGCAATACAAGACACAAACAATTTTAATAAGGAGTTCACCCTATTCTCCAGGGCTATGTCTCTGGTCCAGCTTCAGTGGTGGCCTTGTTTTATTGTGTCTTTCAGTAAAGAAATTACAATACAGGGACTCAATATGAGTTCTCCTGAAGCAGATTTCTCTTGGCAGGGTGGTTCTTGGATTCCCCAAGCCACTTGGAGTACACAGACTCTTCTTCTTACTACCAGCTCTGTGACCCTTGGTCTACAGTGGAAAGAGTCAAATGTGATGCTCAGTTCAGACATATTCCTCTATGGGAAGGCTTGAATCTTCAAGCTCTCTGGTGCTCAATGCTGCCTGTGGTCAGCTCGGCCCTCTGTCTCTTCTGCTTGGATTTACTGTTCTCTGTGTTCAGTCCTCCTCTCAGGGTTTTCTGTTCATTGTCTCTCTTGGTCGCTTTGACTCTTCTCAATTCTGATTCCAAATCAACTCTTTTGGTTCAACTGTCTCTGTTCATGGCTTTAGCCATTCAATCCCTATGCCTGTTCGGTTCCTCTTTTGCCTGTGTCGATTCACCTTCTATAGCTGCTCTTGGAGTTTTTTGTGTTTGAAATCATCATGAACACTCAGGGAGTGGCCACTTGTCCTCCTCTAAATGGTGCCAGCATGCTTCATCGGTTTGTTTCTTCAGTTACACCATGGATGCGTTCTTCCTCCACCGTGGCGGTTAAACGAATTCCAAATCCCTTTAGAACGCGGCTTAATTCCCTGTTGATTCTGCTTCTTTCCATCGAGTGCAATCTCAGCTGTCTGATCTGGGCCCTCCAGATCCGACGCCATATGCACGTTTCGCGCGGTTGACTTGCTCGACCGATAGCACACGATCAACGACAGTTTTCTCTCACCTCCGCCTGCCACGCGTCAATCGGTGTATGGAATCGCTCCGCTCCTGTCCAAAACCTCTTACCGTTCAAGGACGCCCCGATCAAAACGCTGGTTTCCAGAGCGCAGGTCTCGTCTTTTTACTTTATCATTTTTACCTTTTCCTGCCCGCGGTCCTCCGGTTCCCCCACGTGACTGGGTGCTCGGGCTTTCCCATTTTGGTCCTGTTCGCTTAGCGATGCGCGATTATTTTTGATGTGCGATTAGCGCTAAGCACTAATCGCGCATCAAAAACTTTGCCTTTTCTCCATTCTGGGGCTCCTAGGGGCTACTTTGGCCTCCTATGCGGTCTCCATGGGCCTAGGTCAGCGCGCTTTGACCGAGGTCCTCGTCGTTCCACGTCAGCTGCCATGGCCACTGGTTCAGGGTGTTTCTGATACTGTTTTGGATTTCATTAGAGATTTGTTCGACCTGATTCAGTCATGGTTCTTGATAGTCTTTCTATGGATCTAATTTGGATCAGTAAGAGCCCAAGTTAAGTTACAGCCACGTGCCATATGACCAATGTTATGACACTTGAAGCATTCTACATTGTTCATGAATAAGAATTCATGATTTCTTCTTGCAAAATTGTTTCTTGGAGATTGTTGGGGACTATAATATCTATCTCTATGAGATGATTGGGGACCATAGCATCTATCTTTATGATATGCTTTACAGTCTTTTTCCATGTGACCAAAGTTTGTACAAGAATAATAATAACCAAAAATTGAACTTTGGTACCTGGGAGATGGAGGTTTCCTTGATGTACTTCTGAAGCCTTTCTGCCTTGAGGTCCTTTGATGATAACCATTTCCTCTCGCCTCTTTGACATCATCTATATTTCTTCTTGGAGCAGGATTTCTTCTATTGTAGCCTTGATTTTTCTCCTTGTCTTTACTGGAACTGGGAGCATCACCATTTCTTTCTGGATTCTTTACATCTCTTTTGTTTGAAGCATTTTCATTCTTGTTTGAGGATTCACCTGCATACCCAAGACTTGATTTATCAGATGGACATCTGTGATAGCTGAGCATGTCATCCAAGGCTTGAGAGCTCTTCAAGATTTTGTTCATCCCTTCAACCTTTGTTATGAGGAAGACAATCTCTTCTTCCAATCTTTCACACTCATTATTATTCTTAGCAAGTTGTTTCTCAGTTTCTTCCTTGATACAAGTAGCTTCATCTACTTCTAGTTTAACGAAGATGATACCTGACTTCATTTTGAAAATTTATTCATTCTTTTCTTCACTTCTCTCCATTTTTTTTCCAGCTCCTTGTGCTTGTTTCCTAGTTTCTTGTAGTTGAGACTTGTGAGAGGAGACCTCTAACTTGTATTGACCAATCTCTTCTTCAAGATTGTTCAAGCTCTTGTGCCTTTGTTCAAATTTACTTGACAAGGTATCTTCCTGATTCTTTGCTTTATTTAATTGATTCTTAAGCTTGACAAGCTCTTCATTCCTTGTTTGATCTTGGTCACCAGCTAGTGCTTTCTTCTTAAGTTCCTTATTATTCTTTTTTCAGATTGTTAATCTCATCCATGGAAGCCATAATTTGGGCGAGGAGATATTATACAAAATATTTTTCATTCTCTTCATCTTCTAGGTATACTTTAGCTGCGATGTCATCATTCTCATGTTTAGCTTCTATGATGGGATCTGGATTTCCTTCTAGATTTCCATCATCTTCTTGACTGATGGTCATGGTCAATGCTCCTTTTGAGTGAAGGTCATGAAGTTTGTCCCATATACCCTTTGCTGATGAATATTTTCCTAGATTGTTCTTTACAGAATCAGGTAGCCCATTCAAGATTGCCTTTACTGCTTTTGCATTATACTCCTTGGATTCTCTATCCATCCTGCTATCATCAATCACTGATTTCCAGATTTCAATGCCTTGAGTTTGTAAGAAATTCCTCATTCTTGCTTCCCATATATTAAAGTTCCCATTGAGCCTTGGGGCCTCCTTAATTTGTTTTTATTCTATTTTAGTAGTAGAGGGAGACACATCCTTAGGAGGATTGGGGACTTTCTTCCTTGACTTCGCCATTTGTGTTCTAAAGATCAACCTTCAAGCTGTTAGGCTTTGAATGAAGGTACTGGCTCTGATACCAATTGTTGGAAATACTGAGAGGGGGGGTGAATCAATATTTCTTTTTCCGACTATTGTTTTACCAGTTAAAACATTTACATTCAGAACCCAAGATGAACAACAATAATAAATGCTTTTATTAATATAATCTTTGCAGTAAAATAGATACAATATATAAGTGGTTGCAATTTGTTTCCAAGAAACAACTTGGAATTTTGTGAGGCTCCAACCTGTAGAGCACCAACTCTATTTTTCCAAGACACCAATCTTGGAGTTAGGAGCACCAACTCCCAAGGAATTCAATCCTTCCATTTCCTGAGACACTAGTCCCAAAGACTCCTATCCTTCCTACTTCTGAGGCATCAACCCTAAGGACTCCAATCCTCCTTTCTTTTGAGGCACCAGCCCCAAGGAATCCTATCCTTCTTGCTCCTGAGGCACCAGTGCCAAGGAATGCTATCCTTCTTGCTTCTGAGGCACCAACCCAAAGGACTCCAATCCTCCTTACTTTTGAGGCATCAGCGGCAAGGGTTCTGACCCAATCTTATCAACGTTCATTTGATAGTAATGTTTTGCTCTCAAAACTCTTCTCTGCTGAGTTCTGTCTATTTATAGCTTCACTGTAGTCTCCAAGCCACAACATCAATGACAACCAGTCTTCTTATGAAGTAGTCTTCACAACTCTGCACATTGCCCACACATAGTCTCCAATAGCCTTCATGCTCTCTGATAATGTCTTCACACAGCTTTAGTCAGTCTACTGTTAGCTGCACTAAGCTCTGCATAAAGAAAAAATTCCTGTTCAAGCTTATGTTCTCTTTTGGCTATTTCTCCCCTTCGACTGTTTGCTATCCTATTGGCCCTTCGACCCTCTTTCTGTTCAGCTGCATCCTCTCTCTACCTCTGCCTCCTCTAGCTTATTTCCACAAAAATGTTCAACAACGTTCAACTGCATTCAAAAACCTCTGTTCTCTATTTTTCCTACTTTTATTCATACATGATCCTCTGATATCGATTTCCTCTTTCTCGCTAACTCTTTGGCTTCCTCCTCGCTTGCTTCAGCTTCCTCACCGCTGGCTTGTTTGTCTTTGTAGCTTCCTCTGTCTCATCGTGCTCACAGGACACGTTAATTCATAAGAAAGTGCCAAAATAATCCACGGAGAACACATCTTCCCGGTTAAAACTGTAACAATGCTCCTTTCGACAATGATAGCAGGTATACATAGAGCTTTACGGTGTAACGGACATGCCACAGCCTATCACAATCGCAACTGGCGTAGTTCAGTCTCTTGAACTATCGAGACCGTTCCTTAATGTATTTTTGCCTCAAAAGCACAACGCAATACATTTTTGAGTTACACAGGAAATATATGAAAAAACAGGCGAAAAACGCTAAATGCAGACTTTAAATTTATTTTACCCACATCTATTCCTGTATTGGGTCCACTGCTTAAATTGCAATCGGCGATTCACGACTTTCGGAGGTCCTTTATATGTCGGGCCCATGACACCGCCAATGGCCGACGGCCGATCCACTTGCGGATGCGATATTGCATTGAACCATGTTGCAATTGAACCATCGGGTCCGTGACTTACATCGCAATCAGCGCTCGGGAGAGTGAATTTCCTTTGTGTATTGTTGTGATGGGCAGATGTGATATAACATTCAACCATAACACAATGCCGCAGTGGGTCCGCACATATCATAGTTATATGATATCCATATAAATATCACAGTCGGGAGTTTGGGGTTGACAGCCCTTTATACATCGCAATTACCGCGGATGCGATATAACAATAGGGTGCGATATAATAGGACCATCGGGTCCGCATACATTATCACAATTGGAGGTTTCGGGAGTGACACTTAGATAGAACTCACCGATATAATATACTGCTCCGCTTCTGATAGTGTATTTAGCATATATATATATATATGCTTTGGCCTCCGTTTGTGCCTCTGATAGTGTTAAACGCATATAAGCATGGTTTTTGCTGCCGATGGTGTATTTGCATATATAACCAAGTATTCTGCCTTCATTTGCGTTAAATGCATATTTATATGGTTTTTAGCCGCCGATAATGTTAAAGCACACATATATGGGTTTTTGGTTGCCGATAGTGCATTTTTTGACATTCTTGCTCCAATAGCTCCCAATAGCTGTTAAATGCATCCATTGCTCCTCCGATGGCTCCCAATAGTGTGCTCCTCTTCTTTGGCGCATATATATATATATATATATATATATATATATATATATATATATATATATATATATATATATATGGCTCCTCCTGCAGCTCCTCTTAGTCCAATGTGGCTCCTCTGGCTTGGCAGTGTCTTTCAAAGACCTCCTTGCATATATGAATGCTTCTCTTGCTCTGATATCCTGTAATATGCTTTGATATGCCTCCTTTGGTAACTCCTCTTGCATATGGTTTGGCTATCCTGATGGTCTTGCTCTTGTCTCTTCATGGATCTTCTCTACTTCCCCTTGGCTTCATATCGTCATCTAGTATCTAGAATATTTCCATATTAACATCAATGACAACCTAGGTCAACAGAAAATTCTTGAACTTTGAATAAAGGAGTAATGCCCAATCTCCTGGATGAAATTTCCTCTCTTTAATGTACTTATCATGCCATCTAGATCTCTGTTTTTGAACTAGGCTAGTTCTCTGGAGGGCTTCTTGTCTGATTTCATCAAGATCATTTAGCTATCTCATTATTTGCTTCTGTGCTTCTAATAAGTCAAGATCTAATTGGATTGCTGTCTTATAGGTCTGGATCTGGAATTCTATCGGAAATAAGACTTGCTTCCCATAAACAAGTTCATAGGCAGTATGTCTTGTAATATTTATCCATGTAGTTCTGTAGGCCCATAAAGCTTCTGGAAGCTTTTCCACCCTGTCCGTTCTATGTAGATGTACAGTCTTAGTGAGGATTTCTTCAATCACCTTATTTGTGGACTCAACTTGTCCATTGGCTTGTGGATGGTATGGAGTGGAATTTTGATGTTTGATTTTTTATTGATCCACAAGCTTCTGCACTAATTTGGATGTGAAATGTGTTCCTTGATCTGTTACAATTTCTCTTGGAACACCAGAACGATTAAAAATATCCTCAAAAATAAATGAAACTACAACATTTTCAGTAGCAAAAGGAAGTGCTTTAGCTTCTACCCATTTAGTGACATAATCAGTACATACCATAATATAATTCTTTTGCTTGAGGGTGGTTTGATTGGTACAACAAAATCTAGTGCCCACTTCTCAAATGGTTCGATGAGTACCTGTGGTTGTAGTGACATTTCATTTGAAATAGTGGGTTTGCCCATTCTTTGAGAACTATCGCATATTTTAACATATTCTTTGGCGTCTCTAAAAATGGAAGGCCAATAATATCCTAAAAGTAAGATTTTGTAAACAGTCCTTCTGTCAGAAAAATGTCCTCCACATGGATCATTGTGGCAAGCTTTAATTATTTATGTTATTTCGTCCTCTCGAACACATCTTCTGATGATGAGGTCTGGTCCTGTCTTGTATATCTCTTCATTTATCCATGAATAAGATGTGCTATTGTGGACTATTCTTCTATTTTCTCTAGGATATAAATGAAATGGCATTTTTCTTGTAGCTAAATAGTTAGCAATATCTGCATATCAAGGTGATTTAGTAGATACTGCAAAAAGATGTTCATCAGGAAATTTATCCTTTACGGGTTGATCATTATTTTCATTTTGTATTCTAGATAAAAAGTCGGCAATTGTGTTATGCTTTCCTAGGCTATTTAGAATGGTTATGTTAAATTCTTGTAACAGTAAGAGCCATCTGGTTATTCTTCCATTAGTGACTGGTTTATTCATTAGATATCTAATGGCAGAATGGTCTATGTGAAAAAAAGTTTCATAGCCAGTTATGTAATGTCTGAATTTGTTAATGGCATGAACTACAACTAAAAAATCCTTTTCAGTTACAATATAATTTAACTCTACAGGAGTTAAATTTTTACTAGTAAAAAAGATTTCATAAGGAGTACGATCTTTCTATCCCAACACAGCTCCTAAGGCTGAATCTGAAGCATTCGTTAAGATAGGGAAAGGCAATTTCCAGTTAGGTCCTTTTAAGATAGGTGCTTTAGAAATCCTGTTTTTCAAAGTTTCAAAGGCAACTTGACATTTAGAATCCCAATTGAATTCACAGTCCTTGGTGAGCAATTTAAAAAGTGGGGATGCAATTTTTGTGAAGTTTTCTATGAATCTTCTATAATATCCAGTAAACCAAGAAAACTTCTAACATCTTTTTGACAACTTGGCACTGATAACTTAGAAATGACTTCAAATTTAGATGAGTCTACCTTGATTCCATCTCCTAAAATATGATGGCCTAAAACAATTCCTTCGTTAAACATCATGAAAATTTTTTCATGGCTTAACAAGAAATTTGTTTATTTACATATTATTAATACTTTTTCCAAATTCTCCAGTGCTTCATTGAAAGAATCTCCATAAACTATGAAATCATCCATGTACACTTCCACACAATCATGAATAAGATCAGAGAAAATTCCGAGGACTGCTCTTTGGAATGTTGCTGGAGCATTGCATAATCCAAAGGGAAGTACTTGGTAAGAATAAGTTCCCCATTGACAAGTGAATGTGGTTTTATCTTGATCTTTAGGGGCTACCTAAATTTGGTTATATCCACTGAACCCGTCCAAGAAGGAAAAATATTTTTTTCCTACTAATGTGTCTAAGTCCTGATCTATAAAAGGTAGTGGAAAGTGGTCTTTTAATGTTGCTTTATTTAGTTCCTTGTAATCGATGCATACTCTCCATTTTCCATTTTTCTTAGGAATGTTTACTAGGGGTGAAACCCATCGACAGTTGGATATCGGATAGATGAAATTTACATTGAACAATTTCTGCAACTCCTCCTTAACAATTTCTTTTAAATATGGGTTCATTCTTCGTTGAGGCTGTCTAACCGGTCTTGCATTCTATTCAAATGTAGATATGATGTATGCACGTTTTATGATTAATCCCTCTCATGTCATTGTATTCCCATGCAAAAGCAGAAGAATGTTTCTGTAAAATTTCTATCAATTGATTCTTTTGCAATTCTTCCAGGTTTTTATTGACATTCGAGGTTTTCCCTGGAAAGATTTCTATCGAGAAATTCCAAAATTTTTCCATGGAGAGCAATGATACCTACTTAGATGAGAGATACTCATTGCGACTACAATCATAATGTGAGGAAGATTCATTATTTTCCAATAGAGTTATAATTTGGTCTTCCTCTCTTATTGTTCAGTAGTAAAAATAGGTTGTATATCTTCTTCATCTTCTATCCATTCTTCAGTTTTTGTATCTATTGTTGTCCTTGCAGGAGGGTATAATGTAAATTTATTTGTAGAATTTCCATCTGAGATAAACATGTCACCTGATCTACAACCGATGAAAGCATCAGCTATAGCTAACCAAGGTCTTCCTAGAATTAATGGATGTCCTCCTAAATTATTCTTGGGTGTTAAGACCATGAAATCGACGGGATATTCCCAAGAATCTAAGGATACACAAACATCTTCCAACACACCATCAGGTTTAATCACAGACCTATCTAATAATTGCAATAAGGTTGGTGTGTATTGAAGGTTAGGAAGCCTAAGTGTGTCCATAACTTGTTTACTCATTATGTTTATGGCTGCTCCTAGATCAATCAGTGTGTTTGGTATTTCAGTTCCATTGATGTGAATTTTTACAATGGGGCTTCTTGGATCTAAATATTTTTGAATTTTCGTCTTCCCCATCATAATGTCTGCAATTTTTCCAACTAACTGAATTATTTTTATGTCTTATCTTTTTCTTCCTGATCTTTGTGTACTTAGTTCCTTAATTGTTTTCACAAAAATTGGTATTTATTTTATGGCTTGTAATAAAGGAATCTTAATACAGACATTTCTCAATTCATCCATCATATTGTAATCAGGCAAGATAATTTGTTTTTCTACTCCTTCATCAATTTTCAACCGTTCAGGGAAAGGTGGTCTAATTGATACCGAGGGTTGTTCTATGATGGGAGTATTTATTGGAACATATTTTGTTTGTTTATTCTCTTTTTGAGGGAGAGTGGTCTCCCCTTCTTTTGATTAGTTTTTGTGTTTTTGAAGATCGGATCTTGTTTCTTGAATGACAATATGGGGTTTTCTTGGTAACACTCTTCCATACGTTAATTGGAGATTATTTAGGTCTAGTGGCATTATTACATAAGTTTGAGGATTCTGCCCCTCCATGTTGTACACAGGTTGTTTTGGTATTTTATTATTAGGATTCAGAAGTGGTTGAGTGGGTAATTGATTTGGTTTTTGTGGAAATGGTAGGAAGAGCTGTGGGTTTTGATTCGAAACTGAAATTTGTGGTAATTGGTTAGCTTGGGGGATTTGATTAGATGGTGGTAGAAATTGTGGTGGAATGCGGGATGGCGAGTGTTGTTGATATTGAGCATAGGCTCCATAAGGAGTTTTCCATCCTTGATTCCAAGATTGTGACTGTGGCTGAGCCCAAGGCTGCCAGGCTGGATTCCAATTATTTTGTGAAGACTGAGCAAATTTTTGTGGTCTGAACCCTTGTGGTTGATTTGTTTGGGGTTTTTTCCATGGTCTCTTGGCTATAAAGTAAAGAGGATCTACTTGTTATGGAATCCCCTCATCGTTAAATACAACCTTGAGACCTGGTAAAGAAGGACATTCCTTCGTATCATGATTATATGCACATATGACACAAGTTTCTATGGATTTTGAATGTAAGGGACACTCTCTTAGAGCATGTTTCTTTCGGCATTTAGGACAAAAAATAGATAATGCAACATTTTTATAATTTTTCTTGTTTTGTATTTTAAGGGTGTCTATCTGCTCACTTAGGCTCCCTAAAATATCTTTCTTAAAGGTATCAAGCAAGTTTCCTAATTCTGCCCTACTGACTGTTCCAGCTGCGGATTTATTAATTCTTGACAAGAGAGGGTCTCTAGGACTTCTTTCAACTTGTGCTTTACCCCTTGAGATATGTACACATAGATCACAAATATCCACAAATGGTAGTTGGGAAATGTCCCCCTTCCTAGTTAGGTTAAGGAGATCGATCCACTCATCTTTAATAGTTCCGAGTAAGAGGGATTTTAAGGTTTCTTCATCCAAATTATAAATTTTTTCTCTTCTAACATTGTAGACAAATATTTCTACTAAATATTTAAGATTTTCATCTTCTTTTTGAAGACTTCATCTTTAAGGTTACTAGGCATACAATAATCTCTATATTTGCCTAAGAAAGCCTCTTTCATTTGTCCCCATGTTGTTATAGAATGCACTCCTAGACTCATGAACCATTTTAATGCTGAGTCTTTTAATGTAGCATGGAACGATTTTAATTTTTGAGCATCATGCAGATAGTCATCTGATCTGCATAATACTTCAAGTTCGAAGAGAAATGTCTCTGGGTCTTCATTTATTTTTCCGTGGAAAGTAGGAAGAATTTAGGGTGATATATTTTTCATTCTGAGAGTTGTATCTTCATCAAGAATAAGAAATCTAGAAGGATCTTGGTTTCCTCTGCCTCTACCCCCTCCTCTGTTCCTATCTCCACCTCTACCTCTACCCCTACCTCCTCCAATCCTATTTTCCTCGCCATGGACATTGTGTACCTCTCCTTCCCCTTCTTCAGCCATGATAGATTCTTCGAAACTAATATAGTGTTCTTCTAATCTTTCTGGTTCCTCTATCAATGGTTGTTCAAAATAAGTTTCCTATTCCTCTTCTTCACTAGGAACTTCTAATTTTTCTCCCAAAATTTGCTCACTAGTGGAGGATAGAAAAATTACTCCTGTAGTTGGGGATGTAGGATTTTCTTCAATTACAACTTCAGTAGAGGAAGTGGGTGAAGTTATGGATTGGATTTCTGATCTTGAGATTTCAAGAAGTCTTTGTCGACCTCTAAATGGAATTCGGGTTTGAGTAGGTGGTGTGGATTCTCGAAATCGTGGTGAAGTGAGTGGATTTATGGGAATTAAACTTCTTCCTCTCCCTACAAATATACCTCTAGAGTCTCTATCCCTACGCATGTCATGTTTTTATTTTTCTTAACTTCTATTTGTACTTCCCCAGCAACGATGACAAAATGTTTGGCCAATTTAATGTCTTAAATTGTCAATCATAAATTATCAACCAGGGTAGGTATACTGATGAAGTACAGGTGCACTATATGTGCTAGAAGTTATTTCTTATGTCGTTATGTCCTTCTTAGGATATAAACTTAAGATTAGTATGGATATGGTGTCGTTAATTATATTAATGTATCAATCCTGAAAGTTATCAGCTATTTTCTTAGGAGTTATTCTCTATTGAATCAGTTTATGGATGATATGAGAGTGATTCTAGGTTTTACTTGTGTTAGACTGTTTTGGATTTTTATCTTGAATTTTTATGCTGCAACTCCATTTTTTTATTTTTTTTAAACAAGATGGGGTATTTTTTATATTGCAAAAAGAAAAGTGGAGCATTCTCCTATTACAGTCGATGAGCTTTGGATTCAAGTAGAAAAGTGAAAATGGGAGCGCAGTCCCTATTTCTATGCTTGAGATCCAATGTTCTTTTCATTCCTTTGCCTATCTTGGCATATTGCCTTACATACTATCCTAAGAGTAATATAAACTTGCAATACATTAAGTTATTTTTCAGTTTTTTAGTATTGATTGACTGACTGCTCCTGTTGAGAGTGTTGCTTCTTGCCTTGCTGAAATGAGTTTTCTCCTTCCTGGCTCTAATTGGTAGACTTGATGGATGTGACGACTTCCTCCAAGTGCACACATTTATTCTTGAGTGCAAGAATTTCAGCTTTCTGAGTTTCAATATCTCTCTATTGATAAATGAACTCCCTCATCATTTCTGTCCCGAGTTCCTGAAGGGCATCATTGAATCTACTTATCATAAATTTATTTGCCTTGCAAGTGGGACATCCATCATTTTTTGCAGCTTTTTCAATTGGGTTGCATTCCATTTTTTCTGCGGTTTCTCTAAATGTATGATGAGGCTACTATTCCTCTTGTAATTGCTATTATTGTGCTTGCTGTTGTCTTGCTTGTGCCTTTTGTTGGAGTTATTTTGCTATGCTGTATTGATTTTTGAAGAATGACCTTCCTTTAAAAAATGTTCTGAACTAAAGCTGACTGTCACCGCCCAAGAGAAAGGGAGGCACAACGACATCCGATCTGAGAGAGAAGAAGGGCTCTGAGACTGCTTAGAGGAGATGTATACAGGGGGCTTACTAATGGCTACATAAACTGAGATGGGGAGATCAAAATATGATTAATGAAGGTGCTGAGAGAGATTGGATGAGTTTTGATGTATGAATGGCTTAGTGAGAGGCTTTCACATGAAGATGAAAACAGAGAGGAGAATATAGCAAATAAGAAGATAAAGACATAGAGTGAAGTATTCCAGGACACTGTGCGTGTGAAGGAACAATGAATTAGGAACACTCTTGTTGCTATTGCAGTGATTGGAGATATGCTGAGGCTTACCATTCATGAACAAAAAATTCCTTTGGATATTTGTTACACAACAATTTGTCATCGTTTGTCACCGTCCCTGTTACCCCTCGACCGCACACTGGAGGACTCATTCCAGGACCTGTGAGAAGTGACATGACCTGAAACCACTTGCATCATATTCCTCTAAGTATGAGCTTCATATGCCCTGAAGACATCTCCTGCAAAATACCCATGAAAACAGATCTTTTTGCATTAGCGCGGGTCCACAGTTCACTGCCCGCGCCAATGAGGGAAATCCTCTAAAAAGGGCGTGCCATTGGCGCTCTGTCTTAGAGTCGCACTCGCGCCAACCGAATTGAGTAAAGTTTTTAACCAACAAGCTCCCGAAGGTTCTCTTCAACCCATTCACCAACTGAATCTATGTTGAGCTAGGATTGTTTGGCTTCGAATCTCCATAGAAGGGAAGTGGTTTGCCACCTTTCATGGAAGTTTCTAAGTGATAAAGTCAATCCCATGAATAATGTGGTTGATCCTATCTCTTTCCTCTCTATTTATAAAAGCTTGCCTCTATGCCTTGAGCAAGCTAGTAGTAGTTCCAGTTCCAACATAGTGATAGAGAATACCAGGAATTCAAGAGTTGGAAGTTGCAAGAGCCTTCTTTGCACCCATAAGGCCAAATCTAAGTAAGGAGATTCTTATCACCCAAAGAGAGAGAGGCTTGTTCCTCATCCCAACAAGCTTTGCAAGACTTGTGTAGCTGACTACCCAGCCAAAGGAGGATTTGACGTCAGAACAATGGTTGTATTCTTCTTTGTTATTTATTAATAATAGATGACTATCATTATGGTTCCACTCTCATTGTCTTATGTTTGATGTTGAGTTATATCTTTTCTGACTGATATATAATTGCATCTACTAGATTTTATGCTTGTTTTCGTGTTGTTCTTTGCATGTGCAGGTGTCCAATCACGGAGATCGTGGGGATCGTGACCGGCCAAGGCAAAGGAACGAGGGCGACATCTCTTCTACGAACACTAGCGTTGGAATCCAAGTAGGTTCTCACCATCCACTTTGTATTTGCAATTAGGGACTTGCGTGATAGCATTGTGTGATTGTTTCTAGACCCGGTCTGGGCTAGTAGGGATCGTCTCTGTCCGCAGAGAGGATTTACCTCCACAAAAATTTGGCGACTCCGCTGGGGAGTCTTGTCTCTTTGGTTTCTCTTGTTTTGATTGCTTAGATATATTTCTGGGTTGGATGCTCTGTTGTCTCTTGCTGCCTGGTCTGTCTAGATACTGTCGACCAAGCCTTGGACTGCTTGTTTTTATTTTTAAGCTAGCAAACTTGATTGGCGCTCTTTTTTGCATGACAGTCGCGTCAATTGGCGCACTTGACAGTGTACAGCCCGCGCCAATCCTCAATTGGCGCTAGTTTTCCGCCTGACAGTCGCGCCAGGGCTGTGAACTTTTCCAGTTTGCTTGTTTGCAGCCTTCCAAGCTTGGGTTTTGTGTTTAGCTACACCTTTTTCAATCACTTGAATGTGTCAGAGTCTTGTTTGACTGGTTTTGAGTTTTTTTTGGCAAATTATTAATTTGATTTCCTTTGATCATTACTTGGAGGGGGGGCTAAATTGTGTATGAGTGTTAATCGCCTTTGAGTGTTTTTAGTTTATGATCTTTGGAACTCACACCCGTTTTTCTTGATTTGCACTTGATTGGTTCTTAGATTACATTAGAATCATCATGTGTTTGAGAATTCTCTTGCATAGATCACACTTGCATAATTAGAATTCTCATTTTCAGGATATGAATGAAAAGTGTGCATAGATTACATTTGCATACTTTGGGTGTTTGCCATTTTCCACCGATTTCACATTTTAGCCCTAGGGCATCTAGTGGCTTTGTGCATCGAGCCTTCCTTAGGAGTTTTGGTCTTCTGTTGGTCCAGTCAACTTTTTGGTTACTCTCTTGCACTTGTTCAGTGATTGTTAAACTTTTTATTGTTATTCAAGCGATTTGCTTCTTTTCCGCTTGGATTTCGCTTGGCTTCGTTTGGGCTTAGATCACATAGCTCATAGAGGTCTTTGTGTTTTCTTTTTGGTTTGAAGGACTGCCTTGGTGTTTTTGGGACTTGATTGTGTTCTCATTGAGTGAAGTTTGTCTCTTTTACTTGTCGTTATTATCTCTCAAAATTTGTTTAGTGCACTTTGCCATTGAAAAGGAAACGAACAGTCTCTTTTGCGTTGAATTAGTTAATGGAAATTAGAGCTTTTCATTGATTAGTGACTTTAAAAAAAAGTTTCATTTATTGCCATTAGCTGCATTGGAGTGGTTCTTGTTTGTTTATGGTCATTTTATTTGATTGAAAAATTCTTAACTCTCTCGTAGTTAGTGTTCATCGAATGAAATGATATTCTTTGGCATATAGTTTGCATTTAGGGAATTGTGAGAGATTACATACGGTAGGACCTGGAAATCGAAACCTAATCAAAGATAAACCATAAAATGAACTGAATGAACTTAAAAACGCATTGGAACATAACGCTCACTATTTAGAGGTCTAGGCTAGAGACGTGCTCCGGCGTCGTTAAACCTAGTCACTTTTGTTTCACTTAAGGTTGGGTGATTCCTCCTTCCGTGACGCAACAAGTGGTCTAGCACGGACTTGAGCTCCCACGTACCGTCGAGTATATGGGGAGACCCCACTAGGTTATCATCCTTTATCCACAGGAAACCGTGTATGCCGCCTTACAAGCCGTAACACACCGAACACAACATTCGGGAAGATTGACTGCCGTACGGGAAGTCCTTGGTTTTCATATGACTGCCACGGTGTATATGCAGTTTTACGGATTTGTTTGGTAAACCCTTTTGCCTAGTTCTCCAGAGTAGTCACTTTTTATCCTTTTTGGACTCCTTAAAAGAAAATGCTCACTTGAGCATTTGTCACTTCGGGCTCACTAAACATTCGAAGGAGACTAGAGTCATCTTTTTGTCCTTTTCTCGACTCTTCAAACATGAAAAGGTCAAGTTGTGTCCTTGCGTCTTAAAATTTATTCAGCCGCATTCACATTTACCCGGTTAGATCTTGTTTGCGTTAGCTTGAGTAGGCTTCTTTTCGTTCTCGATGGCAACTTTTCCGGGGTTCAGCAACCCGAGGGTCCCCTCTGACGGGAACCCTGGTCATTTCGCTCCTTTTGGAAATGTTGGTGCTCCTTATATGGCGACGTTGTCCCTCCCAGGGTTAACTGTTGGGTTGCCGGTTTGGTTGTTCTCAACCTCTTTGGTCCCTGTCGTCTCACCGTCTAGTCAATCTGTTCCTCCACCTGAACAACATCATGTTGATTCTAAGGTGGATCTCTCCCCTTCTACGCCCACTTCTACGTCCTCATCTTCTACTTCACCTGATGAAAGTCTAGATTCGAGTAACCAGGTGGCTAAGAAGAAGAAGAAGAAGATGAAGAAGAAGAAGGCTCCTAAGGGAGAGGTTACAAATACAGCTCTTACTCCGAGTACACCTGAAGTCGGGCCGCCTTCTGCTCCTCCGCGGAAGGTCAAATTTCCTTGTAGATTATGCAAGGGGGACCATCTTCTTCGTGATTGTCCTGGCATCCCCAGGGTCTTAGAAGTATGGTCTCGCGATCTGACCCACCCCTCATCGTCCTCTGAAGCTCACGGCGATGCTACCTTATCAGTCGAGAATGGTAAGGGAAAAGGGAAGATTCGAATCCCCTGTAGACTTTGTGAAGGAAATCATCCCCTTCACCTTTGTCCACTCATGGATAAAGCCTCCGTTGTCTTGGAAAGTCTTACAGCTCCTTCACCCCAACTTCCCGTTGGTTATCAACGTCTCTCTGTAGCCGCAAATCGTTCCCCTACTGACAAAGAGATTGTTTCATATTCTTCTCTTGTCCAGCCTCCTCTTCCTGAACCTGGTTGTGCCCAGCCTGTTCCAGACCAACCATTGGTCGGAAAGAGTGTTGACTCGAGTCCGCCGCTCGCTCACTCTGTTTCGGAAGAGAATCACGCCCATGTTCTTCTCGTCTCTTCAGATCTGAGTCCCGAAATGACTCTCCTAACCCAGCTGCTCCCGAAGGTTCTCCTTCGGTTCCTTTAGCACATGGGGGCAATCATATGATTCCCCCACCAAGTAGTCTGGTTGCTTCCTTTGATTGGAATCGCCTGATCCCCGGTCGCCTTCCATCCCATATGCCTTTCCAGATCATAGTACATGCCTGTGCTAAGGCAGTACCTGGCACTGTTTTGGATGAAGGGGCATCTGTCAGTCTTATGCTGTACACTACTTGGCAAGCTTTAGGTTCCCCGCAGCTTGGGCCAGTCACTCAGAATCTGTTGGCCTTCGACGGAGGAGCCTGTCCATCTCTAGGAGTTCTCCCGAAGTTCCCTATTACTTTGGGAGGCAAAACCATCTATATAGACATCTTGGTTACCCAAGGTGTTTTAGACATTAGTCTTCTCCTTGGTTGCAACTATGTTTACGCCATGGGGGCCCTCATTTCTTCGCTTTTCCGTGTGGTTTTCTTTCCGCACAATGGAAGAATTGTGACTATCGATCAAGTGTCATTCGTTAGTCCCCCGATGCCTCCTGCGCGTTGTCATCCCCTCCTAGTTTTCATCCACCAGTTGCACCTACCCCACCACAGATCAACTACGTGGCCACCTATCCCATGCCTGGATCCAGTGATGCCGCCATCGTGCATAGTGTCCTGGGGGCATTGGGCCCTGACTTCCAAGATGTTTCCCTTCCACCAGGAGTGGCAATCTTGGAAGCCCCGACTTTCTATTCATTATGATGAAGTTCAGGTGGAGCATAGTTCCTTTCCGGTGTCAAGCTCCTTAAAAAATGAAACTAGGTTTGGTCGGAGCATAGTTCCTGATCTTGTGTCAAGCTCGTTAAAAAATGAAACAAGGGTTATGAGGATAGTTCTTTTACTGTGTCAACCTCATTAAAAAATGAAACAACTCCCTTTCCAAATCGAGTCTTTTGATTAAGATCTTGTAAAATACAAGTCGAGTCTTTCATCGATCTCGAGAGTGAACCTTCATTCCATCCACCTCGTTGAATGCAATGAAGCTTGGGGGGCATGTACCTCGATTTGCGTCATTATGCTGGGGGCATGCGAACTTATAACAAGCCTAGTTTTTTCGTTTCAAGCTTGTGTAAACACGAAACCGAATCCAAGAAAAGTTCTCCATGGTTCAAGCTTGTGTAAAAATGAACCCATACCCGATTTACATCTCGTGATTGCCGTTTATCCGCTAAATTATGCTAGATGAGCCTTGGTTGTTTCATTCCATTGCTACCATCTCTTTGGCCGATCATATGCTCTCACTTGGTTGTTTTTCCTTTCCTGAGGAACCGCAGCGATGAGTGGTTTTATTAGCCAGCCTCTTGACCATTACATGTTTTGAGGAGTTCCACCATTACTGGAACCAGTTGCTACCCTTTATACCACTCATTCCTCTAGGACGAGTCGCATTTAAGCTCTTTTCTGACTCGCAAAATATGAAAATATTGCCGAGTATTTTTCCTTTTTTGACTCGTTAAAGAAAATAAAAATGGAGGTCTGCTTTCAGCTCTTTTCCGACCGTTTAAAGATGAAAATATTGCCGAGTTTTCCCTTTTAACTCGTTAAATGGAATAAGAGGCGGTCGCCTTTAAGCTCTTTTCCGACCGTATAAATGTGAAAAGATTGTCGGACCCTTGTCGTTTCAGGTTCGTTAACAGTTACAAAGCGACGTAGTTTCGATCTCTTTTTTACTTTTTCAGGTCGAAATCACTACTCATGAAAAGTACCCCTCGATCGTAATGATCGGGCGGTTCTTTCGAGCATTGTTTTATATTTTTTCGGGCTCGCGAGACACAACTTTATGAAAAAGGGCCCCCCCTGGAGTTCACTTTTCTGCTGTCTTTTCAAACTCTCTAAATATGAAAAGACGCCGAGCTCTTCCTTTGTCAGGCTCGTTAAAACCTAATGACATCGGATTCCGTCGAAATGACGCTCACAAGCATATGCTATCCCCGTCAAGCTTGTTGATTAAAAGTAACTGGGGTACTCGCCAGAAATGGTGGGGAAAATGGACCCATAATTATTATCATGTCGGTAGTATGTCGCTCTTGAACATGGCACTTGTCTGCGTTCGTGTCTGGGTGGGGACATCTCATCTTGTTTTTACACTTGCCTCCGTGGGTTTGGGTGATCCTATTTGACCTCTCATCTGCTCATTGCCTTGTCACCATGACCTCTTCTCATTTGATGTCAAACACTGCCAAGTCTACTGTCATGCCGCCGATATGTTTAAGAGAAGTTGACCTCTGCAGCATTACAACCTCCCTCTGATACCTCACATAATTCTGATTCACCACAACATCTTTCCTCTATCTCGTGTCAATGATGTGGGAAACATTATGGCCCACCTTTGATCAAGGTCACTTCCTGTCGACTTCAGCTCATTATCCAGGAAGCTGATCTAGAGACTCCCTTCCAGTGCCTTAGAGCCTGCATGCCTCAATGGCAGGTTCTGCGTGTTCGACGAGAGGTTTTCATCATTGGCCTCCGATCGAATGATTCTACGGGTGTTCGACGCCAGCTCATTGATTCGCACGCCATAGATTGTACCTATAGTACCTTGAGGGCCATTGTCATTATTGGTGGTACCTCTCGCGTCTGTTAACAGTTTTCATCTTTGACTGGTAATCAGACGATGTTCATGCGTGTTCGACTTCAACTCATGTATTCACATGCTTGAACTTGTACTCTGTTCGGGTCGAGATGGAGCGCAAGACCCTGGATTTTGTTTGTTGGGATCCAGGTTGCGATTTGTGGCTTATTATGATCATTACATGACTCATTCACTGGATGGCTGCGACCATGCCTGAGTCTATTTATCGATCCTCTCTAGATGGCTGCGCCCATACCTTGGATCTAGATTGTTATGTACTCTGTTACGGATGGCTGTGCCCATACCACATATATCATGTACTTGAGATATCAGTTGTACTTCTTTACGCAGGTTCTCCGGCGGCAGTGTTTTCGGTTACGCATGTTCTTGTAAAGCATTTCACCCCTCTCTCTCCCTCGGGCCTCATGCTTTAGGGGCATCTGTTACACAGCAATTTGTCACCGTTTGTCACTGTCCCTGTTACCCCTCACCTGCACACTGGAGGACTCATTCCGGGACCTGTGAGAAGTGACATGACCTGAAGCCACTTGCATCATATTCCTCTAAGTATGAGCTTCATATGCCCTGAAGACATCTCCTGCAAAATACCCATGAAAACAACTCTTTTTGCATTAGCGTAGGTCCACAGTTCACTGCCCGCGCCCATGAGGGAAATCCTCTAAAAAGGGCGCGCCGTTGGCGCTCTGTCTCAGAGTCGCACTCGCGCCAACCGAATTGAGTAAAGTTTTTAACCAACAAGCTCCCGGAGGTTCTCTTCAACCCATTCACCAACTGAATCTATGTTGAGCTAGGATGGTTTGGCTTCGAATCTCTATAGAAGGGAAAGTGGTTTGCCACCTTTCATGGAAGTTTCCAAGTGATAAGGCCAATCCCATGAATAATGTGGTTGATCCTATCTCTTTCTTCTCTATCTATAAAAGCTTGCCTCTATGCCTTGAGCAAGCTAGTTACAATAGTTCCAGTTCCAGCATAGTGATAGAGAATACCAAGAGTTCAAGGGTTTGAAGCTGCAAGAGCCTTCTTTGCACCCATAAGGCCAAATCTAAGTAAGGAGATTCTTGTCACCAAAGAGAGAGAGGCTTGTTTCCCATCCCAACAAGCTTTGCAAGACTTGTGTAGCTGACTACCCAGCCAAAGGAGGATTTGACGTCAGAACAATGGTTGTATTCTTCTTTGATATTTATCAATAATAGATGACTATCATTATGGTTCCACTCTCATTGGCTTATGATTGATGTTGAGTTATATCTTTTCTGACTGATATATAGTTGCATCTATTGGATTTTATGCTTTTATTTGTGTTGTCCTTTGCATGTGCAGGTGTCCAACCACGAAGATCGTGGGGATCGTGACCGGCCGAGGCAAAGGAACGAGGGCGACGTCTCTTCTATGAATACTAGCGTTGGAATCCAAGTAGGTTCTCATCATCCACTTCTTATTTGCAATTAGGAGCTTGCGTGGTAGCATTGTTTGATTGTTGCTAGACCCGGTCTGGGCTAGTAGGGATCGTCTCTGTCCGCAGAGAGGATTTACTTCCACAACAATATTGGTAGTGATATGAAGTTTGTCTACTCTATTCATGCGAATGAGATCTCTATCCTCCTTGGCCTGTGGGCTTATGATAGAGGCAGATTTGTTTTTGATATTTTTTATATTCACCTGTGATTTCCATTTGAGTGCAACTGAAAGAGTATCTGCCTCATGATTTTCTAGCGTACTTTCCCAGTTGGTTTTATTTTTCTCATTATTTTTTTTGTTGATTAACTCTTTTCTCATGGAAATTGAATTGATTTATGCGATGGAGCTGAAGTATATATCTTCATTTTCCTTAATACTTCCTGCCTCTCTTTTAGTTGCTTTGTTAGCAAGATTATCAACCTTTTTGTTATGTTCTCTTAGAACATGCTTAAAGTTAACCATTCTTGAGCCTTTCAAATTAGTTCTTATCCTCTTGTAGATTTTGTTCATAGCTGAGTTGTTGGGGCTCTTGTTTTTAATCATTGCTTCTATAACAATTGTTGAATCTCCTATTATTATAGGATCTCAGATTGATTTCTTTTTTATTATCCTTGAGCCTAATAGTAAACTGTATGCTTCAGCTTTGTTATTTGTTGTTTCTCCCAGGCCCCATTCGTAAGTGGCTATCTCTTTCCCATCTGGGTCACTTATAATTCCTCCTGCCCCTGCTTTCCTAGGATTATTTTTTGATGCTCCATCGAAGAACAAACTAAATATACTTTGTTTTGTTTTCCACTCTGTGAATTCTTCTTCATTCATCCTTATTTTCCAACTTCGTGCTGTAGGAGCTTTCTTTGGTCCTGCTTTCTGAGTATTTTTCAGTATGGCTTTCCTAATACAATCTCTCTCCTCTTGCTATAAGTTGCTGTAATCCACTGCTGAGATCCCTTTAGTGTTTAATATTTCTGAAACCAAACCGAAAGCTTTTGATAAGATTCTACCTGTTCTTGGCTTTTGTTCTTTGAAGATGCTTTTATTTCTAGTTAGCCAAATCTGCCAACACAAGACTACTGGGAGGCATTTCCATAGCCTGTTAATTGTAGCCTTATTCTTTATAGAATAGGGATAGACCTACTCCCATGCTTTATAGAACTCCGAGAAGGAGTTTGAGAAATTTAAATTGATTTCCAGAGGACCTGAAATCTACTTCCAACATTCTCTTTCTATCATACAGTCCAGAAAGAGATGTTGTATGGACTCTTCTTCTTTCAGACACATGGAGCACCTAGAAGGACCCTGTATGCCTTTCTTTTTTAAATTTTAAATAGTTAGTATTTTTCCCATTAGAAGAGTCCATATGAATGTTTTGATCTTGGGAAGGCTTTCAGTCTTCCATGCCAATTTACAGAGGTCCCATTCCTGATGATTTTGATGATCTTGAAGCGCATTTTACCCTATTTTAACAGTATATCCTCCTCCAATTGGATCCCAAGCAAAATCATCCTCTTCCTCAATACTTATGGGTGCAGCCCCTTTGAGGTGAAGTCTTAATTTCTCCCATTGTCCTTTTAGATTTAATGGGATTGTTGTGATTTGCCACTCATGCCAAATCTGCTGATCACATGCTGAGATTGAGTGAAGAATATTCAACCCTGTTTCTGTCATCCATCTTTGAATGCCTTGGAGGTCCAATTGGAGGTTTAAGGGCTCTTTCCCTATGATCTTGTCATCCCAAATTGACACCGTTTTCCCGTTGCCAGGAGTTTTAGATATATGATTCCTGATTAAGGGGATTTTTTTTTTACAAGTTTCCACACTTGCATGCATGGCCTCATAGGGATGTTGTCGGTCAATAGCTTTGCTCTGGAATGATTCAAGTAATTTGTGGTGAGAGTTTTTTTCCACCAGCTCTCCTTTCTAGTTATTATTCGCCAAATTATTTTCATTCCTAGTGATGCATTCATTAGGCCTGGTAAACGAATGGATAGTCCTCCCTGTTCGTATGGTAATGTGACTTGATCCCACTTGACCAGACTAAAATTTTTGCTCTCTTGCTTCCCTCCTTTCCAAAGGAAGCCTCTTATGATTAATTCCATCTTCTTATGTGCACTTTCCGGTGCCAAAATTATCGCATACTGGTATATTGGGAGAGCTAAAAGTAGTGCCTTTATCAAAATTACCCTGCCTGCCATATTGAGCCACATCATACCCCATTTTTGGATCTTGTCTTTCATTTTTTCAACCTGTTTGATCCATAATTCAACCTTCATATTCTCTTCGGAAATTGGGAGTCCTAAATAGAAGAAGTGAGTCCATCTTACTTGGATTGGAATTTCCAGAATTTGCGAGATTCTTTGCATTGTTCTTTATGGTGTGTTCCAACCATATATTCTCCATTTCAAATTGTTTAAGAGATCTTCAGATACTTGAAGAAAGTTATCCATAAATTTTTAAAATCTTTTTTCTATTATACTTGATGCCCCTCCCAATAATAGGGTGTCATCAGTGAAGAGGGAGTGGTTGATACTTTTGACTCCTCTTGCAATTTGGAGACCTGTAATGTTCTTTCTCTTCTTTGCCTTTCTAATGCCGTGCTTAGCATTTCAGCCATAGTAATGTATAGAAATGGTGAAAGCGGACACCCTTGTCTCAACGCTCTTGAATTCTGAAAAAAATTGTTTGGTCTTCCATTTGTTAGAGGCGCAATCCAAGGGGTCGAGATGCAGGCCTGTATGATCTCTATTATGTCTTGAGAGAACCCAAGTTTTTTAAGAATTGTTGTTAGGAATGTGTGCTGACCTTGTCAAAAGCATTGGCCATGTCTAACTTTATTATAATTCCTTTATCTTTCCTTTATATGCTTGTGTGGATAGCTTCCTGTACAACAATCACATTATCAATGATTTGCTTGTTAGGAACGAATCCTCCGTGTTTTTCAGAGATTATTTTAGGGAGAAATTTGTTGATTCTATTGGATATTAGTTTTGTGATAATTTTGTAGGAGGAGTTACAGAGAGATATTGGTCTAAATCTGTTGAAAGTGGTTGGATTGGGATCCTTTGGGATTAGAGCCAGATAAGATGACTTGGTATTTCCTCCCTTTTTTTTTTGAAGACATTTTTAATCATTCTCAAGAGATATTTTTTTATAACATTCCAATGCTGCCTATAAAAGGCAATTGTGAAGCCATCTGGCCCCAGGGCCTTGTCTGGGTGAAGACTCCATATTGCTGCCATCACTTCTTCTTCAGAGATTTCTTTGTTCATTTCTAAGTTTTGAGCATCTCTTATTTTTTTCTAGTATATTGTAGAAAGTCCTCATGATCTGCTGGCTGTTCATTAGCTGTTAAGAGATCTTTAAAGTGGTTGTGAGCTACTTTTTTCAGATCCTCTGCTCCCTTTATTTCTTGCCCATCCACTTGAATTTGATCTATCTGGTTTCTGGCTCTTCTTATTTTCATTGTGTTGTGGAAGAAAGCAGTATTTTTGTCCCCGACATTCAGCCAGAGGCATCTAGATTTCAGCCTAAGCTCTTCTTCTTCTTTTCTGTTTTCTTTGTATATTTCCCAAAATAGTTCCTTTTCTTGCAAGTAATCTTGCTTTTCCTCCTCTTTGTTTTCCTTTTTTCTTACATGCTTTTTCTTATTTTTTTTTTAATTTCATTCTCTCTTGCCCATATTTTTAGCTTTATTCTCAGATTTTTTAGTTTTTTTTCCCATACATAATGGGGTGAACCTGTAATTTTTTGTGCCCAAGCCTCTATGATTTGAGATCTGAAATCTTCATTGCTGTGTCAGATTGAGTTATATGTAAAAGGAAGAGGACCTTGATTGTCCATTTTACCCAATATGATTGTTACTAGTTTATGGTATGATGCCGTTGTATGTATAATTTTGGACTTGACAGAAATGAAATTAGATGCTATGTTTTCTTGGACTAGAATTCTGTCTAACCTCTCCTTTATATTGCTCTTTCCCACTCCCTTATTGCTCAAAGTGTATTTCCCATTACTTGGCAGAATGTCAATTAGATTGTGCTGCTCCATTATTGCTTCCAAAACTTCCCTTGATGGATCAGCATGAAATGTTCCTCCAAATTTCTCTTCTATATTTCTAACCAGATTTAGGTCTCCTCCCAAAATTATTTTCCCATTTTGAGTTTCTGTTAGAGTTTCTTTCACTGCATTCCAGCATTGCTCTTTTTCCCTGTAATGATTTGGAGCGTATATGTTGATGAGGCTGTATTTTTCCTTTGTGTTGATTTCCTTTAGATCAGTTTTGATCCAGTTCTTATCCATTTTTTGGTTTATCATTTCCCATTTCATTTTTTTCTAAAGGGTGGAAATTCCTCTTGAAGCTCCTGCGGCCTCTAGCACTATTCCTTCATACTTTTTTATTTTTTGTATCATTTTTCCAACTTCTTGACTGTTTATTTTGGTCTCCTGGATCATGAAGATGTCTGGCACTTCTTTCATTAAAATGTCTCTTGCTGCATTTACTTTATAAGTTGTCCCCAGACCATGACAATTCCAAGAGACCACTATCATTATTTGTTGATTTGATGGTGTGAGGTACCTTTCCCTCGCTGCTGATTTTTTTCGCTATTTCCTGAGCTTTTCCCAAAGAAGGAATCCATTGGTTGCTGAGTGCCTAGGGCCATCTCCTTGGCTGCTGCTTCATCCCTTAATTCCTTGTTAGATTTTCTGCCTGCTTTTTTTTTATGTTCGATGATTTGAAGAGTCTCTTTGGATTGGTTTCTAGTTAAGATACCGTCCATTGAAGGAGGAGGATGGGGAGAGCAAGGGTTTAAAGGGAGAGAGGACAAGATGGGAGAGCTGTGAGAATGGGGGGGGGATCAAGGTGAGAGTGGATCAGAAGGGTCTTCCAAGGGCTCAAAGGGGTTTGAGTTTGTGAGGGGTGGAGGAATGAAAATAGAAGGAGATGAAGGAGAGGGCTCAGTTGAGGCCTGAGGTTGCGATGAGGGAGGAGGAGGTTGCTTGTTGGTAGATTTCTTCCTTTTTACTTGTTCCCATTTGTTTTTTGGTTCCTCTACACTTTCATTTTCTTTTTTTTAGAACATCTATTTTCAAAATGACCATATTCATGACATACCTTGCATTTGAATGGGATTTGTTCATAATCCAACTACTGTATGTGCGTCCATTGATCCACTTTGATTTTTATCGCTTCTGGGAGCCCTTTCCCCAGATCCACTTCCACGCATATTCTGGCACATGCATGCATGTTGTCCTTCGGTTCACACCTATCTATGTATTTCCCTAATGAATTCCCTATGGCATTTATTGACTCGTATCCCCAACAATGTAGAGGAAGGTGAGGTAACTTGACCACATTGGCACAATGTTGGGAACATCCATTTTAGGATCGAAGTCTGGAGTCCATCAATTTAAATATAATCCTCTGGTATCCATGAAATATGGACCATTCTTAAATATTAGATCTTTGTCTTCTTTTGTTTCAAAGTGGAAGGTGTAGTACCCTCTTCCGCAAAATATTATTGTGATTTTCCTATTGATGGTTGAGCTCCAGTTTCTTTCAACCCATTTCTGAACAAATTTGGGTGACGACCATAACCTAGTGAAATGTCCAACTAGGCCGTGTTTAGAAAGAGACAGCACTGCTTTGCGCGGGAGGGCAGGAGGAAGAGAGATTTCTGGGATATTGTCCAGTTATTTAACAAACTTGTTTACTGTTGGCCTGATTCTTGGAGGTCCTGTTGTAGCTATAAGAGAGGCAAATGGTTGGCTGCATCTTCATTTCCTTGTTGTCATTCTAGAGGTGGCTCACCCTCATTTGGAGGATCCATTTGCTTTGTAGCTAAGCAGTAAGGGGCAGCTGCGTGCAGGGTGAGAACCAGTTAGGTCACATGGAGTAGCATCTTAGCAGCAGGGGCACGTGATTTCCATCACATTATGTTCAACATGTTTTTATGCTGCAACTCTAATTTACTAAGTGCAAGAGAAATCTATTCTTTCAAACTGTAAAGGAATACTGTCTAAATTCAATTGCTAAGGAGAAGACTCTCATGCTTTTACTTATTCAATTTCATCCAAACAAGACATTCTGAACAACAACTACACTATCAAGTAAACATAGTTGGACTACACTAGATAAAAAGCAAATGTAATAACCATAATGTACTAGATAAAAAGCAAATCAAATAATAGAGTTAAACTAGGTATAAAGCAAAGAGAAGTTCTCATGCATATAACGATTCACTGGCGAAGTCATCATACTGCATTTCTTCACACAAAACAAAGTATTGAAGTAATGAAAAGAAATCTAATTGCAATTGGTTAAGGACCTATTACTGGTCATAGGGGGCCTCCACGAATCAGTCCACAATATTCAATCAACGTAGTGCATACAAACATAAAATCAAGTCTATTACTTGCAAAACGAAACTTAACAAACTGTTTTAAGAAATTACATCATCCGGTGCGCACACAAAACACATTGCGGCCATAGTTTTTATAATAAGTCATTGGCATAACAATATCAGCATTTTAAGCCTAAATATCTTTATTTCAATTAAACTATATCGCTAAACATTTTATTTGCTATTCTGAAAGCAAATCGATAAGATTTCGTGGAAATTCGGATTCTGTCTCGGTGACAATCTTGTAGTTGACTTTGGGGTTTGACCGTGATATCCGGCAATCATCTTGATGAATTGGTTCAAGGGAATAGGAAGAATCCACTATGGGACCATTTCTTATCCATCTGTATCTTTCTTCACTGAGCTGGAGCTTTTGAACCTTGCAAACAATGGAGGCAGCTATAGAAATCTGGATTAGATGTAGAAATAGACCAATTCCGTAGCCAAACGAATTCTTTAACAAAAAATAGGGTTTATAGACAAACATGAAGAAGAAGACATCTAATTGCTTAACTTTAACAAAAAATTTGGTCTGTTGCATTATTTATGTGATAAGTATAGGAAAACAGAGGAAATATAGGCAAAAAGGGATGTCAAGGTAAGACAAGCTTTGGACTGTACACTGCCTCAAGAGGTTTTCAACCCAAAAGTTGGACTCAGGTGCCTCATGTAGGTTTTCACCTAGGTCCCTTTTTTCTTTTCTTCTTTTTCTAAGAACTTGGTGAGGTGGAAGCTGAGACTTCTCCAATCACCATCATTGCCTTGCTGATGCTACTGATGAATTCCTGCTTTGATAAGGGCTTCTTGTAGACCTTTAACCTATACCCATTGACAAGAAAAGGGATACCTTCTACATCAATGGTTCTTATTTGAACAATGCCATTGTCATGGCACTTTTCTATCACATATGGTCCCAACCATCTAGTCATTAACTTGCTTTTGAAATATTTATACCAAGAGTCATACAACAAGGTCCAGTCGCCTTCTTGAAACAATTTGTCCTTGATATTTCTGTCATGCCATATTTTCCTTTGTACTTGAGTCACTTCTATGTGCAGGAGGGCCTACATCCTAAATTCATCTAACCCATTCAGTTGGAGCAACCTTCTTTGTTATTCGGTTGTGACATCTAGATTTAGTTGTGCTTCCTTCCTTAAGGTGTTGTATTCAAATTCAATGGAAAGCAAAGCTTTCTTCCCATAGGCCAACTCATAAGGAGTGAAGACAATGGTGGTTTTCCAAGTAGTATTGTAGGCCCAGGTGGCCTCCACCAATCTGTCTACCCAATCCTTTCTGTTGCTGCTAGTCACCTTGGTCAGAATGCCTTCCAATGCTCTATTGGTTACTTCCACTTGCCCATTTGCCTGTGGGTAGTAAGGAGTGGATTTTCTATGCTTGATCATATGATGGCTTAACATATTTTCAATCATGTGAGATGTAAATTTACTGCCTTTATCAGTGACTGTTGGGAACGGGTTCCCCTAAGAGCAGTTTTGGGGCTAAAAGCCCATGTTTTGGGACAATTTTGTAATAAAGTTGTAAAGTCTCCGCATTTTGTGGTCATGGAGCGCGAAGGTGTCAAGATTCATAAAGGGTTGTCCACCCTTATTTTGTAAAGTGTCAATTCGGCTATAAAGATCTACCCATGGTCCACGGACCATGGGATTGTATAAAAAGGAGCTAAGTAAGTAAGCTCTAAGTAGTTAGAGAGGAGTTAGTGAAGTAAGTAGTGAAGAAGAGTGGAAAAAGTCTAAGTGTTTTCAGCTCTTAGCGTAGGTAGAGGCTCTGCATCTGAGTGCGCAAAGGCCTAGGGTAGAAGTTAGTATCTGAGTGTGCGGACCCATGTAGTTGTGTGCGCAGGGTGGATAGAGCCTGTATTAAACTGGAGATATCAATAAAGAGAAGTATTTGCAATTACTGTGTATTTAGTCTCTATTAATGCATCTGATTATACTGCGTTATGATCTGGGTTTATATTACAATGTTTATTTGATGCACGGATGTATGTGATTATATTTGTTAATTGAACGCAAGTAAGAATATTAGTTTACGCGACGATAACTGTAATTGATTGGTAGAATAAGTAAAACACTTGGGATAACTTGGGAACCTATACAATACATCATCATATGAGCACGAACGTCCCTAAACTGCTGGTTAGGGTTGTGCGAAGGTTAATAGTACACCTTCATGAAGGTATTGAAGGGCGGAATAGAAGGTAGATAGATAAGCCCTAAGGCTTAGTGACCTGCGTGAAGGCAGGAGTAGGGGGGATAAACCGACATCATGACCATCTCAGGGTGCAGAAAATTGGTTCCAACATCCCACCATACTGTTTATGGTGAGACTTTGGTCCATGATCTATGGGATGATGCTGAAAGTGCCAGTAGTGTAGGGATTTGTTTGGCTGACTAATGCTGAACCTGGGTCAGGGCCCACAAAGCCAAAAAATGCTTCCTTTGCCGGGACTAAAATCTGCGTGAGAGATGTGTGATTTCATATCACTAGAATCCAACTATGAAAGAGATCGAAGGTTGGTTGGATAGGAATATCCACAAATTTGAGGCACAGAAGAACAAAAATCCATGACTGACGAAGGAATGGTGGGTAGACAGGTTCCTGTATACAGAAATCCATGAGATCTTTTTCTGTTCCTTTCTAGTTGAGTTATACAAGTGGATCGCAAAGCTAGCGGATATCCAAGGAAGGTGGAGGCTTGGCGGTCCTATTGTGTGGACCCCAGAGTTAGTGCATAAACTGGAAGCCTCTGAGGATAAGATCGCCTGCGCTATCGATCATTGACTCAATCGTATCATAGGAGGATTTGTGACTAAATTTGCGGTCAATACCTCAATCAGTTACAACGAGGCGGAGCGACGCATTTTCAAAGGTCCGTGAGGTAAGTACATGAAGTCTTTAAATACTTGGATTAAGATGTTATTGTGTGAAAAGTGGGCTATGCAACTACCTTGATGTTCGAAGCTACGCGAAGTGGAAAGACTTATAGGAATGAAGGAAGAAAGGGTCCTGAATATAGCCCGCTGATTTCACCTCCTTTGAGTGACGATGAGGGAGTAACGTAGGCTTCTTCGTGAAGTGTAGTTTAGTTGATAAAACAAGGGTTCCTGCAACTACCACCTCCACCTTCACCCACGTCACCTGCGACTTCGCGCACACCACCACCTCTACCACAGTTCAACATGGCGAATTCAATAAAGCTTGCATTGTTTAAGGGCTTGGGAAATGAGGACCCAGACCAGTTCTGGTTCGTCATAAAAGCTGTATGGTAATCTCAAGGCATAAAAAATGATCACATGAAGAAGGCGACATTGGTGAGTGCTTTGCAGGATCGCGTGCTAACTTGGTACATCAAAGACTCTAATGATAACCCAAACGTTACTTTGGCAGAGATCTAGACAGCGCTGAATAAAGAGTTTAGTAGGCTTAAATCCAAGGCGCAGTCAATTGTGGGGTTCAAGGAAATCGCGATGAAGCTAGGCGAGACACATTGGGAGCTAGATCAGAGGTTAAAGTGTACAATCTATGAAGCTGACATGAATTTAACAGATGGGCAGCACCGTGAGTGGTTCGTGGCTTCGCTCTTGCCTCACCTAAGGGTTGTGCTATCACAACAGAAGATTACGACTCATGCAGAGGCCTTGGAGATTGAAATAACACTGCATGAAACACCAATGCAAGATCTGAGTCTGGGGGTTCAACATATCCATGCGCAGTTGCAAAATCTTTGCGTTGAAATGCAAAGTCTGAAACAGGACAGAACAATTCGGCCATAGGCGCGCGAAGAGATATGGTGCCTAAAATGTAAAGTTCAAGGGCATGACAAAGACCACTGCCTGGTCTTTGCAAACTATATTGCAGGAGGAGGACTGATGCCTTTGAGGCCAGAAGACCAAGAAGGACCGAGCGCAGGGCCTGCTTTGTGGTGCACTATATGTCAGGTAGCAGGGAAACATATGAATGATAATTTTCATTTGCCACAGAAGTTTGTACAAACAACGCAACAATTGTTTTGCAACTTCTACAGGTTGGTAGGGCATGATGAGCGCACTTGCCGAAGTTACAAATTGATGATGGATAGAACACCCGCCTATAGAGTTCAAGCAGAAATGCAACCTCCTGACCAAGGTGCTGGGATTGCACAGATAGGATTTCAGGGGCACAAACGAGGCCGAGGCAAAGGAGGACCTAGCAGAGGTTGGGGACAACTGATTTGTTACAATTGTGGAGGACCAGGACACTATGCCCGTGAATGCACTAACTCAACATGTACGTTGTGCAAATATTATACTCAGTTTGATCATGAGACTGAGAACTGTCCCAGACTGATAGAAAGGATATGTGACAAAGGGGTGCTACCTCTGCAACCAACTCAGAACCTGCATATGATGAGGGGTGAGCCTCGTGAAGAAGATCCGAAGGTGAATATAGTGTTCGAAGTGGAATTGCAACAGGTGACGATAAGGGGAAACAACTTGAAGACAGTGTGTGGGTTAGCAAAGCTCTAGAGAAGGACGCTGAATTTGATTTGGAGTGCGCATGAGAAACGTTCATGGAAGTAAAGAAGAACTTCAATGATGCCTCTACCTTAGGGAGCCAGGATACACTATTTAGGAAATGGACCCTTCTATGCTTACAACCTTTCTAGAGACCTGCATGAAGTTGCTGCACGATAGAAAGGCTGTGAAGGGGTTACAAGAACTTATAAATAGATGTGTCGGAAAAACTCCAGGTGAAACGCGGGTGGTATGGAATATTGGTAAGCATAAGGCAAGGACAGGACATGAGATGAGACTCACTGCATAGATAGGAGAATATGAAATGGATCAAGTTATTCTGGATATAGGGTTAGACACGAACGTTTTTCAAAGGAAGACTTGGGAATGGATGGGAGACCCGCGTTGCAGTGGTCTCTGATTCAGTTAAGGATGGAAAATCAGCAGAAGATCATCCCCATGGGACAGTTGCAGGGAATAACTGTAGTTATTGAAGGCACGAGCTTATTGGATGATTTTGAAGTAATAGAAATTGTGGATGACATCAACCCCTACCTTGCACTCCTTGGCATTGATTGGGACATGAAATGAATGGGGTAATCAACCTAAAGAAGTGAAAGATGATATTTGAAAACAAATCGCTTCGCGTAATAGTACCCCTAGATCCTGCAGAAGGATCGCGCTATACTGAACAAGTCCGCGATTACGAAAGTGATGACGATTTGGACTGCATATATAAGATAACAGCGCAAGAACAAGATTGGGTGAATCCAATAGTGGATGGACGAATTACATGGGGTCGTGAGAGTTCCTGCACGTCAGAGTCAGATGAAGAATTAGAGCGCTGGAAGAATCAGCTACATGAAGTAACTACGCTGAGCTATAACATGATGACCCGGTCACTGCACTTTGTGTTGTCAAAGGTAAGGAATCTGCCCACTTACGATGGCTTGAATGATGTGGATGTGTTTTTTGGATGCTTTTAGAGGGAAGTACCAGAGAATTAATGCTTCCAGGCTTTAGACTAGGCACTGCACGCTACGCCCGCGAGATGGTGGGGTACACACAAGGGTAGTTTTAATGTTTGGTGTGAGTATAGGAGGATGATGAGAACACACATTGGAAAGCTGAAGGTATGAGTGACAGAAAAATATGATGGGAAGGATGATCCGTGCGCACACTTGGCCAAATGGGCTAAGGCCTATGGAGTGGAGCCCCAACTTGAATGGGTGCACTTGTTTTGTCACACCCTGGACGTCATCTAGATGAACTGGTACTTGGAAACAGAGCTCCACCATGGCACAAAAGAATGGGATATTCTGTGCAAAGGGTTCATAATGATGTTCAACTTCGAAGACGGGTTTGACTGTATTGACGAAGTACTACAATAATTTAGAGCAACGATCTTTAGGATACTGCAGGATCCTTTGGATCTGATTCAACCCGATTGGACTACTCAGCTAAGCCACGCGCTGGAATGCTATAACATGACTATTGAAGAAGAAGACAAGGACCCCCGAAATATTAATATCCCTGAAACCGAGGGTCACGCGAGGTCAAGGGACCACCGATCGAGAATCCTGATATAACCGTACCGCTGAAAACTACAAAAATAAATATCGGCACGGAGGCGGAGCCCAAATTCATGAAGATTTGAGATTACTGGGATGACACGACGGTAGATAAGGTCGCCGAATTGCTCCGCGAATACCAGGATTTGTTCCCTACCAAGTTTACGGAGATAAAGGGGATAATAGGAGACCTGGGCATTATGAATATCATGTTAAAACCCAACGTGAAGCCGGTTAATCAAAGAACTTACCGTCTCAATCCGAAGTATAAGGAGAAGGTCCGCTTAGAGTTAGATAAGATGCTAGCAGCAGGAATCATTAAGCCCGTAGAGGAATCTGATTGGGTGAGCCCAATGGTGGTATAGGAAAAGAAGTAGAAGGATGAAATAAGGATATGTATAGATCTCAGGAAGTTGAATGACACTTGCGTGCATGATTCTTTCCCAACTCTGTTCACTGATGAGGTATTGAATAATGTAGGTGGCTAGGAAGTATATTCCTTCACTGATGGGTTCTCTGGGTACCATTAGATCAAAATCGAGCCTGAAGATAGAAGTAAGATGACCTTCACGACTGAATGGGGATGTTTTCAGTACACCGTAATTCCTTTCAGATTAAAGAATGTGCTTATGATTTTTTCACACGTAGTCATTGTTGCATTCAAAGACTTCATTCATAAGTTTCTAGAGGTGTACTTTGATGACTGGACTGTGTTTGGGTTTGTAAAATGCCATGTGGCCAGTTTGCACTTAATGCTAGATACTTGTCGAAGGTTCCAGATTGCTATCAATGTGAAGAAATGTTTGTTTTGTGTCAATTTTTGGACTCTGCTGGGTCATGTGGTATGTAGACAAGGATTGATGGTAGTTCTCGCGAAGATCACAGTGATAACTAATTTGCAGGTGCCACGGAGTGTGAAATAGCTATGCGCAACATTTGGACATACTAGATACTATAGGAAGTTTATCAAGGGCTATGCCCAGATCACCGTGCCTATGGAGAAGTTGTTGAAAGAGGATGTCACGTTTTTTTGGAATGAGGACTGTCAGAAAATCTTGGATGTGCTGTAAATAAAAATGGTCACCGTGCCAATTTTAGTCTTCCCAGATTGGAAGGAGTTTCATGTACATGTATATGCGCCATGTATAGCACTGGGAGAAATACTGACACAGGCTGTTGAAGGAGAATTGGACCATCCTATAGCATTCATAAGCAGGAGGTTATCCAAGGCTAAGAAGAACTATTCCACCACTGAGCGTGAAGGACTAGCCATGATGTACGCGCTCCAGAAGTTTAGACACTATTTGCTGGGTGGACATTTTAAGATGTATACGAATTATTCTACGTTGAAATACTTGGTCAATAAGACTGTGTGGGGGGGGGGGAGAATCTGCAGGTGGTTGTTATTGTTCTAGGAGTATGATTTTGAAGTTATTGTGAAGCTAGTACGACTGAACGCAGGACTAGACCATCTGTCGTGCATCAAAACAGAAGAAGAGCCCACTAATTTGGAGGAAGGATTGCCTGACGCGTAGCTCTTTGCAGTGCACGTCGCAAATGGTCACTTTGAAGACATCATACACTTCCTAACGTTAGGAACTTCCCTGGAATGCTACACCACCTAGCAGAAAAAGGAGTTAGTGGTGCGAGCGATAGAATTTTTTGTCCTTGCTAGACATTTATACAAAATGGGGTCTGATGAAGTAATGCGACGATATTTACTAGAGTTTGAAAGAAGCAACATCCTCGTGGACGCTCAGGGGGGTGCCGCGGGAGGGCATTCCGCAAGAAGGGCGATCACGCAGAAGATTCTACACATAGGGTTGTGGTAGCCAACCCTCCATAAGGATTCCAAAGCCTACTGCAGGGTGTGCGATGTGTGTCAAAGGACTGGTAGGCCATCACAGAGAGATGAGCTGCCTCTGAACCCACAGATGATGTTACAACCTTTCAATAAATGGGGAATAGATTTCGTGGTACCCATTAAGCCTCAAGGAAAGAAGACAAGTGCACGGTACATTATCACTACAACTAAGTATTTGACTTGATGGGCGGAGACACAACCTATGAAGGACTGCACATGCGCGACCGCTGCGAAGTTTCTCTTTGAGTATGTACTGACACGATTTGGGTGTTTAAAGATTTTGATGAGTGATCATGGTACACACTTTTTGAATGAAACAATCAACGCGTTGATGGAGGAATTTTAGGTATATCACCAGAAAAGCATGCCTTATCACCCACAAGCTAATGGGATGGTGGAATCATTTAATAAGGTATTGGAGAATGCACTGACCAAGGTTTGCAATGCTCAGCAAAATGATGGGGACTTGCGCATACCCGCAGTACTTTGGGCTTATTGAATGATGTGCAAAACGTTGACTGGACAGACACCCTTTAGGCTTGTATATGGTGTTAAAGCAGTGATGCCAATGGAATACATTGTGCCTAGTCTGCGCGTAGCAGCATTCATGGGTATGATGAATTGCGTAGCCCTGGAAGAGAGGCTCATGCAGCTTTCCAAGCTTGAGGAAGAAAGGTTTCTGGCTAGATTTCACCAACAGGTGCAAAAGAAGCGCGAAAAAGCATGGCATGATCGACACATTAAATTGCGCACCTTTAAGGTAAATGATCTGGTTTTGTTATATGACAATAAGTTTGATAAATTCCCAGGGAAATTTAGGATGCACTGGCTAGGGCCCTATGTCATTAAGGAGATTATCGATGGTGGGGTAATTCAGTTGGTTAAATTGAATGGAGATCCCTTCCCAGGAAAGGTGAATGGCAGCCGATTGGAGCCATACACAGGTGATCAGGCCAGGTGACTATATAAGGTAGCATAGTCTTAGCGCTTCAGGGAGCTGAAAGGAGGCACGAGACTATAAAATACATTGCCCGAGTTGGGAAACTACGCAATCGAGGGATTGTGCGGAACAAGGAGATGTCACAGGTTCGCAACAACACGAAGAGAGCTACGCTACCCAGGGAAAAACCATGTAGGTCAGCCAGAAAGTGACCGTTAAAGTCACTATTCATGATTTAATGATGAGAATGCAGCCAAATGGAGCGGGGGTTGGGGGGGGCGACATTTAAGATGAAATCTATGGGTAAGATCCTTGAAAATCTGTCGCCAATCTGGCATTAATAAACCGAATTTGGGGGGAACGGTCAGATTTAAATTCAAAATGACCTGTAAATTACATGTGGCTGCCCAACAAAAAACACTTGGTATTTTGAGCATTGAGCTGGCGAGTTCTCAGACGTGCATGAACCGTGCATTCTTCGAAGAATTTCTTAACTAGCTAGTGTTTGATCGATTTCCAGAGTTCGACCGCAATATAATCCCAGGATCAGAAGCTATGGATACCAAAGCAGTGACAACCGAGGGGGCTGTGCTGGAAATTGTTATGGAGGTAGAGGAAGCTTTTCTGGAGGTTGCAGAGGTACTAGCTGAAGTCCCTAAGTCACCACGGACGCCTAGACCAAATCCTACTCCAACTAAGGAGAGTGTGAAGGATAAGAAGGGCAAGCACGCTGTGACACCCATGCGCACGTCGCCTAGAAGAAACCCACAGAAGGACAAGCCCACCACATAGGAAAAGGGAAAAACTATTACCTTGGAACCAAAGGAGGAAGAGATTGAGGACATCCTGATGGATCTTGAGTAGTCAAACTGATCTCTATATTAAGTTTGAAAAACCACAATTTCTTACAATAGCACAACTTTCTTTTGCTAATGAAATTACCAACCATTGAGGAATTCAATTCTCAAGCTTAATATATATTTTTTACAACCTTGGATACTATGATCCATTTCTATGGGAATTCGAATTCCTATTATTGACACCTATCTATTCATAAAACAACTACTTAATTACAACTTGACAGCTAGCTGTCTTTAAGAGTCCTAATACAAATAGGAGTGAAACTCCTAAAACATGCTTTCAACAATCCTATCTATGACTTAAATACATTCTTTAATTAGCTGCCAATCCATGTCCTCGAGCTTGATGACGTCTCCAGTTTTGTTGCTAACCCTGCTGAGTCATGACCTAACTATCCTGAAAACAAGGAAACAGAGTTCCTCCTTTTAAGGCACTTAATCCTTTATGCTTATCTTCGAGAAGTTCCATATGTGGCATGTGTTAGTAATCCATTTAAACTTCATTTTTCCACTTGCGCAAGAAAAGAACTCTCGAATAGATGTGAAAGAGAATGAAACATGACTGTGCTGCTAAAATAGCCTGTTTTCGTAGCACAACTTTTATATCATTTATGGAATACTTATTTGAACCATTTTGCATCACTGCCATCTGAAACTTCATCAATGATCCTCATATGTCTACCAAAAATCATCAAAACTTGGACCTTATTAGACCTTACCTTTGAAATGCATCTATAAAGTGCTAAAAAGTCACCTTCAACAGTTTCGTAGCACGCTACGAAATTGCTGTGTATGCTCTTTTTTATACACGACCTTCAAAATCTACAGTTTGGGAATTTTCAATATTTCATAAGACTGATATGATCACCAAAAACAAAACAACTTAACCTTATAATATTTTTCTTCTTCAGAGATGACCTTATTTTTAATACCAAAACTGTTTTAAGATATATCCTTTACTGCCCTTTTTTTTTATCACTCTGTTTCATTATTGCTGTAGCCTTTCTTCAGCTTTTGTTAACTGTATTTCTAGGTCTTCAATTTGTCTTTTCAATCTCCTGTTAGTAGCTCTCAACTGAGCATTCATCCTCCTTACAAATCTAGCTTCTTTGATTGCAGGAACAATCCAAGTAAAGTACTGAGCTTCACTGATGACTATTTATGGTTTGGAAGCTTTTTAAACTTCCCAGAGAGCCTTTATCCTCTTTAAATCTATATTATCAACAGCATGCCTTCTTGCTCTCATCCTTAGTCTAGCAATTTCATTATTAGCTACTCTTAACCTTTCTTCCATTTCTTCATAGCTGTTTTTTCCTACATTGTTTTCAATTGAAAAATAGGTGTTGAGACAGAGCTTATATATTTTGATCCCTGATAGATGTCACAAAAATGGAGGACATTTTTGTAGATAAGAATTTTTATAAGAAAAAAATCTCTCAGATTTTTGAAAACCAGTTTCATTTGTCCGGAATCTGCATTATAAAATCATGTGTAAAACAAGAAAATTCAGAATTCTGAAAATAGGTCTCAAAGGAAACTTCGAATCTCCAAATTGGTAGCACCTGGAAGAAATTTGAAAGAGGTTTTTGTTCCTTGTTATGTTCTTAGAAAAAAATTCCTTCATATTTTTGAAACTCATCTTCATTTTCCTGAAAATTCTTTGTGAAACCAACTGCTCAAAACAGTCCAAGCAACAGACAAATCCCCTTGCAGCTCCTGGTAGAAATACTGTTGTGTGTGGAGCATGATTGTTCAGAGGTCTTTGTTTCAGCCAGATGTATACCCCAGGAAGTTTGTACACCCCTCCACGCAGGGGGGGACTTGTCCCCCCTGCGGGGGTCTTGGGGGACCGATCCCCCCCCTGCTGGGGGGTCCGGGGGCCAGCGGTCCCCTGGCAGGGGCTCGGGGGCAGCGCCCCCGAAGCTAAAAACAAATGTAAAATTGCCTTGTAAAAGTATAGTAATTTCTAGTCAATCTGGGCCGTTCATTAGGCAGATGATCTGACGGTAGAACTTATGTTTAGTTTAAGGTTTTTTTTCCCTAGAAGGCAACCCCTCTCTTTGTATGAGGGTATTGTATTTTGAGGCTGTGAAATAGATGTGTATTCGGTGAGCGAGAAACAAAGAGGTGAGACTGTGAGAGAAAACAAAGGATATTATAGTGGATTTGCTGTAGGTTGTGTCTCTTCATTTTGCTAGATAATAGAAAGGAAGGAATGGCTGTTCGGGGTGGACGTAGCCCAAACTGGGTGAACCACGTTTCTGTGTCTCTCTTGTTTTCTGCGTTCTCTGTGTTTATATTTCTGCAATATTTTATGTGTTCTATTGCTCCGTAATATATAATTTTCTAACAATTGGTATCAGAGCCGAAGGTCTATTTGGCTGATAAATCCACAGGAAAGAAGGGTTCTTGGTTCGAGTGGGAGCAATGGCGGAAGATGGTAAGTTTAGGGTCGAGAAATTTAACGGCCAAAACTTCTCGCTGTGGAAGATGCAGATGGAAGATTATCTGTATCAGAAAGATCTATACCTACCATTGGGCGGAAAAACAAAGATGCCGACGGGTATGAAAGACGAAGAATGGAACCTTCTCGATAGAAAGGCACTCAGAACAATACGGTTGTGCCTTGCTGCATCAGTCGCCTTCAACATTTCGAAGGAAACCACGACAGAGGGTTTGATGCAGACGTTGTCAAAACTATATGAAAAACCCTCGGCCTCAAACAAGGTATTTCTTATGAAACAGTTATTTAATATGAATATGTCAGAAGGTGGATCTGTTGCAAACCATTTAAATGATTTTAATACAGTTACAAGTCAGTTAAGTTCTGTAGGGGTAAACTTTGATGATGAAGTTAGAGCTCTGTTATTCTTATGCTCATTACAAGAAAGTTGGAATGGTTTGGTAATGGCCATTAGTAACTCCGTTTCTGGATCTAGTACTTTAAAGTTTGATGATGTTGTCGGTGCTATCTTTAGCGAGGAAATGTGACGGAAAAGCTCCGGTGAGACATCGGGAAATGCTTTGAGTGTAGAGTCTAGAGGAAGAAAAATGGAAAGAGGAAAGAGCTCAGGATATCGCAGTAAATCAAGGAAAGGCAGATCCAAGTCCAGATCAGGGATAGTGTGCTGGAAATGTGGAAAGAAAGGACACCTAAAGAAAGATTGTAGATCTCGGAAGGGAAAAGAAGGAGATGCACAACAAGAAAACAATCATGAAGCAAATGTGACATGTGAGGTGTTACAAGATGCTTTGATTCTTTCTTTCGAAAATATTACTGATTCCTGGGTGGTAGATTCAGGGGCTTCATTCCATGCCACACCTGATAAGAAATACTTTCATGACTATGTTCAAGGAGATTTTGGACAAGTTCGTCTGGGTGATGATAAACCCTGTAAAATTGTTGGAATGGGTAAGGTTCTTGTAAAACAGCAGAATGGAAACCAATGGCTATTAAAGGAGGTAAGGCATGTTCCAGATCTAAAGAAAAATTTGATTTCAACAGGGCAGTTAGGCGATGAAGGTTGCGTGACAACTTT
The DNA here is from genome assembly GCA_031772625.1 of Pinus tabuliformis. Lineage (NCBI taxonomy): Eukaryota > Viridiplantae > Streptophyta > Pinopsida > Pinales > Pinaceae > Pinus > Pinus tabuliformis. The sequence goes on from CM062805.1 coordinate 771,057,832, forward strand.
CATAGATAAAGCTTGGAAGGTCACCAAAGGAGCCCTGGTAATAGCAAAAGGCGAAAAGGTTGGTACATTGTATTTATGCAATGATATTTCTAACTCTGTTAATGCTTTAACTTCCAAAGGAGAAGATGCAACATTATGGCATCATAGGCTCGGACACATGAGTGAAAAGGGGATGAAGATTCTTCACTCAAGGAATTTGTTGCCTGGTTTGAAGAATGTTGATTTGGACTTCTGTGAGAATTGCATTTATGGAAAACAGAAGAGAGTCAGATTTCTCAGAGTTGGGAAAGAAAAGAAGAATGAAAAATTAGAGCTTGTGCATACAGATGTATGGGGACCTGCTCAGGTATCATCTCTCAGTGGCTCTCGTTATTATGTTACTTTTATTGATGATGCAACTAGAAAAACTTGGATTTATTGTATTAAGAATAAATCTGATGTATTTGATACTTTCAAGAAATGGAAAGCTTTGGTTGAGATTGAGACATGAAAGAAATTGAAGTGTCTTAGATCAGACAATGGAGGTGAATATTGCAGCAAAGAGTTTGATAGGTACTGTTCAGAGCATGGAATTCGTAGAGAGAAGACAGTTCCAAGAACACCACAAGAAAATGGTGTGTCAGAAAGGATGAACAGAACAATCATGGAGCGTGCAAGGTGCATGAGATTGCATGCAGGATTGCCTTTACAGTTTTGGGAAGATGCTGTAGATACTGCTGTTTATCTAATAAACAGAGGGCCTTCAAGTTCCTTGGATGGTGGTGTTCCAGAGGAAGCATGGACAGGTAAAAAGGTAAACTACTCCTTTTTAAAGCCTTTTGGTTGTGAGGCCTTTGTCCATATTGATAAAGAAAATAGAACAAAGCTTGAGGCAAAGTCAAAGAAATGTACCTTTATTGGATATGGTGTTAATGATTTTGGTTATCGCTTATATGATTACGAAAATCACAAAATCATTAGGAGCAGAGATGTAATATTCAATGAAAAGGTCTTGTATAAGAATCAGTTGCAGGAAAAGAAACAGGAAAAGGAAAACAAGGAATACGCAGTTCTTGATGAAATCACTGAAAAAGGAAAGGTGCCTGAAAATAATAATAATCAACAACCACAACAACAACAACCACCACAACAACAACAGGCACCCCAAACACCTGAAAGTGGTGTTATAAGATCTACCAGGATAAGTAGACCCCCTGAACGATACTCTCCTTCATTATATTATTTATTGTTGACTGATTCCGGTGAACCCGAATGTTATGAAGAAGCAATGCAGGTTGAAAGCAGGAAGAAGTGGGAGGTAGCCATGGAAGAAGAGATGGACTCCTTAATGAATAACCAGACTTGGGATTTAGTCAGGTTGCCTGTAGGAAAAACTACATTGAAGAATAAATGGGTTTACAGGCTGAAGGAAGAAGATGGAGGAAAACAAAGGTATAAAGCTAGACTTATTGTGAAGGGGTTTGCACAGAAGAAAGGTATTGATTTTGATGAAATATTTTCTCCTGTTGTTAAAATGACTTCAATCAGAACCATTTTAAGTCTTGTAGCAGTTGAAGATTTGCATCTTGAGCAGTTAGATGTAAAGACAACCTTTCTCCATGGGGATTTGGAGGAAGAGATATATATGCAGCAGCCACAAGGATATGAGGTGAAAGGGAAGGAGAAACTAGTGTGCAGGTTGAAGAAGAGCTTGTATGGCTTAAAACAGGCCCCAAGCCAGTGGTATCTTAAATTTGACAAATTTATGTCTGAACAAGGTTATACTAGATGTCACTCTGATCATTGTGTTTATTTGAAAAAGCAAAATGATGGCAGCTATATTATATTGTTATTGTATGTAGATGACATGCTTGTTGCAGGATCTAACATGCAGGAAATAAATGTGCTCGAAAGAAAATTGGCAAATTGATTTGAAATGAAGGATTTGGGAGCTGCAAAACAAATCCTTGGTATGAGAATAACTAGAGACAGGAAAAATCGTAAATTAACATTGTCTCAGAATGAGTACATACAAAAGGTGTTGAAAAGATTTAACATGCACAATGCAAAACCAGTTAGTACACCTTTTGCTAGCCATTTCAAACTGAGAAAGGAAATGTGCCCAAAGACCCAAGAAGACATGGATTATATGTCTAAAGTTCCATATGCATCAACAGTTGGAAGCTTAATGTATGCAATGGTCTGCACAAGGCCTGGTATTGCACATGCAGTGGGAGTTGTAAGCAGGTACATGAACAATCCAGGAAAGGAACATTGGATGGCAGTGAAATGGATTCTCAGATATTTGAAAGGTACCACAAATAAAGCATTATGCTCTGGTGGTTCAAACATCTCCCTACAAGGATATGTTGATGCAGATATGGCAGGTGATAGAGATAACAGGAGGAACACTACAGGATATGTATTTACTGTTGGAGGAACAACTGTCAGTTGGGTTTCAAAAATCCAAAGTGTTGTTGCACTTTCAACAACAGAAGCAGAGTATGTTGCTGCTACAGAGGCTAGTAAAGAAATGATTTGGTTACAAAGGTTTATGGGTGAATTGGGTAAGGAGCATGATATGGGCACGTTATACAGTGATAGTCAAAGTGCCATTCATCTTGCAAAGAACTCAGCATTTCATTCTAGGACTAAACACATATAGCTCAAGTACCATTTCATACGATTAGTGTTGGAAGATGGAGAGTTGAAGCTGGAAAAGATACACACTAGCCAGAATCCTGCAGATATGCTAACAAAAGTTGTAACTAGGGAGAAACTGAGAATATGCTCAGTTTCAATTGGTCTTCAAGGATGACGATGAAGATGAGAAACAGTCAGGTCCAAAGAGGAGTCATTGTCCAGCAAATGAAGCAGCGGTGGAGTTTCTACAATCATTCTGCAAGTGGGAGATTGTTGTGTGTGGAGCATGATTGTTCAGAGGTCTTTGTTTCAGCCGGATGTATACCCCAGGAAGTTTGAACGCCTCTCCACGGGGGGGACTTGTCCCCCCCGCGGGGGTCTGGGGGGGCTGATCCCCCCGGCTGGGGGGCCAGCGGTCCCCTGGCGGGGGCTCGGGGGCAGCGCCCCCGAAGCTAAAAACAAATGTAAAATTGCCTTGTAAAAGTATAGTAATTTCTAGTCAATCTGGGCCGTTCATTAGGTGGATGATCTGACGGTAGAACTTATGTTTAGTTTAGGGTTTTTTGCCCTAGAAGGCAACCCCTCTCTTTGTATGAGGGTATTGTATTTTGAGGCTGTGAAATAGATGTGTATTCGGTGAGCGAGAAACAAAGAGGTGAGATTGTGAGAGAAAACAGAGGATATTACAGCGAATTTGCTGTAGGTTGTGTCTCTTCATTTTGCTGGATAATAGAAAGGAAGGACTGGCTGTTTGGGGTGGACGTAGCCCAAACTGGGTGAACCATGTATATCTGTGTCTCTCTTGTTTTTTGCGTTCTCTGTGTTTATATTTCTGCAATATTTTATGTGTTCCATTGCTTCGTAATATATAATTTTCTAACAAATACATGTAACCTGTCTGGATGAAAGCATATGTGAAGCTGAGGTCATCTGTTATGAAACCAGCTCAAGAAAAGATAGATCAACGCCTTAGAATTCAGCCTCTTCAAGGGGGCAACCTCCTTTACAATACATAAATGAACAATTCTTGGATGATTCAAATGAAAAAACCTCCTTTCTATATATAGGAGTCTAAGGAGTCACAATATAATCCAGCCGACCTAACAATAATAATATAAAGCCACAAAAATAACAATAGAGGGATTCTATGGGGCACAGTAATAACAATATGGGGGCAATAGGGGCATAACAATATTAATAAGGGGTATAACTACAATAGTAATGGGGTAATCACTAGTATTATAGGGACCCAACATGCCCCTCTCCTTCAAAAAAGTGTTGTCCTCAATGCTTGAGTAGTTCTGGATACTTCTGCATAAAATTCTCATCCTCCCATGTGGAATCTTCAGCGGGTAAGTTCTTCCACTTGATAAGATACTCTGAAATTGATCGATTTCGTAGCTGTCAAGTTGTTGTTTTTGTGACTGCTTCCGGTTCCAATATAATTTTTCCTTCCTCGTCAAGTTCTGGCAATATTGTTTGAACTGGGAGCTTGTCGTCTATAACCTTCTTTAAACATGAAACATGGAAAACTGGGTGCAATCGAGAAGCTGCAGGAAGCTCCAATTTGTATGCCATAGTACCAATCTTTTGCAACACCTTGTACGGACCATAATACTTTGGTGATAATTTATTATCCTTCTTAGCTTGCTTGAGGGACATTTGCTTATATGGTTGTAGCCGTAGGAATACCCAATCACCTACATCAAAACTTCTTTCACTGCGATGTTGATCTGCCTGTTGTTTCATTCTATTATGTGCCAACACGAGGTTATCCTTTAAGAGTTGGAGGACTTGTTGTTGATGTTCGATGTGATGTTCCACTGCCTGAACCTTAGAATTTTCTCTTAAATATGATGTGATGGATGGTGGTTGATACCCATAAAGTGCCATAAATGGGGTCATTTTTGTTGCTGTATGGAAGGAAGTGTTTTACCACCATTCAGCCAGAGGCAACCATTTGACCCATTGTGTTTGTTTATCAGATACAAAGCAACGAAGATATCCTTCCAAACATTTGTTTACTATCTCAGTTTGCCCATCAGATTGAGGATGATAAGATGAGCTATGAGCTAACTGAGTACCAAGACAAGAAAATAATTCTGTCCAAAAATTTCCAGTGAAAATGGGATCTCTGTCACTTACAATAATCTTTGGGTTTCCATGTAGCTTTTGAATTGTTTCCATAAATGCAGTAGAAACTGTACTGGCTTTAAATGGATGTGATAATGCACAAAAGTGTGCATACTTGGTAAGTCTGTCAACTACCACCATGATGACACTCTTTCCCTCAGACTTGGGTAAACCTGTGATAAAATCCATTGAAACCTCCTCCCAACGTTGGCTTGGAATGGATAAAGGTTGTAATAGACCCGGTGTCTTAATTGTTTCAACTTTATTTTGTTGGCAAACCAAACATTCCGCCACAAACTTTTGAATATCTGATTTAAGGCCATCCCAAAAAAATTCCTTCTTAACCCTGTGGTAAGTTTTTAAAAATCCTGAGTGCCCTCCTAAGGGAGAAGTGTGCAATTCCATAAGAATCTTTTGTTTTAGTTGGGAATTCTTACAGAGGTATAAGCGATCTTTGTACCATAACGAATCATTTTTCCAGCTAAATGTATCAGACGTACTGGAATCTTGTTGTAACTTTCGAATAAGTGCCCACACTTCTTCGTCATTCTTCCATTCCTCCCTTGCTTCGTTTATCCAATCTGGTTGGATAATAGAAATGGTGCACAACAATGCTTCCACATCCTCATCCTTTCTTGAGAGTGCATCTGCCACCACATTTTGCTTCCCTTTTTTGTAGATGATTTCAAAGTCATAACCCAACATCTTTGTGACCCACTTTTGTTGCTCTTCAGAGGATAATCTTTGTTCTAAAAAGTATTTAAGGCTATCATGATCCCTTTTTACCTTGAAGTGTCTTCCCATTAGGTAGGGTCGCCATTTCTTAAGTGCATGGAGTATTGCCAACATTTCCTTCTCATAAATAGCTTTGCTTAAAAACTTTCCCTTGATTGGACGACTTTCAAAAGCAATGGGTCTTTCATCTTGCATTAGAACAACACCAATTCCATTTCCTGAAGCATCACATTCCACAATAAAGGTTTTTGTGAAGTCCGGTGTAGCTAAGACGGTGCTTGGCACATTGCCTCTTTAAGATGTTCAAAGGCCTTTGTTGCTTCCGGAGTCCATGAAAATGCATCTTTCTTCAATAATGTTGTTAGAGGTGCTGCTATTCTCCCATAATTCTTAACAAACTTGCGATAATACCCTGTCAACCCGAGAAATCCTCGCAGATGCTTTATGGATGTGGGGAATTTCCATTCCTTAATGGCTTTAATTTTGCTAGGGTCTACCTTAAATCCTTCATGAGATACAATATGACCCAGATATTCCACCTCCTGGACTCCAAAGAAACATTTGGATCTTTTTGCATATAATTGTTTCTCCTCCAATAGTTGTAGCACCCTGTCAACATGTTCAACATGATCCTTCCAAGACTTGCTGTAGATTAGTATATCATCAAAAAATACTAACACAAATTTTCTAAGGAATGGTTTGAAAATTGAATTCATCAAACCTTGAAATGTTGAAGGTGCATTGGTAAGGCCAAAAGGCATGACCAAAAATTCATAATGACCCTCATGAGTTCTAAATGTTGTTTTCAGAATGTCTTCAGTCTTCATTCTGATTTGATGATATCCTGAACGAAGATCCAACTTGGTGAAGTAAATTGATCCATGCAATTCATCCAGTAATTCATCAATGACAGGAATGGGGAACTTATCTTTAATAGTGAGCTTGTTGAGCTCCCTATAATCCAGACACATGCGCCATGATCCATCCTTCTTGTGCACCAATACTACTGGAGCAGAGAAAGAACTTTGACTCGGTTGAATTATACCAGCCTCTAGCATTTCTGCAACCATACGTTCAATTTCACTCTTTTGGACATAGGGATATCTGTACGGCCTGATGTTTGGAGGAACACTTCCTGGAATCAGATGAATAGCATGATCATGATCACGCATAGGTGGGAGACCTTTGGGAGTCTCAAATACCTTGGAATGATTGTCCAAGACTTTTTGGAGATCTGGAGAAATAGATGATTCCGATGTGGAAACATCTAGCGAACATAATTGTGCAATTACACCTCTTTGCTCCTTTTTTAGAAGCTTTGTCATACCATTAGAGCTGATTATCTTTCCTGGTTTCCCTGCAATACCCCTTAATTCAACTTCCTTTCCTTCCGTAGAAAATTTGATGAAAAGTTCTTGAAAATTAAAAGCTATTGTACCCAAGGATTGTAGCCATTGGACTCCTAGTACAACATCAGCACCTCCCATTGGAATGGAAAGCATTGGGCTAGTCAATACATATTCTCCCATGGATAGCTTGATATTATGGCACTTTCCAGAGCAATTTATTGTTCCTCCATTTGCAATCATCACTTGACACTCTGGTGCTGGATATAGGAAGCAATTCAATTCTTTTGCTACCTTACAATGAATAAAATTGTGGGTGCTTCCTGAATCAATCAACACTATTACCTTTTTCTTCTTGATTTGTCCTTCTATCTTGATGGTTTGAGGAGTGGTAATTCCCGCCAATGCATTACAAGATATGGTTGGATTTATTTTTTCTTCATCTAGGCTTTGTTCCTGGAGTATATCCTCTTCTTTTGACCTTTCTTGCTCCTTTTCTTCTTCCTCTTCACAATCTATGTAGAATAATTTCTTCTCAGCACACTTATGACCTTTAGTGTATTTGCTATCACAACCGTAACAAAGCCCTTTTGCTCTTTTTTCTTCCAATTGTTGTGGTGTCAACCTTATAGGTTGTGGAAGACTAGGGGCAACAACACTTCCGTCTTTATAGTTGTGAGTGGTATGCTTCCTGGTTGCCATAATTTTGCTTTCCATTTTTCTTGCTAACCTGAATGCCTTCTCTAATGAATCAGGTTCCCAAAGGCGAACATCATGTTGGATATTATCCTTTAAGGACCCTATGAACACATCAATCCTATGCTCCTCTGGAATATCTTTTACCCTTATGTTCAATTTTTGGAACTCCTCAATGTGCTCCATTATTGAACCCTTTTGTTTGAGACTTATCAATTGGCTAAAAAAAGTGTTGCTTTTTGTATCCTCATAATGTGCTATCAATTCTTCCGTAAAAATTGCCCAAGTGATAAATTGTTTACGAGAGCAAAGCCATTGATACCATACAAACTGATTTGGTTCCAAATATAACGTTGCCATACGTACCTTTTGTGTGTTTTGCACATTATTGAGATCGAAGAATTGCTCCATCTGTAATATCCATGTGGCGGGATCCTTGCCATCAAACTTCCTCATATCGATTTTTGGAATATGGTGAGTCTTCGATCCAACATTAGAGTCTATGGAATCATGATTAACATTTCTTTTGTTCTCATCATGAGTTTCCTTTAGTACCCTTTCACCCTTATTGACCATTTCTTGTAGCAACTTATTCATATTTATCTTCAATTCTTCCATCTTATCATCCATGTGATCAATTTTAGCTTCTACGCCTTTCTTTAAACAATCCATCTTAGCTTCTACACCTTTATTTAAACCATCCATCTTAGATTCTACATCTTTCCTTAAACCATCCATCTTAGATTCTGTTGCTTTTTGTGCAAGTGACACTTGTTGCACTTGTTCTTGTAATTTTGATATATCATATAGCATTTCTTCTTCTTCTTCATGAGTCATGCTAGAGCTTTCAGGTTCCTTACTAGGTGTTTGCATTTTCTTTCCTCGGGGCATCAGTTACCGATAATAATTCTCTATTATGCCCTTTGAATTCCTTCAAAATAAATTTTCAAACCAAGCTTAAGCAAAAATTTAAGAAAATCTACACACCTTTTTTCACTTTGTAGGATCTCGATATTGCCTCTGATATATCTCTGTACTTTCCGATCATCTAGTTCTAAATTTGTGACCTGCAATATCCCTTTGTGTCCTCTTTCCAATGCCACAAGTCTGACCCAAATTGGATTCTCCAAGGAAGAGTTATGCGAAATCTCCCATAGTGACTTGATTATAGACTAGTTCAGTAGGGCGAACTTGTACGACGTGCCACGAGTCACTGTTTCAACCTTTGGATCTGAAAAATGTATACAAGAAACTACAGTCTGTCTTCTTTTTGTACCTTCTTATGAAATTTCAATCCGATCCCCAGAGAGAAAGTTATGATGATTTTCCCCAAGTCACCTGTTTGGAATGTAATTCAGGAGTCTGCTAAAAGACCAACTTCCTCAGATCATATCTCCGCAGATATAGTGAAAAAAGCTCTGAAATTTGGACCCAAGGTTCAGCGTGATTTATTCTCAAATGGGTTTTTTTTGCAACTTCTGAAACATCACAGAAAAAAAGTTATAGCGAAAATGCCACGATGACCTGTTTGGAGCAGCGAAACCCTAGAATCCAAAGCTCTGATACCAAATGTTATGAAACCAGCTCAAGAAAAGATAGAAAAGATAGATCAACGCCTTAGAATTCAACCTCTTTGAGGGGGAAACCTCCTTTACATTACATAAATGAACAATTCTTGGATGATTCAAATGACAAAACCTCCTTTCTATATATAGGAGTCTAAGGAGTCACAATATAATCCAGCCGACCTAACAATAATAATATAAAGCGACAAAAATAACAATAGAGGATTCTATGGGGCACAGTAATAACAATATGGGGGCAATAGGGGCACAACAATATTAATAAGGGGTATAACTACAATAGTAATGGGGTAATCACTAGTATTATAGGGACCCAACATCATCCATGATCAGTTAAAGCTCTATAGGCTCCTATCCAAACACATAGCCTTCTTTTTATGCTTTCATCTTCATGGCAATTTCCCTTTATAACCCAAACTGCCCTCTTAAAAATATGACAGCTGTAAAGAACTTTTTAGAGAGCAAACTGTTTGTCACAAAGTTAACTTTTCAAAGGTGACAGCTGACTGATACATGCAAAGGTTGAAAAGTAAATGACAGAGAGTAGCTTGGGTAACTTTTTTAAGGAATGATATTCAAAAGTGGAGAGAAAGGTGACAAAATGAGGGAGTGGAAAGCAACAACCACTTCATCAACCAATAAAAATAACTATGTTTTTCCTGAAAAAGAAGGCTGCACCCCTGAGCTCCTATCTCATGATCCCTGATAGCTGTTACAAAAATGGAGGAGGTTTTTGTAGATAAGAATGTTTATAAGAAAAACCTTTTTCAGTTTTCAAAAATGAGTTTTCAATTGCTCAGGAATCTCCTTGGAAGTTGACTACTAAAAGAAAAAAAGCAAGGTTTTTGCCTCATAGTGCGCTACGAAATTAGCTTGTTTTCGTAGTGAAAATCACCTTTTTTGAACTAGCTGTGCTACAGAACTGTGGATTCTTGTATGATTGTAAAAATTTAACCCTAAACTTAATTGAAAATGTGACCTATTTGAACACGAAGTGAACCTAAAGGACTTTATTGGAAATGAAAGATGACATTTTAAGACTTCAAACCTATCACTTACCCTTTTATCAAGACTAAAATGAATTATAGACCTCCTTGAAATCATGACCAAAAGCAGAGTTGACACAATGATGTTTTGAGAATTTTTGGGTGGTAACAGTGGCTCCACTAGGGATAGTGTGCCCCAGTGGTACACTAAGAACCAGTAGCTCTAGTGCTGCTATCCATACTTTAGAATAAAACTTTGAAATTCTTCCCAATCTGCTCCTCAAGCTTTAATGATTTATGCAAGAGGGACTCAAACTGCACCTACTAAAAATTGCTTAGTCAACTTACCTTGGGCTTATTTGCAGATTCCTACCTACCCTATCAACTGCAATTTCCACTTTAGGTTAGGCAACATGATATTTCCAATAAAGCCAATCAATTGTCTTTTTTGATATTTGAGGCTCTTAACTGCATTTGACCTCAAAATAACCATGATAGTGAGATGATCAAATCAACTTATAATGTATCTGGTCTTCATAATGCAAATGAAAATGAAATACTGGTGTGCAAAGCTTTGCCATGTATTTAGTTATGGGGTCAAAGAGGACATGGTTAGTTTGATGATCATCATAACATTCTATATCTTCAAACAACTGATTCTCAGCCACAAAAGTTCCTTTGATATGCTATCCAACTGCTTTTCTGAATGATTCCCACAAACAATGTAATTTTCCTCATCATTATGATCATTCTTTGATGTAAGCTGCTGCAAAGTATGACATAAAAAATCAACCTTTTCCTCTACTTGAGGGTTATAAAAGCTATCTTCCAGTATTTCTTCTTGGTGTTTGCAATGATTTTCATACTCTTTATGATCAAAAGACTGGCAAGTTTGCTGCATCTTTACATTAATCTCAGAGGATGTAACATGGTTTTCATAAGTAAACCCCTACTGATTTTCATGTTGCAAATTATGGGATGTTACCCTTTCTTCTTGGTGTTGAAATGTATTGTTATGAAGAGCCTCTAAAATTTATTCATCCATGAATTCATCATCATCATAACAATCCTCCAAATATTGAATAAAACTCACAAAATGTTTATATCAATCTTTGACCAGCAATAAGGAGGGATGACACTCTTTATACATCTCATAGAATACATGATGGAAATTAGCAAGAGAATATAATGAAACATTTTCCAAGCCTTTATACCAAGACCATTCTTTTCCTTCTAAAGTGGTCATAAACATCTTCATGAGACAGTCTTTAGGGAACTGAACCTTAAGACTATGTAAATGCATATGGAACCTGACCAAATGAAGAGCAACATTATCTTTCTTTTCATCTTTGAATATTGGAAGATCATCTAACCATTCAACCTTTGGCATAGGATTTGGAAAACTAGGGACATGAGACTGATTCATAGGGGCATACCTGACATTCATTCTTGAAATGGCACTCATCTTGAAACTTCATCAAGCTACTGATCTTCTAGCAGTGGAGTCACCTTCCAATTTGTTATTTGATGTGTGGAGTCACCAAGATAGATGTAGCCTCAAACAACTTCTTGAGCTCCTGCTACCTTCAGAAGTTCAGCTTCTTGATTTCGGGAATGAGTAATCTTTAGGCTCCCGGTAGGCGCACCAAAATGTTGTCACAAAATCTGACCTTGATAGGCTGCTGATAAAGTAGACTCTGTGTAACTCTTTCAAACCAATCTTTTGGTTAATGCTTAGCCTCCTCAACCTGAGATGGCTCTCTCAATATGTTTAGGATTTTTGATTAATGATTAGATGGCTAACTCTAGGAACAAAATGGACAAATGTATAACTGGTTGACTGGTTGAATCAAATATTATCAACCATCTATTGGGCTATGGAGTCAAGATAGTCTTCAACAAAACAACATGATCAACAGAACATGGAAGTCAAGGCACTTAGAGTTTAGGTTTATAAATAAAACAGTAACACAATGAATCAACACAACTTACAAGCATGTGAAGGAAGTTAGAGCATTTTCCAATGAATTATAAGTATCACAAGCTCATACCACTGCAAATAAGTAATTGAACAAGGCCATAAGAACATCAAACACATAAACTCCTTGTGAATCTTGAGTAGTCAAACTGATCTCCGTATCAAGTTTGAAAAACCACAGTTTCTTACAATAACAAAACTTTCTTTTGCTAATGAAATTACCAACCATTGAGGAATTCAATTCTCAAGCTTAATATAGAGTTTTTACAACCTTGGATACTATGATCCATTTCTAGGGGAATTCTAATTCCTATTATTGACACCTATCTATTCATAAAACAGCTACTTAATTACAACTTGACAGCTAGTTGTCTTTAAGAGTCCTAATACAAATAGGAGTGAAACTCCTAAAACATGCTTTCAACAACCCTATCTATGAATTCAATACATTCTTTAATCAGCTGCCAATCCATGTCCTCTAGCTTGATGATGTCTCCAGTTTTGTTGCTAACCCTACTGAGTCATGACCTAATTGTCCTGAAAACAAGGAGACAAAGTTCCTCCTTTTAAGGCCCTTAATCCTTTATGCTTATCTTCGAGCAGTTTCATATGTGGCATATGTTAGTAATCCATTTAAACTTCATTTTTCCACCTGCGCAAGAAAAGAACTCTCGAATAGATGAAAAAGAGAATGAAAGATGACTGTGCTGCTAAAATAGCTTGTTTTCGTAGCACAACTTTTATATCATTTATGGAATACTTCTTTGAACCATTCTGCATCACTTCCTTCTAAAACTTCATCAATGATCCTCATATGTCTACCAGAAATCATCAAAACTTGGACTTTATCAGACCTTACCTTCAAAATGCATTTATAAAGCGCTAAAAAGTCACCTTAAACAGTTTCGTAGCACGCTACAAAACTGCTGTGTGTGCTCTTTTTTCAACATGGCCTTCAAAATCTACAGTTTGGGAATTTTCAATATTTCATAAAGACTGATATGATCACCAAAAACAAAACATCTTAACCTTATAAGATTGTTCTTCTTCAGAGATGACCTTCTTTTTAATACCAAAACTATTTTAAGATATATCCTTTACTGCCCTTTTTTTTATCACTCCGTTTCATTATTGCTGTAGCATTTCTTCAGCATTTGTTAACTATATTTCTAGGTCTTCAATTTTCCTTTTCAATGTCCTGTTAATATCTCTCAACTGAGCATTCATCCTCCTTACAAATCTGGCTTCTTTGATTGCAGGAACAGTCCAAGTAAAGTACTGAGCTTCACTGTTGACTATTTCTGGTTTGGAAGCTTTTTCAACTTCCCAAAGAGCCTTTATCCTCTTGAAATCTGTCTTCTTAGTAGAATGCCTTCTTGCTCTCATCCTTACTCTAGCATTTTCATTATTAGCTGCTCTTAACCTTTCTTTCATTTCTTCATAGCTGTTTTTTCTGCACTGTTTTCATCTGAAAAATAGGTGTTGAGACAGAGCTTATATCTTTTGATACCTGATATCTGTTACAAAAATGGAGGAGGTTTTTGTAGATAAGAATGTTTATAAAAAAACCTCTCTCATAGTTTTGAAAACCAGTTTCATTTGTCCGGAATCTGCATTATAAAATCATGTATAAAACATGAAAATTCAGATTTCTGAAAATAGGTCTCAAAGGAAACTTCTAATCTCCAAATTGGTAGCACTTGGGAGAAATTTGAAAGAGGTTTTTGTTCCTTGTTATGTTCTTAGAAAAAAATACTTCATATTTTTGAAACGAATCTTCAATTTCCTGAAAATTCCTTGTGAAACCAACAACTCAAAACAGTCCAAGAAATACACAAATCCCCTTGCAGGTCCTGGTAGAAATACATGTAACTTGTCTGGATGAAAGCTTATGTGAAGCTGAGGTCATCCATGATCAGTTAAAGCTCTATAGGCTCCTATCCAAACACATAGCCTTCTTTTTATGCTTTCATCTTCATGGCAATTTCCCTTTATAACCCAAACTGCCCTCTTAAAAATATGACAGCTGTAAAGAACTTTTTAGAGAGCAAATTGTTTGTCACAAAGTTAACTTTTCAAAGGTGACAGCTGACTAATACATGCAAAGGTTGAAAAGTAAATGACAGAGAGTAGCTTGGGTAACTTTTTTAAGGAATGATATTCAAAAGTGGAGAGAAAGGTGACAAAATGAGGGAGTGGAAAGCAACAACCACTTCATCAACCAATAAAAATAACTATGTTCTTCTCGAAAAAGAAGGCTGCACTCCTGATCTCCTATCTCTTGATCCCTGATAGCTGTTACAAAAATGGAGGAGGTTTTTGTAGATAAGAATGTTTATAAGAAAAAACTCTTTCAATTTTCAAAAATGAGGTTTCAATTGCTTAGGAACCTCCTTGGAAGTTGACTACTAAAAACAAAAAAACAGGGTTTTTGCCTCATAGTGCGCTACGAAATTAGCTTGTTTTTGTAGCGCAAATCACCTTTTTTGGACTAGTTGCGATACGAAACTGTGGATTCCTATATGATTGGAAAAATTTAACCCTAAACTTAATGGAAAATGTGACCTATTTGACCACAAAGTGGACATAAAGGACTTTATTTGGAAATGAAAGATGACATTTTAAAACTTCAAACCCTATCACTTACCCTTTTATCAAGACTAAAATGACTTTTAGACCTCCTTGAAATCATGACCAAAAGAAAAGTTGACATAATGATGTTTTGAGAATTTTTGGGTGATAACACATTACATTATTAGTAATCAAGTAGTTGCTATTCTTGGTGCATGATGGGTGTCTGTGGCTAGACGACCTGATGTAATATATAAATGATTAATCACCTAGAATCAGAGCATTAACCTAGGGTATATACCAGGGTTTAGTATTAACCTTACTTGATTGTTGGGTTAATGTGTTACCTCTGCATCAGAAGTGATTGGGGCTTGCGCATACCCATAGTACTATGGGCTAAACGAATGGCGTGCAAGAAGTTGATTGGACAGACACACTTTAGGCTTGTATATGGTGTTGAAGCAGTGATGCCAATGGAATATATTGTGCCTAGTTTGCGCATAACAACACTTATAGGTATGATGGATCATGGAGACCTAGAAGAGAGGCTCACGCAGCTTGCCGAGCTTGAGGAAGAAAGGTTTCTGGCTGGATTTAACCAACATGTCCAAAAGCAATGCAAGAAAGCATGGCATGATTGACACCTTAAACTACGCACCTTTAAGGTAAATGATCTGGTTTTGTTATATGACAACAAGTTTGATAAATTTCCACGGAAATTTAGGATGCACTGGCTAGGGTCCTATGTCATTAAGGAGATTACCGATGGTGGAGCAGTTTAGTTGGTTAAATTGAATGGAGATGCCTTCCCAGGAAAGGTGAATGGTAGTCGATTGAAGCCATACACCGGTGATCAGGCCAGATGACTATATCAAAGCAACGTAGTCTTAGCGCTCCACATAGCTGAAAGGAGGCACGGGACTATAAACTACACTGCCCGGGTTGGGAAACTACGTGATCAGGAGATTGCGCAGAATGAGATGTCACAAGGTTCGCAACAATGCGAAGAGAGTTGTGCTACCCAGGGAAAAACTGCGCAGGTCAGCCAGAAAGTGACCGTTAAAGTCACTGTTCATGATTTGACGATGAGAATGCGGCCAAATGGAGCGGGCAGGCGACATTTAAGACGAAATTTATGGGTAAGATCCTTGAAAATATGCCGCTAATCTGGCATTAATGAACCAAATATGGGGGCAACAGTTAGATTTGAATTCAAAATGGCCTATAAATTACATGTGGCTTCCCAACGAAAAACACTTTGAATTTTGAGCATTGAGTTTATGAGCTCTCAGACGTGCATGAACCACACATTCTTTGAATAATTTCTCGACTAGCTAGCGTTTGATCGATTTCTAGAGTCTGACCGCAATATAATCTATGACATTATCCTAGGATCAGAAGCTATGGACGCCAAAGCTGTGACAACCGAGGGAGTTGTGCTCGAAGTTGTTATGGAGGCAGAGGCTGTTGCTCCGTAGGTTGCAAAGGTACTAGCCAAAGATCCCAACTCACCACAGATGCCTAGACCAAAGCATACCCCGACCGAGGAGAGTATGAAGGATAAGAAGGGAAAGCAAGCTGTGACACTCGTCCGCACATCACCTAGAAGAAACCCACAAAAGGACAAGCCCACCATACAGGAAAAGGGCAAATCTATTAACTTGGAGTAGGAGGAGGAAGAGATTGAGGACATCCTGATGGATGATGAGGATTTGGGGGTGGAAGTGGAGGATGTTGAATTTGAGGGTTATGACCCTATTACTAAGTTGCCTGAATACGTCCCTCCACACAAGGGCAAGACCAAGGTGCCGAAGGACATTGACGAAAGAAAGGTCACCTTGCACATACCTCTGCTACCAGACGAGATTGTCTTTGAAGGACCGCGCTTGGGGCAGGTTCTGCTATTGAAATTGGAAGATTGGGACTTAGCTGACACTGAGAAGTTCCCTCACTTGGCAATAGAATAGCTAATGCATCACGTTGTTCATACAACCACCGGGATGACTGTGTTGGAACCGCAGAAGTGGCTCAGGGGTGTAGACAAGGTAGGTATGCTCAACTTGCTATGGGTGCCACACTACAATCACACACCCATTACATTATTGGTAATCAAGTAGCTGCTATTCTTGGTGCACGATGG
The DNA here is from genome assembly GCA_031772625.1 of Pinus tabuliformis. NCBI lineage: Eukaryota > Viridiplantae > Streptophyta > Pinopsida > Pinales > Pinaceae > Pinus > Pinus tabuliformis. Next base: position 771,074,622 of record CM062805.1, read on the forward strand.
GTGTCTGTGGCTGGAGGACCCAATACCCATCACCGATAGGTTGATCCATCAGATCACATGGCTGCCCTATATAGGGGAAAATTTGACCATGATGTTTAGTGGAAAAGATGGTGAGCATATCCTCGCGGAGGCCATGAAGGAGAAATTCAAGCTCATGAAGAAGCCGTGAGGCTATGCCATCTCAAGTATTTGTGATGCTGCGGTCAAGGTGGCCACGCAGATTTTGGCAAGAAAAGATATGCGGAAGTGTCGCGGAGATGAAGTGCCGGCGCCCGTTGTCTCTCTAGCGGCCTAGTGCACAGAAGGAGTTCAGTTTAATTGGGTGCACTATCTCTACGATGAGTTCCTTGAGAACTCTCATGAGGCGTAGGAGTGCAGAAAGACCTTCCACTATGTGTGGCTCTTGTTGTCCATTGTGCTGGTAGCCTGGGAGCTGCTTGAAGATAGTCAATTCCCCTCGGTCACGCCAGACCTGCTAGAAGCAGTGAAGTACGCTTTGCTGTGGGCAACCAAGGATTCTCAACGCATCAAGGATAACAAGATATTTTGGATCTTGATGGAAATGAATAGACACATGGTTATCAATCGCAAGATGCGATTGTCGCCCACTTTTTTTTCCAAACTACAGGAGTACGTGGAGTTTAGGGTAGACTTTCAGCGTGTATTATTAGAGCATAGAAGGACCATAAGTAGAAGTGGCATGACTTTCCTTACTTTGAAACTGATGACGTGATCGATGCAGTTCTTGATTGTTGGCTGATAGAGTTGCGCACTGCCTTAGACTCAACGGTGGGATCGAGCAAGTCCGCCTCGTAGTGCAAAAAGTAGGAGGCTAAGCTCAAGATGGTGTAGCTAGTTGAGAAGAGGAGGAAGGAGGCTGATGACAAGGCCTAGGAAGAGCACGATGCCACACATCCGGTGGAAGAGCAGGTAGGCAGAGCAGAGCACAGATCTGATAAAGGTCCGAGGTCACCCTTGCCCAAAACAAAGGAAGAAACAAATGAGTAGACAAAGTAGCACGAAGCAGACGCACAGATGGCGTCGTTCTGTATCAAGCGTCCAGGAGGACAGGAAAAAGTTGGGCCACTGAAGAAATCCAAGGCCAATAAGATGTCACTGGACCCAATCACCCTAACAGAGGGAGATTTGAACGACATTGGAGATATGGTACGAGATGTCATTACAGAGGTACTACAACAGTTCGAGCAGAAGCAGCAACAAGTAGTGGGGGCCATCTAGATGGTTCTGCATGAGCTGTAGATCCATGCATCACAGGCCGGCGCGGCGTCCACCAGCCTCATCATTGGTACTTCAGAAGCCACCGGGATGCTACACTCGAAGGACTCCCAAGCGATAGTGCTATCGGAGGGAGCACTAACCACAGAAATCAAAGCTGACAGGTTCGCTGTTAGCACCCTCAAGGGAGTAGGGCTAAACTTGGTAGCACTTCCTGGCGAGGTGCTCCAGCTACTATAAGATGGGGTGATCGCAGAGCTAAGGGCCTGCGAACGATGTTCTTTACAGGTGATCAGTGAGCAGTAGTTCAATAATGTGTAGATGGCCCTACAACAAGACTCTGCCATCGCCACCATGAATGATTTAACCGACCGAAACAAGTGCATAGTTCAGGTCGTAGAGGAAGCATGTCGAATGGTCTTGGATTTGGCCATTCCTGAGGGAGAACTGGTAGAAGTGTGCGTTTTCAAGCTTTTGACAGGGGTGTGTGACACTCGCACAGAGTTAGCCAAGGTTCAACTGGAGCTAAACCTCCAGATTGCAGAGTTGCAGTTGAAGGCCTAACCTTCAACTCTGCCGGAAGTAAAGGAGCAGTGCGCAACTGCTGTCACAGAGGAAATAACGACAGTAGTCAGTGCAGTAGCAGACTGCACAAGGCTGTTTGAACAATCGTTCGAAGTACTGACCAATCTGCAAGAAGATCCTAATGTATAGAGGCTGGAGACATAGGTGCGAGAACTCTAGCAACACTATGACGAGGTGAAAGGAATAACGCACACTATCGCCCTAACATAGGGATTTGTGAAGATGCAATAGGCCAAAACACTAAAGGAACAGGTAGATGCAACGCAACACAAAGAGGCAGTGCTGAAAGTGCACTTGAAGCCTTGGTTGGATGAGGCGTATTTGGTCACGGCCTCCATTGAAGGCAAGATTGCTAGTTTGCAGGTGACTCAATAGAAGCTTCAGGCTGACAGTTTAGGATCAGTGACAGAGTAATTGGTCGAAGAAGTGAAGCAGGTGGCCGCATAGTGTACCACTGAGGTGGCAGTCATACAGGTCGAGTTGGGAGGTCTTCGCACCAAGATCTCTGCGCCCACAAAGTGACTCGAGGGCGAGTCACCATGTTTTTGTTGGGGGCCTGCTGGGAACGAGTTCCCCCAAGAGAATTTTTGGGGAAATTTTGTAATAAAGTTGTAAAGTATTCGCATTTTGTGGTCATGGAGCGTGTAGGTGTCAAGAGTCATAAAGGGTTTTCCACCCTTATTTTTTAAAGTGTCAAGTCGACTGTAAAGATCTGCCCATGGTCGGCGAACCATGGGATTGTATAAAAAGGAGCTAAGTAAGTAAGCTCTAAGTAGTTAGAGAGGAGTTAGTGAAGGAAGTGTGAAGTAGGAAAGTGTTCCGTCTACGGATAGAGGCAACCCCTCTAGCCCTAGAGTGGGTCTAGTCACAACAAAGACAAAACAACAATTGATTCCCTTAAATAGTCATCATTGGAGGCCTACCTCAAACTGGTGGTTGATGAATTTTCGTTGCACTGCTCCAGCTTCCGTTTCCTTCTCCTTAATGAGCAATCAACCTGAAACACCACAAGAAAACAAAAAAGCACGTAATCGAGAACAACAATGATCTATTTACTCATAAAGTCAAGAAATCATGAGCTATCAAGTAAATTACATACAAGACATAGGAAATCATCATTGATTGTATTAATAATGAATCAAGAGCAAAGCTTACAACCAAGTCTTGACGTCGCAAGCCTTCTCGAAGGGTCCAGCCAGTATGTTTCTTCAAGCATTCACTCTCAAGGATGGGTCTCCCAACATAAATAATATCTCTCTCTCACTCATAAGCTTTAATACAAAGTTAAGGGCACTCCACAACCTCTTACAAACTATTAGCAATCCCACACTTGTCACACTCACACCAAAGCTATCTACCAAACTCAAAAGCACTAGCAGCACTGTCCAACCAAAAGAACTAGCAGATCATAGCAATGGTGAGTGATTTTATAGGAGAAGGAGTCTCCATGAAATGAGGGAGAGGGAGCTTATCCTCAAGGAAGGTAGCACAAAAGATGGAACTACCATCCTAGAGGAGGAAGGGTGACCCAAACTGACCCAACAACCAGGTCTAGAGACATCCAGAAGGCTGACTGTTGGAACAAATTCGCCCAATCTGGATCGTCGCTAGCCATAAACTAAGTCTCTGTGACGACATTACAAGGAGGCAATGCATGCAGACCAATCATCGCGATAAATAGCTAATAGCCTCACGCCGGGCCTTGAAATTTGACTGTCACGGGAAACATGTGTACACCTGCGATGGTGTCACGACAAGACCGTTTATGACAGGGGATCATCGCGTATATTAAGGACTTACTCGCGATGAAGCAGAAACTTAGGGAATGAGGGTCAACTTGCAGCATCAGAGAGAATTTTCTTAAGTTTCTTACATCAGTGGGAAGATATGACCATGTTTACTTGACACATGACACATTGGAGGGACTGAGATGAGGATAGTGAAAAATTACTGTGTAACAGGAAGTAGCGAAGAAGAGTGGAAAAAGTCTAAGTGTTTTCGGTTCTTAGCATAGGTAGAGGCTCTGCAACTGAGTGCGCAGAGGCCTAAGGTAGAAGTCTGCAGCTGAGTGCACGGACCCCCGCAGTTGTGTGCATAGGGTGGATAAAGTCTGTATTAAACTGGGGATATCAATAAAGAGAAGTATTATGCAATTACTGTGTATTTAGTCTCTGTTAATGCATCTGATTATATTGCATTACGATCTAGGTTTATATTACAATGTTTATTTGATGCGCGAATGTATGTGATTATATTTGTTAATTGAATGCAAGTAAGAATATCAATCTACGCGACGATAACTGTAACTGATTGATAGAATAAGTAAAAAACTTGGGATAACTTGGGAACCTATAGAATAAATCATCATAGGAGCGTGAAAGTACCCAAACTGCTGGTTAGGGCTGTGCGAAGGTTAATAGTACACCTTCACAAAGGTATTGAAGGGTAGAATAGAAGGTAGATCGATAAGCCCTAAGGCTTACTGACCTATGCAAAGGTAGGAGTAGGGGGTATAAACTGACATCATGACCATCTCAGGTTGCAGAAACTTGGTTCCAACATCCCCCCATACTGCTTCGGTGAGACTTCGGTCCATGCTCCACGCTCTGCGTGCTGATGCCGAAAGAGCCAGTAGTGTAGGGATTTGTTTCATTGACAAACGGTGAACCTGGGTCATGGCCCACGAAGCCAACAGTGACCAACTCTCTAGGGTATCCAAACTTATAAAACACATTCTACCTCAAGAATTTAGCCACCTTTTCTTCTGTTACTACCTTGATAGCTTTGGCTTCAGCCCATGTTGTTTAGTAGTTAGTGCACACAATGATGTACTTATTCTTTCTAGATGGAGGGTAAATGGGCTCGATGAAATCCATGCCCCACTTGTCAAATGGCTTGAAAGTCACTTGAGGTTGTAGGGGCATTTCATCCCTGGGGGTAGGCTTCCCCATCCTTTGGCACTGATCACACTGGTTGGTATACCTTTTTACATCTTGGTGGAGAGTGGGCCAGTAATAGCCAGCTTGTAGTACCTTGAATTATGTTCTTTTGGCTGCAAAGTGACCTCCACAAGGCCCATCATGACAGGCTAGAAGGATGTCAAAGACTTCCTCCTCCTTGACACATCTTCTCAAAATTTGATCTAAACCTAGCTTGAAGAGATTTCCCCCAATCCAAGTGAATGGGGTGCTTTTTCTTATGATTATGCTCTTTTCCTTAGAGGACAAATTTGGAGGGAATTGTGCAGATACCAAGTAGTTTTCTATGTCAGCAAACCATGGAGAGAGAACTGAAATGGCGAATAAATGTTCATCTGGTAGCTGATCATCAACCATTCCTTCCTCCCCTACAGGCAAAGTCAATCTAGATAAAAAATATGCAACTACATTCTCTTTGCCAGGCTTATCAATAATAGTTAGATCAAATTGTTGCAATAAAAGTAACCATCTAATAATCCAGGAATTTACATTAGGTTTTTTCATCAAGTATTTAATTGCAGCATGGTCGGTATGTACAAATGTCTGGTAACCAATAATGTAATGTCTAAATTTATTCAATGAATGTACAACAACTAGGAGCTCTTTTTCATTTACTGTGTAGTTTAACTCGGCTTTCGATAGATTCTTACTGATGAAGTAAATGGCATAAGGTAGCTTGTCATCTATCTGGCCTATAGCTACTCCTATAGCTTTGTGAGAGGCATCAACATGAATGTGAAAAGGAAGAGCTAAATTTGGGCCTCAGAGAATAGATGTAGTAGTCAACTTGTCCTTTAGGGTTTCTAGGGCCTCTTGGCAGCTTTCCGACGATAAAAATTTGGAGTCCTTGGCCAATAACCCAAATAAGGGGGAAGCTAAATTGTTGAAATATTTTATAAATATCCTATAGTATCCGGCTAACCTTAAGAAACTTCTGACATCCCTCTGCTTCTATGGAGTAGGGACCCTTTTGATGGTGGCTATCTTATTTGGGTCTACTTGTAATCCTTCCTGGGATATTGAGTGACCTAGAACAGTCCCTACAGTAATCAAGAACTCACATTTTTTGGGACTAAGGGATAAGTTCATTTCAATGAATTTTTTTAACACTTTTCTTAGGTTAGAGAGAGCCTCCTGGAAATCACACCCATAGGGTGTGAAATTAGCCATATAAATTTCTACTCCATCATGGACTAGCTTTGCAAAGATACTCAGGACCGCTCTCTGGAAAGTGGCAGGGGAATTGCATAGACCAAAAGGAAGGACCCTATAAGAAAAAGTACCCCAAGGAAAGGTGAAGGTGGTTTTATCCTGGTCCTTTCGGCTGATCTGGATTTGATTGTACTCACTGAATCCATCCAGGAAAGAGAAGAAATTATTTCCTACCAGACCATCTAGTACTGGGTCAATGAAAGCTAGAGGAAAATGGTCCTTCTTTGTGGCTTTGTTTAGCTCTCAGTTATTCACACAAATCCTCCACTTTGCATTTTTCTTTGGAACCAGCAACAGAGGAGACACCTACTCATTGTATGAGATAGGATAAATGAATCCTACATCCAACAACTTCTGCAATTCTTCTTTGACTATATCCTTGAGAGTTGGATTCATTCTCCTTTGGGGTTGGTGGATTGGCTTGCAAACTTCCTTGATGGAAATGTGCTGAGTACACACTGAGGGGTGAAAGCCCTCCATTTCTTTGTAATTCCAAGCAAAGGCATCCAAATTCTCTCTTAGCATGTTACATAGCTCTTCTTCTTGGTGTACAAAGAGAGAGGGGTTAATTTTCAATGCTCTTTCAGGGCCGAATTCTATTGTATTGACACGAGTAGGGTTTGAGTCAGCTAAGCATAGATCAATCCGATGGTTGTCCTTGGTTTCCTTCACTACTTCCTCCAGAGACATGGTTTTGGGAGTTTGATTTTGGAGGATGTGTTCAATCAAATCATCTTCATCAGGCTGTCCTCCTCCTATGGCAGTTTCTAGGGTATAGATTTGGGAGGAGTAAACTTCCTCTTCTTCCTCCTCTTATAGCCATAAAGGTAAGTCATGTTTTAGGGATGGCTGAGTAGGAGGGTACATGACCAATTGTTTGGATAGATTCCCATTTTTGATAATCATATTTCCAATTCTGCAGCTTATGTAGGCATCCATAGTGGCTAACCAAGGACTCCCAAGGATGAGAGGATAACCATTGAATTTGGTCTTAGTATGGAGAACTAAGAAGTCAACAGGGTATTCCCAGGAATAAATGGAGACCATCACATCCTCAACAATCCCTTCAGGGTCTACTATGGATTGGTTTGCAAGCTGCAAGACTGTCATAGTCTTCCTTAATGATCCTTGGAGATTCAACTTGAGGATATTGTCCTTAGTCATTACATTGATGGAAGCCCCAAGATCAATCAAGGTATGGGGGACAATGGTGCCATCAATGTGTACATTTACTACAGGGCTCTTAGTATCAAAATACTTCGGGAAAATTACCAGTCTCAACATTAAGTCAGACAACTTTCCAATGAAATTAATGGTAGGGGTGTCTCTCTTTCGCCTCCCTGTATGTTTGAAACACTTCTCTTTGATGAGATTGTTGTAAATGAGGACATCTTTGATAGCTTCGAGAAGCAGGATTTTGAAACACATATTTTTCAACTCACCCAGAAGTTCAATCTCTTCTGGGGTGTGCTAGACTAGATGGGTTAACCTTTCAGGAAGGGGGGTGGATTCATTCTAGGCACACTTTCCTCTCTTTCCTCCTCACTCTCCATAGGTGGAGTTGGAGGTTGGTTGTTTGAGAGAACTTTCCCAGACCTATGGTTAATTTCATGAATTTCCATAACACAGGTAGGGTAAGATGTTTCTCCACTATAGAACTGCTATGCTTGTCTGTTGTTCGGGTTCGGGTTTGGTTGAGTAGGCATTTGAGGCTGTTTAGGTGGACTAGGGTGTAGGATCTTTGGTTGATATGGAGGTGAAGGAAATAAAGATGGAGCTTGGTTGTATGAGGGTCTCCACCCCTAGGGTGATGCATTCCCCTGAGGTTGTGGAGGTGTCTATGGCTAAAATGGTTGGTTGGTCGATTGGGAATGGTATTAAGGTACAAAAGACTAGGGAGAAGGTGTAGACCAGGAAGGATGAGAAAGGGGGCACCAAGGGGGAATGGATGTGTTTTGATTAAGGTTGTAATACGAATAGGATGACCCTTGCATTCCCTGCTGGTATGGTCGAGGTCCATGAGGCCTCCTTTGATTTATGTAGCAGAGTTTTTTAGTCACCCCTTTGGTTCCCTGATACACAAATTTTAATCTAGGTAGAGAAGGGAACTTTTCTATGGAGTGGTTTTCCTCACAGACCTAGAATATTTCTATAAGGTTCAATAGACACTCATTCCTAGGGTGCCTCATTGTGCATTTAGGGTAGAATATGGCTAATGCTCTCTCTGCTTCCTCCTACTTCCTTTTGATTTGCATAATGTCTATTTGCATAGCAAGGGATTGTAGCATTTCACTCTTAAATTCTTCCAACAAGTTCTCGATTTCACTTCTTATGGATGTAGTGGAAGAGGATGAACTGGCCATTGCTTGACTAGCCCTACCCTTCTTTTTATTTTCCCTAGAATGATTCTTGAAAATTGTCTTGATATCATCATAGGGTAACTGGTAGGTGTCCCCTCCTGAAAACAGGTTTAGGGTTTCTAGAAGATCTTCCCTGGTCCCCTTCAGAAGGACTAACTTAAGCGACTTCAGATCGAGTGTGCACCTAGCCCTTTTATAACGAAGCTGAAATATTTCCTCATAATCCTCTAAGGACTCATCATGTCCCAAGGTCATTCTAAAAATTTCCTCTTTGGTATCTTTGGACCTGCAGTAGTCCCTATAATTGTTGTTGAAATCTTGTTGCATCTGAGCCCAAGTGGTGATACTATCCCCAGGTAAACCCATGAACCAGCGTAGGGCTGCATCCTTGAGAGTGGATGGGAATAATTTCAACTTCTGGTCATCATAAGTGTAATCATAAGTTCTGCATATGACAAAAAGTTCAAACAAAAAAGTATCTGGATCTTCTGAGGTTAGGCCATGGAAGTGAGGAAGAGTAGAGGGGCTTAAGTTTTTCATCTTGGCATCCCATTAGTTTCTCTGATGGGAAAAGCGCCCTCAATTCTTTCTCTATCTCCCTTTTCATTTCTATTTTCAGCCATTGTGTTAGTTGGAATGATTTCTTCTTCTTCCCCTATAGGCTATTAAAAAATCTCTAGTTGTTCGCCTAAGGGGTCCTCTAGCTCATAGCCACCGAAGAAGAGGGAAGGTTGGCTGTTTGAAGTGGTGGGGGTATTTGGCAGAAATTTTCCTAAGTTATCCCTATTCCTACGAGGCATGAAAGGAGTGTTTTTTTTTTTGGTTTTAAATTACTTGCAAAATTGAAAGAAACTAGAACTAAATTGAAACTATTTACTAAATGGAACTAATTGCAGAATGAAAGAGATAAGAAAAGGAAGAAAGAAAGTAGAAATAACATCTACTCAGACACCTCCCGTACAACGATGCCAAAAAATGGTGAGCACCAGTATTGTAGTAAGGATGCTGCAACTCCTGGGGCTACCAACTTTACTTAATCAACCCAAGGTTCATACAAAATTGGAGGTGACAGTGCTGTATACACAAATAGATGTAGTTGGTCTACTATTTGTCACTACTGAGCTGGGGCAATAGACCACTAGGGTTTCTCAAACCAACCTTATATTGAGTAGAAGAAGTCTGATTACCAACTTGGAGAAGGGAAATTTACCCTAATTGGAAGAAAATATATGCTGTCTATTGCATGGAGGAAAGACTGAAAGAAATGCTTGCAAAATGTCATGAAATCCTTTATCTACTTACTAACATACTTTTCTTGCAAAATAACCCTAATCTAACACCTGTGAGGTTTTAACTATTCTAAGCATGAAATATGATCCAGAAAGTACCATCTGCTGTGTGCATGAATAAATATAAAAGAACTTTTTTCTTTTTATCTTTTTGCTTGAAACATGAAAATGCTAATCTTGCTCGGTTCTTTGGAAGGGGAGATAGGTGTGAAGGAAAAGTATTACAATGGTTTAGATGGCTTGGAGGAAAATTAGGGACCTAATCTTGGCTTTTAGTGATGATTTTTCTCAATTTTGGCTCAAAATAGGATACTATAGGTGATGAGCCCTAGAAATGGGTAACTATATGGGCTCATTCTGCCTATTATTTTCATTTAATCCACCATTCTCCATATTTTTGTGCATTTTTTGAATATATTTATGTCAATAAAGTGAATGGGGATAGTCACTTTGCCACACAGTCTAATGAGTGTTTATTGCAGATTTTTGGACATTTTTGGACAAAGACCAAGCATTTATGAGCAGATTGGCAGCCAAACTCGAGGAAACAGGGTTGAGGACTTATAGGAGGGGTGTCTCCTTCATTAATGACCCCTTCCTCAAGTTCTCCATTAGCATCTCAGAGTACAAAGGCCCACAATGATGATTCCAAGGGGCAACCGAGCAAGTCTAGTGAAGTTGCTATTATCTTTAGTTTTAGGCAGCCGAGTTCTTGAAGTTTAGGATGATTGTTGGGAGTCCTCACTTGTATAAATAAGAAGGCTTCAAGCCTCAGTAGGTTAGCCATTTGATAGTCTATTTTCACACTTTAGTGCAGCCTTGTACTTCGCTCATTTTCGAGCTCTTTTTTGCAAACAGTTTGGTGATGTGACCATTATTTTTTGATCAATGAAGATGAATCCATCTTTGAACCAACATTGATCTTTTCTAGAGGGCTGAAGCTCTTGGGTTTGGGCCCAACCCAAGTTCCCAACACCTCCTTTGTGTATTTATATGCTTTTTCTTGCATTCATGAGATAATTTCTGTTGTTTAGGTTAAATCTTGCTTTGTTAACTAGGTTGATTTTGATGGTTAGAATAATTGTTCTTGCTTCAGGTTGATTAGATATTTTGCTACAGTAACAGAAAAAGATCCAAAAAGGCTACCAAGTAGGCCTTGATCTCCTTTCTCCCTCCTTGGGACCATGATTTGAGATCAAGGCACTATTGCTGCCACCAAAAACACTGTTTTTGCTTTCTAATGCAATTGCTAGTGTGTGATTTCAAGTTGGAGAAGTTGATATCAGTTGGATTCACATGCTTAGATCCTTTATTTTTCATTTACCATGGCTTTCTCACATAATTTTCTGTCCATAAAGTTCTGTTAAGCATTTCTCTGGTTTTAGGTCAGATTTTAGGTCAAAATAGGCAAAACTCTGTTTTTCGGTCCTTGCTTGGGTCAGTTTTGAAGAGTAAGTGTGCAACTCACTTGTAGAACACTCCAGCTTACCATTCCTGCATATCAAAACCTGTACTAGTTCATATTTCAAGATACCCCCCACTCATTCGCCATAGTTTTCCAAACTGCCCTAATTTTTGCGTTTTTGTGCAAAATTGCTTTCTTGACCTTTGAACAAATCCAACCATCTCCTTCATTCTTGATCTTCATTGAAAAATTCCTAGACCCCTTAACACCTCCATCTAGCCTTAATTTCCCTTCTCCCATCATTTTCCACCTTCAAACCTCCAAAAACCACTTTCGGCCTCCTCCTGTAGAACATCCTGTAGATCCCCTGCAGCCTCTTGTAGAAGTCCATGCGAGTGATTTTTCAAAGTCTAATCACAATGGAAGTCTCTAGAAGGGGACTAGGGACTTCTTAGGACCTCTCCACACCTTCCCCACCTCCTGCAAAAGCCAACTCCATCTCCCTTCACTACCAAACCTCTGCACAGTCACAACTAGTTAAAACGCAAGCATAATAATTCTACATGAAAATGCTCAAAAGTACAAAAAGATGATTTCTTCTCATTTTCCTTCAGAAGTAGCTTGAATACATGTGTTTTACCTTTTCAGTAGTTAATGGCATCCATTTCAGTAGTTTCCATCTCTTTTCTTGCAAAAGTAGGGTTAGTGGGTAAAACTAGGGTTTGCTAAGGTTTGCGTTTCCTTTCAGTTTTCATTCTCTTTCCGAAAGTAGAGTAACCTCTTTCGAGTTAGCTTTCTTCCATCACAGTTAAAAGCTTCTTCAGAGAAATCATAGAAGTTGGCTTAAGCTCCTAGCAAACTTGTGCCAGCTGATCAAGTGACAGCCTGCAGTAAGAGCTAGTACTTGTGCATATAGCATCGTCGCTTCCAAGTTTGTTACGAACTACCGCGTTGATAAAAGTAAAGTAGGGAGCCCCAGGAGTTGTAGCATCATTGCTGCAATATTGGAGCTCACCAATATGAAGTACTAGTTCACCTACAAGATCCCCTGTTTTACTACTGGAACATGACGAAAGCTTAGGGAGTGGTCTAGAAGGTGGGATGGAACTTGGAAAAGGTGAATAAGGAGGGAATAAGGCATGGGAGTGGTAGGAACTTACTTATAACTCAAGCCAAAGCTTTGAGATTGTTGGATTTGCTCAATGGATATGGCAAGTTTTCCTCATAAGGCAAGAATTCGAATTGAGACCTTAGTGACTTTTGGCAATCATGGGTGGATATGGCTTGGCCGAGGCTGATGAGATGAGGTCTCCCTAGAATTTAGAAACTCCTACAACACCAAACATCATTCTTGGCATTCATACATCAGCCTCTTCCTATTCTTGAGGGCAAGTGGGAGAGCGTGTCGATGGATTTTATCACTGGGTTGCCTACAATGCAAGGTAAGGACTGCGTATATGTGGTAGTAGACTAATTGACAAATTTTGCACACATTGTCACCGTCTTAGGCCTGTTCTTGGCTTCACAGGTGGCTGAATTGTTTTAGTTGGTATTTTCTGATATCTTAGGTTTTTAACTAATCTCATCTCACTTTCATATTGGTTCCAAGCACTTCCATGCATGAACTTAGAAGATAATGACTTAATTAGCAAGAAAACCCTAGATTACAAAAAAAGCAAGAATTCTGTCTTTTTGGGCTGTGTGAGAAGTGTTCCTCAAACCATGATCCTTGCAAGGGAGAAATGAGGTGAAAACCACTAGCTGTCAGCCTTTTTGGAATATCTTCTTATCACTACAATGCTACTATAAGAACTATCCACAAATGGAAGCAAAGTAATTAAACCTACCAATACTTGCAAATTAACAACACCAAAATTAGTTTAGCACTAACTATGAAGATAACCTAAGAATACATATAAAATAAGAGGAACCTCTGTTGCTAGGGTTGGGCCCTAACCCAAGAGCTTCATCCCTCTGAGTCAACTCAGTGCTGGATGAAGGGAATGCTACTCATTTTCATTAAAGAAATCAAAAATACATAAGAGTGCCAGGTTACAATGCTTCAACTCGAAAACTGCTTAGCTATCTTGAACAAAAAATTCGAAATCCTAATGAGGCTCTAGGCCTCTTGATTTATAAAACTGAAGTTACCAAAAAATTCCTTAAATTTAGGGAGGCTTGGCTCCAGTCTCAAGATCAAATGGTCTTCAACTGTCACTCGCTTGACTGCTAATTAACTTCATGACTTGGCTGCTTGCAACTCCAAGCTGATGAGATTTGATTGAGGAATCTCCAAGTGAGTGAGGAGTTAAGGAGAGAGATCCTGCTTCCTAGAATCCCTCTTTCTTGTCTCCATTCAAGTTCTTGCACTTTAATTAGCCAAAATTTGCTCCAAAAATATGCAATAAATGCACATTAGACCACTAGACATGACATCTCGTCTTTACTCTCCTCATTAAGCAAAAAATAATTAAAACATGTAAAGAATTATGAGAAAATTTTATTTTAGTAAGCTGGAGGTGCATTTAGGCCCATATAATTTACCCATTGATGAGCCTCATCAATATCCTCCTGATCTGCAAAGTGCTTATACTTTTCTACTTGCTTGTATCTGATGACCATGCTGAGAAGAGTTTCTGTTTGATGATGTAGAGTGATGGAATGAAGCAAGTGGATCCTTTGCCTACGAAACTTCCCCAGGTATGGTATCCACTTAAGGTTACTTCCTCCGATATCCCATTATGAGAAGTAAACATGTTCTCCAAATTCCTTAGCCTTAAGCTGAAAAATTTCTTTTCGTACCTCCAGGGGCGCAACTTCGAAGAAGTTAGAATTTTTTTTCCAGCCAAACAATCTCTAATGACACGTCGAAGAGGACCCCAAAGCACCTCCTCTATGGCTAGGAGTACGTAACCTTGGAGCCATGAGAACAATAAACTTGCAATACAAATAGCTACAACTGGTGGTTGAATGACCCACTTGAATGGACTTATAGATGATGGTACCTCGAGGGAAGCATATGGTTGAGGAGATGTGATGGCAGGATGAATACTTTAAAGTTTAAACAATAGGGACTTCCAATAATGTTGAAGGTACTTGGGTACCGAAATCTGCACACCAAAAATGGATAAGGAAAAAAAATCCGTTCAGGGTCCAAGTTGTCTGGAACTGCTGAGGGAACGACCGCAACAAGTTAAAACGTAGCTCCAGACCTAGAATTATGGAGAAAAATAACAAGAACATTGACCCTTTAAAGAAGTAAACAACGAAGTTTGAGAGAGATAAAACATAAGTGATTACCAATAACTAGTATATAACCCATCGTCAATCGGAAGGGAAGAGAATTAGAATTAAGCCATATCAATAAAGACCCAAGCCTGAGTTTAAGGAGATGGGTCGACCTCAGGAAGACAGTAACCAAGAATTTCATTAACACTATGAAAATGGTAGTTTTATAAATTATCCTAATACCCAACGAGCTCCCAACAGTGATGAAGCGATTGTAGAACCAATATTTTATTGTGTAGGTAAAGAACCTGTAACAAATACCTCTGCCGAAATAGTCCTTGACACTGTCAGTGAGGGCCTGGAAGCAAATACCTCCATTACTACATGCAATATGAGAATGCTACCAATATATATAGATCTTTGTCGTGACCAAAACCCTTTGCCACCCTGATTCTTTTTCCATGTAGATATAAGGAATCCAAAATGTGAGTGTATGAGTGTGTGGAACAAGGAAAAGCACTGGTACACCTTACATTGCTAGATAGGTGTATAGTATGAAACCATAGGCTTGCCTGTCGAGACCAAGAACCATAATTTTCTCATAAATGAGATTACCTTGGCTATCAGAAGAGAGTGTAGAGGAATCCAATCCACCATGAGAGGGGAAACCCATATCCAAACCGAAAAAAATGAATGTATACCCGAGCATTTTACCACACGCAAGGATTAACACTCCCTTCTGCACACATTTAAGGCGCTTCAACTGCCACATTTGTAAACATTTATGCAATATGAAATCCTTCCATGCTAGTGTCATGCTCCACTAGGTATAAGGCACATCTCTACCACCGAGGGCTGCCACCTTCTTGACCAGCATGCTCATTATGACAAGGCTGCCGGGAAAATACCATCGGTGGTTCTTGGTACCGGAGTGTCTCATGGTTATAATGTAGTGGCCATAAAATCACCCCCATCGGGGATTTGTACACCCACACTTAATTTATCCTATTCAATACATCTCTTTAACTCTGCGGCATCCTTTCTCCTATCCATCACCGACCAGGTTCATCCAAATCTACGTGCTCGTTCATGCTCCTCCAATTTGCCAACAGATCGGCTGTTTTATTTCCTTCCCACCACATGGTCCGAATTTAAAAAGGAACACAACAAATTAAAAATATAACCCTAAATATAAATATGTAGGAGAAATAACACTTCATTTCATAAATATCAAATACTGAAATATGCTTACAAACAGAATGGAAATAAGACTAGCTCGGGCGATTGTAGCTTATCTTTGAGAAGAGATGTGGTGGCTACTGTTGGCATTATGATACAAGTGTTGTGAGCATCACCCGATGCAATGAGTGCTAAGTGAACTATTCAAAAATCATGAGAAATTAGTCACTTTACGACTACCTCTCATGAAAATGGTCATACGTTTGAATGACTTACTTAACGCAGTTGAATCCCAAAAATGATATCTAATACAAGTGTTGTCCTTGATGGAAACTCACTCAGAGACAGGTACAGGTGATGCCAACTTAATCAGAGGACAGATCTTAGTACAGCAGGACAAGAAAGCTATATACGCAGGTTTAGTAAGCAAAATCAGCGTGTACACGCAGGTTGGCTTCAGTAAAAGCGCGTACATGTGAAAACGTACCTTTGGTCCGTGGCGGTTAGTCCTTGGAAGTTGTGCCCATGGTTTTGGACCATGGTGTCTCGACGGACGTGTTGATCCCTAGTTTTGAAGTTGATGGTGTTGTGTTACTATGGTTTTGGACCGTGGTATTGTGAAGGGCCTAAGGCTATATAAGGAGAAGATCATTAGGCAAAGTGATGTAAGCAAGTAGTGAGTGGGTATGAGTAATGAAGATCTGAGGAAGTGTGAGATCCAAATGCTGGTGATGGGTTGGTGATCTGAACCAAGGTTTCACTCATGTGGAGGATGATGAATGATGGAACGAGATCTCAAGGCTTGGAATGATTATCTTCATATGGTATGACTGTGGATAGACTAGATCTATTGACGCATGTTTATTGTTATGATCTGGGTATGTTTTGATGTCTGATATAGCTGCAGAGTTTTAAGTTTGAATTTACAGATCTGTACGCGGGTTGTCTTTGGTAAAAGAGCGTATACACGCAGGTTGGGTTCATCGAAGTAGCGTATACAATGTGAAGTATGATATTTGAAGATGGAGTTGGATCTGGTTGTTGTTATGATGTTGTTGACAGGGTTTTAGTGATTCAGTATTGGGTGTTTCAGTGATTGATGATGCAGGTTGTACTACAATGGTGATTTTCTTATGGATCCAGTATGAAAATGTATGAAACGTGGTCCCGGGAAGATCGTAGGCCGGCACCTACGTACTGGTGAACATATCAGCCAGTACAAGAGTCAGGGGGTTGTAGCTCCCTTCCAGGAGCAGCTGGAAAACGAGTGAAGGTTGTAGCCTTCTGTAGGGTTGGCACCTACGTACTAGTAAATGGATCGGCTAGTACAAGAGCTATGAGGGTTGTAGACCTCTGCAGGTTGTAGCCTGCGTACTAGTAAAGGACTGCACCAGTACATTGTAAAAGAAGTTTCTTATTAAAGGAAGATAGAAACAAATTGCAGCAGGTGGTTTTCACCCACATTGGGTTTCCACCTTATATCATGGTGTTCATGTGTGTGGCCTTTGTGTGATGATCTGTTCTGTTATACTGCACCTGTTTACTGTTAATATGGTTAATAATGTTCTGCTGCATTTACTGAAGATAAGCTAACTGAATCATAAGATTTCTGGATATACGCTAGTTGCTTTAGACACAGTAGCGTGTACATGCGGGTTCACTTAACTGAAGTAGCGTATATGTTTCTGAGTATGAAATTGGAAAAGTTTTATTGATCTGATAATACTGATTCACCCCCCCCTCTCAGTATTATTTCCAACAATTGGTATAAGAGCAGGTCATTCAGAGAAGCTTGATCGCTTGAAGGAGATTCGTAGAACAATGGGGAAGAAAGCGCGTCAGAAGAAGAAGACAACTCAAAGGAACAATGACAACCTGCCGTTGAGTGGAAGCAAGAATTCAGATCCTGAATCACCTCAGAATGAAGATGGACAAACAAATGAAGCATCAGATCAAACCATAGATCAGCAAGATCTACCTAGCAAAAAGGAGAATGCCCTCAAAGAAGAAATCATCAGATTAGAAGATCAGTTGGAATGTGCCTCCAGAATTCGACAAATGCTGCTAGCGCTGAATAAAGAGCAAGAAAACAAGATCCTCAAACTAAGGCATCAGCTGGATGAAGGAAGGAAAGCTAAAGAGACCTTGAAGAAGCAATGTCTGGAAAAAGAAGAACAACATCAAGTTGAGGTAAAAATCTTGAAAAGTAAATTAGAAGAAAAAGATAAACTATTGCGATTTCAAGATAGTACTATGATCTTGGATGATATTCTTAGTAGTCAAAGGTCCCCTGCTATCAAAACTGGTCTTGGTTTTCATGAGTCTATTGAAGGTGAATCTGGTTCACAAAGTGAGACAAGAAACTCTAAATCTGAAAGGCTCAACAAGGAGATGAAAGGACAACCCCATCAACAATCAAGGAAAGAGACTCCTCAAAGAAAATCTTTTACTCCTCCCATGAATAATGTTGAATGCCATGTATGTCATAATCTTGGACATGTTGCAGCCATATGTAGAAGAAGAAGGTTTCAAGACCATCATGCAGAAAGATCATCACATTCAAGGTACTTTAATGGATATTGCTTTTCTTGCAATATGTTTGGCCACAAAGCTGCTGATTGCTATAAGAGGAATATGAAACATGTAAGATGCTATGCATGTAACAAGTTTGGACATAAAGCAAGAGATTGCAGGAACAAAGCTCATGATAAGAAGAAATCATCAACATGCTTGAAGATATGGAAGAAGAAGGAAGTTTAGTCAGAAAAATATGGCACAGCACAGGGTACTCAGCACAGCACAGACATAACAGACTTAGGGGGAGCTGAAGGTGTAAAACTTCAGTGTTCTAATTCTCATACGCAAGTTTCATGAAGGAAAGCCGCGCATATACGCGAGTTTCACACTGCAAAGTCGCGTATATGTCAGTTTGTGAAAAAGCAGTGGGGACAGACTCAGAAAAGGGGTCTGATATGATCCAGTCCAGTATATGCTCTATTGGTTAACAATTACAGTCTGCTGAGGATGTCTGGAAATGTCTTGATACTTATGGCACAGGCTCAGGGGGAGCATATACTTCAAATAATGCATTGTTGGCATTATGGTTAGAAGTTGTTGATAAAGTCTATGGAGCTAAATGATACATCTTGCTGTTTGATCAAAGGAATGGTATTGCAGGCTGATGCTTATGGTACAGATCATGATGCTGCTGGTGGCTTTCATAAGTCTTGGTCTAGATATTTCATCACTATGTCATGTATCTCTTTTGTGATATCTCTTTTATGATGTCAAGGTCATGTAACGGCCTATGTTGGTTTCCCCGCTATGCCTGGGATGAATGATGTAATGTTCATGTCTTATCATGAGTAAACTCTTAATGTATCTCCACATGGTTAGGTGGATGAGTCAATATTGGTATATCCCCACTAGGTTGGGTGATGAATGTATGTATTGAGTCTTTTGGTGATAGGAAGGTCTTCTATGATGTATAAGTCTTTGTTCTTCTTGAAGAACATCTTTTGCAGATCTTGCCTACAGTCAAGGGGAGCATGAACAACACAATTCAGCAAGAGAAGGATGGATAGATTGGTACACTTTGGCATACACAAAGGGGGAGCACATTTGGAGATTTCAGCAGGTACTCAGGGGGAGTATGGACAATAGAAGGTATACCAAAGAAGAGAATATCTTGGTCCGCCCTTTGCCCTTGATGTCAAAGGGGGAGAGTGACTTGGTGTGGTGGTTGCCATCAAGTCCAAAGGGGGAGATTGTTGGCATTATGATACAAGTGTTGTCCTTGATGGCAACTCACTCAGAGACAGGTACAGGTGATGGCAACTTAATCAGAGGACAGATCTTAGTACAACAAGACAAGAAAGCTATATACGCAGGTTCAGTAAGGAAAATCAACGTGTACACGCAGGTTGGCTTCAGTAAAAGCGCGTACATGTGAAAACGTACCTTTTGTCCGTGGCGGTTAGTCCTTGGAAGCTGTGCCTATGGTTTTGGACCATGGTGTCTCGACGGACGTGTTGATCCCTAGTTTTGAAGTTGATGGTGTTGTGTTACTATGGTTTTGGACCGTGGTATTGTGAAGGGCCTAAGGCTATATAAGGAGAAGATCATTAGGCAAAGTGATGTAAGCAAGTAGTGAGTGGGTATGAGTAATGAAGATCTGAGGAAGTGTGAGATCCAAATGCTGGTGATGGGTTGGTGATCTGAACCAAGGTTTCACTCATGTGGAGGATGATGAATGATGGAACGAGATATCAAGGCTTGGAATGATTATCTTCATATGGTATGACTGTGGATAGACTAGATCTATTGACGCATGTTTATTGTTATGATCTGGGTATGTTTTGATGTCTGATATAGCTGCAGAGTTTTAAGTTTTAATTTACAGATCTGTACGCGGGTTGTCTTTGGTAAAAGAGCGTATACACACAGGTTGGGTTCGTCGAAGTAGCGTATACAATGTTAAGTATGATATTTGAATATGGAGTTGGATCTGGTTGTTGTTATGATGTTGTTGACAGGGTTTCAGTGATTCAGTATTGGGTGTTTCAGTGATTGATGATGCAGGTTGTACTACAATGGTGATTGTCTTATGGATCCAGTATGAAAATGTATGAAACGTGGTCCCGGGAAGATTGTAGGCCAGCACCTACGTACTGGTGAACATATCAGCCAGTACAAGAGCCAGGGGGTTGTAGCTCCCTTCCAGGAGCAACTGGAAAACGAGTGAAGGTTGTAGCCTTCTGTAGGGTTGGCACCTACGTACTAGTAAATGGATCGGCTAGTACAAGAGCTATGAGGGTTGTAGCCCTCTGCAGGTTGTAGCCTGTATACTGGTAAAGGACTGCACCAGTACATTGTAAAAGAAGTTTCTTATTAAAGGAAGATAGAAACAAATTGTAGCAGGTGGTTTTCACCCACATTGGGTTTCCACCTTATATCATGGTGTTCATGTGTGTGGCCTTTGTGTGATGATCTGTTCTGTTATACTGCACCTGTTTACTGTTAATATGGTTAATAATGTTCTGCTGCATTTACTGAAGATAAGCTAACTGAATCATAAGATTTCTGGATATACGCTAGTTTCTTTAGACACAGTAGCGTGTACACACGGGTTCACTTAACTGAAGTAGCGTATATGTTTCTGAGTATGAAATTGGAAAAGTTTTATTGATCTGATAATACTGATTCACCCCCCCCCCCCCTCTCAGTATTATTTCCAACATGCCTTTGAACTATGATACAATGAGGCTCAAAGGCCTATTTGTTATTGAGAAAGAATGGAAAACCCTAAACATCCAAAAACATAACCCTAGGAGATGAAGCACCAAACTATGGGCCCCGTTTGGGTAAATTGATACATCAAATTCCCAGGGTTGTAACTTTGACATACGATCTCCGTTTGACGTGCACAATACCTTGTTAAAAATATCTACAACTTTCGAATAACAAACACTGGGAAACAACCCATGTTGGTCCTAGTTTTCCCAAAAAACATCGTTTAGGGCCTCAAAACGGCTCCGGAAGTTCAGGACCCAAAAAACTGCCAAAAATAGTAAATTGTTCTACAAATAAGGAAATTGAAAAACTGAAAGAAACAATTGTGGGGGTCCAAGTGGAATAGGTGGGTTTCCACCAATATCCACCTGGATCATTCCTCCCCCCTTAGGAAGAAATGGTCCCCATTGTGTTGAGTTCCTCCATGAGATGAGGAAACTTCTGCTAAACTTGGTCCCTGGTGAGCCACTTGCCCTGGTGAAGGAGTTGGCCTACTTTGAAAACTTGATATAGTTGGATCCTTTGTTGTTGGGTGTTCTTGATCTGTGTGTCCATGATCCGATCAATTGTGGCTTGTTCCATTCAATATGGATTTAACTCTCTAGGTGTGATTTTTCTGCAATGTCTGATGTGTCTAGCTGTTGGGTTGTGTTATATTCTTTCCACGACTAGCCCACGTAGTCAACCGGGGGGTTAGAAGGGGGGAAGAGCCCCCCCTTCATTGCGCCAATTACGTAGCGAGGGGAGTCACAAGGGGTTTGATGGGTGCAGGTAACCCCACTCTATGGGGTCTGGGGCAGCGCCTCAGAAAATTTTGGTTTTGCACCCTATATTAGGTTGGGAAAACCTACCTATGGTTTTGTGCATGTTTTCCGCACATGGTTTTGGACGCGATGGTTTTCGGTCCATGGTTTTGGACGTGATGGTTTTTGGTCCATGGTATTGGATGCTTCGACATGTATAAATATGTATTCTAACTTTAAAAGGAACATAATGAAAAATCAAGCTAGTAGTCCCGGTTTTGGGATCCAGGGGAAAATCTCTGTGTATATGTGTTTTATGTGTTATGCTCTCGCATTGTTTATTTTCTGTGTTTTAGAATTAGTATGCAGGTAATTTTTGTATGGGGTTAAAAACTACATTTGGTATCAGAGCTGTTTTGGCTTCAAGGGGATGCCTTTGTTGCTGAGGGGTTTTGCTCGGGCCTCTGGTAGACCCTGTTCAGTGGGAGATCTGCGAGATCAATTTTGGTGGTGAAAGAAGATGGAGAGCAGTGGAAATATAGAGATCGAGAAATTTAATGGTCAAATTTTTGAGTTATGGAAACTCAAGATGGAGGATCTGTTGGTGGATAAAGATCAGTGGATCGCGGTAGATCCAGGTACTAAACCAACGGGAGTGTTCGATGAAGAATGGAAGAAGTTGGATCGAAAGGAAAAGAGCAAAATACAATTGTGTGTCTCAGATTCAGTATTGCTGAATGTATCAGGGGAAGCTACAACGAAGGCTTTGTGGGACAAGTTAGGGACTTTATACCAATCTAAGTCTCTGGTGAATAAACTGTTCCTACGGAAAAAGCTGTATAACCTGAGGATGAAAGATGGAGACTCGGCGACAGATCATTTGAATGCATTTAATACTGTGGTAAGCCAGTTATCATCTGTTGATATCAAAATTTCAAATGAATATAAGTGCATCAGTTTGTTGTGTTCTCTACTAGATTCGTGGGATAGTCTGGTTATTGCAATAGGTAGCAATGCAACTACCTTACAATTTGATGAAATAGTCTCATCCTTATTGAAAAAGGAAATGAGATGGAAAAATATGGAGAGCTAGAATGGTGATGCCTTGCTTGTATGAGGATGGTCCTAGAACAGAAACAAAAATAAGTCATCGAGTGGGAAGTCTAAATATAGAGGGAGATCTAAATCTCCAGGAAAACCTGTAAAGGTGGTGTGCTGGAAATGCAAAAAGGAATGGCACTACAAAAGGGACTATAAATCTAAGCTCCTGATAAAGGAAAGGGATCTGATGATGCTCCTTCTACAGAGGCGAAAACCACCTCAGATGAAGGTGGGGATGTGTACTTGGATTCTTCAAGTACACATGTAGATCACGAGGCATGGTTGATTGAATCAGGTGCATCCTTTCCTTCACTCCTCATAGAGAGTGGTTCTGCGAGTATGAGAAATATGATGGTGGTGATGTCTTCTTGGGGGATGACAGGAAGGCTAGAATCATTGGTCACAAAAAAGTAAAGTTGAAGTTGCAAGGTGGAAGGGTTAGAACACTTCTGGGTGTTCTGCATATTCCTGCATTAGCCAAAAATCTAATTTCTGTAAGCAAGCTGGATGATGTAGGTGTAAAAATAGTGTTCGAGAAGGATACCTGCAAGATGGTTCGGGGGGCATTGGTATTGATGCAGGGAGTTCGAATTGGAACTATGTACAAGCTGCAAGGTAGCACTATTGTTGATGGGTGCAACAGTTCTATGGTTCCTGAAAGTGGAGCATAAAATCTAGTGGTCTCTGGAGAGAATACCATGCTGTGGCATCAAAGGCTTGGACATATTAGAGAGAAGGGCCTTCGAATACTTCATGTTAAAGGTATGGTAGAAGGTATGAATAATAGCTCTCTGGGTTTTGATTCCTGTGAAAATTGTGTATATGGGAAGTAGAATCAGGTGAGTTTCCCCTCTGGTGGTAAGAGGGCGAAACAGATATTAGAGCTTGTGCACCAGTGATGTGTTTGGACTTGTGAAGGTTCCATCATTGGGTAAGTCTGTGTACTATGTATCCTTTATAAATGAATTCTCAAGGAATACATGGATATATTTCCTTAAGAAGAAACCTGAGGTATTTGATAGGTTTAAAGAATTTAAGGCTCTGGTGGAAAACCAGACAGAGAAGAAGATAAAGGTACTGAGGACAGATAACGATGGAGAGTTCTGCAGTAAGGAATTTGAAGAATTTTGTAAGAAGTGTGGTATATCACGGCAGAAGACTACTCCATACACACCTGAGCAAAATGGAGTTGCAGAAAAAATGAACAAGACGTTGATGGAAAGGGCAAGAAGCATGCTCAGTGGTGCCGGGTTAGGATAGGAATTTTAGGTAGAGGTGGTGGAGACAGCATGTTACTTGGTCAATAGATCACCTTCATCAGCATTGGAGGATAAAACTCCACAAGAGGTATGAACTGGTAAGAAACCCTCTCTTTCACATCTGAGGGTATTTGGATGTGATGCATATGTACATGTTCCAAAGGAGAAATGAACCAAGTTGGATAGTAAATCTAAAAAGTGCTTCTTTATTGGGTATAAGGATGGTTTAAAGGGTTATAAGCTTTGGAACCCAATAACAAGGAAGGTTGTGTATAGCCGAGATGTGGTGTTCAGAGAGGTAAAAGATGTTATTAAACATGACGTCCAACCAAAGGAACCTGAGAAGATAGAGTTCGAGCTAAAGGAGGAAGAATCAGACTCTACAGCAGAGGAGGAATCAGAAGATGAAGAGCCACAAACTCTGGGTGTGAGAAGATCAGTTCAAGAAAGAAGGTAGCCAGAAAGGTATAGTCCATCCGCTTTCTGTTCAAATTTTGCTTTATCTATTACTGATGATGATCCCAAAATTGTGAAGGAAGCAGTAGATTCAAAGGATGGAAAACTCTGGAAAGAGGCCATGGTTGATGAAATGGAATCTTTGCACAAAAATGAGTCTTGGGATCTGACGGATTTTTCAGCTGGAAGGAAACACATTGGCAACAAATGGGTGTTCAAGAAGAAGACCAATGCAGAAGGAAAGGTGGAGAAATACAAAGTTTAGTTGGTAGCAAAAGGTTATTTTGCGGTGTCGGGAATTGATTTTGGTGATATTTTTTCTCTTGTTGCCAAGGTAACTTTTATTAGAGTACTTTTATCTATTACTGCTGCTTTTGATTTTGAGGTAGAACAGATGGATGTGAAGACAACGTTTCTTCACGGGGAACTGGAAGAGGAGATATACATGAAGCAACCTAAAGGCTTTGCGGTGAAGGGTAAGAAAGAAATGGTATGCAAGCTAAAGAAGTCTCTATATGGGTCAAAACAGTCACCAAGGATGTGGTATCAGAAATTTGATACATTTATATGGGGACTTGGCTTCACTAGAAACAAAGCAGATCACTATGTGTATTTTAAATTATTTGGTGACCGTGTTATTTATGTGGTCTTGTATGTGGATAATATGTTGTTGGTTGGAAATGACAAAGAAATTATCTAGGATTTGAAGACCCAATTCTCCTCCAAATTTGACATGAAAGATCTTGGTGCTGTAAACTATATTTTGGGCATGGAAACTAAAAGAGATTAGGCAAAGAGGAATCTCTGGTTAAACCAGAGGAAGTATGTCGAGAAAATACTGTAGAGGTTTAATATGCAGGATAGTAAACCGATGAAAGTTCCTATTCCTGTAGGTGTGAAGTTATCTGATGAACAGTGTCCCAAGACACAAGAAGAGGAAGAGGAAATGTCCCGTGTTCCATATGAAAGTGCAGTCGGTAGCCTGATGTATGCAATGGTTTGTACTAGACCAGACATTGCACATGAAGTGGGAGTATTGAGCAGGTTTATGTCAAAACCAGGGAAGGAGCAGTGGATAGCAGTGAAGCGGGTTTTCAGGTATTTGTGTGGCACTAGTGATTATGGTTTGTGCTACCAAGGAAGAACAAGATTGGAAAAAGTGTTGGATATTCATGGCTTTGTTGATGCAGACTGCGCTGGAGATCTGGATCAGAGAAGATCTATAAGTGGGTATGTGTTTAACCTATTTGGAGGTGTAGTCAGTTGGATGAGTAAGAAACAATTTGTAGTGGCACTATCAACTACAGAGGTAGAATACATGGCAGCAACTCATGCAAGCAAGGAATAATTTTGGTTGCAAAGATTATGTTCAAGTATGGGGTTAGTACAAGGAGCTATAAGGATAGACTGTGACAACCAAAGTGCAATTTTCTTGGCAAAGAACCCTGAATATGATTCAATGACAAAGCACATTGATGTTCAGTATCACTTTGTGGGGGATATGATAGAAGACAAAAAGGTGTTGCTGGTAAAGGTGGACACTTTGAAGAATACTGCAAATGCATTGAAAAAATGTGAGCTTTGAGAAGTTCTCTTGGTGTAGAGAAACAACGGGCATTGCAGGGCTGGATAAATGACTAAGCTCTCTTGCGGCCCCCTGTGGAAAGAAAACAACAAGTGGGAGAATGTTGGGCTATGTTATATTCTTTCCACGATTAGCCCACGTAGTTAACTGGGGGGTTAGAAGGGGGGTGGAGCCCCCCCTTTTTATACAACAAAATTACCTCCTCATCAACTCAGAGGGGAAGGATAGAATGACTGAAGCAAAGACCACAATTACAGGCCTTGATTCCACACTAACACTGGTTGCACACTGAAAACCTGCTTTATAAAGCTTGTTACCAAGCCTAAGGGAGCATTAGTGACCCCACTAACTCATGTTTCTAGTGAGGGGACAATGTTAGTGAAACTTGATGAAGTTCAATGGGTCAAAGGAATGAATTGGCTCATAAATATCTAGATATTTGTTCCTAAAATTATGCAAGAAAAGCAAGGAAACATCCAAAATCGAGATATTTGGAGGATTTCTAATCTGAGAAAAGGAGGCAAATTGGAAAGAGCTGAAAAGCATGGCAAGTTCATTGCTTTTGCCCTAGTGAACTCAAGGAGGAGCTTGGAAACCCTAACTCAATTGCTATATAAGCAAGGTGAGGGTTATTGTGAAAGAGGTCAGAGCATTTGAAAGGATAGCCTACTAAGCTGTTGAGAACTGTCTCATATCTGAAGAAGTGAGCTAGAAAGGAGAGAGAGAGAGAAGCAAAAGGGGCAAAGGAAGACTGATACAATAGATGGTTGTAATCACTCTTTCATTATTAATACAGAACTGCAGTTGTGTTCCCTACTCCATGGTGTCGGTAACATAGTTCATTAAGTTGTTCAATTGATACTTGTTTATATGAGTAGTTTAGTTGTATGCAAATATATGTTCGTTGTGTATTCATATATTGGTTTTCAAGGTTGTATGCAGTGATTGTGTTTGCCTTTCCTTTGTGCAGGAATTGATTTGGAGCCGGCTTTGAGGGAGTTCTTCTTGGCTACATTGTGATCTCCAAACAAATTTAGAAGGAGACTTGAGGTAATACTCTTTCCATACTTTGTTAATTGATATTTGTCTATGAACATGTGTATAACTTGGTAGCTTTTGCAGATAATCTTACAGTCTATCGAAGGTCCCGGGAAGGCCTTTTAGGGTAGTTTTCATTCTCCATACACCGTGCATTTTACCCCATAGTAGAATTGGTGACTCCACTGGGGACTATACATCTAGTTCCTGGTTTACCCAGACTCTTCTCTGTTCTCCCCTCCTTCTAAGAGCTCCCTATACTTCTTCAAATCCTTTTCTGATCCACTAAGAATCTTGTTGCATCTTGCTTGTATACATTCATCTCAAAATATAATCTTGAAAGCCCTCTTTTTGACTGATTTCCCACACTAACGCAGGTTAGCAGGCTACACAAAGCTTTATAAAGCACTATGCCTATTCACAGGGGGCGTTAGTGGACCTACTAACTCTCTGTAGCCACTGTTACAGAGTGTTAGTCTCCCAAGAATTTGATTTTCAGCAGTGTCTGTAAGCCAATAGGGGTGGGAAGCCTTCTCATGGACTGAAATAAGATTTGTTACTGCATTTTGCTAAGAAAATTGGTGTCCTAGAAATTTATTTTTAGGAAAAAAGTTTTGTTTTTCTTTCTTAAAAACATTTTTTCTGAAAGAAAGACTCACCATTTTTATTCATCCTTCTGTTTAATTGGTTATAAGTTGCTTTATTTTGGTTTCAAGTAGTTGTTAGGAAACATTGGAAAAGAATCTTCTGGTTATGCATGTGTTGTAAGACTAAAGATGCATGGAAGAAACTATGAATATGTGAAAAATATGAATATGTAGAATACAACTTGTTTGCATCAAATTGATTTTTTTTTTTCAAAGTATTGTTTTTGCATGATTTATTGAGTCAGAGTCTCATCACATTTCATACGTCAACTCCCCTACTAAAGACAATAATCAAGTACACATAAAATTTACCTAAAATCAATCAGTAACTCTTTATTTGAGCAAACAAACATTAGTTAGGCTAGGATCTTGGGATAAGCATGTGAGTAAACTGCCCAAGGTTGAAAACCAAACTAGTGTCATTAAAAGAGAGAAAAATTCCTTCTGCACTCATACTACTGGGACCACTCTAGTAAAAGCGGAGCTAAATACGAGACAACATTGGACTGTAAGTGAAGGTAGGTCTCCTTCTCTTACAAATCCTTTGGGTATTCTATGTATTGGGGATCCCTTCGGGGATTTCGGAGCTGAGTCATGGACTCAAGTATCCTGCCCACATAGTGTGTTGTCTACAACTATGTCCCCCCCGATGGTGTCTGTGATCTGAGGTATCTTTAGTGGCCAAAATTATAGGGACTTACACAAGGTGACTAGGACGGGCTGTCCTGGTATCTAACACAGACGTATCTACTTTGTATTCAATTTTTGGGAGGGTGATCGTCTTCACGAGAGTACTTGGCCCCTCAATATGAGGTTCGAGCGAAGCTCTAAAGTAACCGTAACTGTAGATCTAGCCATCCTTCTCTGTTATTCATTGAGATACTGGGTTTCATCTCTGATGATCGGTGCTTATTAGACAAGGTATTTTCCCTCTCTTTGCTGATTGATAGACTTAGTGTATTTTTTATATTTTTTTAGGTACCCGAGTGTTATCATTTTGAGACTTTAACAAACATCATGATAAAATTTATTGATAAAATTAACGGTCACCATGGCTACATTCAACCCTTGTCGTCACTCTAGACGGTTGCTAGGACTTCCTCCACTCATTGTGGAAGGTCCGCCGAGCTCTAGTGAACCGGATTCCCCATCTTCGGGGAATTAGTCTCCCAGATCTCACACGGAATCTATTTGGACAACTGACGATTCAAGTTTTCCAAAGGATTTCTTCACGGAAGAATTTCTTCCTCATTTTAACCCTCTGCTCACGAATCCGTTGGACCCACTCTTGATTCCACCGACACATGTACTTCCTGTTTCTGTAGGTGGAACATTTCCACCCATTTCGTCGACGACTAAAAGGTTGTGGAACTTTGAAGATGCTTTCGGTCTTCCACCACTTCCCCAATCGACAGTCACCACAACACTGTCGATGGCAAACCCCACTATCCCATTTATCCCAAGTACAACCACTCACATGACACCATCTACAAGTGGAACCCAGCCGATGTCAAGTTCCACCTCTTTAGTGTCAAACTGCATACCTTCAACAAGTGCCACATACAACGCTCCCTATAACGCTCAATGTGGCACTATGGGCGCGGTTCTCGTCTACCAACAACATGGTCAGCCACCAATGTACAGTTCAAACCCCCAGATTCGTATACCTGGGGGGGTTCCCAATATGCAAATGTTGGTAGGGAACGTTACAGTTCCCCCACCATTCTCAGGCGTGCATGGTTAGTCGCTAATTGACATGAGCATTCCCTTTGTCAATCAAGGACAAATGGTTAGTTCTGTGTCAGGCAGGAATCCTCAAGGGGTTCCCAACCAAGCCATAGGGGCACCCTACTCACACATTCAAATGAGTCAAGGGGGCACTGCTTATCCTGAGGGCAATTCTATACCCCAGTATCAAAATCCTCATGGAAATCCACTCTACAACACCATACCTCACAGCAACTACTCCACCACGCAACCCATGTACAATATTGGGAGCTAAACTATGGGAGGAGCGCAAAGCTCCTCAAGTCATCCATATCACCATGGTCCGAGTTTGGGGCACCAAAATCTCTTCTTTTCTTGGAAATGTTGGATATACCCGACTTATACAAGCTGACAAATGACCCCATCTATCATAACTTACAATGGCTACCGATCCCGCATAACATACCAATGGACATCCCTAAGTTCAATGAAAGAAAGGGGAGGATCCGAGCACCCATATCACCACCTACCATCTTTGGAGTGTTTCTAACTCCATGGTGGATGATAGTGTCCGGTTACGTCTTTTTCCCCGCACCCTCACTGGAAACGCAGCTAAATGGTATATTGAGTTACCACGCACGTCAGTAAATACCTTCGACGCTTTAGCGATTGAATTCCTAAAGCACTTCCAGCTACACATTCGCTATGAGACTGGGACAGAGCTCCTCACTTCATTTCATTAGGATACTGCCACCCACATCTCTGATCATATACATGAATGGAGACATAGGCGGAGGTTAGTCAAAGCTCCCCTCCCATTTTCTCTTAATAGACTGGTTCTGTAGGTCCTTACTCCCGCAAATTGCTAGAGATGTCACTTTAGGTGGTGCAGTCACAGAATACCAATCCATACGTCGTGCCCAACACTTAGATTTGATATATTCGTAGTTTAGCACTCTTTACGAAATAATCCCCAATGCCCCTAGCAACCCCAATGATTCCACTACTACCAAATCGACTACTCTTCCTACCACTGCGATAAACTCTGTGCAGTCTATGCAAAATCCGGTGGCAAGAACAAGAAGAATAAGAAAAAGACCGCTCCTTCTGAAGAGCAGTCAAAAAAGCAGCCAAACCTAAAACAGAAGGCCATTGCACCTACTGACGAGGAAAAGGATAAACCCACCAAATATCCATGAAAACTCTGTGCTGAAGACCACACGACCTGACGTTGTGCTCGTCTTCAGGAATGCACATAATACCTTGCCAAAACGGATTCTGGTAAAGCCCCCAATATCCTTAGAATCCTTTTCCCACTTAGCAGCAACAAAATCTTATTGCAAACCAACCGCAACCCCCGCAAGGAGGCAACGATGGTTCATAAGATCCTTTGTTTGGTGAAGGATCTTCTACCGTCTACACATTTGAATGGTAGAACTCACCACAAGAGCCAAATCTTATGGAGCTCTTGTCGCTCCTACAGTAGAACCATCCTCAAGTCAAAACCTACCGCCTCCCAACGATTTTCATATCGAAAGGCCAGTTGAGGACTTTGTAATTAGACCCCAAAAAGGGGCACTTCGACGCACAATGCATAATACATCTGCACGTGTCACCCAACACTACAACATTGTAGAATATTTGGCGTAAGCGCCATTGGCTATGCCAGTGCTCAAAGTATTACAAACATGCCCAAAAAAAAGGAAATATTTACTTTCGGCTATTGGTGGTATCAACCCAAAGGATTCCATGCTTGCTATTTTTGACATGGACAAGTGTAAACCTCCCCTTTCTCACTAGCTTGCATTCTAGGTGCATATAACTTCGAAAGGTAAAGGTATACACAGAATTGTTATCAACGAAGGTGCTTCTACCTGCATCATGTCGGCTTCATGTTGGCTCACCCTGGGTTCTCCAACCCTAACCCCATCGTCGAACTCCCTGAAAGCTTTCGATGGCCACATATTTATCCCAAAAGGATACCTAGCCAGTTTCCCCATCACTTTGTATGGGAAAACCATAATAGTGGACATAGAAGTCATAGACAAAAGACTCGACTATAATCTCTTGTTGGGTCGTAGTTGGACATATGCCATGACGACCGTCGTATCTACTGTCTTTCGCATCATCCAATTTCCATTGGATGGAAAGGTAGTTACAGTAGATCAGTTGTCTTTATGTACCCCTGATTATTCACCATTACCAAGTGGCTCTGTACCCAAGTGGAACTGACTCTTATGTCAGTTTAGGTATTGGTCTACTGAAGGATTCTTCCCTCATGGGTTGTTTTCCTCTTCAGCTACCCAAGGTTTCACAGATGGTCAACATGCTTTCATCTATTCCTCATGAACTAACCGATCCATGGATCCTACCATCTCCTTTAGACCTTCACACATTCGGAGAACAGATGCCACTATCACTAGCTGAATTGGCCTACCAAACCATTCAATCCACTTCCGCATCTCTGGTCATGTTGGTTACAGCCGATGGTACCACCGCCCTTCCCATAACCGCTCCTCCTTTAGATCCACTCAATCAACTCCTACCTATGGATGAAGCTATTCAAGAAATCATGAGTTTTGGAGAGAAACATTAGGAGGATTGGCACCATCGTGTTTCGACATCTGATTCGGACATGATGCCTCTTCAAATCTTGTCCCCTGACATACCAGAAATCGTTTCCTCACCCTATACAATCATCCAAACTTTGGATGTGGAAGGAAACATGGGCGACACTTCCAAATCATTGCCCATCGATATTTTTGTCAAGATAGGCATCGTGGAAAACATCCAAATGAGAGAGGATTGAAATCCCAAGGAAATTGCAAGCTCCACCTGCCTATATAAGGAACCCCACGATGTATACAGTGGGTCTCATGAGGAAATGCCCGACATTATTCCATCTATTATCGTGAATGAGATCCAGCTTTACGACGATGAAAAACCCATTGAGTGTCAGATCCCTTCCTTGGGAATAGCCGTTGAACCCCTACCAGGAATTACTGCCGAAGAAGAATGCTTACTATACCTTAAACAGCTAGATAAACCCGTCAAGATGCCGATTTGGCACTCGAAGCTCACAAGCAGTGGATACAATCCCAATTTTCAAAAGAGGTTAAGCTTTGTTCTTTCCAAGAGGGTAACCTCGTGTTGCTCTATCATCCAAAAGATTACCTCTTGGAGGCATGCATGCTTCAACCCATCTGGCTAGGTCCCTATGTCATAAAGAAAGTCCTCCCACAGGGGCATATGAACTACAGGAATAGGAAGGAATCCCGCTCAAGGAGCCTAGATATGGGCTCTATCTAAAAAAGTATTATGCTTAGTATTGCATTGGGCATGTGCTTTGTAATTTTATGTGTTCATAAGTTTTGCTTCCCTTTTTGGTGTGATTGGATTGTTTTGTTATTTAGTAGAGTACTTGTCTCATGCATTCTTCTTGCAATGCAGATGTCATCATTACACTTAGCATATGTAGGATACGTGGATGGTGCCAGTCGTCACACACAACACATTGCATCAGCGGCTTGTGTCATTTACACACCTGAGTCGGAACTATTTTGCTCTGGGGGGGTCTTTCTTGGTACCGCCACCAATAAGATTGCCAAGTACATGTCCATCGTTTCACTTCTCATAGAAGCATCATCAAGGGACATCCCCAATCTGGTGGTCAGGTTAGACTCCTAGCTAGTAGTTATGCAATTGACAAACTGTTATCACATTCGTAATCCAACCTTGTTGCGTCATTATCTAAGGGTACGACTCCTGGAACATCAATTTGAAATAATCACATATGAACATGTTCCTAGAGAATTAAATATGGTTGCTGATTCATTAGCTAACTATGTATTAGATTGGCATTTGTCTCATTCGTTATAGAAGCATGCATGAAAAGTAAAACATTATCTGAGTTAATTTTTTTTTACAGAAACATTTAAAAACACATTTACACCATCAAAATACCAAAAATGTCTGTATATATATATAGATCAAAATCCAGTCTTTTACATCAAAATATTCCAAAACTTGGATGTTTTTAAGTACAAAAATGGCTAAAAATCCCAGCTACAAACACCCATTTGGCTATGCCAAAACACTTGCTAAAAAGAGCCTATTGCTCTTGAAATGCTAGAACTGCTCTATCTACCCTCTGAAGAGGAACAAGAAACTGCTCAGGTACACCATGTGCCGCTACATATGAGTGGGAATCTCCCTCATAGGAAGGGGGGGGACACCCATGGTCAAACCCTCTAGGGTCCTCAGAACCTCAGGGAGACTGTCAGCATCGCCCCCTCCAGCAGGTAGTTGGCCTCCTCGTTGCATATGGTGAGGTTCACCTGCAAGTCGTAATGGTGCCACATCTGTGTTAAGCATAAAGTTTCATGTCAATACTTATTTCTCCTATAAAAAACATTGCATAAACATTCAAAAGCTAAACAATACTTAAATTACTGTCAAAAATTATTCTCACCTTGAGGACCCCCGTTGGTCCCGGGAGGTACCATCATGTCCGGGTCGCCGGTAAATTCCATGCCCTCATAAGCATAGTCATCAATAACCACAATTTGGCTACGAAGCCACTGGAAGAAATCTTTGTCGAAGAAATGCCGGATCGGTCCTCCTCCTATGCGAGGATCGAGTGATGACCAGCGACCGAGCCTTGGCACCCTCAGATCCAGGGGACCTAAGCTCATCCTTGGGAACATAATAGGTAACACCTCAAGGAAGAATGAGACTATGATAGCATCGTACCCAAAACTGTGTTGGGTACGAGTCTTGCATGCTGTTAATTCTGCCTTCAACTAGCGAAGCACTGCTTCACACTAGTTGAACATCTGTGGCTGTACATAGTCAACTGCAAGCAATAATTGGGCCTTTGTCACTACATGGGGACTCTTTGACCCCGCCAACCATACAATCAAACATAAAACTGCCCTCATAGACTTGGACCTTATCCTCTCTATGGGGACTCTGTTGTTGACTAGTCCACTCTCAGGGATGCAGTAGGATTGCACCAGCTCTGAAGTAGATCGTGGATCTAGCCTACCACCGGTGAGGTCAGCCTGTGCCCCACACCACGAAAAACCAGTCCAAAAATATATGTCATCACGGTCAATAACCGGCTCCTTATCTCCAACCCTGAACACTTGCTTGTGTTCATCCCGATGCTAGATAATCCATCTCAATAAATCCTCCCGCCCTTTCATCAGCTCTAGCTTTGCATACTTCAGTAAAACGCAGTGGCGCAATGTAAGTATGCATGCTGTATCTTTTCACATCAACAATTCCTGGTTATCATGGGCCCGTTCTCTCCATAGGTGAGTCATTTCGGCCTGAAACCTGCACAAAATAACCCTAAAAATAGTTAAAATGGGGAAAAAACACTTCAGGAATCCATGCATGAGGGTTTTAATTGTTCCCTTCAGCTCTAACGCTACCCCCAGTGTTGTATAGGGAGGATTAATGCCCTGCAGTGGCTTTTACAGAGCGTTTAACGCTCCCTACAGGCCATCTAGAGGGCGTTAGTGCGCAAACATGGCTTTAGGGCACCTCAGATCTGAAAAATTCCACCCATAAAACTATCAATAAAGGTTAAGAAATGCATAGAGAAAGGTTTTAGCCTTCACCTAGGATTGACGGCACGTTGAATGGTCGCCCGGATCTCCTGCAATGGTCCGCGGAAAATCTGCTCCTCTTTAGCTCCAGAGTGCTCTCACAGATCTCAAAATATTGAAAATGATGCATGTGAAAGCTCAAAACATTTCCTTATATTTATTTTGGAGACATGATTTTTTGAAATCATTAAAGAGGAAGTAGTCCATTCTCCATGATTTTTTTATCATGCATGAACTCATATGACAGGAATTGCTGCCTTTTTATACTTTTTACTGCTTTTGATGAAAGTACCTTCAAGAATGAAAAGCAGTAAAAGCCACATGCAATTCTAAGAGCACTTTTTAAGACATTTTATTGCTCTTTAAAAAATAGAAACATCTTCGAGTTTTCATCATTGCGCTCGTTAAATCTATAAGACGATGCTCTGAGAAACTCTTTTTTGATATTTTTCCGGCTCATTAAACTGAAAAAGACCAAGGGAGCATTCTTTTTAGGCGCTTTTTTCTCGCTCTTTAAATTGAAAAAATCCCGAGATTTTTCTTTAAGCTCGTTAAAATTTATAAAGATGACCCGAGCATTCTTTTAGGTACTTTTCTTGCTCGTTAAACTGAAAAATCCCGAGTTTTTGTCACTGAGCTTGTTAAAAAATTATATATGGCAACAACCAGAGCACATTCTTTTTTGGGATCATTTCTTGCTCTTAAATAAAAAATCCCCGAGTTTTTCCCCTCCTTCAAGCTCGTTAAATCTATGAAGAAGGAATGAGCCGTTCTTTTACCTCTTTTTCTCGCTCACTAATCTGAAAAAGATACCCTGAGTTTTCTTCATTTGACTCATTAAAATTTTTGATGAAGGTATTGAGTTTGTCATCACGTGACTCATTCAAAATTCACGACGAAAAAAAGTTTAGTCGTCTCCTCGTACTCATAACAAAATGAGGCCGAAATCTATTAAACATAGGTTTCTCTTTATCTGGATTCAATAGATTAACTTATGGAAAAGTAACCGATCCGAGTATACTATTAACCTTTTGTCGCACCCGGCTAACAATTATGACAAAGGGGCCACCATGGAGTCTCTCTTTACGATCTTTTCAGACTCTCTAAATATGAAAAGACCACTGAGTTGTCTAGTCTGGACTCTTTAAATTACACAGACAAGATATATAGTCACTCTTTTTATGATACTTTTCAGACTCTTAAAACATGAAAAAATCGACGAGTTTTCCTCTCTGGACTCATTAAACTAATCAGATAGGGCAAAGAGTCATTCCTTTTGCGATCCTTTTCATACTCTTTAAATATGAAAGATTGATGAGTTTACCCGTCTAGAATCATTAAATTAATCAGACAGGGAAAGTGGACAATACAACTGTATTCCATATTAGAAAGCGTGATTTGGTAGCAGTCGTTCCCTTGAACATGGCACTCCCTCAAATAAACCTTCCTTGTGATGGTCTCTCAATATGAATCCTACCATCCTATGAGTTTAGCCTAAATACCCTAATGTAATTGCATCTCTGTATCCTAACACTCTATAGTGTTCATGAGTCTAGTGCTGCATGGTTAAAACTGTTGTCGTGCCTTCTATTGTTCAAGGGTTAATATTTTGTCTCCTCCATCAACCCATCAAGCATATCCTTCCATCACGCCCTCCGTTGTTTAGACCCGAATTCTCAAAAGATCCCTCAAAAAAAAAATCATTCTTGTCTTGTTTCGTGTCAATTGATGTAGGACACATTATTGCCTACCTTTCGACAGGTTTCTTCCTATTGACTTCAACACTCTATCTAGGAAGACAACCCAGAAACACATTCAGTGCCTTGGTACTTACAGACATTAGTGGTAGGTTACCTTGTGTTTGATCAGGGGTTCTCATTATTGACTCCTGGTTGAGCGATTCTACGGGTGTTCGACGACAAAGACATCTTTCACACTCATTAGATTGCACTGTGCATCTTGGAGATCATCACCATTATCGGTGGCCTTCCTCGCATCTGTTAACAGTCTCCATTATTGACTAGTAATTAGATGATTTCATGCATGTTCAATGTCAACGCATATTTTCACATGTATTTCTCTATGCTATTCGGTGAAGCAGAAATCAAGACCTTGGGTAGAGGCTTGCATCATTCAGCCTTGTTTCCTCTCCCAAGCTATGGATATTGTTTTTTGGAGACAAATGTTTTAGGATGATCCTATTATGACACTGGACCCGCATTGTGCTTATCAACGGCCAATATAGTCATATATCTTTGGAGAAAATCACTCTGACATAGCTACTGAGCATGGGAATACCCGACTTCGGTTTTCTTTGCCGCCTGAAGCTTCTCTCTCTCTCATTTTGACAGGAAAATTATAGTTTTAGTAAAGTATTTCAGCCATCGTCCTTGCCTCTGATATCATACTTTAGGGGGCATCTATTATACAACAAAATGACCTCCTCATCAACTCATAGGGGAAGGACAGAATGACTGAAGTAAAGACCACAATTATAGGCCTTGATTCCACACTAACGCCGGTTGCACACTGAAGACCTGCTTTATAAAGCTTGTTACCAAGCCTAAGGGAGTGCTAGTGACCCAACTAACTCATGTTGCTAGTGAGGGGACAACGTTAGTGAAACTTGATGAAGTTCAATGGGTCAAAGGAATGAATTGGCTAATAAATATCTAGATATTTGTTCCTAAAATTATGCAAGAAAAGCAAGAAAACATCCAAAATAGAGATATTTGGAGGATTTCTAATCTGAGAAAAGGAGGCAAATTGGAAAGAGTTGAAAAACATGGCAAGTTCATTTCTTTTGCCCTAGTGCAATCAAGGAGGAGCTTGGCAACCTTAACTCAATTGCTATATAAGCAAGGTGAGGGTTATTGTGAAAGAGGTCATAGCATTTGAAAGGATAGCCTACTAAGTTGTTGAGAACTGTCTCATATCTAAAGAAGTGAGCTAGAAAGGAGAGAGAGAGAGAAGCGAAAGGGGTAAAGGAAGACTGATACAACAGATGGTTGTAATCACTCTTTCATTATTAATACGGAACTGTAGTTGTGTTCCCTACTCCATGGTGTCGGTAACATAGTTCATTAAGTTGTTCAGTCGATACTTGTTTATATGAGTAGTTTAGCTGTATGAAAATATATGTTCGTTGTGTATTCATATATTGGTTTTCAAGGTTGTATGCGGTGATTGTGTTTGCCTTTCCTTTGTGCAAGAATTGATTTGGACCCGACTTTGAGGGAGTTATTCTTGGCTACATTGTGATCTCCAAACAAATCTAGAGGGAGACTTGAGGTAATACTCTTTCCATACTTTGTTAATTGATATTTTTCTATGAACATGTGTATAACTTGGTAGCTTCTGCAGATAATATTAAAATCTATCGAAGGTCCTGAGAAGGCCTTTGAGGGTAGTTTTCATTCTCCATACACCATGCATTTTACCCCATAACACCCCTTCGTTGCACCGATTGCGTAGCGAGGGAAGACACAGGGGGTTTGAGGGGTGCACGTAACCCCACTCTATGGGTTCTGGGGTAGCACCCCGAAAATTTTTGTTTTGGACCCTATATTAGGTTGGACGAACCTACCTATCATTTTGTGCATGTTTTTCACACATGGTTTTGGATGCGATGGTTTTCGGTCCATGGTTTTGGACGCGATGGTTTTTGATCCATGGTATTGGATGCTTTGGCTTATATAAATATGTATTGTAACATTGAAAGGAACATAATAAAAAATCAACCTGGTAGTCCCATTTTTGGGATCCAGGGGAAAATCTCTGTGTATATGTGTTTTATGTGTTATGCTCTCACAATGTTTATTTTCTGTGTTTTTGAATTAGTATGCAGGTAATTTTTGTACGGGGTTAAAACCTACATTGGGAAGTATGGTTGAAGGCAGTCCACATTGAACACTGGGTGCAGGCCAAGGAATGGGGGAATGATGAACTCAAATTCATTATCTCCCACAACCTTGGTAATGGTGTAAGGACCATATTAGAGTGGTCTGAGTTTCTGATAGGCTCTGGTAAGGTATTCCTTCTGCAAATGCAGCCAGACTTTGTCACCCACCTAAAACTTGTGTGGCACCTGATGTTGATCATATTGCTGCTTGTACTTGACGCTTGATTTCTCCAGAATGTCATGGCCATGTTCACATATATGTTGGATGTGCTCAATGAAGCTATTTGCTTATCAGCTTCGGACTCAACATGAGCCAAATCTACTTGAATAGCTGCAAATGCTATGCCCACATCAATGGGACATAATGGTTGGAATCCAAAGGCCACCTGAAAAGGGATGTGGCTAGTCGAGTGTTGGAGAGCCCGGTTATAGCTGTGCTAGTCACAGGGAAGGCTCTCATCCCATGTATGTGGATGCTTTGAGTTGTACATGAGAAAATGTGTACAATCATCCTGTTGATGACCTTTATCTAGCCATCAATTTGGGGATGGAAAACTGTGGACTTACTGAGCTTAGTGTCTAGCATCGACTAGAGACTGGACCAAAATGTACTGAGTAACCTGCAATCCCGATGAGATGATATACTGTGGGATACCAAAGTGTACCCACACTTGTTCAAAGAAGAGTTTAGCAGTGGCTATTGTTGTGATATTCTTCTTGAAAGTCGCCAAAATGGCCATCTTCAAGAAATTGTCGATGACCATAAAATCATAGTTGTTTCCATCCTTAGTAGAAGGAAGGACTGACATGAAATCCATGGAGTTGGATTCCCAAGGTTGACTAGGGGTAGGCAGCAGAGTATAGAGGCCTTGCTTCTTGATGATCGGTTTGCAATGAAGTAGGAAATGTAGGGTCTGATGTACATCCATCGTTCTCTGATGTAATGCCTCTTGATTTCGTCGTTCTCTAGAATGGAGCACCTATAGATTGTTCCAAATTTTGTCAAAGGCGCACATGGGGTCAGATCAATGGATTTCTTGACCTAATAGTGAAGAGGCACCCTTGCGAGGGAGGTGAAGATGTCCTTGTACACCTCCAAGACCTTGTCCATCTATTATTGTCATGGGAAGGGGCCTTGTCTGAAGGTCATGGCCACCTTCTTCTTCTTTCCCTCATCTATGAAGGGCTTGATGTTGTATGGAAGATGACACTGCTAGATCACGTGAAGATCCCGTCCTTGGTGAAGCCACTCGATGGTGTACGGTTGTGGGTCTGCTGTGGTTAGTAAGCTCAACTACTTCATGACCTATGCCAAAATGAGGTTCTTTTGGCTCCCGTTGTTGATAATGAACTGTAACGGGGAACCCTTTACCCACATCTGGGAGTGGAAGAGGTGCTCCTTCTCCTCTGGATCTTAGAGTTCCTCCTTCTCAATCTTCATGGTGGCAACAATGGCGTTGGGCTTTGCATCGATAATATGCTTCCCTTTTTCATTCCCCTTGTTAGGTTATGACTCAGAGTCAGAACATGCATCTGATTCAGAAGCCTCTAGCTCGACCACCAGTGACTGCTTGGCCCGACAGTCACTTGTGTTGTGAGTGGAGCTCTTATGGAAATCACACCACTTTCCTGTGTCCTTCTTCGGCTTTGTAGTGTTTTTCTTTGCTTACAGCTTTTGTGGGTTGTCTTGGGCCACCCCACCTTGGATTTGTCCTTTGTTTTGCGGTTTGGGGGAACCTTTCCCTTTCTTCAAATTCACAGATCCAAAGTCTCTATTCTTTTGTTTAAACTTCTGCTCGATCTTGACGACATATCAGTACGTTGTGCCAAGCGAGGAGATGTCCAGGAACTCCATCTTGTCCTGGATGTAACTGTGTAGGCAACCACGGTACTTGAGTACCAAATGTTTCTCAAAATCCTTGATACCTAGCTTCGTGCAAAGGGTATGAAAAAAATTGGTAAACTTCGGCACATCTTGGTCCCTTCCTTGCCATAGCGTTGTCCACTTTATGTATTTATCCTCATAGGTCCCGACAAGGTAGTACTACTCCTTGATGGCATCCTGGAATGAATACCAAGTGGGTGTGGTTGAAAACAGTGAGGCCGTACTTTCATCCTTCTACTCAAAGTAGGTTTTCCACTAGTCCTTGAAGTGGGGGGCGACTTTGAGAAGAGAAAAAGTAATGTTTTCTCGGATGGAAAAATAATGAACAAAAAAAAATCATTCTAGAAGATTTAACCATTTATCTACGACATCTGCATCTATTTGGCACTCAAATATGGAAATGTCAAAGTTTAATTGTACCTTAAAAGGAATGGAGCCTCCAAAGTGGCTACTAGATGTGGATGCGCCGCCGGTGGGAAACCGTTGAAGGATTTGGGAAAGGTTATCCATCATCATGTTCCTTTGTTTCTTGAGGGCCTCCTCGAGAAATATTTTGATAGGATATCCTGTCCCATCGTCTTTCTTTTCTTCCCCCATGGGCAACCGTCGGGGTTTGTGAGGCTGATCTTGCAAATGTTCAACCAGATTGAACCCTAACTCCTTATATCCTGACCTCGTTGGGGACATGTAAAGAAAAAGAGAGAAAGAGTAGACCGCTCTGATACCACTGATCCAGATTTAGACAAGAACAAAAAAAATTACAAATATAACCCTAAATACAAAGATGCAGGAGAAATAACAATTCATTTCATTAATATCAAATACTGAAATATGCTTACAAGTATAATGGAAATAAGACTAGCTCGGGTGATGGTAGCTTATCTCTTAGAAGAGATGTGGCAGCTACATGCCTTTGAACTATGTTACAATGAGGTTCAAAGGCCTATTTATTATTGAGAAACAATGGAAAACCCTAATCATCCATAAACCTAACCCTAGGAGATGAAGCGCCAAACTATGGGCCCGTTTTGGGTAAATTGGTACATCAACTTCCCGGGGTCGTAACTTTGGCATATGATCTCCGTTTGACGTGCACAATACGTTGTTAGAAATATCTATTGGAGGAATACAACTTTTTAATGACCACCATCAATTCCAGTCACATGTTGGTCCCAGTTTTCCAAAAAAATGTTGTTTAGTGCCCCAAAACGACTCCAGAAGTTCAGGACCCGAAAAATCCCAAAAATAGTAAATTGTGCTACAAATAAGGAAACTAAAAAACTAAAAGAAATAATGGTGGGGGTCCAAGTGGATTAGAATGGTTTCCACCAATATCCACCTAGATCATTCCCCTCACCTTATGAAGCAATGCTCCCCATTGCGTTGGTTTGCTCCATGAGATGAGGAAACTTCTACTAAACTTGGTCCCCGGTGAGCCACTTGCCCTGGTGAAGGAGTTGGCCTACTTTGACAACTTGATATAGTTGGATCCTTTAATGTTGGGTGTTCTTAATCTGTGTGTCCATGATTTTATCAGTTGTGGCTTGTTCCATACAATTTGGGTTTAACTCTATAGGTGTGAGTTATTCTGCAATGTTTGATGTGTTTAGCAATGGTGGGAAGTATGGTTGAAGGTAGTGCACATTGAACATTGGGTCTAGGCCAAGAAATAGGGGAATTCTGAGCTCAAATTCATTGTCTCTCATAAGCTTGGTA
Source organism: Pinus tabuliformis (assembly GCA_031772625.1). NCBI lineage: Eukaryota > Viridiplantae > Streptophyta > Pinopsida > Pinales > Pinaceae > Pinus > Pinus tabuliformis. The sequence continues at coordinate 771,117,039 of CM062805.1, forward strand.
ATGGTGTAAGGACCATATCAAAGTGGTCTGATTTTCCGATAAGCTCTGGTAAGGTGTTCATTCTACAAATGTAACTAGACTTTGTCACCCACTTGAAACTTGTGTGGCACCCGATGTTGATCGTGTCACTGCTTGTACCAGGCACTTGATTTCTACAGAATGTCATGGACCTGTTGGGGGATATGTTGGATGTGCTTAATGAAGCTGTTTTACTTATCGTCTTCGGACTCGACATGAGCTGTTGGATTTGTGGGCCCTGACCCAGGTTCAACATTAGTTAGCCAAACAAATCCCTACACTACTGGCCCTTTAGGCATCAGCCCATGGAGCACGGAACGAAGTCTCATCGAAGCATTATGGGGAAGATGGAACTAATTTTACACACACTGATATGGTCGTGATGTCGGTTTACACCCCCTGCTCCTGCCTTCATGCAGGTCACTAAGACTTAGGGCTTATCGATCTACCCTTTATCCCGCCCTTCAATACCTCTGCGAATGTGTACGATTGATCTTCGCGCAGCCCTAACTAGCAGTTCAGGTACTTTCGCACTTCTATGATGATGTATTACATAGATTCCCAAGTTATCTCAAGTGTTTAATTATTCTACTAATCAATTACAATTATTGTCGCATAAACTAATATTCTTACTTGCATTCAATTAACAAATATAATCACATACATTCGCGCATCAAATAAACATTGTAATATAACCCAGATCATAATTCAATATAATCAGATGCATTAACAAAGACTAAATACACAGTAATTGCAAAATACTTCTGTTTATTGATATCTCCAGTTCAATACAAACTCTATCCACCCAACGCACACAGCAGCAGGGGTCCACGCACTCAGCTGCGGACTTCTACCCTAGGCCTCTGCGCACTTAGCTCAGAGCCTCTACCTAAGCTAAGACCCAAGAATACTTAGAACTTCTCCACACTACTCTGTTACTAACTCTTCTCCTTTTTTTTTTACTACCTAGAGCTTAGTTACTTACCTCCTTTTTATACAATCCCATGGTCTACAAACCATGGGTAGATCTTTACAACCGACTTGACACTTTACAAAATAAGGGCGGACAACCCTTTATGACTCTTGACACCTTCGCACTCCATGACCACAAAATGTAGAGACTTTACAACTTTCTTACAAAATTGTCCCAAAACATGGGCTTTTAGCCCCAAAACTGCTCTTAGGGGAACCCGTTCCCAACAGGCGCCCAAAAAAAACATGGTGACTCACCCTCGAGTCACTATGTGGGTATGAAGATCTTAGCGCGAAGACCTCCCAGCTTGACTTATATGCTGCTATCTCAGCGGTGCACTGTGCGGCTGCCTACTTCACTTCTTCGACCAATTGCTATGTCATTGGTCCTGAACTGTCAGCCTGAAGCTTCTGTTGAGTTGCTTTCAGACTAGCAAGCTTGCCTTCAATGGAGGTCATGACTAAATAGGCCTCGTCCAATCAAGGCTTCAAGCGTGCCTTCAACACTACCTCCTTGTGCTATGCTGCATCTACCTGTTCCTTTAGTGTTTTGGCCTCCTACAGCTTCAAAAGTCTTAGTGTGAGGGAAACAGTGCATGCTATTCCTTTTACCTCATCATAGTACTGTTGTAGTTCTCGTGCCTCTATCTCGAGCCGCTGTACATTAGGATCTTCTTACAGACTGGTCAGTACTTCGAACAACCTGGTGTAGTCTGCTACTACACTATCTACTGCCACTATCACCTTTGTGACAACGGTTGCGCGCTCCTCCTTTACTTCCAGTGGAGTTGAAGGCTGGGCCTTCAACTGCGACTCAGAAATCTAGAGATTCAGCTCCAGCTGAACCTTGGCCAAATCTGTGCCAGCATCGTGCACCCCCGTTGCAAGTTTGTGGACTTGTTCATCTGACTCCGCATCCTCAGGAATGGCCAATTCGAGGACCATTCGACATGCTTCCTTCATGACCTTAATCGTGTGTTGATTTGTGTTATTAAGTTCCACCATGGAAGTGAGGGTGGTGTCTCGCTGTAGGGCCATCCGCACATTATTGATCTTCTGTTCACTGATCACCTACAAAGCGCGCTGTTCACTAGCCCTCAGCTTCGCGATCACCCATCCTCCAGTAGGTGGAGCACCTCGCGAGGAAGAGCTGCCAAGTTCAACCCTACTCCCTTGAGGGCACTAATATTGAGCTTGTCAGCTGATCTCTGTGGTCAGTGCTCCCTTCAGAAACACTATTGCTTGGTAGTCCTTCGCATGCAGCATCCCAACGACTTCTGAAGTATCGATGGAGAGGCTGGTGGATGTCGCGCTGGTCTATGATGCACGGATATGCAGTTCATGCAGACCCATCTAGATGGCCCCTAATACTTGTTACTGCTGCTGGTTGAAACTACTGTAGCACCTCCGCAGTGAAATCCCGCACCGTATCTCTAATGTCATTCAAATCTCCCTCTGTTAGGGTGATTGGGTCTAGCAACATCTTACTGGCCTTGGATTTCTTCCATGGCACAAATTTTTCCTATCCTCTTGGATGCTTGATACGGAATGATGCTGTCTGTAGGTCCGCTTCATGTTGCTCTGTTTGCTTGTCCGTTTCTTCCTCTATTTTGAGTGAGGGCGACCTTGCACCTTTTTCAGAGCCGCGCTCTGCTCCGCCTGTCTGCTCTTCCACTTGCTATGCGACATCGTGCTCTGCCTGGGACTTGGCATCGACCTATTTCCTCCTCTTCTTGGCCAGCTGTGTAATCTTGAGTGTGGTCTCCTCTTTTTTGTGTTACACAACGAACTTGCTCGATCCCACTACCAAGTTTGAGGCAGTGTGCCACTCTGTTAGCCAATGATCAAGAACTGCATCGATTGTGTCATTAGTTGCCAAGTAAGGCAAGTCATGCCACTTCTGCTCAGGGTCCTTCTATGCCCTGATTGATACGTGTTGAAAGTCTACCTTGAACTCCACGTACTCCTGCAGTTTGGCAAACATAATAGGTGACAATCATGGCTTGCGATTGATAGCCATGTGTATATTCATTTCCATCAAGATCCAAAAGATCTTGCTATCCTTGATGTGCTGAGCATCCTTGGTCACCCACAACGAAGCGTACTTTGCTGCTTTTGGCAGGTCTGGCGCGACTGAGGGGAATTGACTATCTTTAGGCAGCTCTTAGGCTACCAGTACAATGGACAACAAGAGCCACACATAGTGGAAGGTCTTGCTAAGCTCCTGTGCCTCGTGTCAGTTTGTGAGGAACTCATCGCAAAGATAGCGCACCCAATTAAATTGAACTCATTTTACGCATTGGGCCGCTAGAGCGATGACAGGTGTTGGCACTTCATCTGCGTGACACTTCCACATAACTTTTCTTGCCAAAATCTGTGTGGCCACCTTGACCGTAGTATCGAAGATACTCGAGATGGCATAACCTCGTAGCTTCTTCGCAGGCTTGAATTTCTCCTTCATGGCTTCCGTGAGGGCATGCTCGCCACCTTTTCCGCCAAACATCATGGCCGAATTTTCCCCTATATATGGAAGCCATGTGATCCTATGGATCAACCTGTCGGTGATAGGTATTGGCTTCTCCAGCCACAGACACCCATCGTGCAACAAGAATAGTAGCTTCTTGATTACCACTACTGTAATGGGTGTGTGATTGTAGTGCGACACCCATAGCAGGTTGAGGAGACTTGCCTTGTCAACACCCCTGAGCCACTTCCATGGTTCCAACGCAGTCATCCTAGTGGTTGTATGAACAATGTAATGCATTAGCTATTCTATCACCAAGTAAGGGAACTTTTGAGTGTCAGCTAAGTCCCAGTATTCTAATTTCAACAGCAGAACTTGCCCCAAGCGCGGTCCTTCAAAGACAATCTCGTCCGACAACAGATGTATGTGCAAGGCGACCTTTCTTTTGTCAATGTCCTTCGGTAGCTTGGTCTTGCTCTTGTGCGGAGGGACGTATTCGGGCAACTTAGTAATAGGGTCAGAACCCTTGACTTCAATGTCCTCCACTTCCACCCCCAAATCCTCATCATCCATTGGGATGTCCTCAATCTCTTCCTCTTCCTACTCCAAGTTAATAGTTTTGCCCTTTTCCTATACGGTGGGCTTGTCCTTCTGTGGGTTTCTTCTAGGTGATATGCGCATTGGTGTTGCAGCCTGCTTGCCTTTGTTATCCTTCGTACTCTCCTTGGTTGGGGTATGCTTTGGTCTAGGCATCCATGGTGACTTGGGGTCTTCAGCTAGTACCTTTGCAACCTCTGGAGTAGCTCCCTCTGCCTCCATAACAACTTTCGGCACAACTCCCTCGGCTGTCACTACTTTGGCATCCATAGATTCTATCCTAGGATAATGTCACAGATGATATTGCGGTCGGACTCTGGAAATCGATCAAACGCTGGCTAGTCAAGAAATTCTTCAAAGAATGTGCGGTTCATGCATGTCTGAGAGCTCACCAACTCAATGCTCAAAATGCCAAGTGTTTTTCGTTGGGCAGCCACATGTAATTTATAGGCCATTTTGAATTCAAATCTGACCGTTGCCCCCAAATTTGGTTCATTAATGCTAGATTGGCGGTAGATTTTCAAGGATCTTACCAATAAATTTGGTCTTAAATGTCACCCACCCGCTCCATTTGGCTGCATTCTCATTGTCAAATCATAAACAATGACTTTAACAGTCATTTTCCGGCTGGCCTGCGCGGTTTTTTCCTGGGTAGCGCAACTCTCTTCATGCTGTTACGAACCCTGTGACATCTCGTTCTACGCAATCCCCTGATTGCGTAATTTCCCAACTCGGGCAATGTATTTTATAGTCTAGTGCCTCCTTTCAGCTGCGTGGAGCGCTAAGACTATGCTACTTTCATATAGTCACCTGGCTTGATCACCAATGTATGGCTTCAATCGACTGCCATTCACCTTTCCTGGGAAAGGATCTCCATTCAATTTAACCAATTGAACTGCTCCACCATCGGTAATCTCCTTAATGACATAGGGCCCTAGCCAGTGCATCTTAAATTTCCCTGGAAATTTATCAAACTTACTGTCATATAACAAAATCAGATCATTTACCTTAAAGGTGCACAATTTAATGTGCTAATCATGCCATGATTTTTTGCATTGCTTTTGGACCTGTTGGTGAAATCCAGCCAGAAACCTTTATTCCTCAAGCTCGTCAAGCTGCGCAAGCCTCTCTTCCAGGGCTCTGCGATTTGTCATACCCGTGAGTGCTGTTATGCGCAGACTAGGCACAATGTATTCCATTGGCATCACTACTTCAACACCATATACAAGCCTAAAGGGTGTTTGTCCAATCAACTTCTTGCACGTCATTCGATAAGCCCGTAGTACTGCGGGTATGCACATGTCACAATCACTTTTGATGCAGAGGTAACACTTTAACCCAACAATCAAGTAAGGTTAATACTAAACCCCGCTATATACCCCAGGTTAATGCTCTGATTCTAGGTGATTAATCATTTATATATTACATTGGGTTAAAATAAAACCCCTTTCTTATCCATCACCTGATACTTTTCAATTAATTGCATAAGTGGAGAGTTTTCATCTAATTTAATTTTATTAAACAAAATATTCTACAACCCTTTTCTACGTGGCCTGTGGGACCTCCTGGCATGAATACCCATAATAGAACTTAAAGCCCATAACTTAAGCACTAAGCCAACACGTGTCCTCCTCTTTTAACATTACAAACAAATTTGTTTACTTTGGATGACTTGACACTTTCCTCATACACCTTGCCAATAGCAAAGTTGATTCCGTCACTACGATCCCCATCGTTGGTTCAGTACCAATCCAACAACTATCACGCCATCGTGCTTCAACTAGCTCGATAGTTATTGTTTTGTAATCACGTGAGATAAGCAGTTTTGATTCCTTGTCCTTGTGCTACGTGGCATCACCATGGTTCATTGTGTGCTTCATACAAATACCATTTACCATTTTCTTACTGACGTGAGATACCACTTACCATTTTAATCTGAGCCTTTAAATCTTTTTAATAACAACATCGCATCTATTTTTTATGTTAACCTGCTTGAATGTTCTGATGTGATATGCGTCGATATCCTCTGATCAGACGATCACCACTTCCCCACGATTTCCGTCAATTCAAAAGGAAATCCTGATCTCTACATGCCTATACACAAGTTTTATGAGACAATTAATGCTAATCTCTTAAAGGAAATTTCGTTAGTCATTCATGCTATTCAACACAAAAATTCCAAAGTATTTCTCAGATTCACAGTCAACACACCATAAGGTTATTAAGACACATACAGACACAAATTCCCTCACATGATATATATACAAATCCACACTGTTTTAGTATTTTTATAAGATATTTACAAGAAAACAATCACATTCGTCTGTTTCAGTCCTTTTCCATAAAATCCATCTACTGCTCTTCCTAACTCCTCACTCTTGTTCTTACTACCCTCTAGCTCTCTAACCCTCAACTAGCCTCTAGCTAACCTCTGGCTTATCTCTTGAATTATTCAAAAGATCACAATTTATACAAAAATGGATTCATGAATCAATTTAGTTAAGATCCAACAATCTCTAACTCTCTCCGAAAGTATCTCTCCAGCTCCACTCTTTTCTCTAACATAATACCAAATTAATAATTTAAATCCCTCAAATCCTCACTCTTCCGAGAATTACTTAACTGTCTCTAAGATCTCTACATTCATGACATATTATTCATTAATCAAATTACATTCCAATCTCTTTAAAACTCAAAATAAACTTGGAAAACTAAATAAATAATTAAGGGAACCCACTCCCTTTAGTAAATGTGTGATAAGACTCTTAGGTCTTATAAATCTTGAAGAATGCTCCTGCATCAAACTCCCTAGGTTGAAATAATTCATGAACTCCTGTTCATGAGTTTTCCTACTTCCTCTGTTGTAAACTTCATCAGATTTCATCTTCCAATTGGCTACATGACCTCTTTCAATTGCAGGTGCATTTACTGCCTTCTATCTTTCTCCTAGATGCCAAACTTTGTGTTGTGGATGTCATTTTGCTCTGCTATCATAATCATTTCCTTTGCATAATGTTTTGGTGCTGATATCCTGCATAAACAACTCCTGAAACAACATAAATTTCTGTTCCTTTGTCTGCTACTATCTTGTCGTCATCTCAATAGAATTGAGCTCCAACTTTATGTATTTTCCACTATCTTGTACCTGAATGTTCATTTTGATTTCTGACCCAATCACCAACATCTTCTTCTGTCTATAAACCATTTTCTTTATGTTGTCTTGTATATCCTTCCATATTTGACAATTCCTCATGCTCATCACCTTTGTAGTTTTCATCATCCACCTATCCAATATCTTGAGTAAAATCCTCTCAATCTCAAAAGAAGATTGTTTCTTGTTTGGTACAAGAACCCATAACCTTTCAACCACATACTATCCACCAGCTGCAAATAATTTAGTTATTGAACTTGGTTCAATTGCCTCCATATTCCTGTTAAATTTAACTGAACTGTTCATCCCAATTTTCAATTTCAAATTCAAAATAAGCTCTCGATATTCCAATCTTATTTGAATCAAGAGAAAAACCTATTTGTGGACTGTACTTTCACACCCTATGCAATTTTCTTTCTCTTTTGCAATGACTTGTTTAAGAGCTATGAAAACTCTCCTTCCTTCATCCAGAACTTCTGAGTCAACTAGTTGCTTTCTCCCATCTTCTTGTTTCCATAAGGAAAACTTTCTTTCTGCAATTCTGGAACTTACATACTACTTCATGTTTACTTGTGCAAACATATCTCCAAGAGCAGTTTTTCCTTCATCCTAAAAACCACATTCAACAATTAATAATTCAAAATAAAAAAATACATTACATTTTCCATTAATTCTTCTCCATAATTTATCTAATTTGTCATCCTCTTGATATGCATATGACATGCCAAACTTGTCATGTTGTCTTGTCTTGAAAAAGTCTTCTTTGTCTTCACTTTGTTCTAAATGCTGTCTAATTTCTGAATTCTATTCTCTACTCTTCTCTTTGGCCTTCCTTCCTTTCACACTTCTTTTCATCTTCCTATTTCTTCCTTACAAATCTGTAAGCCACTACATTGCCTTTTCCATTCGTCTTTCTTTTCAATCAAAATATGCCAATCTCTGATTTTAGAACCTAAATTTCTCTTTGTTCCTATGCAGGAAACAAAATCACCATATACAATAGATTTCTCATTCCACTGTAGAGTCCCTTTTAGAATAGTAAAAATTACTGTCAACACCATGAATATCACCTTCCACTGAACGCCTTTGTTGCTTACTGCAAATGCATAGTTCACCAAAGCATCCTTGCCTTCATTCTTTGAGATTGTCCGTCTCTTTCCAAGTTGTTGATTACATTCACCCTTAATCTTTTTGCAATTTGTACAAATAACATTGTCTTCAATTTTCTGATGTGCATCAGTCTCTACAAACCTCTCTTTAAGTTCCTAAATGTCCTCTTTTATTTTCTTCTTCACAACCTTTTCTGGACTAACTGTTCCTCCTTGTGCTGAATTCTCTTTATAAACCTCTATTCTACTATCTTCCATAGTACACTCTTTAGTAAGAGTCCTTTCCATTAATGTTCCACTATGTCCTTCCAAGACAATTTCTTGTCCATTAACTATCAATACAGGTTCATAATTTTTGAATAAAAATTGAAGAGATAATTCCATTACCTCAAGTGTTTGTACTGCACATACACTCTTGCTTGCTCCTATCATAAGGTTATCTTCATACCTCTCTTCTACTTCCCCTTTTGTAATCTGCACTTTCCTTTTGTCTTCAGACTGTCTGCCATCTTTTTTCCAAGTCTTACTAGATTCATCATCCTCAGCCTCCTTAGTAGTCTTCAACATTTGTCCATCTTTAGTGTCTTTGAATACATTTTCAATCAAGAATTGTTCTATTACATCCATCTCTTCTAACAATTTTATTTCTTCAGCAACCTACATAAACATATCTTCTAAAGGTTGTTCATCACCTACATACATACATAAATCATCAGTTTCAAAAATACTAGGCTCCTCTTTCTTTGATGTTTCAATCATCACATCTCTCTGCTATTCTGAACTTGTCCAATATTTCAGAAACTCATTCATAATTCCTTCCTCAGCAAGTTAATCTTCTTGTAGGTCTATAATAGCTATCTTTCACCTCTAACTCATCTTCTTTGAGTTCTTCTCTTAATTTGATATACATTCTCCTCTCTATATGTCTCTGCAACAACGTCCACTTTATCTTCTTTATTTTCATAGTCCAACCATACCTTTGGTCTTTTTCACATTTTTCTAGCAACATTATTATGGCATCCACACTTTCTTTCAATTCTGCAATGTCTCTGTCAAATATCTCTTGACTCATCTCCTCTCCTTTGCCATTTTCCTTGGCATCTTTATTTCTTTTGTTGTGGCTTCTCTTTGAACCCCTGATATGACTATCAGTAGTCACTTCCTTGTTATCACTATGAGCTCCTCACTCACTATGAGCTACACTAAGCCTCTGCAACAACAAGTCCTCCCTGCTGTCACTTAACTCACAAATCCCCTCTCTGGACTTGTTCTTTTGGCAAGCACTGGTTCTCTATCCCTGCAACCTCTTGACAACTCTCTTCTACTCTTTTTAGGCTTATATCCTCAACTCACCTTCTCTTGAGGACAATTTAATTGTCCTCCCTGTCCAACTTTTAGCTAGAATATTTAGGTTCACTGTCACTAACACAACTCCTTTTACATAGTCTGCCAATGTGTGTTGCTGCTATCATTCTCTTTCTCTTTAACCTTTCACTGGCTTGGAAATACACACATTACTTTACTTTCGTTGTCTTTACTTCAGTTCTTCTTTCAATTGAATTTCTGTTCTTGCTGAGTACATCCATATTCACTTTATTTCCTTACAATATCTTTGCTGTAATTTATTCACTTGCTCCTTTTTCACAGCTACCTGGCTGAAACTTCATTTCCTGCTACTTACATTCACCTACATACATCATTGAAGTTTTAAAACCTACAATATCCTTCCTGATCCTGTCTTCCTCAAATCCCTTTTTCCATAGTCTATCTTGAATGAATCGACTGAAGTCTTCATTGCCTATAAAATTTCAAAATTATTCTCTGCATAAAATCTTGTGTTCTGATCTCCCAACACCAATTCCTTTCAGATCATAACCCTCTGTATCTGAATCTATTACCAATGCAATTCTACACATTTTGAGAATAAAATCCAATCTTTCAACCAATCTCCACAGAGCATTAATCTCTGCTCTGATACCAAATGATGCAGAGGTATCACCTTAACCCAAAAATCAAGTAAGGTTAATACTAAACCCCGCTATATACCCTAGGTCAATGCTCTGATTCTAGGTGATTAAGCATTTATATATTACATTGGATTAAAACAAAACCCCTCTCTTATCCAACACCCAATCCTTTTCAATCAATTCTATAAGCGGAGAATTTTCATCTAATTTAATTTTATTAAACGAAATATTTCGTAACCCTATTCTATTTGGCCTATGGGACCTCCCGACGTGAATACGCATAATAGAACTTAAACCCCATAACTTAAGCTTTGAGACAACACATTCCTCCTCTTTTAACATTACAAACAATTTTTTTTACTTTGTGATGACTTGACACATTCCTTATACACCTTGCCAATATAAAAGTTGATTCCGGCGCCATGATCCCCATCATTGGCTCAGTACTGATCCAACGACTATCGCGCCATCGCACTTCAACTAGCCCGATAATTATTGTTTTTTAATCACGTGAGATAAGAGGTTTTGTTCCTCGTCCTTGTGCTACGTGGCGTCACCATAGTTCATCGCGTGCTTCATACAAATACCATTTACCATTTTCTTACCCACGTGAGATACCACTTACCATTTTAATCTGAGCCTTAAACTCTTTTTAATAACCACATCGCATCTGTTTTTTATGTTAACCTGCTTGCATGTTCTGACGCGATATGCATCGATCTCCTCTGATCAGACGATCACCGCTTCCCCGCGATTTCCGTCAATTCAAAAGGAAATCCTGATCTCTACATGCCTATACATAGGTTTTATGAGACAATTAATGCTAATCCTGTAAAGGAAATTTCGTCAGTCATTCATGCTATTCAACACAAAAATTCCATAGTATTTCTTAGATTCACAGTCAACACACCATAAGGTTATTAAGACACATATAAACACAAATTCCCTCACATGATATATTTACAACTCCACACTAGTTTGGTATTTTTATAAGATATTTACAAGGAAAATAGTCACATTTGACTGTTTCAGTCCTTTTCCATAAAATCCATCTACTGCTCTTCCTAACGCCTCACTCTTGCTCTTACTACCCTCTGGCTAACCTCTTGAATTATTCAAAAGATCACACTTTATACAAAAATGGATTCATGAACCAATTTAGTTCATATCCAACAATATCTCACTCTCTCCCAAAGTATCTCTCCAGCTCCACTCTTTTTTCAAATAGAATCCCAAATTAATCATTTAAATCCCTCAAATCCTCACTCTTCCTAGGATTACTTAACTATTTCTAAGATCTCTACATGCATGACATATGCTCCTTAATTAATTACATTCCAATCTCTTTAAAACTCAAAATAAATTTGGAAAATTAAATAAATAATTAAGGGAACCCACTCCCTTTAGTAAATGTGTGATAAGACTCTTAGGTCTTATAAACCTTGAAGAATGCTCTTGCATCAACTTCGCTGAGCATTGCAAACCTTGGTTTGTGCGTTTTCCAGTACCTTATTAAATGTTTCCACCATCCCATTAGCTTGTGGGTGATAAGGTGTGCTTTTCTGGTGATATACCTGAAATTCCTTCGCCAGCGCGTTGATCATTTTGTTTAGAAAGTGCATACCATGGTCACTCATCAAAATCTTTGGAGACCCAAATTGCATCAGTACATACTCAAATAGAAATGTCGCAACGATCATACCTGTGCAGTTAGTCACAGGTTGTGCCTCCGCCCATCAAGTCAAATACTCAGTCACAGTGATAATGTACTCCACACTCGTCTTCTTTCCTTGAGGTTGAGTGGGTCCCACAAAATCTATTGCCCATTTCTCGAAAGGTTGTAAAGTCATCTGTGGGTTTAGAGGTAGCTCATCTCTCCACGATGGCCTGCCAGTCCTTTGACACACGTGACATGCCCTGCAGTAGGCTTTTGAAACCTTATGGAGGGTTGGCCACCACAAACCTACACGTAGAATATTCTGCGCTGTCACCCTTCCTCTGTAATGCGCTCTTGCAGCACCCACATGAGAGTCCGTGAGGATACTGCTTCTTTCAAAATCTAGTACATATCATCGCAATACTTCATCAAACCCCATTTTGTACAGATGTACGGGAATGACAGAAAAGTCTGTCGCCCGCACCACTAACTCCTTTTTCTACTGGGTGGTGTAGCCTTCCAGGGCAGTTCTTGTCGTTAGGAAGTTTAAGTGACCATCTGCAATGTGCACTGCAAAGAGCTAGGCGTCAAGCAATCCTTCCTCCAAGTTAGTGGAATCTTCTCTTCTCTCGATGCACGACAGATGGCCTAGTCTCGCGTTCAGTCGTCCAAGCTTCACAATAAATTCAAAATTATACTCTTGGTACAATAACAACTACCTGCAGATTCTCCCCCCCAACACAGGCTTATTGACCAGGTATTTCAATGCAGAATGATCCGTATACATCTTAAAATGTCCACCTAGAAAGTAGTGTCTAAACTTCTGGAGCACGTATACCATGGCTAGTCCTTCACGGTTGGCGGTGGAATAGTTCTTCTCAGCCTTGGATAACCTCCTTCTTGCAAATGCTATAGGATGGTCCAAATCTCCTTCGCCAGCCTATGTCAGTACTGCTCCTAGTGCTATACATGATGCTTCTACATGTACATGAAACTCCTTCTTCCAATCCGCGAAGACTAAAATTGGTGCGGTGACCATTTTTCCTTTCAGCACATCCAAGATTTACTGACAGTCTCGTTTCAACAGAACGTGACATCCTTTTTCAACAACTTCTCCATAGGCGCGGTGATCTGGGCATAGCCATTGATAAACTTCCTATAGTACCCAGTATGTCCCAATGTTGCGTGCAACTGTTTCACACTCCTTGGCACCTCCAGATTAATTATCACTACAATCTTCATAGGGTCTACCATCAATCCTTGTCTGCATACCACATGACCCAGTAAAGTCCCAAAAGGGACACAAAACAAACATTTCTTCAGATTGAGCGCAATCTAGTACCTTCGACAAGTATCTAGAATTAAGCGCAAACTTGCCACATGGAATTTTACCAACCCAAACACAGTCCAATCATCAAAGTACACCTCCAGAAACTTATGAATGAAGTCTTTGAATGTAGTAATGACTACGCGTGAAAAAATCACAGGTGCATTCTTTAATCTGAAAGGCATTATAGTGTACTGAAAACATCACCATTTAGTCATGAAGGTCATCTTGCTTATATCTTCAGGCACGATTTTGATCTGATGGTACCCAAAGAACCCATCAGTGAATGAGTATGCTTCTTGGCCACCTACATTATCCAATACCTCATCAGTGAACAGGGTCGGGAAAGGATCATGCACGCAAGCGTCATTTAGCTTCCTGAGATCTACACATATCCTTATTTCATCCTTCTACTTCTTTTCCTGTACCACCATTGGGCTCACCCAATCAGATTCCTCTATAGGCTCAATGATGCTTGCTGCGAGCATCTTATCTAACTCTAAACATACCTTCTCCTTATACTTCAGATTGAGATGGTAAGGTATTTGCTTAACTGGCTTCAAGTTGGGTTTTAACGTGATCTTCATAACACCGAGGTCCCGATTATCCCCTTTAACTCCATAAACTTGGTAGGGAAGAAATCCTGGTATTCACTAAGCAATTCGGTGACCTTATCTACTGTTGTGTCATCCTAGTAATCTCCAATCTTCGTGAATTTGGGCTCTGCCTCCATGCCAATATTTATCTTTTTAGTTTTCAGTGGCACGGTTATATTAGGATTCTCAATCTGCGGTCCCTCGACCTCGTGGTGACCCTCGGTTTCAGGGGTCCTTGTCTTCTTCTTCAACAATCATGTTATAGCATTCTAGTGCGTGGCTCAGTTGAGTAGTCCAATCAGGTTGAGTCAGATCCTAAGGATCTTGCGGTATCCTAAAGATCGCTTCTTTAAATTCTTGTAGTGCTTCATCAATACTGTCAAACCCCTCTTCGAAGTTGAACGTCATTATGAACCCTTCGCACAAAAAGTACCATTCTCTTGTGCCATGGTGGAGCTTTGTCTCCAAGTACCAGTTCATTGGGATGACATCCAGGGTGTGACAAGACAAGTGCACCCATTCAAGTTGGGGCTTCGCTCCATAGGACTTAGCCCTTTTGGCCAAGTGTTCATGCAATTCATCCTTCCCGTCATACTTGTTTGTTACTCGTACCTTCGGCTTCTCAAAATGTTTTCTCATCATGCTCCTATAGTCACGCCAACCATCAAAACTACCCTTGTGCGGACCCCACCGTCTCGTGGGTGTAGCACGTAGTGCCCAGTCCAAAGCCTGGAAGTGTTTCTTCTCTGATAATTCCCTCTCAAATGCATCCAAAAACATGTCCACATCATTCAAGCCATCATAAGTGGGCATATTTCTTACCTCTGATGACACACAATGTAGCGAATGAGTCATCATGTTACAACTCAGCGTAGTTACTTCATGTATCCGATTCTACCAGCACTCTAATTCTTCATCCAAGTCTAAGGTGCAGGAACTCTCGCGATCCCGTGTAATTCGTCCGTCTGCTGTCGGATTGTGCTGTTATCTTATATATGCAATCCAAATCATCATCGCTTTCCTAATCGTAGACTGGTTCAGTATAGCGCAATCCTTCAGCAGGATCTAAGGGAACTATTATGCGAAGAAATTTATTTTCAAATATCATATTTTGCTTCTTTAGGTTGATTACCCCATTCATTTCAATAGCCCAATCAATACCAAGGAGTGCAAGGTAGGGGTTGCTATCATACACAATTTCTATTACTTCAAAATAAGCCAATGTGCTTGTGCCTTCAATATTTATAGTTACTCCTTACAACCGTCCCATGGGGATGATCCTCTACCGATTTTCCATCCTTAACTGAATCAGAGACCACTGCAGCATGGGTCTCCCCATCTGGTCCCAAGTCTGCTTTGGCAAAACGTTCGCGTCTGACCCCAGATCCAGAATGAATTGGTCCATTTCATATTATCCTATCTGCATGGCGAGTCTCATCTCATGTCTTGTCCTTGCCTTATGCTTACCAATATTCCGTACCATGCATGGTTCACCCGAAGTGTTTCTGGCACATCTATTTATAAGTTCCTGTAACCCCTTCATAGCCTTGCTATCATGCAACAACTTCATGCAGGTTTCTAGAAAGGTCATAAGCATAGAAGGGTCCATTTCCCGAACAGGTTTGTCCCGACTCCCTGAGGTAGAGGCCTTAATGAAGCTCTTCTTTGCTTCCATGAATTTTTTTCATGCATCCTCCAAATCAAATTCATCCTCGTTCTCTGGAGCTATGCGAACCCATGCACTGTCTTTAGGTTGTTTCCCCTTATCATCACCCGTTGCAATTCCACTTCGAAGCACTATATTCACATTCAGATCTTATTCGTGAGGCTCAACCCTCATCATCTGCAGGTTCTAAGTTGGCTGCGGAGGTAGAACCCCTTTGTCGTGTATCTTTACTATTAGTGTAGGACAATCTTCAGTCTCATGATCAAACTGAGTACAATATTTGCACGATGGACACTTTGGGTTAGTGCATTCACAGGCATAGTGTCCTGGTCCTCTACAATTTTAACAGATCAGCTGTCCCCAATCTCTGCTAGGTCCTCCTCCGCATCGGCCTCGTCCGCACCCCTGAAAGCCTGTCCACGACATCCCAGTGCCCTGGTCAAGAGGCCGCATTTCTGCTTGAATTCTATAGGTGGGTTTTCTATCCATCATCAATTCATAACTTTGGAAAGTGCGCTCATCATGCCCTACCGACCTGGAGAAGTTTGCAGAAAAATTGTTGCATAATTTGTACAAACTTTTGTAACAAATGACAATTATCAGTCGTATGTTTCCCTCCTACCTAACATATAGCGCACCACAACGTAGGCCCCGCGCTTGGTTCTACTTGGGTTTCTGGCCTCCAAGGAATTGGTCCTCCTCCTGCAATATAGTTCGCAAAGACTGGGCAATGGTCTTTGTCATGCCCCTGACCTTTACATTTCAGGCACCATATCTTTTCACGCACCTTTGGACGAACTATTCTTTCCTGCTTCATACTTTGCATTTCGAGGCAAATATTTTGCAACTGCACATGGATATGCTGAACCCCTAGATTCAGGTCTTGCATCGGTGTTTCATGCAGTCTTATTGCAATCTCTAAGGCCTCTGCTTGAGTCATAATCTTCTATTGTGACAGCGCAACCCTTAGGTGAGGCAGGAGCGAACCACGAACCATTCATGGTGCTTCCCATCTATTAAATTCATATTTGCTTCACGGATTTTACACTTCAATCTATGATCCAACTCCCAAGGTGTCTCACCTAGTTTCATCGCGATTTCCTTGAACCCCAAAATTGACTGCACCTCAGATTTAGGCCTACTGAAATCTTTATTCAACGCAGTCTGGATTTGTGCCAAAGTAGCATTTGGGTTATCATTAGAGTACTTGATGTACCATGTTAGCACATGATCCTGCAAAGCACTAACCAATGTCGCCTTCTTGATGTGATCATCTATGACACCCTAAGCTTCCCATACAACTTTTATGATGAACTAGAACTAGTCTGGGTCCTCATTTCCCAAGCCCTTAAACAATGGCAACTTCACTGAATTTTCCATGTTGAACTGTGGAGGAGGTGGTGGTCATGTGGGCGAAGTCACAGGTGACGGTGGTGAAGGTGGAGGTGGTAGTCACAGGAACCCTTTTTTTATCAACTGAACTCCACTTCGCGGAGAAGCCTGTGCTACTTCTTCTTCATCACTCAAAGGAGGTGAAATCAATGGGCTATATTCAGGATACTTTCTTCCTTTGTTCCTGTAAGTCTTTCCACTTCGTGTATCTCCAAACATCAAGGTAGCTGCATAACCCATTTTTTGCACAATAACATCTTAATCCAAGTATTTAAAGACTTCAAGTACTTACCTCGCAGACCTTTGAAAAAGCACCGCTCCGCCTCGCTGTAACTGACTGGGGTATCGACTGCGAATTTAGTCACAAATCCTCCTATGATAAGATTGAGTCAATTATCAACAATGTGGGTGATCTTATCCTCAGAGGCTTCCAATTTCTTTACTAACTCCGTGGTCCAGATAATAGGACTGTCAAGCCTCCACCTTCCTTAGCTATCCGCTAGCTTTGCGATCCACTCGTATAACTCAACTGGAAAGGAACATAAAAAGATCTCATGGATTTATGTATAGAGGCACCTGTCTAGCCACTGTTCCTTTGTCAGCCACAAATTTCTATTCTCTTGCGCCACGAATTCATGGATCTTCCTATCCAACCAGCCTTCGATCTCTTTCTTAGTTGGATTCCAGTGATACAATATCACACATCTCTCATGCAGATTTCGGTCTTGACAATGGAACCATTTGTTAGCTTTGTGGGCCCTATCCCAGGTTCAGCGTTAGTTAGCCAAACAAATCCCTACACTACTTGCCCTTTCGGCATCAGCCCGTGGAGCGTGGACCGAAGTCTAACCCGAAGCAGTATGGGGGGATGTTGGAACCAAGTTTCTGCACCCTGAGATGGTCATGATGTTGGTTTACACCCCCTGATCCTGCCTTCATGTAGATCACTAAGACTTAGGGCTTATCGATCTACCCTTTATCCCACCCTTCAGTACCTCCACGAATGTGTACAATTGACCTTCGTGCAACCCTAACCAGCGGTTCAGGTATTTTGCGCTTTTATGATGGTGTATTACATAGATTCCCAAGTTATCTCAAGTGTTTACTTATTCTACTAATTAATTACAGTTATCATCGCATAGACTGATACTCTTACTTGCGTTAAATTAACAAATATAATCACATACATTCGGGCACCAAATAAACATTGTAATATAACCCAGATCGTAACGCAATATAATTAGATGCATTAACAGAGACTAAATACACAGTAATTGTAGAATACTTCTCTTTATAGATATCTCCAGTTCAATACAGACTCTATCCACCCTGCGCACACAGCTACAAGGGTTCGCGCACTCAGCTGCGGAATTCTACCCTAGTCCTTTGCGCACTCAGATGCAGAGCCTCTACCTTCGCTAAGACCAGAGAATACTTAGAACTTCTCCACACTACTTTGCTACTAACTCTTCTCTTCTTTTTTTTACTACCTAGAGCTTACTTACTTAGCTCCTCTTTATACAATCCCATGGTCTGTGGACCATGGGTAGATCTTTACAGCTAACTTGACAGTTTACAAAATAAGGGCAGACAACCCTTTATGACTCTTAACACCTTCGCGCTCTGCGACCAAAAAAACCAGATACTTTAAAAATTTCTTACAAAATTTTCCCAAAACATGGGCTTTTAGCCCCAAAACTGCTCTTGGGGGAACCCGTTCCCAACATGAACCGAATCTTCCTGAGTAGCTATAAATGATATGGCCACATCAATAGGACATAGTGGCTGGATCCCAATCTCACTTGAAAAGGGTTGTGGCTAGTCAAGATGTGGAGAGCCCGGTTATAGCTATGCTGGACATAGGGGAGGCTCTCATCCCATGTGCATGGATTATTTGAGTTGTACATGCGCATAATGTGTATGATCATCCTGTTGACTTAGTGAGCTTGTTGTCCAACATCAACCAGAGACTGGACCAAAATGTACTGAGAAACCTGCTGTCCCGATCTAAGATGATAAACTGTGGGATACGAAAGTGTACCCACACTCATTCAAAGAAGAGTTTAACAATGGCTTCTACTATGATATTCTTCTTGCAGGTTGCCATAATGTCCATCTTCAAGAATCTGCCAACGACCACAAAAACATAGTCGTTGTCATTCTTAGTAGAACGAAGGCCCTACTTATACTTGATATTCAACTGGAACTGTTGCAGGTATGTGGACCACTTCTGATGGTGATAATTCTACAACTTCCCTTACATCTGTATGAACTCCAAGTGTCAGTGGTCTATGTGGATGAACATTTCCTTACCCAAAATGTAATGCTTCCATTGTCAACATGCATGCACAATGGAATACATCTCCTTTTCATAAGTGGGATACTTACGGACTATGTATGAAAGTGTCTCACTGTGATATGCCACTGGACGCTCTTGTTGAGTAAGGACTGCCCCAATAGCATAGTTAGATTCATCTATCTTGATCTCAAATGGCTGTTGCAAGTCTCGTAATGTGAGAACTGGTGCAAAGAAGAGGTGATGTTTCAACTTTGCAAATGTCTTCTATTGAGATTCAGACCAAAATAATTTTTCTTTCGCTCCTCCCTTGGTGACTTACTCAAGGGCCAAGTGATATGAGATAATCCCAACACGAACCTGCAATAGAAATTGGAAAGACCCAGAAATATGTGAAGCTCTATCAGAGTGGTTGGGGATGGCTAATCCTGAATGAATTAGATCTTGGCTGGATCCACATTCACCCCTTGTTCATCAATAATGTATCCCAGATACTAAACCTAGGTCATGCTAAAAGTGCATTTCTCCAAATTTTCACACAACTTGTGTTGTCGCAGTGTTTGGAGAACTTGTCGGATGTGGTGGAGGAGCTCTTCCCAACTCTGGCTAAAGATCAGGATGTCATCCAAGTATAACACCAAAAATGAGTTGGTGAATGGCCACAAGATGTCATCCATCAACCTCATGAAGGTTTTAGGAGCATTTTTCAACCCGAAAGGCATAACCAACCATTTGAAAGGGCTCTCCATGGCTTTGAAGGGAGTCTTCCACACATCAGAGGGTTTGATTGGTAGCTGGTGATATCTGGACTTCAAGTTGATCTTGCTTAAATATTTTTCCCCCTTGAGTTGTTCCAGAAGTTCATCAATCTGTGGGATCAGGTACCTATTCTAGATAGTGATTTTGTTTAGTGCTCGATAGTCAATACAGAGTCTCCAAGTCGCATCCTTCTTCTATACCAACACGATTGGGCTCCCACAGGGCAATGAACTCAGCTAGATATGACCTTTCTACAATAGGTCCTGAGTCTGCCTCTTGATTTCTTCGTTCTCTAGAATGGAGCGCCTATAGATTGGTCCATTTGGAAAAGGCACACACAGGGTTATATCGATGGAGTGCTTGACCTGACAGTGCAGAGGCACCCCTTTGGGGGAGGCGAATACGTCCTCGTAATCCTCAAAGACCTTGTCCATCTGTTGTCATGTGGAGGGGCCCTGTCTGGAGGTTGTGACCACCATCTTCTTCTTTCCATCATCTGTGAAGGGATTGATGGTGTATGGCGACATTGCTGGCTCACATGAAGATCATGTCCTCAGTGAAGCCACCTGATGGTGTACGGTTGTGGGTGTACTATGGTCGGTAAGCCTAGCCGCTTCACAAACTTTGCCAAAATGAAGTTGTTTTCACTCTTGTTGTCGACAATGAACTATAATAGGGAACCCTTTACCCACATCTGGGAGTGGAAGAGGTGCTCCTCCTCCTCTGGATCTTCGGGTTCCCCCTTCTAGATCTTTGTGGTGACAATGGTGGCGTTGGTCCCCACATCGATAATATGCTTCCCTTTGTCATTCCCCTTTTCAGGTTCTGACTCAGAGTCAGAACATGCATATGATTCTGAAGCCTTCAGCTCAACCACCAATGATTGCTTGGCTTGCCTGACACTCACTTGTGTTGTGATTAGAGCTCTTATGGAACTCACACCACTTTTCTATCTCCTTCTTCGGGTTCGCAATGTTTTTCTTTGTTTGCGGCTTTGGTGGGTTGTATTGGGCCACCCCACCTTGGATTTGTCCCTTGTTCTGCGATTTGGGGGGAGCTTTCCCTTGCTTTAGATTCACATATCCAAATTCTCGCTTCTTCTGTTTAAACTTATGCTTGATCTTAACGGTGTATCGGTACGTTGTGCCAAGCGAGGGAATTTCTAGGAAATCCATCTCGTCTTGGATGTACCTGTGTAGGTAGCCACGATACTTGAGAACCAAATGTTTCTCAGAATCCTTGATACCCAGCTTCGTTTAAAGGACATGAAAAACATTGGTAAACTTCGACACATCTTGGTCCCTTCCCTGTCGTAGAGTTGTCCACTTTATGTATTTATCGTCATAGATCCCGACTGGGTAGTACTGCTCCTTGATGGCATCCCAGAACGAATTACAAGTGGGTGCAGTTGAAAACATTGAGGTCGTACTTTCATCCTTCTGCTCACAGTAGGTTTCCCACCAGTCCTTGACGTGGGGGGCAGCTTTGAGAAGAGAAAAAATAATATTTTCTTGGTAGGAAAAATCATGAACAAAAAAATACCCTTATAGAAGATTTAACCATTTATCTATGGTGTTTGCATCTATTTTTCCCTCAAATATGGGAATGTCAAAGTTTACTAGTACCTTAAAAGCAGTGGAGCCTTCAGAGTGGCTGTTGGATGTCGATGCACCGCCAGTGGGAAACCGTTGAAGGATATAGGCAAAGTTATCCATCATCGCGTTCCTTTGTTTCTCGAGGGCCTCCTTGAGCATCATTTTGATAGGATCTGCTGCCCCCTCATCTTTTGTTTCTTCCCCCATGGGTGGCTGTCGGGGTTTGTGAGGTTGATCTTACAAAGGTTCAACCAGATCGAGCCCTAACTCCTTATATCCCGACCTCGTTGGGGACATGCAAAGAAGAACAGAGAAAGAGCAGACCGCTCTGATATCACTGATCCAGATTTAAACAAGAATGCAACAAATTACAAATATAACCCTAAATACAAAGATGCAAGAGAAATAACACTTCATTTAATTAATATCAAATACTGAAATATTCTTACAAATAGAATGGAAATAAGACTAGCTTAGGTATTGGTAGCTTATCTCTGAGAAGAGATGTGGTGGCTACATGCCTCTGAACTGTGTTACAATAAGGCTCAAATGCCTATTATATATTGAGAAACAATGGAAAACCCTAAATATCAAAAAACCTATCCCTAGGAGATGAAGCGCCAAACTATGGGCCCCATTTGGGTAAATTGGTACATCAATTTCTCGGGGTCATAACTTATGATCTCCATTTGACGCACACAATACCTCGGTAGAAAGATCTATCTGAGGACTACAAATTTTGAATGACCAAATTGGTCAAAGACCAATGTTGGTTTTTTCCCCAAAAAATGTCATTTAGGGCTTCAAAACGGCTTTAGATGTTCAGGATTCGAAAAAATGCCAAAAATAGTAAATTGTGCTACAAATAAGGAAAATTAAAAACTGAAATAAACAATGGTGGGAGTCCAAGTGGAATAGGCGGGTTTCCACCAATATCCACCTGCATCATTCCTTCCCCCTTAGGAAGAAATGGTCCCCATTGCATTGAGTTCCCCCATGAGATGAGGAAACTTTTGCTGAACTTGGTCCCTAGTGAGCCACTTGCCCTGGTGAAGGAGTTGGCCTGCTTTGACAATTACATATAGTTGGATCCTTTGCTATCGGGTGTTCTTGATTTATGTGTCCATGATTCGATCAATTGTGTCTTGTTCCATGTAATTTGGATTTAACTCTCTAGTTCTGAGTTGTTCTGCAATGTATGATGTGTCTAGAAATGGTGAAAGTATGGTCGAAGGCAATCCACATTGAACATTGGGTGCAGGCCAAGGAATGGGGGAATGCTGAGCTCAAATGCATTATATCCCACAGTCTTGGTAATGGTGTAAGGACCATATCGGAGTGGTATGAGTTTCTGATAGGTTCCGGTAAGGCGTTCCTTCTGCAAATGAAAAGACTTTGTCGCTCACTTGAAACTTGTGTGGCACGCAATGTTGGCCGTGTCGCTGCTTGTACTTGGCGCTTTATTTCTATAGAATGTCATGGACCTGTTGGCAGATATGTTGGATGTGCTCAATGAAGCTATTTTCTTTATCGGATTTGGACTGGACAAGGACTGAATCTGCTTGAGTAGCTGCAAATGGTATGGCCACATCAATGGGACATAGTGGCTGGAATCCCAAGCCCACCTGAAAAGGGCTGTGGCCAGTTGAGCTATGGAGAGCCTGGTTATAGCTATGCTGGACATAGGGAAGGCTCTCATCCCATGTGCATGGAATCTTTGATTTGTACATGCATAAAATTTGTATGATCATCCTGTTGATGACTTCTTTCTGACCATCAATTTGGGGATGGAAAGCTACGGACTTAGTGAGCTTGGTGTCCAGCATCGACCAGAGATTGGACCAAAATGTACTGAGAAACATGTTGTCCTGACTTGAGATGATATACTATGGTATCCAAAAGTATACCCACACTAGTTCAAAGAAGAGTTTAGTAGTGGCTTCTGCTGTGATATTCTTCTTGTACGCCGCCATAAGGGCCATATTTGAGAATCTGTTGACAACCAAAAAAACACAGTCGTTGCCATGCTTAGTAGAAGGAACGTCTGAAATGTAATCCATGGAGATGGATTCCCAAGGTCGACTAGGGGTAGGTAGCATAGTATAGAGGCCTTGCTTCTTGATGGCCAGTTTGGTATTGGGGCAGGTGATGAGCCTCGGTATTGCAACAAGAATGCTATAACTCCCAAGGCTAACGACTTTAATTATCAACCCGGGGTTGATACAAAATTAAGACGTATCGAAACTATATGTGCATCATACAATGTGTCCTTCCTTTGCTGTCATGATGTAATGGAGTGCATGTATTGAAATCAAATCTTAAACTAATTGCAGAAAATGAAATGCTCGAAATGGAAACATTAACCTATTGCAAGAAATAAAGTACAAGGAAAGAAACCTACCCTAATTGCATAAAGATCATGAACTAAATGTAAAATAAAGCTAGCTTAACCCTATTGATCACATGTGATGATTTAAACTAACTGAGCATGGAGTCTGATCTAGGGAGTATTAACTGCTATGTGCATGTGTGAATATAAAATAACTCTTTTTGTAATCTTTTTGTTTTATAAACGCAAATGCTAATATTTCCTTGTTTTTTGGTAGGGGAGACATGTGTGGAGGAAGAGGGGTACAATGGTTTTTATGGATCGAAGGTCAAGTAGAGACCTAATCCCAACTTCAATGATGATTTTTCTCAATTCGGGCTCAAAACAGGCCACTATAGGATTTCCTACAGGATCCCCTTTTTTATTACAAGAACAGGCCGAAAGATTAGGAAGTGGTCTAGGAGGTGGAATGGAGCTTGGGAAAGGTGGATGATGGAAGAATAAGGCATGGAGGTGGTGGACACTATCCAAAAGTCAAGAAAGGGATTCAAGTTGGGTGGATTTGCTCAATGGAGATGACAATTTGTGCTTATAAAACAAGAATTTGGATTGAGATTTTAGTGGATTTTGGCGACATGGGTGGATGAGGCTTGGATGAGGTGAACAATATGAGGTATCCCTTCAATGTATAATATCTTGCAACAACACAAATTATTGTCTGCATCTATCCACAAATTCATCTATACATGGGTTCAAAGATTTATTAAATAACGAAAATTACTAGTCTAAAATCCAGAAATTCGAGAACTAGTGAGCTAGTAAATATATAAAATTACTAACCTAATCAAGTGAAAATGAAATGGGGTAAATTTTGTTATTAAATAGAACTTTTTTTTATCTAATGCAAGTGGAACTAACTCGATTGAAGCTCATTAGCATGCTCTAAAAAATAGTAGAAATTTACTGTTCTTTGCTACAAAGGAGTTCCAGAAATCTAGATTTGGGAATAAGAAGACTAATCCAAGTATCTCAATTATTAATATGACCTTCCAAATATTTTCCAAGAATAAAATTATGATTTTGATCCTGAAAAATAACTTACATCAACCATTTAACCCAATCCTACAACAAGAAATCATTAATACTGAATGCAGAAATAGAAAGTAACACAAACAATAGATGCACGTGAATAATAAGTGAAAATAAGGAAAGAAAATGATACGCAAGGTATCTAAGGCTCCTGGGATGGCCAAGCCCAAGGAAACTCAAATTCCTATGTAGGATAACAATATTTAGAAGCTACGCATGAAACCAATCATCATTATTTTCATCAATACAATTACGTCCCTGCAAGAAAATACAACAGAGTTGCAAAAGTACGAGTTCTCTCCACAAGAAGACTAATCAAAATATCTCCCTAGAGGAAAATTCGACTTGGTAATTATAAAAAATTATTAGGAATCATTCCCATGAAAGGAGGAATATTTTCCCCACAAAAATCCCTTGATTAGTGGATTTGGTTCCTAATACTAGGAATCTACATTAAATGGTAGGGAACACATTCCTAGATTTTCTCAATCATTGGAGTTCCACAATATGTGCCATAATTCCATAATATATTGTTGATTTATTATTCAATATTGATCCTCGTGTAGTAGGGAGCAAGCCCCTAAATTATCTCCTCCTCCAAATCTTCATAATCTTACCAATATTCTCCTAATATTCCAAAAAAATAAATAATATTAGGCACAAATATGCAATTATCCATAAACCTTCATAATGAATATCATAAAGTTAAAAAAACATTATCTAATGCAAAAAGAGAGGTTTAATGTGATGAATGATGGTCATATGGGCCTTAATTTATGTTTAATTTAGGGTCATGGGCCTTAATTTATGTCTAATTTAGAAGCCCATCAGCAAGTAGTGCAGGATCTGATGTACTTCCCGACATCCTATCGAAGATTTTGCCAATAGAAATAATTTTGCAGTACTGCAACTATTATATTGACCCTAAAATTCCTAGTGGTCCGACTTTAGTGCGCTTCCCAAATCATCTTGGCACGCTCGCTTGAAGGAACACAAAGGTGTCCCCGGTGGCATAACAGGGCATCCTCGAGGTGAAAATCTAGAACTTGCTGACCCTCCAAGAGCATTTGGTATGTTTGGCTAAATTTTGGGTCACTTTTGTAGAGAAATGGCCAATCAAAAGTCTCGTGCCTACAAGAGTTGAGCACAGTGGCTAACACCATGATTGGTGGTTGGCTAAGGCAGTTTGCAACATTATTGGTTCTTCCCTTCTTATACTTGATATTCAAATGGAACTGCTGCAGGTATGTGGACCACTTCTAATGGTGATCATTCTGAAACTTCCCTTGCATTTGTATGAATTGCAAGGGTCGGTGGTGTGTGTGGATGACCATTTCCTTCCAAAAAATGTAATGCTTCCATTGTCGGCAGGCCTGCACAATGGAATACATCTCTTTTTCATAAGTGGGATACTTTCAGACTGTGTCAGAAAGTGTCTCACTATGATATGCCACTGGATGCCCCTATTGAGTAAGGAATGCCCCAATAGCATAGTCAGAGGCATCTGTCTCGATCTCAAATGGCTGTTGCAAGTCTGGTAATGTGAGAACTGGTGCAGAGAAGAGGCGATGTTTCAACTTTTTGAATGCCTTCTGTTGAGATTCAGACCAAAATAATTTTTCCTTCGCTCCTCCCTTGGTGACTTGACTCAAGGGCCAAGTGATATGAGAGAATACCAACACGAACCAGCGGTAGAAATTTGTAAGACCCAGAAAGTTGCGGAGCTCTATGACAGCGGTTGGGGCTAGCTAATCTTGAATGACTTGGATCTTGGTTGGATCCACATGCACCGCCCGTTCATCAATAATGTATCCCAAATACTAAACCTGGGTCATGCCAAAAGTGCATTTCTCCAAATTAGCACACAACTTGTGTTTCCACAATGTTTGGAGAACCTGTCGGATGTGGTGGAGGTGCTCTTCCCAACACTAGATGAAGATCAGGATGTCATCCAAGTATACCACTATAAATGAGTTGGTGAATGGCCGAAAGATGTCATCCATTAGCCTCATGAAGGTTGCAGGTGCATTTGTCAACCAGAAAATCATAACCAACCATTTGAAAAGGCCCTCCTTGGTTTTGAAGGAAGTCTTCTAGACATCAGAGGGTTCGATTGGTACTTGACGATATCCAGAATTCAAGTCGATCTTGCTAAAATATTTTTCTCCCTTGAGTTCGTCCAGAAGGTCATCAATCTGTGGGATCGGGTACCTATTCCAGACAATGATCTTGTTCAGTGCCTGATAGTCAATACAGAGTCTCCAAGTTGCATTCTTCTTATGTACCAACATGATCGAGATCCCACAAGGCGATGAACTCGACTGCATGTGATCTTTCTGTAGCAGGCCCTAAATCTGCCTCTTGATTTCATCGTTCTCTAGAATGGAGTGCTTATAGATTGGTCGATTGGGCAATGACACACCTGGGGTAAAATTGATGGAGTGCTTGACCTGACAGTGTGGAGGAACCCCTGATGGGGGAGGTGAAGATGTCCTTGTACTCCTCCACGACCTTGTCCATTTGTTGTTGTCGTGCGGAGGGGCCCTGTTTGGAGGTTGTGGCCACTGTCTTCTTATTCCCTCATCCGTGAGGGGCTTGATGCTGTATGGAAGGATACAATGCTGGCTCACGTGAAGATCCCATCCTTAGTGAAGCCACCCGATGGTGTACGATTGTGGGTGTGCTGTGGTTGGTAAGCCCAACTGCTTCACGACCTCTGCTGAAATGAGGTTCTTTTGGCTCCTGCTGTTAACAATGAACTGTAGCAGGAAATCCTTTACCACATTTGGGAGTGGAAGAGGCGCTCCTCCTCCTTTGGATCTTCGGGTTCCTCCTTCTGGATCTTCGTTGTGGCAATGACGGCATTGGGCTCCGCATTTGATAATATGCTTCCCTTTGTCATTCCCCTTTTTAGGTTCTCACTCATAGGCGGAACATGCATCTGATTCCAAAGCCTTTAGCTTGGCCACTAATGACTGCTTGACCTGAAAATAACTTGTGTTGTGAGTGGAGATCTTATAGAACTCACACCACTTTCCCATATACTTCTTCATCTTCACGGTGTTGTTATTTTCTTGTAGCTTTGGTGAGTTGTCCTGGGCTGCTCAACCTTGGATTTGTCCTTTGTTCTGTGGTTTGGGGTCACCTTTCCCTGGCTTTAGATTCACAGATCCAAAGTCTCGCTTCTTCTGTTTAAACTTCTGCTTGATCTTGATGGCGTATCAGTACGCTGTGCTTAGTGAGGAGATGTCCTGGAACTCCATATTGTCTTGTATGTACATGTGTAGGTAGCTGCGGTACTTGAGTACCAAATTTTTCTCATAATCCTTGATACCCAGCTTCATGCGAAGGGTATGAAAAACATTGGTAACATCCGGCACATCATGGTCCCTTCCCTGTTGCAACATTGTCCACTTTATGTATTTATCCTCATAGCTCCTCATAGGGTAGTACTGCTCCTTGATGGCATCCCATAATGAATTTTAAGTGGGTGCGGTTGAAAACAATGAGGTCATACTTTCATCCTTCTTCTTACAGTGGGTTTCCCACCAATCCTTGATGTGGGGGGTGGCTTTGAGAAGAGCAAAAGTAATATTTTCTCGGCTAGAAAAATAATGAACAAAAAAATATCCTTCTAGAATATTTAACCATTTATCTATGATGTCTGCATCTATTTGGCCCTCAAATACGGGAATGAAAAAGTTTACTTGTACCTTAAAAGGAGTGGAGTCTCCAGAGTGGCTGTTGGATGTAGATGCGCCATCGGTGGGCAACCGTTGAAGGATCCAACTAAAGTTATCCATCATTGTGTTCCTTTGTTTCTCGAGGGCCTCCTCGAGCAATATTTTGATAGGATCTCCTGCCCCCTCATCTTTATTTTCTTCCCCCATGGGCAGCCATCGGGGTTTGCGAGGCTGATCTTGCAAAGTTTCAACAAGATAGAGCCCTAAATCCTTATATCCCGACCTCGTTGGGGACATGCAAAGAAAAACAGAGAAAGAGCATACCACTTTGATACCACTGATCTGGATTTAAATAGGAAAGCAAGAAATTACAAATATAACCCTAAATACAAAGATGTAGGAGAAATAACACTTCATTTCATTAATATCAAATACTGAAATATGCTTACAAGCATAATGGAAATAAGACTAGCTCGGGCGATGGTAGCTTATCTTTGAGAAGAGATGTGGCAGCTACATGCCTCTGAACTATGTTACAATGAGGCTCAAAGGCCTATTGATTATTGAGAAACAATGGAAAACCATAAACATCCAAAAACCTAATCCTAGGAGATGAAGCGCCAAACTATGGCCCCCATTTGGGTAAATTGGTACATCAACTTCCCGGGGTCATAACTTTGGCGTAAGATCTCTGTTTGACGTGCACAATACCTCGCTAGAAATATTTATCCAAGGAATACAAATTTTGAACAACTAACAATAATCAGGGACCCATGTTGATCTTGGTTTTCCCCAAAAAAATCGTTTAGGGCCTCAAAACGGCTTTGGAAGTTCAGGACTCGAAAAACTGCCAAAAATGGTAAATTGTGCAAAAAATAAGGAAACTGAAAAAATAAAAGAAACAATGGTGGCGGTCCAAGTGGAATAGGTTGGTTGCCACAAATATCCACTTGGATCATTCCTCCCCCCTTAGGAAGCAATGGTCCCCATTGCGTTGAGTTCCTCCATGAGATGAGGAAACTTCTGCTGAACTTGGTCCCTAGTGAGCCACTTGCCCTAGTGAAGGAGTTGGCCTGCTTTGACAACTCGATATAGTTGGATCCTTTGCTATTGGGTGTTCTGTATCTATGTGTCCATGACCCGATCAGTGGTGGCATGTTCCATGCAATTTGGATTTAACTTTGGAGGTGGGAGTTGTTATGCAATGTTTGATGTGTCTAGCAATGGTGGGAAGTGTTGGCTTGATGGGCCCTGACCCAAGTTCAACGTTAGTCAGCCAAGAAAATCCCTACACTACTGGCCCTTTTGGCATCAGTCCACGGAGCGCGAACCGAAGTCTCACTCGGAGTAGTATGGGGGGATGCAGGAACCAAGTTTCTGCACCCTAAGATGGTCATGATGTCGAATTTATACATTAAACCCTTCCTTCGCATAGATTGATAAGCCTTTAGGGCTTATCGATGTACTTTACCTTCTGTCTCTTAGAACCCTCGCGAAGGTAGACGATCATTCTTCATGCAACCCTAAATGATGATTTAGGCCTTTACGTTCCTTTATAAATATGCTACTATATAAGTTCCTAAATTACCTCAAGTGTTCACCAACTTTATCATACAATTAAGATTGTCTTTGCGTAAACATATATTCTTACTTGTGTTCAAATAATAGATAGAAACATGTATATTCATGCATAAAATTAGCATTATAACATAAACCTAGAACTTAACATAACATAATCACATACGATCCGTGAAGGAAAAATACACAGTAATTTCAGAATAATTCTCTTTATTGATGATTTATATTTTCAATACAGACTCTATCTGCCCTGTGCACATAGTTGCAGGGGTCTGCGCACTTAGCTGCAGACTTCTACCCTAGGCCTTTGCACACTCAGCTGTAGAGCCTCTTCCTATGCTAAGATTATCACTCTTAGCCCTTTACAGACTCATCAGGCACTTCTACTTCATTGACTTCTCTCCTTAGACTCCTCTAAGACCTCCTTTTTATACAATCCCATGGTCCGCAGACTAAGGGAGGATCTCTAAAACCGACACAACCTATCTAGACTAAGGGCAGAAAACCCTTTTTGACTCTTGATATCTTCACGCTCCACGACCACAAAATGTGGAGACTTTACATTTCTTTATACAAACTTTGGGCCTTCTACCCCAAAACTTGGGTTTTTAACCCCAAAATTGACCCCCAGGGGACCCATTCCCAACAGGCCCCCAACACAAACATGGCGACTCACCCTTGAGTCACTCTGTTGGCATGGAGATCTATTCGTGAAGACCTCCTAGCTCGACTTGGACAACTGCTACCTCGACGATGCACTATGTTGGTGCCTGCTTGATCTCCTCGACCAACTACTCTCTCACTGGCCTTGCTCTGTTTGACTTAATCTTCTGTTGAGTCTTCTGCAGACTAGCCAACTTGCCTTCAATAGTGCCCGTGATCAATTAGGCCTCGTCCAACCAAGGCTTCAAGCGAGCCTTCATCATGGCTTCCTTGTGTTGAGTTGCATCTACCAGCTCTTTCAATGCCTTAGCCTCCTGCAGCTTAGCTAACCTTTGTGTGATGGTGACAGTGCATGCTATCGCTTTGAATTCGCCGTAGCGCTACTGTAGCTCCCATGCTCCTGTTTCCAGCCGCTGTACAGTAGGATATTCTTGCAGGCAGGTGACTACCTCGAGCGACTACTCGAAGAGTGTGGTATAGTCCTTTACTGTGCTCTCTACTGATGCTACTGTGCCTTTCACAACGGTCTCGTGTTGCTCTATGATCTCTGGCGGAGTCGAAGGCTGGGCCTTCAATTGCGACTCTGCAATTTTGAGGTTCAGCTCTAGCTAAACCTTTTCCAATTCAGTTCATTCATTGTGCACTCTAGCAGTGAGCTTTCAAACCCTTAGATGTATTGGCTCAGCCTCGGGAATGCCTAGCTTCGGGATAGTCCTACATGCCTTAGCCATGACTATGGCAATGCGCTGGTTCTTGTCTGTAATGTATTTTACAAGGTTAAGGGTGGAGTCTCTCTGCATGGTTAGCTGGGTGTTGTTGACCTTCTGTTCGCTTCACCTGCAACACACGCTGTTCACGAGCTCGAAGTTCCGTGATCACGCCATCCTGCAAAAGGTGAAGCGCCTCATTGGGAAGCATGACCATGTTGAGTCCAACTCTCTTGAGGGCACTGACAACAGGTATGTCAGCTTCAGTCTCTGTTGTCAGTTCTCCATCAGGCAACACTATTTCTCAGGGATCCCTTGTGCACAACATCCCCGCAACTTCTAAGGTGCCAGGCACCAAGCTAGTTGATGCCACACTGGTCTATATTTGTGATGTATGGATCTGCATCTTGCGCAAACCCATCTGTATAGCACCCAATGCCTCCTGCTGTTGCTGATCGAATTGTTGCAGTAGTTCTGTAGTGGCATCCTGCATTGTATCACCTATTTCATTTGATTCCCCCACTGTTAGGGTGACCGAGTCCAGAGACGTCTTGCTAGCCTTGGACTTCTTCCACAGCCCTACTTTTTTAGGACCTCTTGTGCACTTGGTGCAGAACAGAGTCGTCTCCAGGTCCGCTACTCCCTGCTTCGTCTGATCATCTTCTTCCTCGGTCTCTGGGGAAGGAGACTTTTGACTCCGGTCAGAGCTATGTTCCTCTTCACCTTCCTGTCCACCCGACTGCTGCGCGACAACACACTCTGCCTTGTCCTTGTCATCGGCCCCCTTTTTCCTCTTCATGGCCAACTTTTCCATCTTAAACTTGGATTCTTCCTTCTTCTGCTACACGGCGGTCTTGCTATATCCCGCTGTCGAGTTCATGGCATTGGGCCAATCTACCAACCAACAGTTGAGAACTGCTGAAATTGCATCATCTGTGGCCAAGTATGGTAGGTTGTGCCATTTCTGCTCAGGGTCCTTCCGCACCTATATTGAGACATGGTGGAAGTCAACCTTGAATTCCACATACTCCTGCAACTTCTCAAAATTTGTAGGCATCAACCACAGCTTGCGGTTGATGGCCATATGGATGCTCATCTCCATCAAGATCCAGAAGATCTTGCTGTCCTTTTTTTGTTGAGGATCCTTCGTCTCCCACTGCGAAGCAAACTTCACTGCCTCTGGTAGGTCTGCAACCAAAGGAAACTCGATATCTTTAGGTAGCTCCCATGCAACCAGCACTATGGACAACAATAGCCATGCATAGTGGAAAGTCTTACTGTGATCTTGTGCCTTGTGGCAGTTTGTGAGGAACTCACCACAGAGGTAGCGCACCCAGTTAAATTGAACTCCCTCAGCGCACTGGGCTACCAAAGCTATCACTGGTTCCGACACTTCATCTGCGCGACACTTCCGCATGACCTTCCCTACCAAGATTTGTGTCAGCACTTTGACCGCGGGGTCAGAGATACTCAAAATGGCGTAGCTGAGTGGCTTTTGTACGAGCTTGAATTTTTCCTTCATTGCCTCAGAAAGCACATGCTCGCTGGCCTTTCCGCCAAACGCCATGGCCGAATTTTCTCTTGTGTATGACAGCCGTGTGATTCTATGGATCAACATGTCAGTGATGGGTATCATCTCCTATAGCCATAGACACCCATCGTGCACCAAGCACATCAGCTGCTTGATCGCGACCATCGTGATAGGTGCGCAGTTGTAATGCGACACCCATAGCAGGTTTAGCAGGTCTATCTTGTCAATGCCTTTCAACCACTTCCTCGGTTCCAAAGCGGTCACTCTAGTATTATTGTTGAAGACATGGTGCATAAGTTGGTTTGTCGCTAGATAAGGGAAGCACTCCTTGTCAGCTAAGTCCTAGTCCTCCAACTTCAAAAGGGGGACATGCCCCAAGTGCGGTCCCTCAAAGACAATTTGGTTCGGTAGGAGGGGTGTGTGTAGGGTGACCTTACTCTCATCAATATCTTTGGGCACCTTTGTCTTGCCCCTGCGTGGAGGAATATATTTAGGCAACTTAGAGATGGGGTCCGACCCCTCAATTTCAACGTCCTCCATTTCCACTGCAATATCCTCATCATCCATGGGGATTTCTTCGGCCTCTTCTTCTGGCTCTAGGTCAATCATTTTGGCCTTTTCTTGCGCATTGGGTTTTCCCGGCTGTGGGTTCTTCCTAGGTGATGCACGCACCGACAACTACATTTTCTGCTTGTCCTTCTTCGATTTTGGACCCTCCTGGGTCAGTGTAGGCCTTGGCATGGGTGTCTTGGGGGATTTAGGCACTTTTTCTTGTAATTCCGTAGGCACAACTTCTGGGGCATCTCCCTGTACTGCCATAGCTACCTCTGGAACAACTCCCTTAGCTATCACTGCTTCAGTGCTCATAGCTTCTATAGGTGTCGACAGGATGCTATGTAACAACTCCTATGTCTCCTTTGGAAACATCTCAAATACTTAACTTGCTATCAAAACTTCAAAATTTTCATGGTTCATGTACCCCTGAGAGCTCAACACCTCAATTCTCAAAATGCCAAGTGTTTTCTGCTGGGCAACCCTCTGTAATTTATTGGAATTTTCGAATTCGAATCCAACCATTCCCCCCAAAATTGGTTCATTAATGCGATATTAGAAGTAGATTTTCAAAGATCCGGTCCATAAATTTTGACTTAAATGCCGCCCCCCTCTCCATTTGGCCATTTTCTAATCGTCAAATAATGAACAATGACTTTAACGGTCACTTTCCGGCTATCTTGCACAATTTTTCCTTTGGTAGCGCAGCTCCCTACGTGATTCTATGGGCTCTGTGACATTTCTTCATTCCGCGCAGTTCCCCAATCGCGCAGCTCTCTGAACCAGGCAATGTAGTTTATAGTCCCACTATTCCTTTCAGTTTCTTGGAGCACTAATACTATGCTTCCCTCATATAGTCACCTAGCTAGATCACCGGTGTATGGCTTCAATCGACTACCATTCACCTTCCCTGGGAAGGGTTCTCCATTCAATTTAACCAGCTAAACTGCTCCACCATCGGTAATATCCTTGATGACATATGGCCCTAGCCAGTGCATCTTAAATTTCCCTGGAAATTTATCAAATTTACTATCATATAACAAGACCAGATCATTTACCTTGAAGGTGCGTAGTTTGATGTGTCGATCGTGCCATGCCTTTTTGTGCTCCTTTTGAACTTGTTGATGAAATCTAGCTAGAAATTGGTCCTCCTCAAGCTCTGCTAGCTGTGCGAGCCTCTCTTCCAGGGCTCTGTGATCCGCCATTCCTGTGAGTGCCGCTATGCGTAGACTAGGTATAATGTATTCCATTGGCATCACAACTTCTATGCCATATACGATTCTGAAAGGAGTTTGCCTAGTCAGCTTCTTGCAAGTCGTTCTGTAGGCCCATAACACCGTGGGTACGCACACATCCCAATATCTTATTGAATGCTTCCACTGTCCCATTAGCATGCGGATGATAAGGCGTACTTTTCTAATGATACACTTGAAATTTTTCTGTCAACACGCTCATTGTTTAAGAAAGTGCATACCGCGATCGCTCATCAAGATCTTTGGACAACCAAATCTTGTCAACACATATTCAAAAATAAACTTTGCTACTGTCACGCCTGTACAGTCCTTCACAGGATGCACCTATGCCCACTTGGTTAAGTACTCAGTCGCGGTGATGATGTACCGCACACCGGTCTTCTTTCCTTGAGGCTAAATGGGAACCACAAAGTCAATCACACATTTCTTGAATGGTTGTAACATCAACTGCGGCATCAGAGGTAGTTCATCTCTCCACAACGACCCGCCAGTCCTTTGACGTGCATCACACGCCCTACAATATGCTTTCAAATGCTTATGCATGGTTGGCCACCACAACCCAACATGCAGAATCTTCTGCGTTGTAGCTTACCGTGCATAATGGCCTCTTCCAACTCCTCCATGAGCCTCAACGAGGATGCTGCTTTGTTCAAAGTTAGGCACATAATGTCCCAATATTTTGTCTGACCCCATTTTGTACAAGTGCCCTGCAATGATAGACAAGTCTACCACGCACACTACTAGCTCCTTCTTTTGTTGACTTATATAGCCTTCTGGAGCTAATCCTGTTGTCAGGAAGTGGATAATATCTGCAAAGTTACTGTCCGCGACACACACCACAAAGATTTGTGTGTCAGGCAGTCCTTCCTCCAAATTAATAGATTCCTCTCCAGTTTCAATGCGTGACAGATGATCAGGTCCCGCATTCAGTCATCCTGGCTTCACAATAACTTCAAAGTCATACTCCTAGAACAACAACAGCCACCTACATATTCCCCCCCCCCCAACACAGGCTTGTTGACCAGGTACTTCAACACGGAATGATTCGTATACATCTTAAAGTGTCTGCCCAACAAATAGTGCTTGAACTTCTGGAGCACATACACCATAGCTAATCCTTCGTGCTCTGTCGTGGAATAATTTTTCTCTGCTTTAGACAACTTCCTACTTGCGAACACTATAGGATGATCTAGTTCTCCCTCACTGGCCTGTGTCAGTACGACCCCTAGTGCAATACATGATGCATCCACGTGCACATGAAATTCCTTCTTCCAATTTGGGAAGACTAGGATCGACACGGTGACCATTTTGTCTTTCAGCACATCCAAGCTCTTTTGACATTCATCATTCCAACATAATGTAACATCCTTTTTCAACAATTTCTCCATAGGCGCGGTGATCTGGGCAGAGCTCTTGATGAAATTCCTATAGTATCTGGCATACTGTAGAGTTGCATGCAACTGTTTCACATTCCTCAGCACCTCCAAGTTTATTATCACCACGATATTCACGGGGTCTACCATTAATCCTTGTCTGCATACCACATGACCTAGAAAGACCCAGAAAGGGAGACAAAACATAGAATTCCTTAGATTGAACACGATCTGGTATTTCCTACATGTATCTAGCATCAAGCGCAGACTCGCCACATGGCACTTGACCAATCCAAACATTGTCTAATCGTTAAAGTATACCTCAAGAAATTTTTGAATGAAGTATTTGAATGCTGCAATGACTATGCGCGAAAAGATTTCTAGCGCATTCTTTAGCCCAAAAGGAATTATGGTGTACTGAAAACATCCCCATTTAGTCACGAAGGTCATCTTGCTTCGACCCTCAGGCACGATTTTGATTTGATGTTACCTAGAGAACACATCAGTGAAAGAGTATGCTTCTTGGTCGCCTACATTATCTAGGACCTCGCCAGTGAACGAGGTGAGGAAAGGATCATGCACACAAGCATTATTAAATTTCATGAGAACTACGCATATCATTATTTCTTCCTTGAGTTTCTTTTCCTCAACCATTAATGGGCTCACCCAATCAGATTCTTCCACTGGTTCAATATTACCTGCCACGAGCATCTTATCTAACTCAGCGCGGACCCTTTCCTTATACTTTAGATTAAGGCGGTAAGGTCTTTGTTTCACAGGTTTCGCGTTTGGTTTCAGGGTGATCTTCATGACACCTAGGTCTCCTATTATTCCCTTCAGATCAGAAAAATTCATGGGGAACAAATCCTGATATTCGCGGAGGAGCTCAACGACCTTATCTACTGTCGCATTGTCCCAATAGTCCCCAATCTTTGCAAATTTCAGCTCCGCCTTTGTGCCAATGTTGACCTATCTAGTTTTCAGTGGCACGGTTATGTATGGATCCTCTATCTGTAGTCCTTCAACCTCGCGGTGACCCTTGGTTTCTGGAATATTAATATTTCTGGGATCCTCGTCTTCTTCTTCAGTGGTCACGTTATAGCATTCTAGCACGTGGCTCAGCTGGGTAGTCCAATCTAGTTGAATCAGGTCCAAAGGATCCTGCAGTATCCTAAAGATCATCATTTCTTTAACCTCTTGTAGCACCATGTCAATACAATCAAACCCATCCTCAGAGCTGAACATCATTATAAACCCTTGGCACAAGATGTCCCATTCTTCAGTGCCATGGTAGAGCTTTGTTTCCAAGTACCAATTCATTGGTGTGACATCCAGGGTATGACAAAACAGATGCACCCATTCAGGCTGGGGCTCCACTCCATAAGAATTAGTCCATTTGGCCAGGTGATCGTGCAGATCATCCCTTCCTTCACGCAGCGCAATGACTTGGTCATCATATTATAGCGCAGCTTAGATACTTTAGGCAGCCAGTTCTGCTAGTGCTCTAGTTCTTCGTCTGAATTTGATGTGCAGGGGATCTTGCGGTCCCATGCAATACATCCTTCTACTGTCATATTTACCCATTCCTAGTCTCGCACCGTTATCTTATAAATTTGGTCAAAATCGTAATCACTTTCATAATCGCGGACTGATTTTGTATAGCACAGTCCTTCTGTAGGATCCAGTGGCACCACTATGCGGAGCAATTTCTTTTAGAATATCGTCTTTCACTTCTTCAGGTTGATTACCCCATTCATGTTAGTGGCCCAATCGATCCCAAGGAGCGTAGGGTAGGGATTACTATCATCCACAATCTTTATTACTTGAAAATCCGCCAGTGCGATCGCACCTTCGATGTCAACTGTTACCCCCTGTAGCCTCCCCATTGGGATAATTTTCTATTGATTCGCCATCCTCGACTAGATCAAATACCACTGGAGCACAGGTCTCCCCATTCTTTCGCATGTTTTTTTTGGCAAAACATTCGCATCGGACCCTAGATCTAAGATAGCTTGGTCCATTTCGTATTCCCAAATCTGTACGGTGAGTCTCATCTCATGTTGCCTTATGCTTACCAAGATTTTTGACTATGCGTGGTTCACCAGTAGTGCTGTCCTTTCCAGCTCACAAATTGATCAGTTCCTGCAGTCCCTTCACAACCTTACTATCGTGGAGCAGTTTCATGCAGGTCTCTAAGAACGTGGTAACCATGGATGGGTCCATTTCTTCAACTGGTTTCGCCTGACTTCCTGAGGTAGAGGCCTCAACGAAGATTTTCTTTGCTTCCATAAATGTTTCTTTTGCGTGCTCCAGATCAAACCCAGTCTTCTTTTCAGGTGCTTTGTGGACCCACGCACCTTCTGCAGGTTGCTTCCCTTTATCCTCGCTAGTTTTCGTTCCACTCCGCAACATAATATTTATCTTAGGGTTTTCCTTACGAGGCTCAACCCTCATCATCTAGAGGTTCTACATCGGCTGCGGAGGCTGCGCCCCCTTTTCAAAAATCTTAGCCAACAATATAGGGAAATCCTCAGTTGCATGGTCAAACATTGCAGCATTCACATCTGATTTAGATAGTCTCCCCAATCGTCCCTACTCTACAAGGCCCCCCTCCACCTCGGCCTTGGCCGTGCCCCTGATACTCACCTCGCATTTCCCCAACACCTTGGTCTGGAGGCCGAATTTCTGCCTACACCCTGTATGCAGGTGTCCTGTCCATCATTAATTCGTAACTATGGAAATTGCGCTCATCATGACCTACTGATTGACAGAAATTGCATAAGAGTTGTTGTGGTGTCTGTACGAATTTCTGCAGCAAATGGTAATTTTCGGTCACATGTTTCCCAACTACCTGGCATATAACACACCATAGCGCGGGCCCTGCACTTGGCCCTATCACAACCTTTGGACTTAGAGGAATTGGTCCTCCTGAAGCGACATAGTTCACAAAGACTGGATAGTGAGCCTTGTCATGCCCCTGAACTTTTCATTTCATGCACCAAACTTCTTCACGTGCCTCAGGCCGAGCTATTTTGTCTTTATTCAGACTTTTCATTTCGAGGCAAAGGCTCTGCAATTGCGCGTGAATCTGCTGAACCCTCAAATTAGCATCCTACATTAGTGTCTCATGCACTATCATCGTGATTTCTAGGGCTTCTGCTTGGGTCCCAATCTTCTGTTGTGATAGTGCAACCCTTAGGTGGGGCAGGAGCAAGGCCACGAACCATTCGAAGTGCTGCCCATCAGTTAGGTTCATGTTGGCTTTACGGATCGTACACTTCAATATTTGATCTAAATCCTAGGGCATCTCCCAAGGCTTCACCATGATCTCCTTGAATTCCACAATTGATTGTGCTTGAGACTTAGGTCTACTGAATTCTCTATTCAACGCAGTCTGGATATCTGCCAACGCGGACATTGGGTTATCAATACTATACTTAATGTACCACGTTAGTGCGCAGTCCTGCAAGGCACTATCTAGCATTGCTTTCTTCATTTGATCGTCTGTGATACCCTAGCTTCCCATACAGCCTTTGCAACGAACCAAAAATGGTCCAGATCTTCATTTCCTAAGCCCTTGAATACAGGTAGCTTTACCAAGTTTGCCATGTTGAACAATGGTGGAGGTGGCGGTGGTGTGGGGGATAGGGTAAGTGGTGGAGGTGAGGATGGGGGCAGTGTGGATGGATGGGATGAGGATGGAGGCAGTGTAGGTATTCGTGGAAACCCTTATCTTATCAACTAAATAGAGCTCAGTGGAGAAGCCTGCGCTGCTCCTTCGTTGTCGCTCAAAGGAGGCTCAATCAACGGGCTATACTCAAGACCTTTTCTTCCTCTATCCCTAAAAGACCTTCCATTTCGTGTAGCTTCAAACATCTAGGTAACTGCATGACCCTGTTTTCACACAAGAGCATCTTAATCCAAGTATTTAGTGATTTCAAATACTTACCTCGCGGTCCTTTGAAGAAGTGGCGTTCTGCTTCGCTGTAGCTGACCGAAGTATCAACCGCAAATTCTGTCACAAACCCTCCTATGATACAGTCGAGCCAGTGATCGATAACATGTTATATCTTATCTTCAGAGGCTTCCAATCTCCACACTAACTCTGGGGTCTGGACAATCGGATTGTCAAGCCTCCACCTCCCTTGGCCATCTGCCAACTTCGCTATCCACTCGCATAATTCAAACGGGTCTGGCCAATATCGAATAAATTGGATCTTAGCTGGATCCACATGCACCCCACATTAATCAATAATGTATCCCAGATACTAAACCTCGGTCATGCAAAAAGTGTATTTCTCCAAATTAGCACACAACTTGTGTCTCCGTAGTGTTTGGAGAACCTATAGGATGTGGTGGAGGTGCTCTTCCAAACTCTGGATGAAGATCAGGATGTCATCCAAGTATACCACTACAAATGAGTTGGTGAATGACCGCGAGATGCCATCCATCAGCCTCATGAAGGTTGCAGGAACATTCGTCAACCCG
This sequence comes from Pinus tabuliformis, assembly GCA_031772625.1. Classification (NCBI taxonomy): domain Eukaryota; kingdom Viridiplantae; phylum Streptophyta; class Pinopsida; order Pinales; family Pinaceae; genus Pinus; species Pinus tabuliformis. The sequence goes on from CM062805.1 coordinate 771,157,851, forward strand.
AAAGGAATAACCAACCATTTGAAAAGTCCCTCCTTGGATATGAAGGCAGTCTTCCACACATCGGAGGGTTCGATTGGTACTTGGTGAAATCTGGAATTCAAGTCGATATTGTTGAAATATTTTGCTCCCTTGAGTTGGTCCAGAAGGTCATCAATCCGTGGGATCGGGTACATATTTCGGATAGTGATCTTGTTCAGTGCTCGACAATCAATATAGAGTCTCCAAGTCACATAATTCTTCTATACCAACATGATCGGGCTCCCACAGGGTGATGAACTCGATCATATGTGACATTTCTGATGCAAGTCTTGAATCTGCCTCTTGATTTCGTCGTTCTTGACCTGATAGTGCAGAGGCACCCATGTGGGGGAGGTGAAGATATCCTTGTACTCCTCCTCGACCTTGTCCATTTGTCGTTGTTGTGTGTATGGGCCCTGTCTGGAGGTCGTGGCCACCATGTTATTATTTACTTCATTTGTGAAGGGCTTGAGGCTGTATGGAAGGTGACACTGCTGGTTCACGCGAAGATCCCGTCCTTGGTGAAGCCACCTGATGGTGTATGGTTGTGGGTGTGCTATGGTTTGTAAGCCCAGCTGCTTCACAACCTCTGTTGAAATAAGGTTCTTTTGGCTCCCGATGTCAATAATGAACTGTAGCAAGGAACCCTTTACCCACATCTGTGAGTGGAAGAGACACTCCTCCTCCTTTGGATCTTCCAGTTCCTCCTTCTAGATATTCGTGGTGGCAACGGTGGCATTGGGCTCCACATCGATAATCTGCTTCCCTTTGTCATTCCCCTTGTCAAGTTCTGACTCAGAGTCGAAACATGAATCTAATTCCGAAGCCTTCAGCTGGGCCACCGGTGACTTCTTGGCCCGACACTCACTTGCGTTGTGAGTGGAGCTCTTATGGAACTCACACCACTTTCCTGTGTCCTTCTTCGGTTTCATGGTTTTGTTCTTTGCTTGCGACTTTGCCTGGTTGTCTTGGGTTGCCCCACCTTATTATCCTTTATTTTGTGGTTTAGGGGCACCTTTCCCTTTCTTTGGATTCAGAGATCCAAAGTTGTACTTTCATCCTTCTACTCATAGTGGGCTTCCCACGAGTCCTTGACGTGGGGGGTGGCTTTGAGAAGAGAAAAAGTAATATTTTATTGGCTGGAAAAATCATGAATAGAAAAATATACTTCTAGAAGATTTAACCATTTATCTACAACATCTACATCTATTTGGCCCTCAAATTTGGGAATGTCAAAGTTTACTTGTACCTTAAATGGAGTGGAGCCTCCAGAGTGGCTACTAGATGTGGATGTGCTGCCGATGGGAAACTATTGAAGGATCTGGGAAAAGTTATCCATCATCGTATTCCTTTACTTATCAAGGGCCTCCTCGAGAAATATTTTGATAGGACCTCTTGCCCCGTCATATTTCTTTTCTTTCCCTATGGGCGGCCGTCGGGGTTTGTGAGGTTGATCTTGCAAAGGTTCAACCAGATCGAGCCCTAACTCCTTATATATTGACATTGTTGGGGACATGCAAAGAAAAACCGAGAAACAATAGACTGATCTGATACCGCTGATCCGGATTTAAACAGGAATGAAAAAATTAGAAATATAACCCTAAATACAAAGATTCAAGAGAAATGACACTTCATTTCATTAATATCAAATACTGAAATATGCTTACAAACAGAACGGAAATAAGACTAGGTCGGGTGATGGTAGCTTATCTCTGAGAAGAGATGTGGCGGCTACATGCCTTTGAACTGTGTTACAATGATGCTCAAAGGCCTATTTATTATTGAGAAATAATGGAAAACCCTAAACATCCAAAAACCTAACCCTAGGAGATGAAGCGCAAAACTATGGGCCCCATTTGGGTAAATTGGTACATCAACTTCCAGGGGTCGTAACTTTGGCATACGGTCTCTACTTGACGCGCACAATACCTCGATAGAAATATCTTTCCGAGGAATACAAATTTTGATTGAAAAGAATTGAACAAGGACCCATGCTAGTCCTGGTTTTCCCAAAAAACTTCGTTTAGGGCCTCAAAACGGCTCCGGAAGTTGAGGACTCGAAAAACTGCCAAAAATAGTGAATTGTGCTACAAATAAGGAAACTGAAAAACTGAAAGAAACAATGGTGGGGGTCTAAGTGCAATAGGTGGGTTGCCACCAATATCCACCTGGATCATTCCCCCCCCCGCCCACCACGAAGCAATGGTTCCCATTACATTGAGTTCCTCCATGAGATGAGGAACTTCTATTGAACTTGCTCCCTAGTGAGCCACTTGCCCTCGTGAAGGAGTTGGCCTACTTTGACAACTCGATATAGTTGGATCCTTTGCTGTCGGGTGTTATTGATTTATGTGTCCATGATTCGATCATTTGTGGCTTGTTCCATGCAATATGGATTTAACTCTGTAGGTGTGATTTGTTCTACAATGTCTGATGTGTCTAGCAATGGTGGGAAGTATGGTCAAAGGAAGTCCACATTGAACACTGGGTGTAGGCCAAGGAATGGGGGAATGTTGAGCTCAAAGGAATTATCTCCCATAGACTTGGTAATGGTGTAATGACGATATTATATTGGTATAAATTTCCGATAGGCTCTGGTAAGGCATTCCTTCTGCAAATGCAACAAAAATTTGTCGCCTACCTGAAATTTGTGTGGCACCCGATGTTGATCGTTGCTGCTTGTAATTGGCACTTGATTTCTCCAGAATGTCATGGACCTGTTGGTGGATATGTTGGATGTTCTCAATGAAGCTATTTTCCTTATCAGCTTTAGACTCGACATGAGCCGAATCTACCTGAGTAGCAACAAATGGTATGGCCACATCAATGGGACATAGTGGCTAGAATCCCACGCCCACCTGAAAAGGGATGTGGCCAGTCTAGCTATGGAGAGCCCGATTATAGCTGTGCTGGTAATAGGGAAGGTTCTCATCCCATGTGAGTGGATGATTTGAGTTGTACATGCATAAAATGTGTACGATCATCATGTTGACGACCTCTGTCTGGCCATCAGTTTGGGGATGGAAAGCTATGGAATTAGTGAGCTTGGTGTCTAGCATCAACTAGAGACTGGACCAAAATATACTGAGGAACCTGCTATCCCGATATGAGATGATAGACTGTGGGATCCAAACTGTACCCACACTCATTCATAGAATAGTTTAGCAGTGGCTTTTGCTGTGATATTCTTCTTGCAGCCCGCCAAAATGGCCATCTTTGAGAATCTATCAACGGCCACAAAATCACAGTCATTTCCATTCTTAGTAGAAGGAAGGCCCAACAGGTAATCCAAGGAGATGGACTCCTAAGGTAGACTAGGGGTAGGCAGCGTAGTATAGAGGCCTTGTTAATTGATGGCTGATTTGGAAATGGCATAGACAATGTAGGATATGATGTACTTCCCGACATCTTATCGAAGTTTTAGCAAATGGAAATACTTCTGTAGTGTTGCCAGCATTTTCTCGACCCCGAAAGGCCCAGTAGCCCAAATGTAGTGCGCTTCCCAAATAATATTGGTACGATCATTAGAAGGAACAAAAAGGTGTCCCAGGTGGTATAACAGGGCATCCTAGAGGTGAAAATCTGGAACTTGCTAACCCTCCAAGAGTGTTTGGTATGTTTGGCCGAATTCTGGGTCGCTTTTGTAGAGAGGTGGCCAATAAGAAGTCTTGTGCCCATAAGAGTTGAGCACAGTGGTTACCGCCATGATCGGTGGTCAACTGAGGTAGTATGCAACATTATTGGTGCTGCCCTTCTTATACTTGATATTCAAATGGAACTCTTGTAGGTATGTGGACCACTCCTGATGGCGATCATTCTACAACTTCCCTTGCATCTGTATGAATTGCAAGGGTCAGTGGTGTGTGGATGACCGTTTCCTTCCCAAAAATGTAATGCTTCCATTGTTGGCAAGCCTGCACAATGGAATACATCTCTTTTTCATAAGTGGGATACTTCCGCACTGTGTCAGAAAGTGTCTCACTATGATATGCCACTGGATGCCCCTGTTGAGTAAGGATTGCCCCAATAGCATAGTCAAAGGCATCTGTCTAGATCTCAAATGGCTATTGCAAGTCTGGTAATGTGAGCACTGGTGCAGAGAAGAGGCGATGTTTCAACTTTTTGAATGCCTTCTGTTGAGATTCAGACCAAAAGAATTTTTCTTTCTCTCCTCCCTTAGTGACTTGACTCAAGGGCCTTGTGATATGAGAGAATCCCAACACAAACCTATGGTAGAATTTGGCAAGACCCAAAAATTTGCAGAGCTCTATCAGAGTGGTTGGGGCTAGCCAATCTCGAATGACTTGGATCTTGGATGGATCCACATGCACCCTCGTTCATCAATAATGTATCCCAGATACTAAACCTCGGTCATGCCAAAAGTGCATTTCTCCAAATTGGCACACAACTTGTGTAGCCACAGTGTTTGGAGAACTTGTTGAATGTGGTGGACATGCTCTTCCCAACTCTGGCTGAATATCACGATGTCATCGAAGTATACCACTACAAATGAGTTGGTGAATGGCTGCAATATTTCATCCATCAACCTCATGAAGGTTGCAGGTGCATTCGTCAGCCCGAAAGTCGTAACCAATATTTCGAAAAGGCCCTTCTTGGATTTAAAGGAAGTCTTCCACACATCAGAGGGTTCAATTTGTACTTGGTGATATCCGGACTTCAAGTTCATCTTGCTGAAATATTTTCCCTCCTTGAGTTGGTCCATAAGGCCATCAATCCATAGGATCGGGTACCTATTCTAGACAATGATATTGTTAGTGCCCGATAGTCAATACAGAGTCTCCGAGTCGCATCCTTCTTTTGTACCAACACGATCGGGATCCCACAGGGCGATGAACTCGACTAGATGTGACCTTTCTACAATAGATCCTGAATCTGCCTCTTGATTTCATTGTTCTCCTGAATGGAGCACTGAAAGATTGGTCCTTTGGGTAATGACGCACCTGGGGTCAGATCGATGGAGTGCTTGACCTGACAGTGCAGAGGCACCCCTAAGAGGGAGGTGAAGATGTCTTCGTACTCCTCCACAACCTTGTCCATGAGTTTAAAAGGAGTGCAGCCTCAAGAGTGGCTGTTGGATGTGGATGCACTGCGAATGGGCAACCGTTGAAGGATCTGGGAAACTTTATCCATCATCATGTTCCTTTGTCTCTTGAGGGTCTCCTCGAGCAATATTTTCATAGGATCTCCTGCCCCCTCATCTTTCTTTTCTTCCCCCATGGGCGACCGTTAGGGTTTGCGAGGATGATCTTACAAAGGTTCAACTAGGTCGAGCCCTAACTCCTTATATCCTGACCTCATTGGCGACATGAAAAGAAAAACAAAGAAAACCCTAAATACAAAGATGGAGGAGAAATAACACTTAATTTCATTAATATCAAATACCGAAATATTCTTACAAATAAAATAGAAATAAGACTAGCTTGGGTGATGGTAGCTTGTCTTTGAGAAGAGATGTGGCGGCTACATGCCTCTGAACTGTGTTACAATGAGGCCCAAATGCCTATTTGTTACTAAGAAACAATGGAAAACCCTAAACATCCAAAAACCTAACCCTAGGAGATGAAGTGCCAAACTATGGGCCCCATTTGGGTAAATTGGTACATCAACTTCCGGGGGTCGTAACTTTGGCATACGGTCTCCATTTGACGTGCACAATACCTTGTTAGAAATATCTATCCGAGGACTATAAATTTTGAATGACCAACATCATTTATTGACCCATGTTGTTCCCGATTTTCCCAAAAAACATTGTTTAGGGCCTCAAAACGGCTCCGGAAGTTGAGGACCTGAAAAACTGCCAAAAATAGTAAATTGTGCTACAAATAAGAAAACTAAGAAACTGAAAGAAACAATGGTGGGGGTTCAAGTGGAATAGGTGGGTTTCCACCAATATCCACTTGGATCACCCCCCCCGTAGGAAGCAATAATCCCCATCACGTTGAGTTCCTCCATGAGATGAGGAAACTTCTGTTGAACTTGGTCCTTGGTGAGCCACTTACCCTGGTGAAGGAGTTGGCCTTCTTTGACAACTCGATATAGTTGGATCCTTTGTTGTCGAGTGTTCTTGATCTGTGTGTCCATGATTCGATCAGTTGTGGCTTGTTCCATGCAATCTGTATTTAACTATGTATGTGTGAGTTGTTCTGCAATGTTTGATGTGTCTAGCAATGGCGGGAAGTATGGTCGAAGGTAGTCCACATTGAACATTGGGTGCAGGCCAAGGAATGGGGGAATGCTGAGCTCAAATTGCATTGTCTCCCACAACCTTGGTAATGGTGTAAGGACCATATCGGAGTAGTCTGAGTTTTTGATAGACTCCAGTAAGGCATTCCTTCTGCAAATGAAACCAGACTTTATCGCCCACCTGAAACTTGTGCGGCACCAGATGTTGATCACTTCTTGTACTTGGTTCTTTATTTCTCTAGAATTTCATGGACCTATTGGCAGATATGTTGGATGTGCTCAATGAAGTTATTTTCCTTATCGGATTTAGACTGGACATGAGCCGAATCTGCCTGAGTAGCTGCAAATGGTATGGCCACATTAATGGGGCATAGTGGTTGGAATCCTAAGCCCACCTGAATAGGGCTGTGGCCAGTGGAGAGCCCGGTTATAGCTGTGCCAGACATAGGGGAGGCTCTCAGCCCATGCGTGGATGCTTTTATTTGTACATGCGCAAAATTTTTACGATCATCCTATTGACGACCTTTGTCTGGCCATCAATTTGGGGATGGAAAGTTGTGGACTTGGTGAGCTTTGTGTCCAGCATCGACCAGAGACTGGAGCAAAATGTATTGAGCAACCTTCTGTCCTGATCTAAGATGATAGACCATGGGATCCCAAAGTGTACCCACACTTGTTCAAAGAAGAGTTTAACAATGGCTTCTACTTTGATATTCTTCTTGCAGGTCGCCATAATGGCCATCTTCGAGAAGCTGTTGACAACCATAAAAACATAGTCATTGCCATACTTAGTAGAAGGAGTGTTCGACATGTAATCCATGGATATGGA